>JBCEDN010000005.1:0-691076 GCA_039880775.1 Diaporthe vaccinii | reverse complement strand
TCAATTCAATCCAATTCACTCGCAGCCCGGGATGCCGGCGCGGAGCTCATCAATTCGTGGTAAATTTGGGCTGGTCGTTCATCTTGCTCAGCTGCCCGCAGAACGGGGCATGTGCCGCGGCCCGCACAGTTGGAATACTGTAACTCATAGCTGGGGTGTATTTTTAACGTCATGACTTACTATGTTATCCTCTACTGATTACTCATATATCCTCCATAGCTCCTGGCTCAACTGCTTATTGCAGCATTCCGACGGGAGGATTGGATACCTCCGTTTCGCTTAACAAAGGGAAAGTATAAAATTTCGGCTAGCTTATAGGAAAAACCACAAGGGGAAAAACCTATATCTAGGGGTAGTATCAGAGCCGATACTTACCGTAGTGTTTTGCATGGTCGGCTGTTCCATGGGTCTTTTCGGGCCCCCAGCAGGAATCGAACCTGCTACCTTGAAAAGGTACACCCAGCGCGTGACCAATGCGCCATGGGGGCTCATAGCTGGGGGTGATGGCTTTAGGGCGGGGGGCTAGTGCTGCACCATCGCGTCTGGCCTGGACGTACATAGGAAATGATGCGTGTTGATGTCACCAGGTACATGCTGCAGACTTCTGTGGGGGGTGGGTGCCTTTTGCACTGAGGGTTCGGGTCAGGAGCGGGACTACCTACTGGGGACACGATAGAGATGGTCATGTTTTAGATCGACAACTCTGAAGCATAAACATTATACACATGAGGAAAACGGGTGGGATACCACTGTCATTTCAGGATATATAATAGCTAGCTATTTACCATGCAATTGCTGAACCCGTGTTTGGTCATTGCTGGCCCCTTACTCCCATGGTAGAGGACTGAGGAGTACCCAAGTAAGGAACAACCAGACCCACGCCTTCGGCAGCCCAAGCTCGCGCGCGCTCGCCCGCCCGAGCTTCAACGGCTGGCTGAGACTGACACATCCTCCATGTCTCATCCCGGAGCCGCTTACGCACGAGTCCCTTCCAAACGGTCTACCCAGTCTACCACGTAAAAGGAGAGGCAGCCAAGTGTGCGTCATTATGCCCGGCTCCCAGGACTGGCGAGGCTCTCTGACAGCCTCCGAGCGATATGACAACATCCAGAAAATGTCTGTGAGCCTGGTCGCCAGGGCCATCACCCAGGAAAGCCAGGGCCTTTGTCACTGACCTGTTACTGACTAGTCAGACCATCCTGTCAAATCAAAGAGTTGCAGTAGCCAAGACTGCATTCACGCTGGAAAACGAGGCATACAGTTCCTCGTCTTCAAGAGCAAGTGCTTAGTCTTCTCCCCCAAGATGAGCCTCGTTAACGGGTCTCCAGGCTGAATACGACGCTGCCTGCGACAATCCACTCTCTTCAGAGGATCAACAGGCGCAGCAACGAGCATCAAATTCGTCTGACGCCGCCTCCAAAGACGACGATGACGATGCTGATGGTCGACCCGGGGAGAGGATAGGCCCGTACCGAAACTGTCAATACGTCGCCAGCGGCGTCACGGCCGAGGTCTACCGGTACAAAGACCGTGCCCTCAAAGTCATCACAGAGACTCACGGCGTCGAGCCTCACAATCCCATTCGGGAAGCCAAGATTCTCTCCCAGCTGAAGAAACCATGCATCCCCCTCCTCGAGACCTTCCGCGACCATGAGGACCGCTTCACCCTCGTCTTCCCCTACATGCCCCTGACCTTGTCCGCCCTCCTCGAGCGTGGATCTCTCACCCATGCACAAACGCAAACGATTTTCAGGGACGTATTCCAGGCTCTCGCGGATATCCACAGCAAAGGGATCATCCACCGCGACGTGAAGCCACAGGCTATTCTCCTCCAGTCACCAGACGGTCCGGCCTACCTCTCTGACTTCGGCACCGCGTGGCACCCGGACCTGTCCGCCGCCAGCGAGCCCGCTTCCGCCAAGATCCTCGACATCGGCACCGGTCCCTACCGCGCACCCGAGGTCCTCTTCGGGGACAAGTCGTACGGCCCGCCGGTGGATATGTGGGCCGCGGGTTGCATGCTGGCGGAATGCGTGCGCCGCCCGCCAAAGCCGCTGTTCGAGTCGCGCGCCGTTCATGAGGATGGGAACCAGTTGGGACTCATACTGAGCGTCTTCAAGACCATCGGCACGCCTACGAGGGAGACTTGGCCTGAGGCTGCCAGTTTCAGGACGCCTCCCTTTGATATTTACCGAGTGTTTGAGGGCAAGCCGTGGGAGGAGATTCTCAGCGGTGTGGACGAGGGCTGGAAAGACATGATCACAGCGCTGGTGAGATATGACTCGAAGAGAATGACGGCAGAACAGGTGAGATCCGGGACCCTCGATATTGCACGTTTCTTTGAAGGGATTTGCTAACTGGTCGTAGGCGTTGGAGTGCCCAGACTTGAAAGGAGATACGGTTGTGTGATTTGTGGGCTGCGACATGTGGCGGGGACAATGCATTCAGATCCAGCATTTTCTTTCACAGAAGACAAAGCACATCTAACAATGGTTTTGTTGATTCTTACGCTCTGTTATCACCAAGACTATGGCCTGTGATCAGAATAGTGACCGGGAATGAGATATTCTCAACGGAGAATCGCACATAAATCTTGTCTCGTGCTCACACTTGTCTGTCTGGGTCCATTCTTCTGCTCAACTCATTCCCCTCATCCGATCTGGTGTATTAATTTTCTGCCGTGACAAGAGTCCAATTTGTGTCCAAAACTTCTATCATGGCGGAATCTTCACCTCACCCTGCCAAGGACCTACAACCCGAGACAAACACACCTTCAATCGGCGATCTTCTCAAGCTTTTGTGTTGCTGTGTTAATACTACAGAATGTCACCACGATATCAATCCTTGGAGCGACTCAGATCCGGAATTACAAATCTTCTCAACAGCAGCTCTGGAGGCTTTGCAAGAACACACGACCCGCCGCATGAAGAGTTTGCTCCACATGCACGAAGTATTGGACAAGGAAATTGCGAACAGGAAACTGGCATCCCGTTTCATGCCTTCGATTACCGTCGAGAGCGATAGCAAACCAACCGAGGTTCTCTTCAACACCTATGACATAGAGCCTCTCATCGCACTTGTCGGAGCCCAGGACACCACTCCGGAAGCGGTCGGTGGGCGTTCGGAGAGTGACCGGCGCGATAGTATTGCAAGAATGTGTCTTGCCTGGATTAGTGAGACGCGTGAGACTGCGAGGTTGTCTCGTACTGACGGATCAATGAGACCGGCATCAGTCAGGCACAGGAGTCCAGACGAAGTGGAAGCCATAATCGACATTGAAGATACAGAAACCGGCTCTATCACGTTCCAAGATGTTGAGGCCCTCGAAGATGAGATGGTAGATTTTATCTAGGCAGACAACGGCCATCCCGCCGAGATGATTCGCTGGATGAGCAGACACGCTAGAATTGTCGGCTGCCGGCCGAATCCGATCTCAGAAAGGGGTGGACTGCTTCGATGCCCTATACCACAAGATCAAGTCAGCTTTCATGTGTTATTACCGCGGCTGAAAGAGCGCGTCGTAATACCTACCCGTTCTCTGAAGGTGGTCTTGTGATTCGAGGATGTAGGAGTGTATGGGTAGTCCGGGAATACCAAGGCAGTCAGCCCAGCATGTACCATCTGGGAAAATAGTCCTGTCACTTTGCAGGCGCAGAGGGCCCTGAGGCATAAAAGGATCAGTTTCAGGCGAATAATATCGCTTGGGCCTCTTAGATTGTGAGAGGCATCTAACAAACCCGCCAACACACGTATCTCAAAAGGCGGGATAGGATTTTGCTGCTGACAGTGCGGTCTTGTATCAACTACCTTAAATTGTTCTTTCTCAACAATGCTATCCAGTCATTCATTCATTTCAAATACGTTCGGCACCGAAAGTGACAGACTAAAGCCACCCATTCTCACGCACCAGTGAAAGACAAAATTCCAGCAATTATAAGAACGATTCATGTCGGTCTACAGCTGAGCTGAGCTGACACATCTTGAATGGCTGCTGTGTTAATTCTTTTGACTTAGCTTATCTCTCATCTAGGTCACATTGCCACACGAAGGTAGCATAATAGGAGAACAACCACGGTTCTCGATTTAGGGATCAAATCTCCGAATTAATCGCACATTAACAGAATCTTAGTCGAATGATTTTTGGGAATAAGTCTCCTTTTGCTCATAGAATCACGATGCCACCGGTGTTGCCGTGATTCCCACCACTGGATGCTCTTCTGAGCCACTCCTCGGCTGCGCAAGGGGGGAGAATCCACTTTATTAGGACTTACATGTGCTCGCGCGGGGATGCTTGGTTGAGAACATCGGACGGGCAGTGCAGGGCCAGGCCTCCTGTGACCAAGTCAACTCACCGAGAACTCCCATGTGCAAAGTCTGTTTTTGCTCGAAGATACAACAGTAAAGTGCATACCGTCGGCAAGTGACAACTGCAATATACTCTTGATTCGGGAGATCTCAGCTCACAACCAGTTGGTCCCATGTTCGTATCGGATGTATCGGATTAATGCCAACAACAGGCTTTACTGGCAAGGATGAGAGTGTGTGCTGTGTGTTGCCAAGATGTCGAGAGGGAGCCTTCTCATGCCGGCACTCGCAGCCTATAGTTTGCTGTATTCGCCTGGACAGGGGGCTGTGCGGGTCCATTCTTTCACATGGTAGCTTTCGGCTAAAACCTTAAAGAAATGACAGTCGATACGCAACCCCTTCGGACGTGGCGGGACCACGGTGAGATCACACGGCTCAGGGAATAAGTGGTCGCAACGTAGTAGGGTAGCTACAGCTGACGAGCTTAATAGGTGTCATCAGCCAACGTGCTCGTCATGCGCGCGGCGGCTGCGGAATACAACAAAACTTGGTAGCGAGATTGGCGGCGGGTACAAATATAAGCCGTGGAGTGCAGCTGGTCGTTCGACTTGATGATGCTTCCCACGCTCAGGCTCGTCCCTCTCCCGACTCAACATGAGATTAACCAAGAGTGTCTTTATGTACGCCGCTTTGGCCGGAGCCGGCGCCTACGCCCAAGCAGACGAGGTCGACGTTCTCGTTGTAGGTGGAGGTGCAACCGGAGCTTATGCAGCTGTCCGGCTTCGGGAGGATTACAACAAGACTGTCTTGGTCGTTGAGAAGGCAAACCGGCTGGTGAGTATCACCCCCCCCCCAACGGGAATTCGTCATTCATTTAGCGGCTGACAAGACCGCCAAAGGGTGGTCACGTCCACGCCTACTCGCCGGGCAACGGTCGACCAGTAAATTATGGTGTCCAAGCATATCTGAATCGTCAGACAACCATAGACTTCTTCAAGCGTTTCGATGTGGACCTGATCAACCCTGATCTTACCGATTATATCGAACTTTTGCTCCTGACGAAGAATGTGGACTTCAACACAGGTCTGCCGGTCGACGTCGACTATGGTCCAGTTGACCTGCTTGGCATACCAATTGGACTGCTGAGGTATCTCGCCCTGGCCATCGAATACCAGCCGTGGTTCGAGAATGGATACTTCCAGACCGGCGATGTCCCTGAGGATCTGCTGTTGCCGTTCGGCGAGTTCTTAGAGAAGCACGACCTTGGGGCTTCCCTGGGAGTTCTTCGAAACTTGCTCTGGCTCTCAGACGCGCTCACAACTCCCACCTGGTTTGTCATGTCCGTGGTGGGGAAGCCCCAGATCGCCGCCTTTGGACTCGGAATCACCGGTCCCTCCTTCAAATGGCCTGAGACGTACTCATCGGAGACGCTCTTCGACCGCGTTCTCACACTCTTGGGCGACGATGTTCTGCTTCAGTCCACTGTTGCCTCAAGTCAACGCACCGATAGTGGCGTCAGTGCCACAATTCAGACGCCGTCAGGGCAGCGAACAGTTCAGGCGAAGAAGTTGCTCATCGCCGCGACCCCATCGCCGGATAACACCGCCCCGTGGGACCTAGACGATACGGAGACGACCCTCTTCAACAAGTTCTCATGGGAGACGCTCTACGTCGGCGTCGTGAACAACACTGGTCTCCCATCGGACGTCACCGGCATCCGCAACTCGCCGGACAACTCCTCGGCCTTCTACCTGCCCGAGGGCTCCTTCTGCGACGCCTTCGACCGCCAGGGTGACCGCGACCTGTTCAGCACGCGCATCATCGGGAAGGCGGGCCTCTCCGCCAACGATGCAGAGGCGCTCATCACGCAGTCGCTCACCACTATCGACCAGGCGGGCACATATGACATTGCGGCGCCAGCGGTCGTGGCCTTTGCTGACCACGGCTCGACTGTGCCGAAGGTCTCCCCCGAGGATCTGTCGGCGGGCTTCTTCAACCAGCTGTACGCACTTCAGGGCCAGCGCAACACTTACTGGACTGGCCTTGCTTGGGCGCCCGATTACACTCCCATACTTTGGGATTTCACCGAGAAGCTGTTCCCGCAGATTGTCAATGGCCTTTAGGGGATTGAGAGGTCCGTCCGTGGGGCTGGGAATCGAGGGTTACATGTTGAGGCGTCTGTTTGGGAGGATTAATGCATCGTGTAGATTTTCGTACTGATGCCCTGGCAGGACAGTATTGTTTTAGTGTTGGGAAATGAAAGGCACTCGTTAGCATTTTTTCCAACATTTCACTGAAAGCATTGGAAAGCTTCTGCATTTGAATTATCCACGCGTTCTACACCAGATACCTAGGTAGAGCAAAGCATTCAATTTCAGCGACCTGGACCGATTCCCACTCTCCAAAGTAATGCTAGATGACTTGTTTTTGGCAAGACTCACATCATAGAGGCGATACAAGACATTGTACAGGCCATTACTCGCCCGCATGTGTTTGTCCACTTTCATCTGATGCGACTAACTAACTTGGGACTATGCCATATTCGTCGCTTTACCAACAAATCCAGGGTGATGCACCATCTATTGTCTGACACTTACTAATGCACCGTATTGGGCGTTGGCTGCTTATTGGGACGACCAGCCAGGCCTGTAATTCTGTCGGACCGATTACTTAATACTGAGAAGAGCCAAGACAACAACTTCGTAGCCTCTGTTCAGCAGTATCCCAAATTTCACGGAGGCGCCTGATCAGTCCGCCTGCAAAGCATGTAGAGGAAGGAATATGGTTTGAGACATTTGTATGTTTATTCATTTGATTTGTCCGAGACGGCGGCTCCTCGGCGAGCATTACATTCTCAATTCTGCCGGCATGTCCCATGAGATAACATTCTGCCAACTCCAAACACAATGACCTAGTTCGCTCCGGGTATGCGAGCCAAAGTCTCCTTCACCGCAGCCTTGAGCTCCGCCTCGGAAAGCTCGTGTATGCCAAGCAGGGCGTTGTCGTTCTTGACAAAGTGCGCCTCAGTGACGTTTGAGAAGGCTGCCCGGAAAATCAGAGACACAAAGACCCAAATTTCAAAGATGCCCTTTGACAGCGCTTCGTTGGACTTTTGCACGACCTCAGCCGTGCTGCTCTCGACAACCGTCCACTGCTTGCCAGGTGTATACTCCTTTGCGATCTCGACAAGCTTCTTGAGCGACACAGCGGCCTCCTGCACATACACTGCGCGGTTCGCAGTCTCGTCCGGGTGCTTCAGGACGCCGACGACGGCCTGGCCCACGGCGGCCAGCCTGGTGACGGAGATGAGGTGGTCGCCGCCATCCCAGAGGGTAGCCTTGCCCTCGACCGGGTCGAGGATGAACTTGTGCTCGAGACCCCAGTCCAGGAAGGCGTTGTTGTTGACGCTCGTCCAGGTCAGCTTGCTTTCCTTGGACAGCCTCACCAGCTCATCTCGGAGCTCGAACTTGTCCTTGAAGACGGCGAGCTTGCGGACCTCGGCATTGTCGAGGTTGCTGCCAAAGTCTGAGGGGATGAAGCGCTTGACGCCGCTGTCTGCGGACGCCTGGGCGAGCGCCTTCTGTGCCTGGGCTGTGCCTGGCTGTGAGCCCAATGCTGAGACGGTTGCGTCTTGGCCCTTGAGGGCGGCGACGAGGGAGTCGTGTGAGGTGAAGTCAACAACTGCCTCCTTTGCTGATGCAGGCAGGTTGGGAATCTTGCCCGCGCTGCGGACTAGGGCGGTCACTGCGAATCCCGCCTTCACGAGCTGGTCAAAAAGTGCGGTGCCAAGTGCGCCGTTGGCCTGGTGCATGTATTAGTTCTGAGATGCTGGTGGGTGAGCACGTTTTAGGTCGGCTAGGGGACTTACACCAGCGATTGCGACCTTCTTGATGGTAGTCATGATGTGTGGTTGTTCAGGTATCAAAGCTGATATGTCGGGTTTGTTGAATATGTTGAGTATGAACGTCTCAGGGAGCTGGGTGAGAAGAGGTCGTGAGCGATGTGTTGATGATGCATCCTGGCTCAACTCTGAACCGCGGCGACCAGCGTCCCTTTTATCAACGTCTGGCAGCACGGCGTTTGGCAGCCCATCTTGGCCGAGACGGGTGAATCAGAAGCATCTTTGTTGGTGACACCTGTTAACGTCCGAGTCATCATTAGCGCTGGCCCCTCAAAGACGTGCGCGGTTTCTTAGCAAGCAGCCGTGGCTCTGGAGCTCGTACGAGGTAGTTCGACTTAGACCATCGAGGCTGTTTATCAGCACCCTTCCAGGCTAGGGGAGCGCGCGCCCCGATTTATAAGCCCCTGGGCGCGCCCGTCAGCGGCGCCAAGCCCCCACAGCAGGCGCTCGTCAGACGCGGACTTATCACGACTCCCGTCGACGGCTCACTGGCCATGTAAATCCGGGTCCACGTCGCCTGGCTTTGTCTTTGCGGGATCACGACTTTCCCAACGTCATGCATCTTCACCGCCATTGGGTCGAGAGGCTGGAACACGAAATCCAACCCCTCGATTCTGCAACTGCATCCTGCGTTGCCCACCTCCACAATGTACATACAACATGGTATATCGTTGATCCGGATTACAACATCGAATGCGCCATCCCACCCACCACAGCATACGACTCACCAACTCCGCTCTCGCCCAGTAGCAGTACATGATCACGGCAAAATCGAAGCAAAAGAAAACATGCAACAGCAGGGATTCGCTGGTCGTCACCGACCCAACTACTAATCTGCCTCTCACAAGCTTGATTACAGGAGAGCGAACGGGATCCGATATTTTCTTGTGGATATGGTCGCATGTGCTGGGATGAGGTTGACCTGCAATTATGACCGTGCTTTCCAGACCGGTTGACGAAGGCTGTCTGGACGACACGAGCCGAGCACCACGTACGAATCCATGAGTCGCCCGCTCTCTTGCCCCTGTCATCGGTTCTCGACCTTGCAGGAGTCGTCTACACAAAAGCTCTCGGAAATATGCCGAATCAAACATGTCAAATAGACGCGCGAGGTTGCACAATTTGCGCCGATGACATCTTGCTCGTAGAATGAAGACATGTCAACGCGGATCATTTTGCCATAAATTGGAAAAACGAATATCTGCTCAGCGATCCAGTCAATCGCAATGGATGTTGACTCAAGTGACCCAGTTGAATGCCGCGTGGATTGGATGTGTCTGGCACGCTTGAGCTGTTCTCAATTGTATTTCTCTGGTTAATTTCACCGTGGGGGCCTTGATGTTTAAACACGTTGAGATTCAAAGTATGTGGTCTTGTTTTTCTTTTTTAATCTGTACACATATGCTTCTTAAGCAGTATGCACCAGTCCAATTTAAAGTATAGCTCGGGCAAGGACTTCGGTCTGTGAAATCGTCTTCCAAGGTCGTTTCGCCCTCTACCTTTTCCTCCTCTTCTTTCTGATGACGTACGCTTGCAGTTGTGCTGACGAAGGCAAGAGTCTGACAAAAATGGGATTTACACCTGTCTAGGTCGTTTCCACAATAACGATTACAAACAAACAGCAAATGTAACTGTGATGTCTTTTGTCTACCTTATAGCACAAGTGTTGTCAATGCAATGTGCACCCACTAGTCACAGAGTTTGGAGTCACAAGGACTTCTTGGCTTTGAACGAGTAGGGTTCTCCATGTCCTGTGGGACACCTTGAATTCAAGTCTTTGAAAACCATAAATTACTCATTTAGGCAGATTCGATGTAAAATAAGTGAGCTTTATAATCTTAATGCGCAACTGAGGATTAGTTAGTTTTCTTGAGTCAAATAGATTAGTTGTTTCACCGACCAGTATTACGGACCATATACCAAGTGAGGCTTATGACATTTAAGTTATCGCCCCTGGGCAAAATTCGGGGAGATTCTATGCCGTGAATGTGTAAATACAGTATTCGGAATGTCATATTGCTGAATCATAGTTGAAATGAGCTGGTTTATACTCAAGTTTGATGAAGTAATGAAGCAAATGATAGTTGATTGTTGTATATTAAGGAGAAGAAGCTCCTGCTATTGAATGTTTAGAAGGAGCCTATTTATAGGCTAGCATTAACGTATGGGTATATAACCCTTGCACCTTTCAATATACCCCCTATTATGAGTATTGTTATGATAATAATAAGAGATATAATATATAATAACTAAAATATAGTTTAAATATTCCGTTATAATTTATATTAAGATTATTATATAAATGTTATATGATATTTATATGTTTCACTTATATTATTTCCAGCCTATTATTTAGATATTAAATGCTAACTCCCCTTATATAAACCTTATATTTATTTACTTAATCTTAACCTTATATAAGCCTCTTTAAGGGTAAGATGAGGCAATGCTTTTATATAGATATTAGTGAGATTATCTTTAAATATAATGTGATAAACGTTATATATTTCCTTAATTCTTTTATGGATGAAGTAATAGTAGATGATAATATATTTAGATTAAGTATTAATCTTATGATTTTAGATAAGGTTTAATACTAGCTGATTATTGATATATAGGATAGGTAAATGTTTTATATACTAGATATTTAAGTCTTTAAGGGCTTGAATTATCTATTAAAGATGTGATGATATTGAGGAATATGTTATATATTTGGCCTTATATATGGATTTGGTAATAATAGATTAGCGCTTTGATAATTAGGCGACTAGATTATTATTAATAAGTTGTATATATCTATTAAATGCCTTAAAGTTATCTAGGTTGGTATTATAAGAAGTATTGGTATATATATTGAGTATAGTAAATTGAAATGAGGCTTATTTTGGAAATCTCATGATATAATCTAATATATATTAAATATAGCAGAGCACCTTTTTTATGATATTAAGGTGGTAAATTATAAGCTTTATATTAAATATTAATAGCATTATATATGGAAATATAAGATTTAATCTTATTTTAATGATAAGAAAATTAATAGATTTAGTAAGTGATTAATATATTATTACATTTATTGCAATATTATTAAGTTCTTTATATTATAGAAATGAATTTAGGTTTATAAGGGTTTATCTTTAATTATAATTAGCTATATTAAATTGCTTTAAAATTTATTAAGTATATCCCTTTTATGATATATGAATATTATCATTAATCTGGGTAATCTTTAAGCTAAATAGGTACTTATAAAGATTAAGATCTTTATACTTAAATTATCATATAAGCTTTATATAAAACTTATTAACTTAAGAGGACTTTCTAATTATGAAAATATCGTTAATATAAATTGCAATAATTAGCTGATCTTTAATAAATATATAAGGGTTAAATATCGTTTTTATAAGATATTTAATTAATTCTTCCCTAAGAGTATTAAATTATTTACGGCTTGATTGCTTGAGTTTATATAAGGCGCTTAAAAGTTTTAAAATGATGCATTAATTCTTAAATAATGTTTAATATCCTTATAATGGTTATATATAAACTTTATATTTTAAGTGGCTATATAGGTAAGCTATTTCAATATTAAATTACTAGAGCTATTAGCTTATTATAGCTATAATAGTAATAATTAATCTTAAACTATTATAATATGTTATAAGGCTGTAAGTATTATTGTAATTCATGTTATGGATTTATGTATATTTGTAAGTAATAAGGTGGGCTTTATGATGAATAAGTTTATTAGATGCATTATATTTCTTGGTATAAACTTAATGAAGGTTAATGATATATTGGTTTATAATAATAGGCACCTTAATCTATATACTTATATTTAATAGTGATTTGAGTTCTTTTTAAATAGCCTTTATTTAAGCATCCTTCTTTCTACTCTTTATAACTTAGGTATAAGTATAGGGTATATCTTTAATATTTGCTATGCTGATAAATAATATATAGATAATGATTTAATTAAGGTAATTGGTACCTATTAATATAAATTTTAGCATGAGGTTTGCATTAATTAATACTAACTCTAAGTTATTAAAGTCTTTTAAATCATCTATATTAAATAATATTAAGTCTAACTTAATAATATTTATATTTTCTCTTGCTTTCTATAAAGGCTAAAGTTATTACTCTTAAGAATTAAATATTTAGTGTGGTTTTTAAGGCATGAGAGGTTTAATGATAATGGGTTGCAATATTGATTATCATCGTTATATAGGTCTCACAAGCCTGAGGGGCCTGTTATTAATGGGTTCTAGCTTAACAAGTTTTATAAGCTAAGATGCTAATAATACTTTTATCTTAAATAATATATTTTCTTTTAATTAGCTAATTATTTATATAATCTTTATTAGCTTTAAAGTAGATTATATTATATAGCTTAAAGTTATAATTATGATAATTTTTTAAAATGATATATATAAGTGAAAAATATTCTTACCCTTAGCTTTAAATCTTATAAAATAGGCCTTTTTAGCTCTATCTAATAACTTCATTCTTAATTTATAAGCTTTAATAAGGATATAAAGGTATATAAGGTAGAAATATAATTGGAAATGCCTGATATTAAGTTTCCATCTATATAATGCTTTAAATAAAGTTATCTAATATAGAAGAGCTAAGTAAGGTTTTTAATTTTATAGATATATAATATAGGAAATCACCTTAAGTTATAAAAAGAGGTAATCTTTATCTTAGATTATTATCTTAATATTTATAATAATTATATATATAAATCTTTCAGGTATATTATTTAACTTATAATAATAGGGTGGTGATTTCTTATATATAATGTTATGTTATTAAAATAATATAATATTTATTTTATTTATATATTTATCTTTGTTATTTAATCTAAATATTTTAATCTTAATATTAAATTAAGTTTTTATTATATTTAAAAACTCCTTAATTATATTTTAAATATTATCTTTTTAGATAATAAAGTAAATCTAATAATATTAAATATAGTTATTAATAAATAATATGAAGTATTAAGATCCTTTAAGTAATCTTATTAAGAAGTATTTTAATAAATTAAACCTAATATATTTAAATAATTATATAAATTATCTTTCTAATAAAGAATATAAGCATCTTTTTATAAACTTTATAAGTTTATATAATTTATAATAAAATATTATTAGTTTTTTAAATATTATATCTTTATCTTAATATAAGTATTAAATAATTAGCTTAAATAGATTCTTATATCTAAAGGCTTTATAAAATTCACTATATATTATAAATATTATAAAGTTACTCTCTATTATCTAGATTTTAAAATTCCTATATTAGAACTTTATTTATAATATCTTATAAGATTTATTATTTTTTAATAATAAGAAGATATTATTTCCTTATATATTTAAATAGAATCTTTTCTAGATTATAGTTTAATTAAATAGGTGAATATTTCCTAGTATATAATTATATAAAATATTAATAAAGATGCTTTTAATAATTAAGTTATCTAGTAGTTATAAAAAGATCTTTATAAAGCTAATGCTTTTTATAATAAGTTAATTATTATTAGCAATAATGATTATACTTAAATATAATTATAAAGAGCTAAAGTTTTTTATATATTTTATTATATACTTTAAAGTACTAAAATTAAAGATTTATAATATTAAGTTATTTATAATATTTTTAGGTAATTTTATTATATATATTAAAATATCAGTATTAATATATAATGTTATTATATCTTCCTTATTATTATTATTTAATAACTTAATAATATCCTCTTTTAGAGCTTGATTTACTATAATATACTTTTTATTCTTTTTCTATTCTTAATTAGCTTTATATTTAATAAATCTTATATAATTAATATATAAATAATTAATAAATATATAGTTTTAAGTATAATATTAGGTATATTCTTTATTAAAGGTAGAGTTAGTACTTATTAATATAAACTTTATAGCCTTTTTTATATCCTTTAATATTAACCTCTTTTAAATAAAGGTAAAGTAAGCTTTAGATTATTTAACCTTTATATATAAAATTATATCCATTATCTTAAGCTTAATTTTAGAAAATATAATAAGGTTTTAATTACTTAAATTATTAATAATATTATTTATAATATTTAAAAATATTATTAAGAAGAAGAAGCTTTTAACCTTATTATTTTTAAAAAGTGACTTTATTAACTTCTTTATGGATTATCTTAATATTAAGGTTTTAATATAAAGTTTCATTTAAAAGTTTTAAAAGGTATTTAAATAGCTTTATAAGTTAAAGTTATCTTTATATTGTAGGTTTATTAGCTAATAAAAGAAATAGATAGTTAAATTATTGGTATTATAGTTAAATTAATTAATTAATATCTTTTAAATATCTAAGGATCTATTATATAATATAATGAATATTATAAGGCTTAGGTATATTGAACTTAAGAGTATAATAAAGGCTTAGTTATTATATTTTTCTCATTTTATAAGAGCCTTATTCTTAATTAATCATTCCTTAATACCTATAATATATTTATTAAGATTAATGAATTAAAATCTATAATTTTATATTGCCTTTTAGTTTAAGAAGTTCTTCCTTTTTAAGTTTAACTTTAGGAGAGATAATGGGTTAAGCTTAAAGTTAAATATATTTGCTATTTAGGTGATGTTTATATATATTTATATTTATAATAGTTGGTATTAATTAATATGAATAAATAAGTGAGTGAATATTAAATAGGGTAGGAGTATTTAATTATTATAAGTTATTATTAGCTATAATAGCTATTATAAGGTATGATAATGGAATATGGGTAGATGGCTTATAATATTAGAATCCTGATGATTTAGGTATAAAAACGATTATAGAAATAGAAATATTGATAATTCTTAAAGTTTTAAGATATTATGAGCAACTTTAGGCTTATAACTTGATAAAGTAATGAAGTAAATAATAGTTGATTATTGTATGTTGAGGAGAAGAAGCTCCTGCTATCGAACGCTTAGAAGGAGCTTATTTGTAGGCTAGCGTTAGCGTATGGGCATACGACCCTCGCACCTTTTAACAAAGTTGAGGAATACTAGCCGAGCTCCTATGCTATCTCAGTCCTCAGCCGCCTCATCACAAACAGGGTCGAAGAGACTTTAGCGTCTGTCAGAACTGGTCACATTTGTGTAGTATGGCGCAGGGTCGACTCATGTTAACCTACAGCAGAATGGGAAAGAGCTCATGAGCCTATACATGGAGGGCGGGGTTTGAGGGTTGAGAAAGGTAGGCAGGAGGTGTACGTCGTCAAGTGAAACGAGAGGTTGTTGAACTTGAGAGATTCTGGGTGAATCTCAAAGGAGGGTGAGCAGCACGGAGAGGAATGTTCAGGTTAAGATCAATCCAAGGCGGTCTGGTTTCACGCTCAACCCAACCAAGGGGGCGTCGTATGGTTAGGAATATGTAATTAAGCAACTGTCAAGGCAATCATTGAGGGAAAGTGCTCTACTTGTGACCTTCACTTCGCCGGCCGACGTCTTTGTTGTGGCACACGGTGGAATTCAAGTTTCGTTCAATCTGACATTACATTATAGGAAAACGCGGCTAAAGCAATGGAAAGTTGAAAACGCCAAGGCCCGTCCTAAACCTAGCCCAAAACCATGGAACCCGACGCCCAATCATAACGGAAACATCACCTCCTCTCCTGCTTTCAGAGCTCATCCTCAACCACGACATCCCTAGTGAAGGTCTTCTTGTAAGGCCCATAGAACTCCCTGAACGTGCTGTTGAGCAGCTCGACCTCGAGCTGCATGTGCTCGCCAGGCGCGACGCGGAACTTGAGCCCGCCGTTGCGGTCGAGCTCCTTGAGGCCGATCCAGTCCTCCTCGTAGATGCGGCGGGCGCGCAGGGGGGTGACCTCCGTGCCGTTGACCTCGGAGAACCAGCTTGTCTCCTTGGGGATGACGGTCTTGTCCTCCTCGAACATGTAGAGGACGAGATTCTCGAGCCTGGCGAGGTTCTTCTTGTAGGCCAGGCTCTTCTCGGCGCCCTCGTTGTTGATGTCGGCCAGGAAGTTGGAGTTGTCGAGGTAGCTCTCGTAGCCGGCCGCGCTGCCCGTGGGGCGGTAGTACTGGGCGGGGACGAGGTTGTGCTGCACGTAGGACGACCACACGTTTCCCCTGAGCAGGGCCATGGCGCCCTTGCACAGGAAGTTGGTGGGCGAGCACTCGTTGAACTCGGTGATGCCGTTGTGCTGGCTGCCGAAAGTGACGAGCGAGCGAACCGGCGGGAAGTTGCACCGCTCGACGTAGGCGCGCAGGAATTGGCCGCCCTGGGAGAAGCCGAGGGCGTCGACGGCGGGCGCGGTGGAGATGATGGGATCCGCAGCCAGGTCGGTGCAGAGCTTGTCGACCTGGTCGTTCAGGTTGCCGAAGAAGGTGGCGCGCTGGTCGGCGTTTGCGTCGGAGCCCTGCTTCACAAAGTAGACGAGGGTCCCGGGGTTGACCTCCTCTGCGAGGGCAGCGACTTCCTGCAGGCCCTTGTTTCCGTAGGAGTCACCCAGGCCGTGCCAGATAATCAGAGGAAGGGGGGTGTCGTCGTCGCCATCATCGTCGGAGGCGGCGGCTAGAGGTCGCTGGAAGCTGGGGAGAGCAATAGACTGGGCAACGAGCGACCCGAAAGTCAATAAATACTTTGAAAGCATTGTTATGCACGCAGTCTGCGATGCGAGATTCTCGACTGAAAATTGCCGCGGTGGTGAGGGATGTGATCGACGTTCAACGCTCAACCCGGAGAAGAGAAGAGGCTGGATCGTCGTCGGCCTGAGGGAGTCCCCAGGTCGTCATGGAACAGAACAGGGGCCTCCCAGCCCGATTGCAGATGCAGGCACGCGAGGACTGCACTGTGGGCCGTGAGATCCGCGGGTGGCCCACATACCACACCCTTGGCACTGCAGGTGCTATCCCAAATGCTGACCTAATCCAGAGCCAGGCACAGTCAATAGAGCTCCATTTTGCAAGCAGAGATTTAGCAAAGCTCTCCGTCCTCAACCTCGCCTTCACGAAGCATCCTGTGACACACGAAGAGGTGTGCCCTCTGCTCAAATGCCTCGTCTGGGACAGGAGCAGGATGCAATGCTACGGCGTTCAAGTCACGAGGCCACAATGCTAACTCCAACTTAAGCACGGTGCATCAAACATCTCGCACAATGCCCACCAGGTGAGCTCCTTTCCCCCTCAAACACAAACGCCCACACTGGCACCAAAAGCGTATATGATGAATGCATTACCCCGATAATATGTTTCAAGACGGGATTGAGGGCTCAACACCCTATGAAACCGTTTGCTAGAGTCTGAGAACGCGCATCTTGCCATCATTTCATCACATCTCGGTTTGAGGAAGGAATGTCTTGCTAATTGCCTGTTCGCACGCAGATACTCCAGACGTCTGAATGGTACCATGCCTTGCGTCTCTGAATGACTTTCCCACTGCTTCTCATTAGAGACCGTGAGACGTTGTCAAGTCGACTACACCCGTATTCGCCAGGTGCAATTGCTGGCTTCTCTTTCGCAGCAAGTGCTGCCTCTTGAGCGTCCGTAGACGACCCACTTCCAGATTTCATAGATTAATACATTACTTGGGTCCTTAATTGCTTGATATCCTCCAATGTCATCTGATCCATTTACATCGCGGCTAGATCGTCAAGGTGCCTGTCAGCGGCAGGTCCCGACTGCTCGATCCTACGTAGAGCGGGTAGTCTCCCTTCTGCAGCAGCCACTTTTGCGCCGTGACATCCCACGTGCTCAGGTCTCGCCTTGTCAACGGGAACTCCACCGTCGAGCTCTGCCCCGGTTCCAGAACTGGCTTCTCAAATCCGCGTAGCTGCTTGACGGGGCCACCTTCGATCCCCACATATAGCTGAGCAACCTCGGCGCCCGTTGCATTGCCCGTGTTCGTCACCGTCGCGGACACGGTGGCCACGACATCCCACAGGTCAACTTGCCCACCCTCGAGCACCTCGCCGGTGGGATACGAGTCGGTGCTGACGTTTGAGGCCTTCGAGGAAGCCAAGTCGCCGAACTCGAAGCTGGTGTAGCTCAGACCGAAACCAAACTCGTACCGGGGCGTGATGTTCTTGGCGTCGAAGGCGCGGTAGTCGATGTACACGCCCTCGGAGAAGTCGCTCTATTTGACCTCTTTGTAAGCCAAATTTCTTTCTTGAGTGTTTTGGGAATTGTCTTAGGAGGGGTGTTTTATGAGTAAAGGCATACGTCCTCCTTAAGACATCTCTTAAAACACCTCTGGAGACACCTCCCAATACATTTGAGAATGGGAATTCGGGCGGGGAAATAGCTGACCTGCGGGAAGAGCGCGTAGATGCCGTCGGGCTGCGTGGCGTTCTGCAGACCCGCGTAGTCGCTCTCGTTCCGCGGCACGCTGTACGGGAGCTTGCCGCTGAAGTTCTCGTCGCCGTACAGCAGCGACACGAGCGCCTTGCCGCTGTCTTGCCCCGGAACGTGCGCAAAGATCAGCGCGGTCACGTTCGGGTGGTCGATGAACTGATCCACGAGCCGGACGCCCGAATTCTGAAAGATGACAATTGTGTTGCTGCAGTTAGCAGCCACATTAAGTATGATGCTGTCCGTGTCTGTTTGGAATTAGGCGTTAGCAATTACTATTACCCCGATCCGAGACGTTGACGAAGTTGGAGAGTCAAGAATTCAAAGCTAAACTTACAGTCGTCCCTCAGACTCGGCCTGTCTGAGCCCTCTGTAGCAAAAACGTTGACGTCGACAATGCAAGCGTCGGAGGTAGCGTCGACATACGGGTTTGTGCTGTGGAAATCCCACTGCAGCAAAAGGAGTCAGCTACCAAAGAACAAAGGAAGAAGTTTTATCTGGATGTAGGGAGGACCAGGCCATAGTATGACCATAGCTTGTTTCAAAACCTGCAGCCTGACAATACCTTTGAGGTACAGGCTATAGGTGGGAGATTGTTTTTCTAAGAAGGGTTAAAATTGTATCCGGAAGCTGCTTACGTAAAGCGCGGTGAGGTCCTCTTGGGCTCGTTCTGTAAGCGCCTGGAAGGGCGAGGAGATCCACGGAGGTTGGCTCGCTCCAGAGCCTCCACCCGAGATGATTGTACCGTTCCGAGCAATGCCAGATGTGACGCCGCTTATAAAGCTGCCTGTCCCGTTGTAGTCCAAGCCATACGCCAGTGGATATGAGCCACCGTTGAAACCAAATACACCGTAGTTGTACTGATCTGGTGTCTTCGCGGAATATCCGAAAACGGAGATGAGTTCAGGGGACTTGAGCGGCAAGGCGCCCTCGTTCTTCACGAGAACGTGGCCTTCGAGCGCACCTCGGTAGAGAGTGTCCTTGAAGGAGGTGTTCCATCCGATCACCCTCGTGTGTGGCTGCGACAAATCCTCGGGAATTCCAGAGCCTGGCTCAGGAAGATCACTGGAGTCCTGGCCCATCTGGTACCACGCCGCAATGATGCGTGTTGACATGTCATCCAACCTCACCTCGGGCACCGAACCGTTGTTTACTGCTTCAGCCAGGTAGGCTCCCCAATATGTGGCCCCGCTGGGCATGACCATATCGAGACCGGCAAGCGCCGAGGCAACACCAGAGTGCTGGCCGAACCAGTCTGACACGACAAAGCCCTGGAACCCGAGCTCCGTTTTCAGCAGACCGTTCTGGGTGTAACTGTTGTCGCAAGCCCACTGCAGCAAAAGGAGTCAGCCATAAAAGCACAGAGGAAGGAGTTTCAGCCGGATATAGGGAGGACCAGGCCATAGTATGGCCTGGCCTGATTCAAACCTGCAGCCTGATAATGCCCTCGAGGTATATGCTATAGATAGGAAATTGTTGTCCTTGAGATGGCTGAAAATGAATACAGAAGCTGCTTACCGAGTTGTTGACCTTAGATATCGCCATTTGTTAGTCTAGATCTTGGGAAGACGAGAAGAGACATGGAGATAGAGAGGCAAAAAAAAAAAGAGACCTTTTCGTATGAACTCATAATAGTTCCGGTACCAGCGTATACTGCATCTTGAAATGGCCTGAGGCGCCAGTCAGCTTCAATTCGAGCCTTGTCATGGCAAGAGGTCCTACCACAAGTATAACTCGTGAATAGTCTTATCGTCGATGTTGGACGACACGGAGGAGACATTGCCATCAGGATTACGATATGTCTCCTGTTCGTTGCCAATGAAGTGCTATTGACCTTGTCAGTCATTCTGCACAGTAGAAGCCTTCCAGCCCTAGGTAGTCCCGTCGTGCTCACCTTCACACTGGTAATAACACCAGTGGACTGCACTCCCACAACAGTCTCGTAGGCGAGTTGTCCCGTGAGATATGGATCGTTGGAGAATCCTTCCCAATTCCGGCCGCTGGATGCGATCCGACCTAGAGGACCCACAACTGGACCTAGCATAACATTGGACCCTTTCTTGTAGAACTCTTGGCCCATTCCGACAGCACGCTCATGGGCCAGCGCTCGATTCCAGGATGCGCCGACAGACCAGCCGGCTGCCCACGCGGAGACGTAGTCTGCGCTCCGCAAGCCGTTCCCTGCGTCGGAGAGACACAGCCCTGGGAAATTGAGGCGTGGGATGGAGGCAATGAAGCCCGAGCAGCCAGTTGACGAGGTGATTCCACCGGTCAGGTTGACCTGTGGAGCGTACAGAGTTAGCTTGGATGTTGCAAATTCCTCATTGGAGGGTCGGGTGATCTTAAAACTGTGATGGAAAGCGTACCTTTTCCTCGAGAGTCAACTGTCCAACAAAGGCTCTTGCCTTGGTATATGACTCACCCCAATCGCCGCTGCCAGTGCCATTCGGGCTTGGGTATACCGGTGGGCTTTGGCCGTAGAAGACAGTATCATCTGTGATAATGTCCTGGGCATTGAGTACTTGTCCCCAAGCGAGAAGGCCAGCAAGGCCGTACAACACAGAGCTTGCCATCTTTGGAGTGACAAGAGGGCTCAGACTGAGGGGGTTCGTGGACGTGCGGCGCAAGAAACATCACGTTGAACAGTCATTTGGGCCGGGTGGAACAGGCTTCTTATTACTGACCAGTGCAGCGCTCACATCACAGGTCTCCCATCCACTTTCCGGCTGCTCCTCACCCAATATCACACGGAATTCCCGGTATGACGACCGAGACTCGTGTCAACTCGCGCTGGGTTCATCCATCCCAAGAGGGGTTGAGCCACGGACATGCTACTCCACCGGTGCCTGGAAATTATTGGAGACTCTGTATTCAAGGCAATCGGCCCTTCTGGTCTTCAAGAGGGGCCGTGGTTTATTGTGGTGACGAGATCCGGCTTCATCGGTGAGGAGATACCTGCTGGCTAATGGTACCATGATGTGGGTGCTTGCTACATTGGGGAAAGGTCGTGAATTACCCCAGAGAAAAACGCAACTGCATGTCACTTATCCATGCAGTGTGCACATGCTTAGTATCCGAGGGGCCGGGTGTGGTCTGGGGTAGCTGCGGGGAATGCCTGGGCAAACCTGGGGAATAGCATTATCGACATGGGATGAACTCGGGAGATTACGTCTGGATTCCCTTGCGCGTTCCACCAGCACGACATTGTTAGTCTGGGAAACGGCAAAACTCCGGACAACCATCTCTTCTAGTCTCCGATGGCTGTGGTCGTAATATTGAGAAGCAGACGACGTGACAGAGACGCCTTCGAGTCGAGTTCTCGCGGTTGCGAGCCTTCCCCGTTGCAGCGTCTTGTGACCAGCTATGTGGAGTCCCGGCGACAGAAGTAGGATCCCTGCCCCGAGAGAGAGGCCGGCTCGCGATATCGGCTCTGTGACCTGGAAAGGAAGAGGGTATTGTGGATAGACAATGTCTGCCTCTGGGTTAATGTGTGCCGAGAATCTGCCGAATTCCCTTGAACCTAGTCTTGAATTGACGTCTTAAAAATCCTGCAGTTTGAGCAGCGCTGCTTAGAAGCTCGGTTGTTTCCGTTGAGATTGGGCAGTGAGAAGGAGCGCCCCATGCAACAGCAAAACAAAGCCCAAGCCTGAGAATCAAATACTCCGATGCCGAGACTACTGCCCTGTGTTGTGATTGCTCCCCGCGCACTCAGTAGTAGCCTCCCTTGCGGCCTCCTTTGTGTCGGTCGTGGCGATTTCTAGGGTACGGCCCCCAATTGTCATGATGGTTTCGGTGCCCCTGATGTCGGCCCCTGTCTCTCCCATGGTTATGGCGAGGCTCAGGCTCCGGAATCTTCTCTTCAACCTCGATCTCGTATTCCTCGTACTCATCTTTGAGATGCTCGTCGTTGGTCTCCCTTTCCTTTCTGGCCTCTTCCGCATCGTAGACAAAGCGCATCGCTTGCGGCTCCTGTCCTGGCCTCGATCGCTTATTCCCAGGCCATGATCCCGTAGTCGCAGGAGAGGTGGCGGACCCAGGCGTGATTGGGTACTTGACCTTCTCGTCATCCTCGCACCTGTCGCACCACACTGCAGACCGCTGCACAGAGCTCTCGCTGTTCTCGACTTCCTGGTTCAGCTTGATCTTGATATCGATGAATTTCGACAGCTCGTATTTCATGCCGACTTTGGTGTGCTTGGCGAATTGCGTGTACATATCCAGGAGGTCTAGCATAACCTCAACGATGCTTTCTCTGGTGGTGTGATACCTTCTCAGGTCCAAAGACTGCACCCGGACCGGGTCTATGCCCTTGAGCATCACCGTCAGCTCGATGCAGGCCAAGACCATGGTAAATGTCGAAGCCTTGATAGGGGCAAACGTCTTGTACATGTCCACGGACATGTCGTAAGCCATGGCAAGGACGTCGCGCGCTTCATCCGCGTCGAACATATGGCGGACCATCTTGACCAGAACCTTCTGGGGGTATCGCACCCGAAAATCGAATCCTATCGTTTCGAGAATATGACGCTCCAGTCCGATGATGATTTTGTGCGGGTTCTCAAACATCTGCCATCGTGGTCAGCACCTTGTGAGCACACCTCTACGGGCCCATGGGTCGCCTACCTTGTCGTCCTGCGTTGTCGGTTGCGTTGGGTTCTTGGTGTTGTATGCGGCGCACAAAATCTCGCGGGATTTTTTGATAGTATCCTCCACCTTGCATGCCATGAATAGCGAGGCAAGGGACGCATCCTGGTAGTTGTACTCGGCATCTCGATGACAGAGGCGGAACAGGTGGTAGTAAGTGCACGCCGTAGTAAAGGTTTTGACGGGCCTGCCTCCTCGGTCAGAGCTAGCCACAGATATATGATGGTGTCAAGGGTGGTACCTACAGACGCAAGGCCTGACGAACGGACTCGATCAGCTGAACACCCTGTATCCTATAACTGTCTTCCCTGGCAGGGTCACATCCGTACTCCTTCTGCAATCGCCGTATGTCCTGTTCGAACGTATACTGGTTCGAGACATTCAAATTGCCCGGGTTGGGTCCCCTGGGCGGGAGGGGCTCTTCGGCAGCGGGTGGGGGGCTAGGGCGCCGTTGTGTCGTCGATGATCTGGGCCCCGTTGGCGCCATCTTGACGAGTATGAGCCACTTGTGCGGCTATAGTTGTAGCATGGAGGCCTGGAATGTGTTGCTGCCCTCAAAAGGCAGCTCCGGAAGAACACTGCCGGCGCCAACCTGAGGGACGGCGGATCCTGTCGATGGTAGGCAAACCCGCAGCCTGGTGGGTTCCGAAGTCGAAAAAGTCTTGGTGGATTTCGAGGTGAAAGCGGAAGGATACAGCGTAATTGTTTCTGGCGAGCAAGGTCGGTGGAGAGGAACAGATGTCTGGATGTCCTTGAGATCCGAGTGATCCGTCCGAGGTGGGACTTCCTGTCTTGGGATTCAGGGCTGAGGAAATCAATCGCAGTTTGGGCGAGTAGCAACCGGGGTCTGCAGGTCTTATCGCCTTATCCTATGTAGTACGGCAGCCGGCGATAATGCTAGCGCCACACTTCACATGCGAGAAAGCAGAGCCCAGACGTTCTGAATTGCATCACTCACTCAGATAGCTCTGGAAGTGGAGCAGGCCTTGCATGCGAACGTCAATGTCAATGCCAATGCCAATGCCATGAGAAAAGCTTGTAGAGCACCCAGGGTCCACTGATCGATCACGGCCCGAAAATCCCAGGAACAGCCACACTGCAACACTGCTGCTGAGACTGTCTTCTCTGTAGTATGAATAAATATATGTATTCAACCTCCAAGAGCGAGTCCTGTTACGAGACAGCTTCGAGTGTACCAGGTACAATGTAGACAGATCATGATCAAGGCCCATGAATCAGCTACCGGCAGCAGCAGTGGCAGCAGCAGCAGCATGCCCATCCAAGTGGAGGATGTGTGGGAGGCTGGAGCTCCCCTCGGCTCCAGGCCCAGCCAGGCCCAGCTCTCAGACCATGCCCACTTGCACGCGTGTACATTTATCAATCTTGGGGTCCCTCTTTTGCTGGCGACAGACCAGACAGCTGAGAGGGACGACTGCCTTTGGGGTGGAAGAGAAGGAAATCAAACCAAGACAGGTCAAGCCACACTCATGCAGGTCAGCTCAACCGAGAGCCAATGCAAACCCGGCTGACCGAGGGGCCCCTCCCAAAAGGACCACTGCTTCTTTGGGGCCTCGGGGATGCTAGGCGGCCTAAGGCCGCGCCACGGGCAGCACGGCAGGGCCGGACACTTTGAACGCTGACGTACTGACGTAGCTGACGGAGCAATTTGCAAACTCCAGCCCGCCAAGCACCCAAGATGAGCGCTGCCCAGCGCTGCTGCATGTAAAACTCCACTCCATCCGAGCGAGGACTCCAGCTGCACCGCATCGCCATCCCTCTGATTTCAACATTGCGCCCACTCTGCCCTCCCGCACCACTGTTACCGACGACAGCTATCGCAACCCGCCGAGAACACACCAACGCGAAAGCCTCATCCTGCCAGCTCCTGCGCAATATACAGAACCCCACCGGACATGATCGCTTGTTAGGCAATCGTCGCACGCTTCTCCATCTCCACCAACCCCCTCCGCAACGTCGCCTTTGAGCGCAACTCCCTCCACGCCCGCCGCTCCCACACAAACCCCACCGGCCGTCGCAGAGATAAGCCTCGGGGCTTCCGGCCTGTCCCTTCTTCACAATGGGAAACGGACGTAGGGGCGTCAAGTTTGCCCATAGGAAAGGCAATGGTAGTGTCGACGGCCGTCGCGCCAGCTTCAGCGAGCACAGCGAGGCCAGCCAGGAGGGCTCCCCAAAGGCGAAGTCGTCGCCGCACATGGACCAGATCGCCGAGGTATGCCACTGTGTGCTGGGCAGCTGCGTGATGGCCCCCAGTCGCGTCCCCCTCTTCCCCTCCCCCGCTTGCACCTCTCTGTCCAAACGCTGACGATCCTCCTCGCCTGCAGAAAGACGCCGCTCCACCACCGCAGAACGATTACGAGAAGAAGAAACAGAACTTCATAACGAGAACAATATGGACACTGCTCATGATCGGCGGCTTCTTCACCGCCCTCTTCATGGGCCACATATACGTCATCCTCATCATCACCGTTATCCAGATCATCTCCTTCAAGGAAGTCATCGCCATCGCGAGCGTCCCCTCGCGAGCCCGCCAACTCCGGTCCACCAAGAGCTTGAACTGGTACTGGCTTGCCACGACCATGTACTTCCTCTACGGAGAGAGCGTCATCTACTACTTCAAGCATGTTGTTCTTGTAGACAAGGTGCTCCTGCCACTGGCCACGCACCACCGGTTCATCAGCTTCATGCTCTACATCATAGGTAAGCCGGGATGCTGCACGATCCGTACTACAGGGGGGTCCCTATTGCTGACGCTCACCTTCACAGGCTTCGTCTTCTTTGTCGGGTCCCTAAAGGGCGGGCATCTTAAGTTCCAGTTCACCCAGTTTGCATGGACGCACATGGCGCTCCTGATCATCGTGGTCGAAGCCCACTTCATTATGAACAATGTTTTGGAGGGCCTGGTCTGGTTTTTCCTGCCCGCCGCCCTGGTTATCACAAACGACATCTTCGCCTACATCTGCGGTATCACCTTTGGCCGCACCCAGCTCATCAAGTTGTCTCCTAAGAAGACCGTCGAGGGTTTTGTTGGCGCGTGGGTCTTCACGGTCATCTTCGGCTACGCCCTGACGAACCTGATGATGCGCAGTGGCTACTTCACGTGCCCGGTCAATGTACGCTTGCCCCCCCCCCCGTCTCGTGACATTCTTCTACTCTTACATGGTGGCTCAAGCTGACGATACCCAGGACTTTGGCGCCAATGTCTTCACTGGTCTACAATGCCAGCCCAACCCTGTGTTCCTCCCCTACAAATACGAGCTCCCTCAACTGTTCTTCCTCCCGGAGAACACCCAGTTCAGCTTCACCATGGAGCCGATGCAGATCCACACCATGATCTTTGCTACGTTTGCTTCTCTGATTGCACCTTTCGGTGGCTTCTTCGCCTCTGGGCTCAAGCGCACCTTCAAGATCAAGGACTTTGGCCACTCCATCCCTGGGCATGGCGGTATGACCGATCGCATGGACTGTCAGTTCATCATGGGCTTCTTCACCTTCATGTACTATCACTCTTTCATCGCCACACACAAGGTCGGGCTCGGTGGTGTCTTGGAGACTGCCATCACGGGCCTGACTGTGGACGAGCAGATTGAGCTTGTTCGGAACATGGCGAGGTATCTGGGCAACCAGGGCGCTTTAGGAGACGATGTAAGCAAGGACCTCGAGCAATTCGCAACCGCAGACTTCCACTAACACTGTCTTAGGTTCTATCATGTCTGGACCTGGCGCTGCCCAGCAAAAGGTAAAAAGGTAGAGGCATGAGTGTCGGGGAAATGGAAAATTTTGATTTCAATGGCATATTTTCTCCTATGAACAACTACAATTCTGGGCATATTCATTGGACGATGGGAAAAACTGGGGAGAATTCCTGGGTGTAATGGCGATTGAGGAAATTCAACAACGCGCTCAAGTGAGTCGCCCTGGACGTAATTGCAGGCCAAGGGGCCGCAGGCTAGGATTAGATATGCTCTACTCTCTTCTTGGTTGTAACATACCCAAGTGTTGTCCAATTGCCTCCGGGAGGAGAGGCTGTTTTTTGATGACAGATTCGTACCTATTATGATTGCATTTGTGAAGCTGTGAGGGACATGGATACTGGGTTGTTGCGCGGTCAAATCTTTCCATATCGAAAAACAAGAAGAGAAAATGCCAAATCCACCGCCACTGCTCAGTCACTGGTAGACGTGTCTGATACAATCACTCGACGCGTGACATCAACGGGCGAGAAGCGGTGCGCATGGCATGGCATGTTTAGTAGTCGCCGCTTCAACGGCACAATCATGCTTTGAGCAGCTTGCGGGACCTGCGAGCGTGAAGAACTGGGAATCTTTGTCCTCGTACTTGTTATGAGACGTGGCCTCTCTGAGATTCTGGCCTTTTGGAAGGACAGAATGACAGGACAAATGGGTACATGAGCCATCCGGGCAAAACTACAAAGCAGCGCTCTTTCTCAGAACTACGATCTTATTTGCGATCCTGTTGCCACATGGCTTGGAGGGGGTTTGAGACGTCGGCGTACAAGACTAGGTGGTTATGGTGATGTTATAGGATGCTATCGGGATAACCTGCCATGGGATAATCTGTTTCGGAACAGCTGTCCATGGGGCAGCCTACCACAAGATGGGTACTATTAGATACCCTACTGCGGATCGCCTGCTGTAGCTTGCGAGCCAACGGATGAAACTATTGAATGAATTGTATATAACAAGTTGTTCTGAGTTACGGGTACCCTTGTACTTAAGTAACAAGTCTCTTGTCACCTCCCTGCCTAGGTAAGCTCTCTCACAGACCTTCAGCATCACTTGATATGAGATGTTTGACGCAAGTTGTTCTCGCCTGGTGATGTTTCATGATATTCTCCTATAAGTATAGAATGTTCTTCAACCTTTTCTGAGACAGAGACTCAGACTATATAGTAAGACAAAACTGGCTGGGAGAATAGTACCTGGTTTCGTGGTGTAGTGGTTATCACGTGACGTTCACATTGTGTGGATAATAACTACTGTGACTTGTTCACAGCGGTCCGTCAAGGTCGCCGGTTCGAGACCGGCCGAAATCAGTTTTGGCGATTTCGCACCATTTTACTCAATTTTCCATTACTGTTAAGTGTGGCAGGGAGAAATTCTACGGCAATTCCAGTCCAGGCCTTCCGTTTTGCCCCTTGCAGCTGTTCTACAGAGCTTTTTGTGCCTGTACAGGACAGTCTCCCAGTTGGAAAAAGTGTCTAATTGTATAGTATGCTGTGTCTTGTCACGGATGGTGCTCTGAAACTGAGTTTCTGGCTGGCCAGGCTCTCGGAACAAGTAAATAAAATGATGGACCAGCATTTGAAGTCTATCAGCTACTTCTGAACGAGACACGGGATGTCATTAACTGGCCTCTATCGTGTGGTTTGAGGGAGCGGAATGCAACGTCCAGACGTGCCGCTCTGCCGACTAGTTCCGCACATCCCATGCCACGCCGAAGCTAGCTGCCTGCGGATAGCTTAGTTTTTTCCCGCTTGGGAGACTAGGCCTGTCTGTGTCTGTATTTAGTGTACCTCGAAGGATTCTGATGGGTCCGCCATGTGCCGCATGAATGAGAATATCACGCTGTGCTGGGGTTTTCCCAACACAAGTACACGACCAGACTGCCGGATCGGCACGGCCTGACGCCGGACTGATCTTCTCCCAGGCTCCAGCAGAAGGATTGCCCCAGTCTCCACGGCCAAGACAGCCAAGCGGCCAATGCGGCCAACGAATGGGACAGACGTCTGCTCATAGCAAGGCTGAGTGAGGAAGGACGAGCCTCACCCGCTGTCTCTCACCCGCCCAGGTACGATCCGAAATGTCGCTCTCGGCTTGACCTCATGATAGCTGGCATGGGGGGCCCAGCTATTCCTCCGTATCTGTGGCGCCCTCGAATCCTGCCGGTCAGACCAACAGTCGCCCCCCTTTTTTGGCGTTCAGTTGCCTTGCCAACCATGCTGACGCGAGTCTCGATTTGGCCAGGATGAAATGAGCTGGGGCGCCCAGGCACATCTACCGCCTAACTAGAGCACAGGATTCTATTGTAGTCGCATTCTTCTGGGATTTCGATCCTGCCAATCACTGCCTCGCAGCATCATTTTCGACAGGATTCATGGAACAAGGCACGAGCCGTAGCCTAAGATGGAGCCGCCTTGGACGGATATTTAATCCCATCCGTCCCTCATGATCTCAAGTGGTTGAATCACTCCTCTGCCTCCACTGCTCATCACCACTTCTTTCCGAAGCCTGTCCACCACGATCCCAGCAGCAAAGATGCACTCCCAACTCGTCGTCGCGGCCCTGGCTGCCTCCGTCTCTGCCTCGGCCAACCTCTTCCCGGCACACCAGGCCATCAGGCGCGATCTCTTGGTCGCTCGCCAGACCGAGTCCGCCACCGCCTCGGCCACGGGCGGCCTCTCTGACACGGAGTGCCAGGCATCGCTCCTGGCCATCGCCACCGAGCTCCCCACTCCTGACGGCGACCTGCTGGACTGGGAGCAGCAGCAGACCGGCACGGACCCGTGCTCCGTGACCTCTGTGCCGTCCTCGCTCTCCAGCGAGTACACCAGCTACACCGACGCCGTGCTCTCGTGGTTCACCGAGAGCAGCTCCGAGCTCTACGCCGCCCTCTCCGCCTGCCCGCAGTACGCCGGCGCCGTCTCCGAGGTTGCCGTCTGCACCTCAGACCTGACCGCCGCGAGCTTGACCACCGGCACCGCGTCCGACGCCACCCCCACCGGGAGCAGCAGCAGCGAGGCTTCCGCGACGGGCTCCTCTACCGGCACCGCCACCAAGTCCGGGTCGTCTGACTCCACCGGTACGGCCTCCGGCTCTGCCTCCTCGTCGGTCGAGACTGCCGGTGCCCCCTTGCGGGAGGCTGGCATCGTCGGTGCCGTCCTGGCCGGTGTCCTCGGCGTTGCTGTTGCCCTGTAATTTGGCCCAGCGCCTTGGAGACACTTGGGTGGCTTGTTACGATAACGGTAATGGCTTGACTGGACTGTTACAGATTCATGATCGGGAAAAAGGAAGGCATGGGAGGCATTGTTACTACAGATACCAAATATTCAAATGAATCACAACGTTTCACACATTCGAAGCAAATACCAGCAGCATTTCTCGACACGTGGTGATGTCGGTCTTGGATGTGGCGTGCGGCTTTGAGATTATCCCTGCATCGAGCAGTACATGCAGTGTGCACATTAGCGCTTACTACGTTCTGGGAATAGACCAAGCCACAAACATACAACCACTTCTGTATTATTATTTTTTTCTAATTTCCGGCTTCGGCGGTTTCCTGTCAAACCGTTCCGGGCGGTGACACGACCGTTGGTGCTCGGTCGTACAGTGAAGCCAAGCGATCCTCCTCGGCTCCCGCACGCCACCTGCCTTCGAGCTCGTATGTCCCCACGGGGACCCAGGGCAGGAACGCCTCCCAGCGGAAACAACATATAACCCCAGAGCCATCATCATCAGCTCGGCTCACCCCAACGACTCGCTATCTCGCCCACGGGGTGGCCTGCGGCAGTGTTGCCAATGGGACACTGCACTTATCCGCCTTGGCTGCGATCGCCACCGAGCTGTTCGAGCTGACGCAGTCCACGCCGACGTCACCCCTGATGTTGTCACATATCACAACCGCATTGCTAGCCGTCCCGTTTCCACAGGGCGACGTCACTGTGAAGTTCTTGAAGGTGATGTTCTCGCAGATAGCGTTTGGGTTAGAGCTGCAAGTCAAGGACGCCACCGCCCGCCCGTACTTGCCGGACGTATAGCCCGAGAAATTCTCAAAGTGCACATTGGTCACGTTCACCTGTGAGGGGTACGCCGCGCATGTCGTTGCGTTGATCTGTTGTTGTGGGGTTTGATTCTCAGCAATGTGGCTCATGACAACCCGGATGTGGGTGTGAAACGAGGCGGAACGGGAGGCGGCCAGCAGAGGGAGGAATACTCACGTTGAAGTAGCAGGAATCCAAGAATGCTGCGTACTCGTTGTTCGCGTTCCAGAAGTTGCGGAACGTGACGTTGTTGATGTAGCCATATCCAACATCAGGCCCGGCCCAGGACTTCAGCCGCGCGCCATGCTGTCCATTCAGCATCCAGATGTTCTCGATAACCACATCCTCGATAATGGATTTCTCGCCTGCGTATTGCCCGATGGATCCCATCGACTGGCCGTGCGTGCCGTTGCAGTACATCGTGTCGACGTGCACGTCCGAGGCGTTGGACTTGGGGCTGAAGCAGTCGTCTCCGATGTTCACCCACGTCCGCTCGACCGACAAGTGCTTGACGTTGAGCGAGTCGAAGAAGTCCGTGTTCTTGGGCAGGGAGCTTGCGTTGTTGGACTCGGCGGTGATGATCACATCGCGGTACGACACCCCTGATGACGTGACCACAAAGTTCGTCCAGCATGGTGAGTCCTTCATATGAATCCCTTCGATGGATAGGTCGGTGGCGTTCTGAGCATAGAACAACACGGGCCGCAGGTATGTATTACCTGGATTCAGGATCTCCAGTCCGGCAAACTCATTCCACCACCTCTGCCCATTTCCGTTCAGAAACCCCTCGCCATAGATTTTTATGTTCTTGCCGCCCCATTTCCAGAACATAATCGTCTTCTGGAAGGGGTGGGTGTATGCGACACTCTGCCAGTAAGGAGTGTCGTCGGTGAACTTGATCTCACCGTCGAGACGAACGTGAACGTCGTCGAGGAATGTGAGATCTAGCGGCTGGCCGATGATAAAAGTCTCGTTGGCCGGTAGGTAGAGCGTTCCGCCGTGGTTTGCGCGCTGGAGGGCCTGCTTGAACTCTGAGGAGACGTCGTCCGTGTCATTGCGACTGGACCGGATTGTCACGACGCGCCGCTTGCCATGCTGTCCTGCGGGTTGGGATGGCTTGTAAGGATGCTTCTCTCGGAACTCCTGGATCGACCGAGGGACACCAGCGGGCAGGGCGATGTTGCTGGCTGCCGCGAGGACGGCCGTGGCGAGGACGGCTGTCACCGTGGTGAACTTCATTTTGACAGTGTCGTCTGAGGCTCAGGAGGGATGCTGTCACCTGACTGTCACCAGCTAGCCACCTGGTTAGGGACGGTGATGGGGAAGGGTGAACCAGATCGTCGGGTCGAAGGCCATCTTTTTGTACTCGATAGGAATGATACCCATAGGGAGCCTGCCCGAGCCAGATCAGCCAGGAACATGGTCACATCGCGGGCAAATGCATGCTGCCAATGTCACACCCGACTCCAAATCCGAACAGCGTCGTCGGTTTCCCCCATATGTCGTCAGGGATACTGTACAGAAACCTTGCAGAGGTCAGCCAACCGAGCTTCAGCGACGGGAATTTGGCGAGGTGAGATCCCGCCTATCAAGACGTTCACAGGCCACATCGCCTCCTCGAGCGGACGTTCATCAACCTGCTTTTGCAGTAGTTTCCAAAGGACGGTCGTCACTTTTTGAGCCCCCAGGTAAAAGTTGTCAAGATGGGCTGGATCAGCTCCATTAACCGTCTTGGCTCGACGCCTCGGCCCCGTAGCTGCAGGAGACAAGTTCAATTCTTGGTCGTCATTGATGGAAATTGTGCAGAGGTGTTTCTCCGGCTCTATCAGATCGTGCAATACCCCAGGGTCCCCTCTCATTCCTCGCTGATCCATGTCTAATGGCCCCAAATCTCCGCCATCAAGCTTTCCCCGCAATGCTTTTCAACCCGGGGAAGCAGAGCCGGGGAAACGTGCGGGGAGGAGGAGGATGAGAGCCAAGACTCTGTCTAACTAAAGCTACCCTGTCACTAGCCATGTGCAATTAACCATGTGGATCCAGACCGTCATCTTTAATTCTATTCCTTTCAAAAACAATAGGTGTGGCAAACTTGGCATGAGGTGAGTTATTCAATTTCGTCAACGATAATGTTAAAGTTGTGGCTGCTCCGTGCCAAAGGTCTAGGCTTCACGGCGCCTTCAAGAGTTATCTTTACAAGTCTTTGAGGACGATGAGATGAGACAATTCACACAGCTCGATAGATAAAGGAGGAGCGTTGGAAGTCATCTGCTCTACAATATGTTTTACGTAGAAATATGACCACTTGTCAAGGACACAATGCTGGCAAGGGATTCAACCACAGGCCAAAATGTCGTTTCAACTCGCATATCTGTGTGAGAAGTCACCTGCTCTTTCCTAGGCAGCTTTCCCCGCGAAACCCCACGCTGCGTAGGTGGCCCACGCTGATCTGACATGCAACACCACGCAACGGTGGCCTTGGCCAACCTTGGAAGCAGGTCTCGTGCAACCTGTTTACTTCCCTCGCCAATCATGGGGCCTATATTTTCAGGCCAACATTGACTTACGCCTTGGCCCCATGTCTGCTGACAAGCTGCTCTCACCCCAGATTCGCTGTGATAACCCTACATATGTACCATCTGCCCAGAGAAGATAAGATGGTATGCTGAAGACATGTGGGACATATGTGCATGATAGCCTGCTTCGCCTCACGCATTGTACGACCATAGCGGAGTCAAGAATTCAAGCCGGGACTATAGCTGAGTCCGATGTAGCGAGGGTAATGGTATAACATCTATCTAGTATAAGGGCTCCAGACGGGACCCGTTCTGCTGGCATCTCCTCGCGAGGATTTCAACGCTTGCTATTACTCTTCCAAACAACTCCTACAAAACTTCATCTCTAGAACTTTCCGTACTAGAATGGGCTGCTTTAACACTCATGCTACGGGCACTCTGGACCCCCCAGAAGTGCGCAATTATCGTATCCATGTCATCGCACTAATCGCTTCCATGTCGGCCCTTGCCAGTAAGTATAGACTGAAACTTAGCTCGACAATAGAGATCTGATCATGATGACAGTGGGGTACGATACTGCCGTCATTGGCGGAACTATGGCATTGAACTCGTTCATCCGCGATTTCAAAATGGATGGCATGGCCAAAACTGTACGCGACACCACCCAAGGCAACATCGTGTCTACTTTCCAGGTAAGGTTCGAGACATACAGTTCCAAAATTATGTATGCTGACTCTTCAAGGCTGGCTGCTTCTTCGGTGCGCTTTTCGCTTTTCCCGCTGCCGAAAAACTTGGTCGAAAGAAGACCATGATTATTGCATCCTCGATCTTCCTTCTGGGCGGCACGCTCATGACCGCATCACGGGGTTCTCTCGACATGATTTACGGAGGACGTGCGGTTGCTGGGCTTGGCATCGGGGCATCCTCCATGGTCGTTCCAGTCTACATTTCCGAAACAGCCCCGCCGTCTATCAGAGGTCGACTTGTGGGCATCTTTGAAATTGCTTCACAAGGCGGCGGAATGCTTGGCTTCTGGATCAACTACGCCTGCGGTCGCACCATCGACGTGAATCGACAAGCACAGTGGGTTGTACCTCTGGCGCTTCAGCTCATTCCTGGCCTTCTCCTCCTTCTTGGCGTTACATGGTGTCCCGAATCACCTCGATGGAAAGCACGTCGAGATGATTTTGAAGCTGCGGAACGAATCCTGACCAAAATCCGTGGCCTTGATGCGAACCATGCCTTAATTCAGCATGAAATGGCCGAGATCCGCGCTCAGGTCGAAGAGCGTAGTACCAACAAGCTTAGCAAGAAGGCTCAGTTTATGAAGCTGTTCCAGAAGGGTGTGCGCAATCGTATGGCAATAGGACTTGCGCTCATGTTCCTGCAGTCTTTCACTGGTGTAGGTGGACAGTAACTCACTAGACAATATCGCAGCTAAGAGTCTTAGGTCAACATCATCACTTACTACGCGCCCCGCATTTTCGAAACTCTCGGTATCACTGGCACTTCTACCAAGCTCTTCTCCACCGGTTTCTACGGCATTGCAAAGACATTGGGTATGTTCACATTCACCTTCATTGTTGTTGAACGAGTCGGTCGCCGCAAAGGCCTTGTATGGGGTGCTGCTCTGGGCTGCATCCCCATGTGGTACATTGGAGGCTACGTTATGAAGAGCGATCCAGCTGGTGCCGCCTTGCGAGGAGCCGTTAACCGCGATGGTTGGGGGTATCTTGCCATGGTCTGTGTCTATGTCAATGCCTTCATCATCTGCGCAACATGGCAAGGTATTACCTGGACCTATGCATCTGAGATCTTCCCCCTCGACATTCGCATGCTTTGCGTGTCTCTTACCACCGCCGACACCTGGCTTGGATCGTTCATCATTGCACGCAGCACGCCTTATATGATTTCAGACCTTGGCTATGGCGCATACTTTTTCTTTGCAGCAATCTTGGTGTCTATGGGTGTATGGGCGTTCTTCTTTGTTCCAGAAACGAAGGGAATTTCTCTCGAAGAAATGGACGCCCTGTTCTTACGGCCCATGCACAGAGCCGTATGGGCCCAATTACGCGGAAGACCCGTCCTCTCAGAAGAGCAAGTCGTCGCAAGAACGAAAGGCATAGACCCCATGCGAGACGAAAAAGAGCTTGATGTTGAGCGCGTTAAACATATCGAAAGGAGGTAGACCTTTTTATTGGTGTGGCTTGTGCTCATTGTGAGCCGCATAGAATAATGGCATTTACTTCTTAAGAAGTAAGTGCGTCGAAAAAATGAGTGACTTCGGAGCTGATAAAGACGACCCAGTACCTTGCAGAAATATACAAGTCCCACCAACTTTCGCTAGCTTGCCTTTGATGCTAAATCTGGTCATATTTACCATTTCAATATCACGAGGTAGTGTAGCCTATTTTATAAGTTATGAACCAACACGTGGGCACCAAAGGGGCCCGTTTGAGTGACCCAAGTAACTCAGATCAGATGTTACAACGCAGCCAAACAATCACTAGGGTGTGGAGTCCCACGATAAGTTTGCAAGTTTTCTTTACTCTGCCACCTGGCCACCTGGTTTGCCTGTCTACTTCCACCTGGAGGAAATATTACTGCATCAATGACCAATAGTGTGAGATGATGTATTTGCGCTGGAAAGATTACAGTTTAATTAAAATCAGGGGCTAGCCAGTGCTCACATCTCCAGCACAGGCGATTCGCCCCGTTGTGGCTTGACATCAGTAGCGCAAATGAGCTCTCATAGAATATAGAGAAAAGTCCCGGTTCTTAATTCTGGGCGATTACTCTGCCGAGGAGATTCGCCTACCCACTTAGGCATGTAAGCGATCATGACAATTTCGCAGACGACCAGTTTCGCAAGGCCGCAGTGGTTGAGAGCAGCACACCACCATGAATAGCATACTAGCAGGGTCAAAGCTTATCTGACACTTGACTCCAAGTCCTCTTTTGAAAAAAGGCCGCTACTTAGCAGCTGAATCAGCATGTTTCGTCCATTGTCTGTCGTTCACGACGTCATGCACCCGGAAGCCTATTCACTAGCACCTTGATATAGTTCGTCCATTCGCTTGGCAGGGACAAGTGGTGGTGGGTGAACCTGAAGCTTAGTTCGGCCTCATTACGTGCGACATCAGTCAGAGCTTTGCTGCTGAAGACGGCGGGAGCTTGATCATTGCGACTGCGTCCTGGTCTCGTATGGGTCATGCTGAGCCTTACCCGGGGGTGGGTTCACTTGGGACATGATAAAAGAGAACGGACCACTGTAAATTTACGAACAGGTTCATTTTGAAGAAAGCATAATAGGTATGAGGTGGCTTATAGTGTGGGTTGGTGCGAAGAGGACGCAAAGTCATAAATATTGGCCACACGCACATTTACGAGCCGGCTCTACGCCTCGACAAGCACCTTGCTGGTACCTCCTGTCCTCAGCGCTCAACAATCTGATTTGAGCACTTCATTAGACCTGAGAATGCTTGGTACGGGAACAGTCAGTTAGCTCCATATCAATAGATTTGTTCAGTATTATGTTGTATGTTGGCGACCGGTCGGCAAGAGTCCACGGGTCTTTGAAAGTGAGCATCAATGGACTCGAGTGTCGCAAGGCCAGCCACGAGCGGAGGTAATGAATGTCGGGAGAGTAAGACGCAGCATCTTCGTTCCGAGGCCTGAATGCTATCATAGGAAAGTGAGCAAAGTATCTTTTGTGAGCACCCCCTCTACATAGCTTAACGTCTTCAGAGACAAGTTGCTCTCGTAGTACAGGATGAAATCGGACCAAATGTCTTTATCGCGTTGCAAACTTTCGATGCAGAGCTTGAAAAAGTGATTATATACTATTCAGTATTGTGTATTCAAAGATAGCTATCCTGGAACCCACATAGACACATATATATAGTGCATGGTATCATGTTTTGCCGGTATGCCCACCAAATGCAAGACCATAATAAACGAGCGAATGAAGTGAAAGAGAGATTGATTTAATCCTCGGTCTCGAAAAAGCTGCCCTGAAGGCTCGCCCGGCTGTTCAGAAAGGTCAAGTCAACCCTGCAGCCCATCGTCCTCCCGTCCAGCTTGCGGATGTTCTCTTCCCACATCCACCAGACTGCAGCCAGGCCGGCCGCGACCAGAACCTGAACCACGGAGACACCGATACCGGTGCCCTTGAGCCCGGCGGAGGAGGCGGGACCCACGACAGCGGAGGGGATCGCCATCGCGAAGATTCCGGCGGACAGCGCCCGCCAGATGGTCAGGCCGACGTCCATGTCGGCGATGCTGCGCAGCGAGATGGCCAGGTTCGGAGAGGTGAACTGAGCGGAACGCTTGAGGAGGGGCTTGGCCGGCGCGTCGAGGATGTAGGCTCCGGCCGCGAGGAGGCCTAGGAGGAAGCTCACGGCCGAGAAGCGCAGGGAAGACGCATTAGTATTAGAAACGTAGAGGCCGAAGCCTAGAACCCCGATGAAGGACAACACAGAGCCGCCGCCGAGGACATAGATGTGTGTCGAGCGAGTGTTGAAGGCCGTCATCGTCTGGGACCACGAGGGCCAGAGTGCGAAGACCGCGACGGCGGTGGTGGAGAGGACGAGGGGGAACGTGAGGAGGGGCCCGATGGTCGCTGGGGAGAGCGACGCGGGCGCGGGCGCAAATAGGCCCGAGAGGGAGGCAGAGAAGCCCCAGAGAAGGGAGTAGGGAAGGAAAGAGGCCAGGAAGGCTAGGACGGTAGTGGGCGCGACCATGGCGCGGGGAGCCTGGAGCAGAACATCCTTGCTGATGACGCCCTCCGAGGGCCCGCGATACGAGACTGGCCTGGCGACGGTCTTGATGTAGTCGATGACGGTCGATTTGGTGAATCTCCTCCTCGCCCATGGAGGGAACTTGCTTGCCGCGCCGGTGGACCATCCCGTCGTGGGCGTCTTAAGCATAGAATTCGTGCGGTCGAACATGGTCTCGGGGGCGGCTAGGACGAGCAAGGGGATTGAGACGATCTGGAAGACGGCGAGGATCTCGAACTGCAGGCTGAAGCCAGCCTGGTTCTGGGAGGCGACTCCTCCAATAAGAGGTGGGCCCCAGAGCGTCGCGACAGAGACGATACGGTGAATGGCTAGTTTGGGGGAGCGTTCGTGTTCCTGTGTGCATTTTGTTAGCAGCGATGAGGTGGAAGGCTGTCGGGAGGTCTTACAAAGTAGGTATCGATGATGGACCCAACCACCAAAGTGTCGAAGGCACCCCATCCGAAGCCCTGAAAAATCCTAGCCGCCATGAATTGTCCGTAACTTGTCGTAACCTTGGTGTTCCATACCAAACCGATGAAAAGTAGAATCATGGAGGCCAAAAATACAGGTCTCCTGCCCCAAATCCTGGCGGCAGCGGAGCTCGCCAGTCCCGCGACCGCCGAGAGCATGAGTGGCACGCCTGTGAGGGCTGCCACGGCTGTGTACGAGACTGAATACCACCTGGCCAAATCGTCGTTCACGCTGATCAATGCCGTTTTCATAACATTGCAAAGGGCCACAGTGGTCAGCAGAGCATACAAGTTGAGCTCCTTCTTGAGACTCGACCAGCTCTGTACGGCGTCAGTCAGATAAAGTATGAAATGGGGCAGAACGGGTGGCTTACCAGAGGGTCCTCAGGGTCGTCACTGGGCTGTGGGATCAACTCAGTGGTGGCATGTTTGCCTCGCCCATATTTTATACGACCGCCTTTTCCTGTGGTCGAGGTACTGTACGTGGTGTATGAAGTCTTAAGTTGGGACCGCTGCGACCTCGAGGTAGAGGGTCTGCTTGAGTCGACAATGACGACCCTGTCGGTCGTAAGAGGCCCATCTCGCGTTAATGAGGACAGACGTAGCGAGGACGGCCTTGCCGGTCTCGTTGGTGCTGGGATTGAAACTTGTTCTGGAATCGGTGTGTTCAAGTCCGGCGGCGACATGCCCAAAGGGTGGGGTGTTGACACTGTGTCCTTTATTGTCTCTTTTGGTTTCGTCGTCGGGAATATATTCAAGGTTGAAGCAGTGATCCCTATTGGTATGGCCGCAGACGTTGCTGAAGTCCATCTCGCCAGCTCACTGCGGTCCCCGTTCTCTTGTTGGTAGTCGTCTCCCGTCTTCACGTCCAACTTCCCTTGACTCTTTCCGGGGCCGGCTCTCGCCCCCTCGGTGTTCTCGACTTTTCGCTTGATATAAATACTGTCCTTTGCCGGCACCGGCGGTGGAGGTCCATAGGCTGATTCCCGGGGTAATACTGCGGACTCGGCGAAGGATTCTGCAGATGACTCTCTCGTATCCGGTTTCTGTTTTGGTGCTATGCTGTCCCGGTCGACCAGGCCCAGCTTCACGTCGGCGTTGGCCAGGTACGACAGGTCCCGCAGGTCGTCCCCATCATGAGCCATGTTGGGTGATGGCGAGGACGCAAGGCTCTCTGGGTATCTCGAGATTACAAAATTAAATAAGAGACAGTGCCGCCAGCAGCAATCACGTCGACAGCCCGGTCAACGGATCAGGGTGAAGGGATGGATACCCAAGGAAATAAGCATGGGGTGAAAGAAAGTAAAGGGTAGCAACGAAGCAACGGTGGCTTCGGCTGGGTGACACCGGAAGGCAGCAGAGTAAGTATTTCGTGTAGGAACACGGCCGGCCTCTCAGGCAGAAGGGCCTAGAGTGAAACGGGCATTGACGCAACGGGTGCGGATGGGAGCCCGGATGGTCATGGTGGTCAAGGCGCTGGTGTTATAGAATTATTGCGGGTCTGGCGGAAGAAGCGGCGTGCAGGAATGGCGTCGTCCGACCTCACACTGGTCGTTTTTCCTCTTTCTCCAACAATGTGCATTGCATTGGTTTGGTTTGAATAGTTCATGTAGGCTTAAGGCCGTGCCCTCGAGGCAGCGGGACAGATAGGTTGAAGGAGATGGGACGAGATGAGATGAGACTTGCCGCCACATGCCCACTAGGGCAGCAGACACATGGGAGGAGGGGCCATGTGTGGGCCCTGGGGAAGCTGGACCTCAGCGTAAGCGAACAAAGCGAGGGACGAAGCGGTGCTGAGTCGCGACCTAGTCGCACACGGAACGTGGCAGACGAGCTGGTGGAGGCGGTCCCTCTGCGCCGGGAGGGGAGCGGAGCCCGGGACAGGATGGTTGCGTGGCCGCGGAACGGGCGGAGTGACGTCTTCAGAAACAGGAGTGGAGCAGTGGCTGTCATTCTGTCAGTTTGTCAGTCCGGTGAGACATTCTGCCTGTCACTTCGCTGCCTCGAGAACTGCGTGTGTGTGGGCGAGGGTGGACGAGGGTAGGTGTGAGTGGAGGGGTTGACGTCGGACCCCTGGTGGACACTGGTGTGTGTGGTGCTTCACCCTGGTTGTCCCCTGCCTCCTGAACCCCTCGTTCGCCGACTCATGGGCAGGGCACACTGGCGCACTGGCGCACTAGCAGGCACATCACGAAGTCGAGCCCTGCCTGTCAGACAGCCCGACAGCCTGCGCCAGCCCAGTTTCTCGGTCGAGATCACCCATCTAGCCCTCTAGTCCTGGTCTTGGCATTAGTGCTACGGGCGTGTCTTGCAGGTGACAGAGCTCGGGCCGCGCATGCGGCTGAAACAAGCTTGACGTGGGACCGTCGTCGCGGTGAGGGGTGATCAACGGCCGGCCGATGGACCAGTGACTGTGGCTTGCTGCTGCTGCTACTGGCTGCACTGCAGTGTAATGTCGTGTAGTTTAATTGATGTGCAAACCAATTGAGGGTAAAAGGAGACATGAGATGGACATGGACCTCACCGTGGCCATCAGCCGAGACGTGCAGCCGATGCCGAGTGTCCCATGTCGTTGATGATGGGTCATTGATGGTCACGCTGGGAGAGCAAAAAGGGCAGATCGGCAAGATCAAGACCAAGACGGGCAGGGTTTCTGTGACAGCGCCCGCTGCCTCTGACACAGGGCCCAGAGCTTGATGTGGGGCTGACATGCCGAGCGTGCCAGGGATCAAAGCTCCTCGGTAAGGCGCCCGAGGTGGCAGGAATCCTCCGAGTGGGCAGTTTGGGGCTCGACCTCCGGAAGTGGAGTTTCTCTCGTCTTGACTCTTGACTCTCGACTCTCGACTCTCGACTTGACTTGACTGCCAAGACCTGCCACCGGCAGACAGAGACTGGTGCAAACAACCGCGCAAAGCTTATGGAAAATAGAAAGAGGGAGGGGAAAAAAGAGACATCGTGAGCCAATCTCGCGACTGCCGTCGTCTGTTGTGTCTTTTTTGCCTCCCCCTCTTCTAGTCTACTCTGGTTTAGCTCTCGGCTTGTCCAGCCCACCACATGCACGCGCTGTGAAGCCGTACGCCGGTGAGAATGAACCAAACCACATGTCGCGATGATGCTCCCCGCTCTCGCTCTCACCCTCACCGAGGAACAATGGCATTACCTGACCTGTCTAGGTACAGCACGGCTTGGTAAGCCCGAAACTCCCGTGCTCATGGGCCAGGCCCTCCCAGCAGAGCCCGATCCGCTCGCTCCCTGGCACATGGCCATCACCTGGCAGCCAGATGCTGGTCGCAGATCTCCAGGCACGCGTCTTCGGCCCAGTCCTGCCGGTCTCTCTTTTACTTTCCGCCCGGAATCTCCATCACCCAGGGCCTGCAGGAGCAGACCCATGATCAGGCTGGATTGCCTCGTTCCGCCCTCGCGGGATGAGTGGCTGCGGCCAGGGGTGCGAGGGTGCGGGACCAAGATCTGTTGGCGTCCAGGCCAAGCCGTCAGCTATTCTCGTCGTCCGAACACCTCGACCGCCCACGATACCGTACTTGTGACACTCAGACCGTTAGCACCGCACCATCCGAACAATTTGCATACCCTCAGACTCTGCGACGGAACGCCGCTATCATGCAATGCACAACGGCTCCATCGTGCAATTTCAGCCAACGCCACTGCAAACAAGCCTGTTTCCATCTCGTTGCTGCGCCGTCGGTCGCGATTGGCCCACCAGCCTTTTTCCGTCTGCATCTACATCTGCATCTGCACCTGCACCTGCATCTGGATCACTGCCATTCCGGCTCGGGCGCAGAGCGACGGTCCAGTCTAACCAGATAGTCACTATTAGATAAACTTTCATCGGCACGTAGTGATCAATGGACGGACTTCGGGCCAAGACTAGTAGGTATGGGATGGACTTGTAGGAGTTAGTTACAACTCCTCCCTTCTTGGCGGGCTCTTATAGTCCATTTTGGTTCCTGTCCAGGGAGGGAATTTGCCTATGAAGCATTGCCCTTTTCGACTTCCTCACCAACCCGAGGAGGGCCAGTCTTGTCCGTATAAGATTTGCCCACTGCCTCAGTCGCTCCAGCTCTCACTACTGTAGTGCTAGCTAACTGTCAACCAGAATATCTATTGTGATCGACACACATATTCCCCTGGCGCACCTTCAACACCTATATCTGGGCATCATAATGCCAAGTTGGAACACACAAGACAAATGAATGCGACTTGTGCGTTGAAGAAACACTAGGAGCCCCTCACGGCTCCCTCCCTTTTTCTTCTTATAAACAAACTCGGACAAGTGTTTGTGCGGCAGGACCCGTCACAGGCACAGAGGTTACTCTGCATGCGTACCGCACAGGAATGGCTCTAGCTTGGCCTTTGTAACGGCGATCATACTATCACACACCATACACTAAAAGGCGTACACAAAACGCCCAGATCTCTTGCGACCAATAGGTCGGTGTGAGGGCCGCCACTAGTAGCAAAGATCGTCGCCTCTAATGCAGCAAGAAAACGTCAAAACGGCTTGACGGCTGGATAATATGTCCCAAACCGACATATATGCCGTCCACATATTAACCAAACAAGTCTTCTTCCCGGAAGCACGCCTCGGTCAACCAAGGGCGTTGGCACTTTCACTAGTGGCGGTGTGATGGCGACCGACTATTTGGAAGATATATAGTGTTGGGGTAATAATGCATATGTACGTACGTGGGGCACGACACTAATGCCCGAGCCCCCTTCCTGCACCTACCAGGCCCCTCAAAGCCCGTAACCAGGTCCGTCGACAGCTGACCGAAGCAGCCAAGCATGCAAGACGATCCGGAAGCACGTCACAGGGGAAAACCCAAAGGCTCACGTTGGAGAAACCCTGTGCTGCCCTCAAGATCTCCGGCCTTGGTTCAGCCTATCGTTTGTCAGGTGCGCCCCAGTCTTCCAGGAACGTGCGCATCTCGAGTCAGACGAACGGGCGAGCTGTCAGATGCAATTCGTTTTCGGCCCAGTGGGAAACATCGAGACATGTGCGTGGCGATCGTCGTCGCTCGGACGCACGGCAGTTCAACTTGAGTTCGTGATCTCAATTTACACTGGGCGCTAGGCGCCTCATTAAGACCGATACTTTGTATTCGAGAAAGCACCAGAGCTTTTCCATCCCCAGATATCCCCAGATTGGATTCTGCACGTTTGTAGAAATGCATGCGTAAAGAAGCGGAGCCGTGCGTAGGAAACAGATTGGACTGAGCTGTGATATCGTAGCTTCACGTCGTCACTTACACCAAGGTGAATCAAGACTGTAATCATTGTGCCAAGGCAGGAATGAGCCATAGTAGACAGACTACATCGTTATGGTGGAGCCAGACATCCCCGGAGGATGCTGCTGCCTAACCAGGCAGTATGCCATTCCTTCACGTAAATCGCGCGCGCTGGGTATTGCGACGTGCCCAGCCCAGTCTCCCCACCCCCCCAAAGAATACCAGCGGAACAATTGTCTCTTACCGGACTTCACTATGGAGGGTGCCGAGCGTCAGGACGGAAATATGCCAGCCTCGCCCAGCTCCTCCCAGCCCCTTCCCTCCTTCGAGACACTCCTCCATGCTGCTAGGACCGGGACCGGGCCCCTGCCCAGGCTCACCCTCAATGCCTGCCGTCTCTTTTGGACTCTCCAAGGTCCCATGAATGTATCTGTCTTCGTGTTAGACGCCGACCGAAATCCCGATGCGACCCGTGAGCCATACTTCCAGCGGGTAGACCCTGATGAGACCATATGGCATCCCATCTCGCGGGAGCCACTTACACAGCCCAAAGTTTCCTCCATCCTCGTCTCCGTCGACGACCTGGAAGACTTCCCGAGCGTCTGGCTGGACGGCCATGAGCCGCACGCAGAGCCGGACAGCGACGACTGTGTGTTTGGAACGCTGGGTGCAGAGGGAGCAGGAGATGCCGAGGACGGCGACGGCGAGGTCGAGCTGCTCCGGTGTTGCGGGACGGACCTGCCCAGAGAGATCCCCCCGCTCCTGGTCGAAGCCGCAGAGGGGCCGTATGTCACGGTCCACGACTACGTAGCCGCGGTGCATCCCTGGCTGTTGGGCTTGAGGGGGAACATTCTGTGGGCCCTGAACGACATCACCGAGGGCAAGCCGCTGCCAGCCGAGACAGATTTGGCCGTGGGAATGTATGGCCCTGATAGTTTGAATATTATGACAGAGGATGAATGGTTCTCGGACGCGAGGAGCGCTTACAAGACACGCGGACTCTTTGGCCGTGGCTGATCAAAATCGTCTTCTAAACGCCATCACGATGTATTCAACTGCGCAGTGAGGACAACTGCGACAAGAAATAGAGGCTTCATCCTGTTTTGTCAATGATTGAAAAGTTCAGGCCAAATGAAGTGCTTCTGACTTCTTTCCCTTGGGGAAGCTGATGTATTAAAAATTATCTTTTGACTTTTTAAGAAGAGCAGCAGAGGTGGTGTTATCCTTTAAGTATTCTATAAAACATACCCGAGTGTGTCATTCGCAGAAGACAACCCTCCTCCCGGCCCCACCCCCTCCCACAAAAAAAAAAAGGAAACCAGTAGGGTATCAGGGACAGCTTCGTCCCTGCAGGATTCTTACACCCGCCAGAAGATATCATTTCATGAGAGCAAGGAGAATGGAAGTGCATCGGTTCTCAGATTTAAGACTCCCACAGGCTTGTGAGCCCGATATCCGTGTCTTTCGTTCCCAATAGCCTTGTGCTTTTAAGTGGTCTCGTTTTTGATCTGTACACATATGCCTCTTAAGCAGTATGCATCCAGTCCCTTCATACAGTGCTTATGCTTTTAAGTCGTACACAGTTATTGGACAAGGACCTTGAGAAAGACTCCTGAATATTCACAGTTTCATACTAGATGTTTGGGCTGGACAAGTTTAAGCAGAGCGTATGCATCTCCGCACGTAGTTTGCTGAATAAACTCAAGCCCTCGAGCTAATCGATGCGAAAGGCTCAGCCCTGCCTGTGACAATGTGAGATACCGAATAATTTCCCTTTTTGGATGATTCACGCCTATCTCTGCCGCATACAAAAGGCTCCGTGGGTGGACCTTGTAACTCTGACTTGTAAATTTGAACTTTGAGATCGATAACGCACACGGACACATTTGTGTTCTGCGATGAGAAGGCGAGCCATCCGTGGCTGGTCCCACGTGATTGGGCCTGGTCAGGTAGTTGGGGAAAGTTCTCCAAGAGATCGAGGTTCTGTTTGAAGTTTTGAATGGATAATTTCAGAAGTCTATTATGTGCCAAACTATGTCCACAACTGGAAAGCCGGCACACTAGAAGTATCTAGCACTGCCCCGGTTCTATCTAGACAAGTCAGGTGGCACTGCATGTGCGATCAGATCTATCAGGCCTTTCCTCCACCTAAATCCAAAAGTGCCGTAGAAAACTGCGAGTTCTTCTCTTGGAATCCTGCAGCGTTTCAAAACTAACACATGAGGTGACAGCTTCTCTGCAAGGACGACTGACGTGCCTCTGCGGTTGAGCGGGTAGCGTGGAGGCACGGCATTGCATTCGCGTGACACCTGGAACCTCACGAGTGAGCCCACACTCCATGCTCACGAACACTAACCCCACCCCGATTGGTGTTTCGTGCCCCAGCGCATGATAGTTTGGGTCGGTGTGAGAGCAGCCGCGACGTTGCAGCAGGTTCAGTCCCGAAATAAAGTTTGCTCTCGGTGGCCTTCTGCAAGGGGTGGGATTGCGCCTGCAGATTCCGAAGAACCCCAGTGAACTCAATCTAATCTTGGCCCCACCTCCCGAGTATCAAGATTCTCGGCTTTCGCCTGAGAATTCTGGCCCGTCTTCGTTTCGCCTTTTTCGGACGAAATTGAGGGGGTCCGGTTTTCGTCTCCTTGGCGCGACGAGGCCTTCGGACGGCTGAGGGTGGTCCGTCGTAGTTCTCGGCTGGCGTCCTAGATCGAAGAGTTTGCTCGAGGATGGAAGCGGACGTTCGGGGGATCCGTCATGATCCGCTCGTGGGATATTGTCGTTTTGACGATGAAAAACATTTCGGACATGTTGTTCAAGCACCACCAACCCAGATAGAAGGTGCCGAGCCGCCCCAAAGCTGTCGGTCGTATGTGTTCGCGGGTGGCATCCAGAAGTACATCTGTTGACCCTTGCAGGGAACTTTGCTGCCTGTTTCGCGGACAAACCCGAGATCTGGAAGAGAGTGTGAGCAATCGTGTTCATAAAAATTCAATGTTGTGTCCACTTCGTTCTTGTGGCTCTGGACCAGGTCCATAGGCCCGAAGGCGGCATCATCCTTGTGGTGTCGTCGACGTCGGTCTCCTTGAGCTGGACTGCAGCACAGGTCTGTGCGTATTGGCGGAGGTGAAGTGCCGTGAACATCGCGCAAAGAGACTTGCCCCGAACTCAGTGCGTTTCTGTTCTCAGCCTTGACCGTCCCGCCAAAACGACGCAGCCATGGACCTCTTCCTCGAGGTTTGATTCCCCTTAGATGGATGCAAAGACGATTGCTTTACCTGTACTGTGGACTTCCTGGTCCTCTGCCTTCTCCACTTTGAGAAGCAGCTGGCCCGTGCGGACCAAAATCTCCTGGTATTCCAGTTCGTATGACACAGGGAGATCCTCGTCCTCGTCTGCCTGAGTCCGGATCGCCGGGCCGGCTCTCACGCCAATGTTCTCGCGAACCTTGAAGCGCAGCCCGACGTTCTTCTTGCGGTCGGTCCACAGGATCTGGTCCTGCCCCTTCAGCTCGCCGTTGTGGCACTGCCGCAACCACCGCCTGAAAACGCGCACCACTCCCTCGTTGATGTTGACGTGAGAGAGGAACAAGCCTTTCCTGGAAGATGTCTTGACCATGTTTGTGACTGTGCACAGCTGGCTGAACATCTCGCAATCGTCCAGGTCCACCGTTACCGTTGCAGTGTCATCACCCTCGACGCCGCCACGACTCACGCTCGGATGTCTCGACCTTGACCTGCGGTTCTCCTCCTGCAAGACGGGCCTGAAGCGCGAGTACAGTTGACCAAACTGGCCGAAGCTCATCTGGTGTTCCTCCTCGTAACCGCTGAGCCCGTCTGTGCCGAGGTAATTACATTGCAGGTAAGGTGTGGAACCCTTTGCGGAGGGGTGGGAGCACTCGAGGATGAGCTCATGCTCAGGCAGGAAGGCAGCGTTCGTCAGGCGGGTGTGGATCAGGCGGATTGCCAGGTCATGGAAGCGGCGGTTCACGCGGGCAAGCGGAAGGAGCTGGATGGTTGTCATGGGACTGAGGATTTGCATGAGGATCTGGGGTTGGCGCGTTAGCTGTGCTGCAAGCAGGACTAGGAGAAGGGGCAGAGGCAAGCTCACCTCGCTGGGGAGGTCATCGATGTCCATGGGTATGGAAGCCATATTGGGCATGTCCATTGTGATAATGTTGTGGTGTTGTATTGTAAAGAGGCGATAAGGCCGGCTTGGCGGATAGAGCTTTGTGGTATGGTTGACGAAGAGTCCGAGTATGGTATAGCAGACTCTCCGGGGGCAAGATTTGAGGCTGGGGCTCTGTTGATATTTGAATACACAGGTGAGGCGCAAGCAGGGACGGCTCGCCTGCTCGATGGCTCGATGGCTCGACGGCTCGACGGGGCCCTTCCGAGCCCAAGGTCACCCTGGGCGGCCCCGATCAGGCTGAAAAGGGCAAGGTGGCCCAAGCTCGGGCTTCGGTGACCTGAGCGTTGAGGGCGCTGGATGAAGGTATCGAGAGGGCTGGCTAGGGGGTGGTCGTACAAAAATGGATACGGATGTGGTGGTGCGATTGGAATGGTGGGCAGACAATGTCGTATGGTATGGTACGGTCAGGCTGTGCTGATAACCGTCACACACGGGTAGCCTGTTAACACGGGAAGTGGCCAGATGCGGGGGCAGGGTGATAGGGCGAAACCTTGCAAGCAGGCGGGCGGCGGGAAACGTGCATGAGCAATCAGGGTCGAGACTCACAAACGGACGAGGTATTGTGGATCTCGCGGCGCGAGGTCGCGCTCCAGGCCCGCAGCCGGGGGCTCCCCTGGGCCCCTTCCCGCACGCTCCCGACATTGAAACGGGTCGCCCTCAGCCCTACGGGTGGGCCTTGCTCGGGTATTCTCGACAAGAGGTTCGGGCAGAAGGCTGACATGGCACCACCAAATCTGCTTTTCCTTGCTGGGCCTGCAGCCGCCAGCTTCGAATTGCTGAAATCTTGTCTGAGAATGACAACGGCCTCCTTTCCTTATCTTTCCTCTCTCTCCCTCACCTCCTACGAACCTGACACTGCCCACCGCTAGACCAGCGATTTTGCTTGATGAACGGGCGCCACGCGGCACACACCATGCAGCATCTTACGCGAGAGCCCACTCTCGCGCACAACTTCCCAGGTCATGGGCGCGAGGCGTGCTGAAAAGCTGCCCGGATGATGCATCCGTTAGTTTCTTATCCACATGGGTAGTATCTGCGTAGGTCTGTCTATCTTTTTGACTCAGCTCTGTCACCACGCTCCACCGCGCTCCACCAACCAGGCTTCGCTGTCAGGCCAGGTCGAAGACGGATTGCTGCACGTCGAGTAGATGATAGCCACCAGCCGTCAAAGCGTTTCACCATGCATTGATCGCTGCAGTGCAGAGCTTTTTTTCACATGTGGAAAACGCGAAGGGCCACGACTCGCTCCGTATCGCGTCTCGTCGTCTCGCTGCTATCTTCGTGTCGACAGATGCCGAGTCAGCCCACATTCGGGAAAGGCCGGACCCGAGACGCAATGGCCGTATTGACTGGATCGCAACCGTAGATGACGACGTCAAGTCATGACCGCTCATCACAGACCTCTGCAAATTGTCGAATTTACCTGCTTTTGCATCCCTAAGACAATGAGAGTCCATGAGTTTGCCTGCCATGACGCCTTCAGCCAGAACGCAACACACGCATTTGGTGACGATTACTCCTGGATCAAGCAACGGTGCATCCTGCACGGTTATCTCCGAGCAGCTGGACCCTCACTCAGCTGTGGCTGCGATGCCACTCCTTTCGCCCAACAGGAAACTGACAGCGACACACACCACACTTCGGCACTCTCACACGCGGCGTCTTGCATCGTGACTACTGCAGTACCATACTTACGTTTCGCAACTACTCTGCACTGCTAACAGCACACCTCTGTTACACCAGTCACCACAACAGTACACGTACTGCGGGCCTGAGTCAGCAATGCTCGTGGTCGTCATCCCAAGTCAAGCCTCCTCTTACGCATCCTAAATGGCCCCACGCACGCAACATCTTCTGTATGGACCCTACTCATCACAACCCGATTTGGTGCGCGAGATGCAGTCGTGTTTCCGACTTTGGACGGGCCAGGCCTCAAGACCCTCATCGCAAGTGTTCTTTTCTTCCCTGGCCTGAGCATCATCATTTGCTTCATATGTTGCACTTGCGTAACATAGCCGGTGAAGGTCCTGGGGCTACCAAGGTCACATCTGTAGGTACCGTCGTATTCACAGTTAATTTCGAGCTCAAGGGACCCGTCATGCTTCGTCTTTCTCTTCTAGCCCCGTCCGTCGAGGGAAGCCTGGACGTCTGGCAGAAACCACTTACTACCTTTCAATACAGCGTAATCAACAAAAAGTCACTACTATGACCTTATGTTGGATCCCAAGTCTGTTGCTGCGAACATGACCACCTGGAGCTCCACCCCGAGACATGGCGTTTCAAACAGGCAACCGACTGAGGATAGCGGATTGTCTCATTTCTCGCTCTTCATTTGCTGACAAGATCTACATCACACCTTTAAAAAAACATCTGCTCACCATAGCCCTCCAGTTGTGGTGCAGTAAATCTCGGGTTCCAGTGCACGAGCGAGGCACCAGGCAAACGTTGGCTACACTCGCGTGTAGGGACTTCTCATGCAACGAACGTGCTCTTCAATATGGCAGGGCCCATACCACGCGCCACCTCAAGACCGCCTCAAGAAGTCTTCGACAGCGCCGTTAAACTTATCCGGGTTCTCATAGAACATGAAATGACTGCCACCTTCCTCCTTCTCAAAGGTGACCAACCTCGCGCCAGGGATCTGCTCGCTAATCCATCTCACCCCTTCGGCGGGGAACACGCTACCCTCAGCCGCGACAACCAGGGTGGGGATGTCAAGTCGCGGCAGCACATCGCGCCAATCCTTGGACGCGTGGTCCCGCAGAAGCGCCGATGCTGCCTCGTCGCCCATTAGGTTGCTCCTCTCCAGCGCGAACTCGACGTCCTTGGCGTCCGCGCCTGCCGTGAACATGCCCTTGACCAGCCCCGCCGTGGCCGGCGCGATGTCCTTACCCAGCTCAAAGGCCGTGCTGGGCGAGAAAATCGCGCTCAGCTGTTTGGCCTGCTCTGCGGTCCAGGCTGGGTCTGCTATCATGCATGGTGATTGGTCCACGAGCACGATGCCAGCGAGCAGGTCCCGGGCCTGGGTGGGGTAGATATCAAAGAATGCCCAAATTATGGAGCAACCCATCGAGTGTCCTACTATGTGCACCTGGCGCAGCTTGAGCTGCGTCAGGAGATCTAGCAGGTCTGCCGCATAGCGGTAGATGCGGTGGCCTGATGCAGGCTTATCTGAGTCGCCATGTCCGCGGTAGTCAAAGGTCGTAACCCGGTACGAGGTTTGGAAGTGGGACACTTGCTTGTGCCACTGAGCCGCAGTCTGCCTCCAGCCGGGAATGAATAATAAGTTGTCACCTGACGCGGGGCCAGTCTGCGTGTAGGCGAGACGAACACCGTCGTTGGTGCTGATATGTCCGGTGGTGGGTGGGCTCATGGTTGGTTTGCCGGTCGGCGCCAAGTTACTTTACGCAGGTCGAGTGATTGGGGAAATTAGACACACATGGATCTCCAGTCAAACGAACATATCACGGAAGGACGCGGCTTATATACGTTCTGGGGTAGCACCGCTGTGCCCCCTTACTAAGCACCAACATGCTTCGAGCTGGCTACGAGGGAGGCTTGGCAAATGCAACGTATCGTTCCGGGGTATATCTGAGCAGGCCACCGGTCTGGATGATTGTGGAAGTTCCTGAGACCTCTCTGTTCTCTGGTTGAGGGAATTGATGATGGTGACAAGACATGGCGACCCAGCTTAGGAGCGATTCATTAGCACAAGTGGGTATAGCTAGGCCAGACTGCCAGCTCATCCATAGATCTAGATCCGTTTTAGGCTGCATGCGGATCCACTGTCAGGATCGCAGGGAGGATATCTCTCCACGGTCTCCCTAGAAGCGGACAATGTTACTGGCCAGTCAATGGTAAGCCACGGGGCATTGCCAACGAGGAAGACGCCTACAAGATGTCATATCGTGAGTAATTGAATACCATTTCCATATATACACGCGATGCGGAGCCAGCCTGTCACATATTCCGAGGTTGTCGGGTAGGGAGGTTTTGGCCCACAGATGGGTCACAAACCAATGTTATGAAGCTGTGACCAATTCCTGCCAGCGGGCTCGAGCCAAATTGTCAATATGGCCAATGGAGATCTGGAGACTCGCATTTCAGACTTCTTGGGTGAAGCTGTCCCAGCCGTAAATATTCTCGAGACCCAGGTGAGAGGGACACCGACACAGCATATTCTGAGTTTAGAAGGGCTCTCTGCATTTCATGAGACCCTTCAAATGTTGATAACTGTGATTGAGAGATTCAGTCCGGTACCTGCAAGGCAGAAGCAATCTATGTGTCGTGCGTAACTGCATGCGGTCTTCCGAGGGCTCACATGGCCACAGTTGAGCTGAGACGTAGATGCTCTCGATCTTTGAGGGACTTTTTACTATGGAATCGTAGACTGCTGTGCTGTGATTTACTGGTCTTTAAGGTAAGACATCTGGGAGAACAGGTGCGGTTTATCAAGTTGGGCTCCCTGGAACTGTTTTGCTTATTTGATCGGTACCATCACACCTACTTGTCAGGTGATCGGCCAACAAGCATTGGATCTTCAGAAAAGATCCAGACATAGAAATGAAGAAAAGATCAAGAGTCATTTATAATGTGATAGCAAGCGTGGCAGATCAGTGCAGATACACTAATGGATTGCCCATCGCCAAAGATCAGAGGGGGGCAGGCGAGGAAAGTTAAGCCCCGTCCTGTGATTCCAAGTTTGAGAATTGGGCATTTGCAGCCTTCTCAATCATCTTGCTGCGGATGAAAAGGCTACAAGAACAAACGGCAGCCACGGTCCCTTCAACATACCGAGGCTCCTCTGACAGACACTCTTTCTCGTTCAGCAAACCCGCTCGATTCCTGACCCCATCACTTATCTTGCCATCCAGGTAACAAAGCTTGCACCGTACCAAATCGATTCAAGCTTTCCCCTCAACCCATGCCAAGAACGCATCTGAAAGTACCTTTCTTTCACTTGGCGTAGTGTGTATGCCAGCTCCGGTCCCATCGAAAACTCATCTTTGATCTCTACACCAAAGCGCAAAGAAAGCCTGCTACTGACTCCCACAAAATCCAAGCCAACCTAACGCCAGAATCGTTGGTATTCTCAAAAGCCATTGAATTTCCGCCTCACACTTCAATATTGAAATCCTGTAGGAGCGGTCCTCCAAAGCCAAGATGTTTGGTCTCCCCATTCTGCTAGGCCTCTGTATCTACATTCTTCTCAGCAGCGCCTTGCCTCTCATCGACTCCTCTCTCCATCTGAACGGTTCATTCGGCACAAACAACATCTCGAATTTCCGCACAGTTGTCGTTGACCCTGCCGCAAACGACTACCTGACCCTGCTCTCTGCGGCCTTCGATGTCAATGATCCCAATCCTGTTGAGAGGGGCTATCACTACGATATTTCTAGTGGTCAGTGCCCATGAAGACAAATAATTTCCAGATGATTTTAAGAGTAGTTCTTTGAGAGACTTTACGAGATCAGAGCACCCTGCAACTGCATCACCTGCATCTCAATTGGCAAACAGAGATGGAAATGGTTTTCTGACAATCTCACAGGGCAGGGAACAACAATTTTCGTCGTGGACTCTGGTTTCAGCCTCGATAGGTATCCAGATGAGCAGTGCCTAGATCAGAGAAGGATTGATACCCATCTCCTCCCACGTGTACTTCGTGGCCTACCTCTTGCTGATGCCGAAAAGAATGCTGGCTATTACAATCCACCCGACAACAGTCAGTGACTTATCCACCGCCCTTTCCTGTGACTTCTTGGGTTCTTCGGACCGCATCAGGGCTCCTGATTTGAACCCGGTGCGTCAGAATCGGCTGACATTCGAAACTGCAGTGGACGATGTTGGTGCGCCGAGTAAGAGCGGAAACTTTCGAGGTCACGGAACTCAGGTGGCGATCCTTGCCGCCGGCTGCAAGACCGGTGTAGCTCGCAACGCCAACTTGTACCTCATAAAGTTCATCGAGGTAAAGATGAAGTCAGGAATTGTTGTGGAGACTCAATCCAGCCCAGCCGCACAGATTCAAGGCCTGCGGCAAATTATCTCCGTAGTGCAAGGGTCCGTGGCCGGCGTTTCTGTTCCCCGAGGCAAAGCCGTACTTGTGCTGAGCGCCGGAAGATGGAAAGAGGATGATATGAAGAGGGCACATAGTAATAACTGGGAGGTTACCAAAAACCTAATGACGACTGCACTGGAACGATTGGATCAACTCGGCGTCACTGTTGTCCTGGCAGCGGGAAACGATGGCGCATCTTCAAATCCACAGCAAAACCCCAACTTCGCTCCTCTATATATCGATCAACATTTTCCACTTGCACTAGCGACGGCAAATAGTCCAATTCTGGCTGTTGGTTCGACAAACAACAAAGGACAATTATCAGTTTTCTCCACCCCTGGCCGAGGATACACTCCTGTTTCTCTCTACGCACAGGGCGAGGGCGTCAGCACCTACGACTTACTGGAATCCCGGCCGACGCTGAAATCAGGTACCAGTTATGCGGCGCCGATTGTGGTTTGTGCTGTCTATCTGAAGTTTCCGAGTCCGTGGGGCTAATAACATGTTCAGGCTGGCCTAGCTGCTTACACCCTCAGCCTGGACTCGAACCCGTGTCCGTACAACCCAACGCCTGTTGTCGGAGAAGATTCTGTGGGCATGTGCATAAAGAAATATCTAACTAGGACCGCATTCCAGCGGATTGATTCCAACAACATGCTTGCACAGGATCCGTCACAGTACAAATACGACATTCCCCCGAACATCCTCGTCGCATCCAACGGTGCAAGCGTGGGCGCAGAAGAGCAAGACGGTGATAATCCGGATGCTGATCCTACTGCTTGTTGGTCGGATGATACTCGGGGGCAGTGTAAGTTGGCGAACATCACTGGCACCGGGTTCGAGGAGTAGCAGAACAATCGGTCTGGTGGAATCAGCGCTCGGGACAGTTAGGTAGCACGCTGATGACTTGGCCAGCATCAGCTAGCAGCAACTTCAAGTCATCCATTTCTTCTTGATCCACTTGAGCATCATTTGAATATGTCAAGTCATCCATACCCACGCAGCTGGTTGTACAGAGTAGTGGCAGTCGTAGTCGAGCCGTGTGAAATTGCCAAACGTGATCCGTTTCGGGTTGGGAGGAACCACTGCCGATGCCAAGTGTCAACTAAGTACAGTACCCGCGGCTAAAGTTTCCAGGCATTGTACTTGACAGATCCTCACCGACCCCCGGCCGCCTCGGCTTGCGACATCGCCAACATTGACTTCGTATTGACAAAAACCAACATACTCTCAAAATCAATTAAAAATCGACCTTTGCACGATGGCATGTGGATCTGGGTGTTGTGCGCCCCCAGAGGCCACCGTCACACCAGCCCCGCCCCAGCAACAGCAAGAGTCCCAAAATGCGGGCCCAAGCACCACCGGCGGAGAGTCCGCCACCAAGGGGGACGGCTGCTGCGATTCTGACGACAGTAGGGTCTCCGAGGACTCCTGCGACAAGGGCTGCTGCGCCGGCGGGAGCTCTGACTCACCCAAGCCTGCGCCAGCAACGGCTGCGGCCACCTGTGCGGATGCCTGCTGCGCTGAGGAGGACGAACAGTCCAACGCCACCGCCGGGGCCGAACAGAATGACACCTGCGGCGACGGGTGCTGCGCCGGAGGTGAGCCTTCGAAGCTTGCCGGACCGGAACAGGATACCGCTTGCAAGGATTCCTGCTGTGACGGCGAAGAGGCCGTCAAGGCAGCCAGCACTGACTCTGGTGCTTCGTGCAAGGACGCTTGCTGCGACGACACGAAGCCCGAGCTGGAGGACCCAAAGGACCCAAGCTGCTGCAAGGGAAAATCCAGCCCATGCTGCGACGTTTCGTGCCTGGACCGGCTTGCCGCTCGCGAGTGCACAGGTCAGAATGCAGGTTCGTCGTCCAAGGATGCCTGTGATAAAGGGAGGGACGGCAAGCCATGTGGGAAGCACAGCCAATCGACTCGCCAGAAATACGCGGCCAAGCTAGAGGCTCTCGGATGCCTCTGTCGGGCCCTCCTGGCCATGGGACAGGACTCATGTTGCCCGCCGCCCAAGAGGTCCTCCCTCGAGCGGAAGCGCTGCTCTAAGCGGTCATCGTCGACCACTCGCAGGTCTGTCGACTCATGCTGCGCTACCGGCGCTGCCACGAGAACTTCCTCGACCGTGCGGGTCAGGGCCAAGGGCAAATCATACGCTCAGGAGCCTGCCAAGAAGCCTCAGAAGGACGACTGCGCAGACAAGGACTGCTGTGCTCCGACCACGACCACCACTCGTCTCTCGGTCGACACCAAAGACACCAAGGGGCTCAGGCGTGGCAAAGATCATTCTGTTGACCTCGAGACTGGCACTTCAGGCAAAGACCATGTCATTCTGAGCATCTCTGGCATGACCTGTACCGGGTGCGAGACAAAGCTACAGCGCACCCTCGCAAGTCTTACCTCGGTCAAGAACCCCAAGACGAGCCTTGTTCTCTCACGGGCCGAATTTGATCTGGATCTGAGCAATGGATCCGTGGCAGAGGTCATGAAACACCTCGAGAGAACCACCGAATTCAAGTGTGAGAAGGTCACCAACCAGGGGTCCAACATCGACATTATCACCCCTGGCGACGCGATTGGATTCGTCAATGATAGCTGGCCCTTGGGTGTCACTGATGCCAATGTGGTCAGCAAGAACGTCATGAATGTTGCCTTCGACTCCAAGGTTGTAGGAGCGCGAGACCTGCTGGAGAAAGGATGGGACACCCCAATGATCCTTGCACCTCCCAGAGGCGATCAGAGCCTTGCCGCTGGCAGCAGGCATGTTCGGAACGTTGGACTGAGTACGACCCTCTCCGCCATTCTCACCATTCCTGTGCTGGTGCTCGCGTGGGCTCCCCTGCCAGAAAGAGAAATCGCCTACGGGTCTGCGTCCCTTGCACTCGCAACGTTGGTTCAGGTCCTGGTTGCCGGGCCATTTTACCCCAAGGCTCTCAAGGCTCTCGTCTTCTCGAGGGTTATTGAGATGGACTTGCTCATCGTCCTCAGTACGACCGCTGCCTACGTCTTCTCAGTGGTGTCGTTCGGCTATCTCGTCGCTGGCCAGCCACTGTCAACTGGCGAGTTCTTTGAGACCAGCACATTGTTGGTAACTCTGATCATGGTTGGGAGGTACGTGGCTGCGCTTGCGCTTCAGAAAGCAGTCGAGTCCATCTCCATCCGGTCCTTGCAGGCGCCTACTGCTATTCTAGTCGGAGACGAGGAACGTGAAGTGGACGTCAGGCTTCTCCAATACGGCGACACCTTCAAGGTCTTACCTGATTCCAAAATCCCCACAGACGGCACAGTTGTGTCCGGCTCTTCCGAGGTCGACGAGTCGATGGTCACTGGCGAATCGAGGCCTGTCGAGAAGTACACCAAGTCCGCTGTCATCGCTGGGTCGATCAACGGGGCCGGCACCTTGATTGTGCGGCTCAACCGGCTCTCGGGCGACAATACGATCAGCGCCATTGCCAACATGGTTGACGAAGCCAAACTTTCCAAGCCCAAGCTGCAAGAGATCGCCGACCGCGTCGCTTCCTACTTCGTCCCTGTCATCGTCACACTCACCACCATAGTCTTTTGCATCTGGATTGCTGTCGGCATTGCTGTTCAGCACAGGTCTGCATCTGATGCTGCCATTCAGGCCATTACATATGCAATCACGGTCCTCATCGTTTCTTGCCCCTGTGCCATCGGCCTGGCGGTCCCCGTGGTCATCGTCATCGGAAGCGGCGTAGCTGCTGAGAAGGGTGTGATCATCAAATCCGCTGACCCACTAGAGCTGGCCTACAAAGCCTCTCATGTGGTCTTGGACAAAACCGGAACGCTCACGCAAGGACGGCTCACAGTCGCCCGAGAAATGTGGCTGGGAGGCCAGGAAAGCCTAGCTAACTCGAAGTCACTGCTGATGTCCCTACTCATCAGCAACAAGCATCCTGTGTCTGCGGCTGTCGCGGCACAACTCCAATCCGCGGGAACAACTCCGACTGCAAAGGCGCTCGACGCCAGTACGTTGACTGGCAAGGGAGTTGAGGCTACCACATCTTCGGGCTCCATACTTCGCGCCGGAAACTCCCGTTGGCTTGGGATCAGCCAGGACTCTCGGGTCCAGTCCGTCCTCTGTGAGGGTCATACAACTTTCTGCTTCACAGTAGACGACACCCTGGTGGCGGTATTCGGCCTGCAGGACTCGCTTCGGCCGGACTCCCTCGACACAGTCGAGCAGCTGCACAAACGAGGAGTTGCGGTTCATGTCATCTCTGGTGATGAAGACGCTGCTGTTCGTGCAGTGACGACTAAGCTCAGCATCCCAGAAGACCGCGTCCGCTCTCGGTGCACCCCAGCCGACAAGCAGGCTTATGTCCAGGAACTCCTCCAAGGCCCCAACGGCAAGTCACCTCCTACCGTCATATTCTGCGGAGACGGGACCAACGACGCCGTAGCCCTGGCTCAGGCAACCATCGGCGTGCACATGAACGACTCCAGTGGCACTGACGTGGCCAAGTCCGCGGCCGACGTCGTCCTCATGCGGCCCAGCCTCGCCGGGATCCTCACCCTCATCAACGTCAGCAAGAAGTCCATGGGCAGGATCGCCTTCAACTTTGGTTGGAGCTTTGTCTACAACATCTTCGCGATCTTGCTCGGTGGCGGCGCGTTCTCCAGCCTCCACAACGCCAGGATCCCGCCTGAGTTTGCCGGACTTGGCGAGCTGGTCAGCGTCCTGCCTGTCATCCTTGCCGCCATGCTGTTGAGGTGGGAGAAGATCTGAGGCAGGAGTATCGTCCGGTATGTACGTGCTTCAACACGTGGGGTTTGCCTGAGACGCATTCAACATGCGCCAACATTGAATGACTTGTGCGGCTTGCAGGACCAGAGGGTTGAAGGAGGGACAGTTTGTCTGGCTTTCGATGATTACCAGTTTGCTCCGTTGTTGTGGAACTTCTAGCCTGAGAGGTTGACCTTCCTTAACATGTCGTCTTAGCTTTTCCAAAATTGGCGCTCGTCGCCCCAGAGAATATACCAAGAAATATAATTTCGTTCCTTGGGAAATGCGTGAACCTCAATTTTTGGGTGCATTCTGCTTAACACATACGTGACTTCCAACGTTGAGTTCCCAGATACAGAAATTTTTTCTTCAATTATTGGGAATGGTTGTCGATCACATCAACATATCTCAAGGTCAGATATTTTGAAGGCCTGCAAGTGAGTCACAGGGTGAAGACACTTGAACATAGTGCTTAACGGTATCAAACTAGGTTGAGATGGCTTCGTCCGTGATAATAGAGACCGGCCTGGTGTCAAGCTTGACAGAACCAGCATGAATGGACTAGGCACAGCCTGATACTAAGACTTTTTGTTCAAATTAATGGCTTCTGACACAACACTGAGTTGCAGAAGTAAATTGAATAGTTACTGTCTATAGCCATGTATAGCAAATTTGACTATAATTCCCTATAACCTACATTGTCTCTTGTCCGACTAGGACAATTATTGTCGTTCCAGCTTAGTAGAGAAACTCGAACAATACAAATAGTCTATATCTAGGTTGAATTCAGGCAGCAACCTTCCTCAGCCTGACATAACAATTCTTTGGCCCATGAACGACTCCATCGACAGCATCGTACCCAGACAGCTCCGCAGGGCATTTTTCAAACTCGAATTTCCAGAGGAACACCGTCAACAGGAGCCTCAGCTCAAGATAGGCCAATCGCTTACCAAAACATGATCTTAAACCTAAACCAAACGGAATGTCGGGCCCAGCCTGGCTGTCAAAGGTTGCTCTGCCGTTCTCGTCAGCGAGCCACCGCTCGGGCATGAAGTCTCCGATGTCCTCGGGAGCCCAGGCGCCCACCTTGCTGTCCCGGGCCTGCGGGCTCCTCCGTGACTCGTCGATGTCGAAAGCCGGCTCGAGGAACGAGGGCCCGTTGACCAAAAAGAAGACGTGGGTTCCCTTGGGGACGAAGTGACCCAGGAGGGTCGTGTCTTGGACGGCGTCGCGGTCGACGATCGGGACCGTGTTTCCGATGCGCAGGATCTCCTCCATGGTGGCCTCGAGGTACGGTATGGACGCTTTCGTAATCTCGGTGACGGATGGAAGCCGGCCCTCGGCCTTGGCTTCGGGAAAGGCGGCTTGCAGGTCTTCCCGGACCCTGTGTTGGACCCTGGGGTGGTCCCCGAGGAGCTTGACGCCCCAGCAGAGGGTGGTACTTGTTGTGTCGTGGCCGGCAATAATGAAGCCCAGGGTTTCGACTACCATAGCTGGAGGTTGGCATGTCATGTTAGCAAGATATGAGCAATAAGGCGTGCTTTGATCAAGAGGCCGCATGGGTGTGTCTTGAAGACAACTTCACGCACCAGGTGAGTGAGGTTCCGGTTGCCGCCCTTCCTTCTCGGCTGAACGAGCCTCACGATCAACCATGTGGTCGACCGCAGATCGGACCCACGTATCGTTGTCGCCCTGGCCGTTCCTCTTCCGAGCTTGGACAGCCTTCTCGAGTTCCTCGTGGATAGCGTCGTCTTTATCCTTGATAGCCTTCTTGTACCCGGCCTCGCGCGTGATAAACCACCAATTCAGGCTCATACTAGCGGCTCCCCTGACGCGCTCCACAGCCGCCGTCAGCGTGAGAATACTTGAGATCACCTGGCCCAACTTCGCTGTTGGAAACTCGACCGGGGCATCCTGCCCGCCGGCAGCAATCTTTCCGCGCTCGAGGCTCTCGATTAGCTCGGTCTGACTTGAAGTCGCATTCTCCTTGTACCCGTGCCCAAATGCAAAGGCCATCACAGCATCCAGGGCGGCGTGAAAAATATCCTTCGAGGCCGAGAAGGGCCGTCCATCAGCCAGGTCGGCCTTCAGCTCCCAGAGCTTCAGGATGTTAAGGCTGCTGGCATAGACGGCAGGAGCCGCGACGTCGTGCAAAAAGCTCGGCGACATCAGGTCCTGCAGAAGTTTCCTACGGGCCTTCCATTCGGGACCAGTCCTCTTCGCGATGTGGTGGTCCTTGCCAGCCCCCTGGAAGACCTCGCCGACAAAAGCAGACCGGTCGAACTCTTTGCCTCGGTGCAGGAGGACATCTTGGGCCTCCTTGAAGTCGCAGACCACAAGGGTAGGCTTGCCAAACGGCGTTATAAATACCTGGGCGATGGGAGAGTTGTGCTTTTTGCTCTGTTTGCTGATGTAGTCGGCAAAGTCTCCTGTCTTGGAGACCTCTTTAACGAGCCCGGGAATATCGCCGAAGAGGCTCTTTGCGGAAGCTTTGTTGTAAGGGATACCGGGGAGTGGCTTTGGGAGTAGCCACTGGTAGAGGCCGTATAACAGCGCAACCAGCACGCCGACGATGATGATGGCCGCCATGGTCGAAAAGGACACTGTCGTGGTGTCTCACCGGTCCGAGTGTAGTGGAACCGAAACGGCTGAACAGCACGGGCACATCCCGAAGGAAGTAGGGCGTGCAATATGAGGCTGGTGCAGTTGGCGGCTCAGGCTAACAAACAAGCGTTGATAAGAGCTGGCTACACTAGGCCTGGTCAGCTTCCATCGCGTGTTCTTTAAATGGTTGAGGATTTCCCGCTATGTAGGGATCAAGGTTCCTTAGTTCGTTTACTTTCCAACGGGATGGTCCACAATTCCCCGTCGGTGGAGATTGTGGATCTCATGATATCAACGAGGGATGGGAGGAAGGCAGGATTGAGATCCTCGGAGGGATCCCCCGACAGAATAGTTGCTTTTGCTACACGTCGTTGCCACGTCTTCTGTTCAAAGTTCAAACTCAGGACGACCCCACCCAGCGAACCAGTACTGACTCAACCGACAGGTGGACAGGTGAACAGGAAGCTCGGCCAAACCTCGTGCTCCGGCCCCGGCTTGTCTGAACACCACACCTGCCCCCAGCCGGACGTAGTGGACGCTCCGGAACGGATTTGGGACACAACTTGTGCAGGGGAGGACAATGAGACAAAGTGAGCGGACGTTTGGATCCTCCCCACAAATGGTAGGCGCCAAGAGTAAAAGCATATGCAAAACGCCACGATGCCGCGACGCCACCCAGCCGCAGCTGTTCAAATTAACGCCTGACCAGCGCGAGGCTGCCGATGAGTGGATTGTTCGGCATCTGCATATGCACACGAATATACCTCATACGCCTCAATGTGGAAGCTTGCCTCCGCAATAGCGTGTTTGGCTGCAATTGCAAGGGTGATTACCCAGAGACAACAAGCAGGCAAGTGATTGTTGACTTGGTGCTTTGGTGTGCTATGTATCCCACCCAGTTGGACAAGATGCATATTAGCTTGGAACAAGAGTTTTGAACACAATCTTGGCCTTTTAGGCATTCTGATGGAAACTGGAATTTGGAGGACTATGAAAGTTTTGATGATGCTGTAAATTCTGCAGTAATTGTTTCCCACTGAGCAGGGTATTTGTGTATATTTGCTCACTCATCTGCACCAAATTCGGCGCTATTACCATGCGTCCTACTGAGATGTGTAAGGGCTTGGTCCGTAGTTCCTTATCTCTTTAACCGCCTGAATGGGTGCGCCTCAGTGTTGAAAACAAAGTCATCAAGACTCACCAACCCCGGGTCGCTGAATATCAGATAAAAATATTTAAGGGTCTCCCCCAGCCAAAAGCTCTCCATTGAGTCCGTGGCTGACGGTTTCTCTGTAGTCATGACATTTGCAACCGCCGAGTTCCCAAAATGCCTCGATGTGACCTTATCAATAGCGGTGAACATCTGCCACGCTGAGTCCAGCAAATCCGCGCGACCAGTCGCGCGATACAGAATGAATACACTCTCGATCGCTTCCGGTCGCAAGATATACCGGCCGTCCAGAATCCTTGTGAAGCCTTCTGGCAGTCTATTCTCGGCGATGATCGCATTCGCGCGGCCGACATCAGAGTCGAAGTCGCCTGTGGGCTGTTCGCCAGCCGCAGACAGCACTTGCTTTTTCCATTCGTTCTCGTTCCATGGGCAATCTTCTTTGGACCTGCACGATGCCATGTAAAGTGTCTCTGGCATGACGCCATGAGGTGACACCTTGTACGTCCAGATGCATCCCTCGGTAAGCTTCGTTGCAATATCAAGATGGTCTTTTCTCCCGAAGAGCTTGCCTCCCAGGGCGTAAAGACCACCGACGAAACAGACAAGGTGTTGGCCTTCTCTCTCGGGGGTCACATAGCTGGTCCCTCCCTCCTGGTGAGTTTCGATGCGACCAGAAATAAGAATGTCTTCGTTCGTGGGCGTCATTGGGCGAAACAGAAGCCATTGACTCGCGACGTCCATGGCTTTCTCGTACATATCCTGGTACTCTGGAAGCTTTCCCCCAAGTAGGGCCGACATCTTGGGCAGATACTCAAAAACCGAGTCGGCCATAGCTCCCAGGGTGAAGTGTGACCCTTGATTGAACACCTCCTCCTTGGCGTTCACGACCAAAGGCCACATGCCGGCCAGCGAAGTTGTCATCTGCTGCTTGCGGAAGATGTCGGTAATGCGCTGCACTGCGTCGAACCACTTTGGATCTCCGGTCAAGATCGACAACCTCGTGAATTCCATTGTCAAACTGCCAATCTCAGCCACGAGCACACTATCGGGCGCTTCTTGTCTCTCGCCCGCTGCAGCGGAATTGATGTGCCACCGAGTGATTGGCATCCTATTGGGAGTGTCAAACGCTTTCAGGAGCATCTCACCGACTTCATTCGCTTTTCTCAACAGTCGCGGGTCGCCGCTCTGGTCGTAGGCTGCCAGGAATCCACCCAAATACCGGATGGTGGTCTCGAAAACATTTATTTCCTCGTGCTGGCTCTTGGTGAAGTCGATTGTGACGGCAGCGTCAACGGCTTCCTTGAACTCAGCCTTCATTCCCATGATCCATAGGGTATCGAGCGAGTCGACCAGGGTTGCGCCCCAGCCGCCAAAAGTGTTGCGCGACTTGCCGCTGATTGGCGTGAGCTCATCAGACAGCCAGGCTTTCTCCCTGTACGACTGCCAACACCTTTTGAAGACCTGTTTGACAGTGTCTCGATGGAATTTCCGCCTGTCCCGCTGTTCTATCGTCTCGGCTGGGAATTTGGTCGCCTGGACCTTGGGGAACGGCGCGACCTTCCCTGTGGGAAGCGGCCGAACCGACGTGGGAGGATAGTGAATCGGGACTTGTTTCCAGAAGTACTCGTCGGAGACCTTCCATTTAGAGCTGTCTGGGTTTGAGAAAGACCCAGATCTGAGCCACGGACGTGGGGTATCGTCGTTGAGGATGTAGAAAGTTGTGACCAGGGAAATCACAACAGCGGCAATAAGCCATTTGGGGCTCCTTCTAGCAGCGAGCATGATGGAGATGACAATGGTGAACATCGTGGCGCACTATGCCGCACGCGGTTGGTACATTGGTGATGCTGAGTTGGGAGGACTGGGATGTCACTGTCGAGGTAGGAGTGAGGGCAAGGCGCAGCGGAAAGTCAAACAGAAGGCAAGGGTGAAAGAGAAGGATGAGGCACGCGGTCTGGTGAAATGACGCTTGTCTTGTGTGTGGTGATGAAGACTAGCGATGAGAAACGGCTTTTCTCCGTTGTCTGTCGATCAAAGATGGGAAGGACAGAGCTCGCGAGGCACAGCAGCGTTACTACAAAGAAAGAGCAATCTCGCCTGGAGTGGACAACTGCACATCTGCGGCGTTTGTTTCGAGCAAATGACTCAAGTCGCGCTTCAACAGCCAATCCACGCTTTCGGCGTAACGGGAAACAAGGGCCCGCAAAACGGAGAAGGCGCATTACAGACAGGTCACTCACCTGGCGTGCAAGCCTGGATATGCAGTCCCACTGCGGCGGCAGCGGGTACTTGACTGTTGGTCTGGGAACAAACCAACGTCTTGGCGTACCAGCAGGTCGGGTCACTTTTAAACACTATTTCTTGGTTTTGGGTGGTTCGCAGATGGTCCTACCATCCACGCTGCCTTGGCACCAACAGTCGGACACGACATTTCCGGCCTCATCTATAGGCTTAAGCGCCTGCTTGTCTGTGCAAACCGCGGAAAATCTTCGGCCGAAATGAGCTGTCATGGCCTGTCACTTTCCTGCGCCAGACGCATGTCAAACAAGAAACCATCTCCTGCCAGCTAGCTGAGACTGTTCAACAGCCGTGACCTGTAGCCATATTTCCCTGGTCAGCCCAAGAAGCCAGCAGCAGTGGGCCGCCAGGGGTATGTTGCTGTTCCTCCACTCAGCTATCCGTTTCAACCACGACATCACCAAGCACAACTAGCATCATTAGTTCATCAACCAGTGTTGTAACCCACAGATACCAGCATCTCACAAAGTACGACTCAGCCGCATCAACCCAGCCAGGGCACGAGAGTTGGTGCTGCCGTTGGTGCCTCTATAGCGGGCCTTGCTGCTGGTGCTGCTGGTGCTGCTGGTTTGTGGGTTTTCCTCCGGGCACGAAAGAAACGAAGGCAAGCAAGAGCTGCAGACATTGCTGGGAGTGGACAAAACCAGGACCTGTCCTTGACCGAATATCCCTTACAAGGGTACTGGGATCCTTCACAGACAAAGGACAGGCATAATCAGCAGACTTCTGAACTGCAATCAACTTAACGCATTTACCAGACTTCTGGATTAGATTCCACTGTCGTAGTCCAGCCAGCACATGAGCTACCGGCTTGGGGGAGGGAGAACCGATACTAGTATTCTAATAACAGATAATACATACACGTTGGCAATTCTCAAAGCTAGACCTCTCCTGCACTGTTGCAGGCTCTCATACACTGTCTCTTTGCTGTCTTTTAATTATTCTCTCAAGTCCGCCTCTCTTCAAATCCCCGTATTGAAGCTGTAGATTGGAAAATCAGCTGCGGAGATGCTTCTAATGTTCCAATCCTCGACATCAGTAAACATACCGGTACTTGGTGTACATGTGCTTGGACGAATTGCATATGTTGCTCCTTTTCTTTGAGACCGGACAAGCCTCAATTATTGGTCGAGATTCCCTCCAACAAAGGGGTTGCCTTGGTATCCATATGTCAATACCTGTGTCGGGAGACGCATCCGGCCGAGTTTATTGTGGGAAACCGGTCTGCTTAAACAACTCCACGTCTAAATTCACAGCAATATATTTCACACCCATTGACCAAGATCTTAAAGAACAACTTTTTCAGTATCTCTTCCTTCTTAGTAGCTACCAGTCAGTCAGTCAGATTATGATGACGCTATGTCCGTTAATTCCAAAAGAGTGTACCGCCATAAGACAGTAGTCTTCAACGTCAGGAATATCCTTAATGACCCTGACCACGTGTATGGGGAATACTAGAACCTTGTAGGAGAAGGCGGAAGAAGACGAGCAAAACTCGCGACCGGCGGTCTCATATTCATAGACAGTTTCAAGAACCATGTGCTGCTTGTACAACCAGTCTCAACAGGTTGAAGCTTGTGATGGTGAGCAAGTCGATATTATAGGTCGACTAATAATTTTCACGAAGAGATCCAATTCCAAAGAAAGAATACGGCACAGTTTTATGTGTGAAAATTCCTCCAAGGAACTCACGTTGCTCTATATCTCTTGGAAAGTCGATCATTCTCATCTTTGAAACAACTGCTGATCGAACATTTCCTCTTCCTGTTTGACAGTGGTATATTAGTGCAGCGAAGCTGAAGAACGTACCAAAGTCTGTTGAGACGATAAGCAAAAGCTTCCCACCTGTCCTCTTGAACACACCTAACGGCCTGGAGACTCTCGTCTTGCCAAAGTCTGTGAGCCAAAGGCCTTCTGATGGTCTCGCACACCAACGAAGCAATCGCTGAAGGCAGAGGCCATGAAGTCGCTCGCGTTGTGCAAGATTTCCTCAACGTCGCAAGTCATAAGGCGATGGATAAGATCACCTACCTGTGTTGGATCAGCACCATACTGAAGAAGCAGATCTACTGCCTCAAAGTCCATTCGGAACAGAGCGTACTTGAGCGGTGAAACACCCTCGACGTCTTGAGCGTTGGGATCCGCACCGTTCTCCAGCAGCCAACGGACAAGGCGTGGCTTGTGGAATGTTTGCCGCATGTACCAAGCCTGATCGTTACCCGCGGGCCAGAATTTGTGCTCATCTACTGGAGCGATCCCCGATAGGAGTTGCAAAAGCGGAGTACGCGAGTTCCAGTCCCTTTGGTCGATCCAATAGCTGCCAAAACATCTAACAAGCGAGTCAGCGATCTGAGGAGATTCTAAGAACTCATCGTGAAGAAAGAGAACACCTCTACAGGTAGCCCCGTCGACTCTTCTTCAACAAGTGGTAGACGATCCTGGCCGAATTTCTCCAGAAGAATATTGATCCCGGCGCATATTTTGTCTTCAACTGCAGAGACAGAGCTCTTCAGATCGGGTGCTGCTGCCATCAAAGATGCTCGCTCTTGGTACACACGCAACATCATGTCCCGATACGTAGACCCAGCTGGCAGTTGAATGTCCCGGTGTGGTAAGAGGACAGAGAAGCCGTTTTCCTCGAAATGAGGCCAAAGCCTGTGACCGATCAGCAGAGACATTGTGGTAACATCTGTGTACCTTGCTGAGGCTGTGAAAGAGCCGTTGTCAATGCCCAGGATGCTTCCTACTGCTCCCCACCTGCTGATCAAGAAGTTCATCCCCTCGATGTCTAGACCTTCAGCTGCGAAGTCAAGCGGTCTCCGGAAGTAGCTCATCAAGGGATTTGCATGCTCAATATCTACAAGCCCACCATCTTGCTGGTTGACATCCACACCAACTTGAAGCCAAGCTTCAATAGTCTCCAGTCCCACGTGTTGCCTAGCTTCTGGGTGCTGCCGCTGTAACAATGCCACGTGAAGAGAATTGGAGAGCCACTTTCGCGGTCTGAATGGCGAGGAGTGAGAAACAGCGTACGGCGCCTCTGGATAACGGCTCTTGAGCTCAAGTAGAGGACTTCCGTTGACGCCGACGAAGGCATCGGGATCACAGTATTCAGACAACAAGCGAATTGTATTGGGGTCTACCGCAGTTTTCCTACCGGAAATCCCTGCGACAAGTGATGTATTGTCGAGATCCCAGAAACGTTGAGGTTCAAGGTACGCGGGCCAGCCGGCCAGGAGTGACTGGACTCCGAGACACTCTACAAGGAAGTTAATAAGGTCGGACCTGCCATACCTAGTTGCCTCCGTGAGAAGATTGCTATGAGATCCTTGCTCATTAGTCCAAGGGTGACTTCCTGTGTGGTTCAAAAATGCCTGGTACAGGTTCGGGTTTGTCAGAGTTTTGAACATCTGCACGGAAGCGTGTTGAACAGCGTATTGCAGAGTATGCGTGTCTTTGCCTGCGATTCGGTAGGGTCTGTTTATGTCGAATTTCGGCGAGCGAAGAATCTTCTCTATGAGCCGGAAGTCGTTGTTTCTGATTGCGCTGAGAATGGACCTGCCATTTCCTTCCAAATCTGTACGAAATGCTGCGGGTAAGGTGACACGATATAGTGAGCGGGAAGCCTTCGCTAGGTTGAGCACAGACTCGACGTCAAGATAGCTCGCAACAATGTACAGTACGTCGTTGTTTAGACGTTGTCCCATCATGATTTACACCAGAGATATTGGAGAGGAATCTTGTATGGTGAATAGTGTCGTAGGATCAGATCGTGAGTTGCAGCCAACTTTTGGTGCTCTGTGGGTTCTAGCTTTATTGCTTCATGCAATACAAGGTGTCATGAAGGTCCCAGTGTGAAACTGTTGTTGGCAGCGGACTGGGCTGAATAAGAATATGGACAAGTCGGTTGTCCTGAACTTCTTTGTGTGCGAGAAAGGCATTGCCGACAATGGATAGTTTGTTGAGGACTGTGGAAAGACAATAGCGATGTTCAAAGAAGTGCTGGTGGACAAAGCAGGATTTATTAAAAGGAACACAATTGTAAATCGGGTATCAAGTCAAGGCAAGCCGTTGGACTGGATGTCAGCCACTATACAGATCACATGGTCCAATGAAAAATGAACTTCAAGGTAAACAGGTGGTGGGAGCCCTGGCAATTAATGGGTCTTGATTATGTCCGATTGTTTCAATTTTCTGTGCTCGATCTCGAGCTTTTAGGCCATCCCATTGTCAAGACAGATATCCGCGGAGTGCTCCAATCCAGGGTTGGTGAGGTTAGATCTGACCCGTCTCCTTGAGATGATGGCCCCAATTGTTCCGGCCTTGATGATCCAACTGCGCTTTGCTACCCGGATGTTAGATACGGACAAAAGCATGGCGAAAGTTGCAGATGGGCAATCTTACCTGAGGTGGTAGAGGGGGCAAGGGCTGAGTAGAACCAAAAGCAACAAATTCCGTCGCCTTGGTAGTTCCCGCCTGGGACGACACGGCACTGTGCCTCGGCGAGAAGTGTTCCTTTGGTGAGAGCGTATCGCTTGCTTCTCTTGTGACATTTGTTAAGCTTGTGTCGATGTCCGGCCGGAGCCGAGGTGTGCGTTTCCTTCCAGAGCCTTCTGATCGAATATAAGTCCTCCTCCCACGGTTCCGCTCTCGCCAGCGGAGGTTGTCCGGAGCCTCGTCCGAGAGACCGACTCTGTAGCAGATTAGTTGCCAAAGAGGCCGTAGTGTTGCGATTGAGGCAGCCGCGATTCCGATTCCAGGCTCGACAGTGCTCCAGATGGCAATGTCGGTCGTCGACCACAGGAAGTCATTGCTATCGGTGATGTGATGCACTGTGAAAGTTGATATCAGCGAGAAGAAAAGTGCCAGACTGATTGACCAAATAAGAAGGGGTTTAAGACTCGCCTGACCCGCGGGTAGGCTTTCCTGGTGTGCTTCAAGATGATTGAGTGCTGCTTACAATAAAAGACTCGCACGATAGTCGCAGTGCTGCCGATCGCTGCGAACCCTAGGATGAGCATCGCCAGGATCTTAGACTTCAGTGGTAGGTTGAGTGACCACACAATGAATATTGGCAGTATACCAAAAGCCCAGTCCGCGAGGCAATTGATCGCGGCTGCCGTGTAGGTCATGATGAGAACAACGCGGTCGTTCCAGCACTTCCCAGGCGTACGGGGGTTCTCATTCCAAAAGACTGAGACGGGTCGGCATTGGAACATGACCATGAAGAAGTATGTGCTTCCAAAGAGGACTGTTCCCAGCATCAAAATTCGGAGGATGTAGACGTGCATTCGCTCGATGGTGATACGTAGGAGGAGAAACCCGACGCTGATTTTCAAAAGACACGTTGAGACGATGTAAAGGAGCTCGCATATGTACCAATACTTGAGGTTGATCCAAAGTCAGCTGCGAGATGCCAGTTAAGCAGTACATTTCCTTACCTTCAACGCTATAGGTTTGTCCTCAGCTGATATGTCCGTCGCGTGTCTCCCTGTACCATGCTTCCATGCTACCAACTGCGACGCCAGATATGCTGTGAAAATAGCCTACCGCATGATCAGCCCTCCCCATGAACCAAGCCAAGATAATGGAGCAGGGTACGTACCAAGAGCAGCAGCAATAACTTGTCATCTATTCCGACTGAATGAATGACACGCAGACGGCAATATGTCCGAAGAGAAACGGTGATCCAGCATAGAATGAAGAACAAGATGGCTACTGCCAGCACCTCATCGCTTCTGTCATCCATTCCGAAAAGGGCCGCTGTGACCCAAGGTTGCTATAACATCGATTTTGAATCGATGCGGATGAGGACGATGAGAGGTGAATCCGAGAAGCCCCGCCCACAACTGATGCGACCGAGTATTGAGTCCGGGCATGCTGAGCGTTTATCAACGGTTTGCTGGCGGCGGTTGGGCTGCTCAGAGTTCTCGGTCCGTCCCAAGTACCGGAAAAAGATGTTTGGCACTAAATTAGTCAATGATCTCCACGGGAACATGTCGTGCCCGGGCGAGGCTTGGAAGGGTCAAGCAACCCCTTGCGGCCACGAGCCATCGGTGATCGTCCAAATTGGCGGCGCCCGTGCGGGAGCTAGGTGTGCCGTGAGCCCAGCCGTGCCTCCAACTGGTAAGGGCTCTCTCACTGAGAAAGTCTTCAGTTGACCTTAGGGGGAAGAGGCATGACGCGCAGGTCCGACAGAACTGCCCTCATAGATTTGCACCCCGAAGTTCCTCTCCGGCCGTAAACGTGTGCCAAAAGCGCCGCCCAAGTCGCCACCTCTAATTGACGATGTCATCGCGGACAGGCCGTGGCAGACCTCCCGAGAGTAAACCACTTCCGATTCGTGGTGCATCAGCCGGCCAGAAGCACACGTGGGAGCACGGTCATGTTCTCTACCACTTGTGTTCCGGTTGCCGATGGTACCTGGATCTACTGGTTCAAGGAGGAACCAAAGTCCATGGCACGCTGGTTGCGCAGGTTGATTACAACCACCCTGGGTCATGTCGTCTGGCAGTGATTGTATGAGGTGCCATCCTTGTCCACTGGGCAGAGTAAAGCAGGCACAGCCCTGTATTGGGGCACAGTCGTGGAAGTCCATGCAGACGGCGCTGCGGCGGTAGAGGACGGTTGTGAGCTGTGTGGAGGCTCATCAAGTCGGCGTTGACTCTACGCATCTGCAGTCACACCGCTATGCCGTGGCAGCGCACACCCTATCAGTCCCCATCTTTATGGGTTCATTCTGCGCTGGCTCACGCGGATTGGCTCGCGATAGTGCTGTGCCGCAACTAGAGCCTCAAGTGCAGGGTTCTTAGACTCTGCGCCTCTGCGAGAAGCGGGCCTGAGCTGCTGTTGCCTATTAGGCAACTCAGTGTAAGGCCCATGCCATGGGAGGAACCTCGAAAGTAAACAAAATGATGGGATTCTCTATATAAGTATATGCCTAGATAACCGATAATATGAAGATTTATGTCCTGTTCATTCCTAACTACATACACATTCTCCGTCTACTCACACAGCCGGCAAAATTGGACAATTTTCTTCCCTATCGCTGCTGAACTTCTACGGTTAACGCGGTCTTCGCCATCACCCACCAAGAGAAGCACGCCCCCGTCAACGCAGCACAATGGTAGCCGCAAGGAAAAAGGTCACCACCCGCGGCGGCAAGCCCTCCAAACCGCCGCCATCGACAACTTACGCCGGCGCCGGCACCGGTAAGCGCAGCGGCGCAGACTACGCCGCCATCCAGGCTGCAAAACAGGAAGCCGAGCGCCGCGAGCACATCGCCGCGGACCGGCGCCGCACTGACGCCAAATGGCAGGCCAAGATCCCCGAGGTGCGCAAGTTCTCCAACTTCGAGGCCTTCAAGAACCGTTTCCACGAAGTCGGCGACCGCGACTACGCTATCGAGGTCCTCATGGCGGCGCCGAACCTGCAGGCGCAGATCCGCAGGGAGCAGGCAGCCCGCCGTAAGGAGGAGATGGCTAGAAATCGCCAAAAGTATGGCCTGTTCTATGGGCCCTCGGGTAAGCTTTTCTGTGACTTTAGCCTTCTTGATGGTGGAGGATCTCGCTGACTGTCGGTGACCCAGCATATGAGCCGCCAATGATGGGTAAGATGGGCGGAAGCGACAAGAAGTTTGTTGCTCCCGATGCTGTAAGTAATCAGCCGCTTTCATCCACCCAGGGCAAAGTTTCAAGTTGCCGTGGAATAAAGTCGCCGTCGCGCCTATAAACAGGAAGCTGATCATCACCAGGGCCAACTGCAAGGGACCAACATGATGCGGATCCGCATAAATTCCCAGGCAGTCCTGGGCCATCTAACCTCGTTGCTGGGCGAGACCGAGAGACGATCCACCCCTAGGACCTTCATACGCCCCTTCAAGCCGCTGATCTACTACCAGCAAAAGATGAAGGACATCCTCGCTGCACTAGAAGAGAAATGGGGCGATGTTGAGGGCTTGGAGGAGGAGGACTCCGAGACTCCTGTCGAGATTGCTGATGACGCCGAGTCCTACGATGAGTCCAGCGTCGAGCCTCTCAATGCTGCGGCGCAGGGCGAGGAGGCGGCCGACGATTCTGCAAGTGATGAAGATGACGAAGACTACGATGACTCGGACCGAAAGTCGCTCCAGTCCATCGATTCCAACGCAGAGGATCAGGAGATCATCATGGACGGGTTCCAGGCGCTGCGAGATGTGCGCTGCTACGTCAACTTCGTGGAAACCGAGGTCATGCCTCTGTACAATCAGTATGATGACCCGTCGGTGACCAAGGTTCGCTACGAGGATCTCTGGTCACTGTTCCGTGTCGGGGACTTGATCTATATGCCCGCGAGCAACGACAACAGTGGGCGGTACCACGAGCTTTGGCGGGTGTACCGAGTCAAAAGCCCTCAACCAGAAAGTCAGTACTACTAGTATCCTGCCGTGGTAGCTTGACAAGGAATATTAACCAATCGTGCCACAGTCAAATACCCAACGGCAGGCTATGCTTGGCTCGAGGATTTCCGCGAAGAGAAAGAAGATGAAAAGTTCACCATCTGTGCCTACTACATCGATCATGACGGAGCCGAGTTTGGTGCTGTGCGCCACAAATTCTTCATCGACTCTTTCCCGGGAGAGCGATCTATCGATTCGCTCGAGGTGTTCCCCATCCGCTTCGCCGAAAATCATGAGCAGGTCCTCGACAGCCACAAGAAGCAGGGCTCTAACTTCAAGAGGTACCTGAGCCCCGAGGAGCGACACCAGGCCTACAACGCGTGGACCGTCACCCGTAACCCGCCCCATGACCCGTACGACTACAATGACCGCGATGCAGAGGTTCTCCGCAACGAGGACGGCCAGCACTGGCGCCACCCCGAGTACGTAGAAAGCGACGTTATCGTCGACATGAACGAAGCATTCCAGCGGAATTCGGACTGGCGGCCCACCTTCCACCGGCCCAAATCCATTAAGCCCATTACCTGCAACTTCGAGGAGGACGAGATGAAGATCCAGCAGTGGCTGAACGGCTCGCGCTCCAAGCTCGCCTTTGCACAGACTGAGATTATTCAGATGACGGACGGCGTCGAGCTGCGACAGCGCCGTGAGAACCTCGCCGTGGACACCTTCCTGAGCCAGCGCGTCCGCAACTCGGGCCGCAGCAGCCGCCAGGTCAAGTTTACGGAGGCGACGGACCTGTGCGAGGAGGATCTCATCCTTCTACCCAAACGCATGTTCGCCTATGTCCTGCGCGAGCGCCGCTTCGTGCCCATCGACATCAACTTCCTGAAGCCGATCCGTCGTGAGCAGGGCGTCTTCGAGAGCCTGCGCATCTTGAAGGACTACAAGGACATCGTCCGTGGCCTCGTGGGCTCCCACTTCGAGAAGAAGACCATCGAGCGCAAGTACATCGACATCGCCGCAGAAGGTCCCAGCCAGGATCTGATCCAGGGCAAAGGCCGAGGTCTCGTTGTTCTACTGCACGGAGTTCCGGGTGTGGGCAAGACAGCCACCGCCGAGGCCGTGGCCATGGAGAACCAGAAGCCCCTGTTCGTCATCACCTGCGGCGACCTGGGCCTGTCGCCGTCCGAGGTCGAAAGGTCCCTGACCAACGTGTTCCGACTCGCACACATGTGGGACTGTGTATTGTTGCTCGACGAGGCCGACGTCTTCCTGTCGCAGCGGTCCAAGCAGGACATGAAGCGCAACGCTCTTGTCTCGGTCTTCTTGCGCGTCCTTGAGTACTACAACGGCATCCTCTTCCTGACTACGAATCGCGTGGGCACCATCGACGACGCCTTCAGGTCGCGCATTCACATGTCGCTCTATTACCCGCCTCTGGACAAGGCGCAGACGCGCGACATCTTCCGCCTCAACGTGGCCAAGCTGCGCGAGATCGAGTCGCAGCGGCACCAGCTCACGGGAGAGCCGGCCTTGCTGATCAAGGAGGCCGAGATTGTCGAGTTCGCCAGCAAGCACTACGAGGAGCACGCGCGCCTGTCGGGCTGCTGGAACGGCCGCCAGATCCGCAATGCATTTCAGATCACTAGCAGCTTGGCTCACCACCACTACGCCGACCAAGTGGCGCTGGCGAGGAGCCGCGGCCAGCAAGGTCCTGCTGGACCAGTGCTGGATCGCGCTCTGTTTGAGAAGGTCCAGATGTCGACACAGTCTTTCGAGAAGCACATGAGGGAGACGCGGGGAGGTGATCTGGACTTGGCTTTGCGGAACACATTCCAACAAGACAACTTTGACTGATGTTACACATGTTGAAATCTCTGAAGTATGGTTGTCATTAGAATGTAGTGAAATACAAATGGGTATTGCGTGGTGCACTAACTTTGAGCCTGCTGCTCTTTGTTGTCACTGATCATCATCACCCATGTGATAATTGTGCACCTATATGTGCCCTTCTACTTACACCGAGGGTTATAAATCATACTAATAGCGCAATTTGTGCTCACTTTGGGTCCGGATTATTGCAACAACAGCTTGCTCATATAAGAGCTACGACAAGTGTGAGAACGCCTTGGCATATTCAGTAGCCTTAGAGCATATATACTGAACGTGTCAATCTCCAACAGCTCAAGGTCTCGTTGCAAGTCTCATGTTGAGTACTGCAGGGAATCACCGAGAGTTCTTTGAGCGGTAGGCCGCTTAGAAACGTAACCGGGGATACCTAGATGTTGCTTGTGAGGGCAATATGCCCACTTCGAATACAAACAAGCGCATATTTGCCAGACCCTTCTTCCCTGCCACAGCGGATACTCATGCCTCTTGTATGTGCTTGACTCACCATAGTAAGGTTCTGTCAAGACGAGGCATGATCGAGACGGCTCCTCACTAACTCTCACTACCCGTCACCGGAAGCATCCGCGGCTACCCAATGACACTATCTCCAGGACAAACTCAGAATATTTAGCACGTGTTTCAGACTTTCTGCGGGCTTGTGACTTCTCTCAAGGGAATATTCTAACGAGTGGTGTACTACTCCCCAAGTGGCAGCTTTAGGCTTTTGATCCTCCTCCACAACGCCAGCATCCACTCCGTTTATTGCACATGTGCTTTTGCCTGTTCGGAGTGCTGTTAAACGGCGCCGCTCCCAAGCATGTCACTAAGTAAATTATCACGTCCCCCCCCCCAACTCAGAGATAGAACAATCCCCTGTGACTCTCGTGTTCCGGCGCTTGCAATTGCATATGGAAGGATTGGTTAATTAGGACTCACCATGCCACCTTTACCTGCCAGTTTTTGAATAGACGTGGAGTGTTTAGGGTATTGGAATGTATCTAGACCCACCAGGTTGAAGACAGGATCTATTCTGTATCAATGTGGAAATACTGTAAGAACGACCGCTTATGGCATGACACAGACATCCTTGAACTTAACCCACAACTTGATAGGACGATGAGTGTTACAATTATCGATGGCGCAATTAATCTCGAATTGTGATAGATACCCCCAAAGTTGTCATATGATTCTGGATAAGCACTCTTGCTTAGGGCTGGGTTTCTGGGGAGCTAGACTACAAACGATCATACTCGCAAAGTTCGTTCACGTCGTGTGCATGCAGGTCTGCTGTGTCAAAAGTAGATCCACGTGGCTGTGTCTGGGCACAATCTAGTTGTTGCTTCAGCGTGGCCCATAAGACAAACCTTCCGGGCCATCCGAGATGTATATCACTTTCTGATGACCATTCAAAGGGACAGCGCCGAACATTTCCTTCTCCCCTTCGCTTAACGTTTGCAAGCCAGTATAGTAGGCTAAGCCCACACGCACAGCTTGGCACGTTCGTCATAATTACTAGTGGGGAGGGGGGATCCCATGACAAAAGTGCGAGGAGAGCCAAGGCCAAGAGTGCGGAGAAATGAGGATGGCATGAACAATGTAGGCTAGGCAATGACAAAGCTTTTAGAGGAAAGAATACACAGTACAGACAGTAGGAATGGCAATCCCGGGACAAGACGAGAATGAAGTGAGCTGTCAGGAGAACAGGCACAGTCGGCGAGCGACTGGTGAGAGGCATGGGTCGACTGGTGTCTCGTATCACAATCCCGTCGACGGGCCCACACGAGCGATCCTCCACACTTCGATCTGCAAGCTTGACGGCTTCAAACGGGCTCTGGGGTGGCACTTTCGGTCTGGGCCGAGTCATTCCCACCGAAACTGCCAAATGCAGCGTGGGGGGGGGGGTCGAATCCTGCTGCGTGAGAGACGGTGGCAGTGCCCCCCAGTGCAAGCAAAGTGTCGACTTGGCTTGCTGATGGCCCCCGTCAGCCGACACGAGTAGCCATCAACATCGGGTGGCTTTTTGTATTGCATACAGTCAGCAAAAATTCGGAGACGGGCCAAGATCGGTAAATGTGGACACATGGATTCGCCGTTGTCTTTGTGGTCCACTCGTCGTCTCACCCGACAGACAGTCTCATCCTCCTTCTTCCCTCGTGCAACACCATCAGCAGAGACACTTGAATGAGAACCGCGTCGTGCCCAGCACGGTTTCCCGTCTCTGAGTTCCCACTTCTTTCTTCATTCCCGTCTTCTGTGTAAATCAGTAAACAGGATAACAGAATGAAGTTTCGCCCACCATGATGTCAAGACTGTTCATGCTGGCATCGGCCAGTCTCACCCTCGCAGCCCTCGATGTCGACCTCACTTCATCAGGTATTTTTGCACGTGCACCACTGCACCTGCTGTTACTGACTTCCCCTCTGAAGATTCGATCAAATCTGCCGCCAAAGATGTAGCCACAAATCTCATGTCATATTACAAGGGCGACCAGCCTGGTCAGGTCCCTGGCATCCTCCCAGGTCCACCTCCAGGCGGTGACTACTACTGGTGGCAAGGCGGTGCACTGTGGGGCGCAATGGTCGACTACTGGTACGTGACGGGCGACACGACATGGAACGATGCCGCGGAGCAGGGCCTTGTGTTCCAGTCCGAATACAGCTACATGCCCAAGAACTGGTCCATATCGCTGGGGAACGACGACCAGGGCTTCTGGGGCATGAGTGCTATGCTTGCTGCGGAGTCGAACTTTCAAAACCCGCCGCCCGAGGAGCCCCAGTGGCTTGCGCTGGCGCAGGCTGTGTTCAACACCCAGGCCGGAGCAGACCGGCACGACGACGAGTGTGGTGGAGGGCTGCGCTGGCAGATCCCACCGTCCAACCGGGGGTATGACTACAAGAACAGCATCGCGAACGGTATCTTTTTCAACCTTGGAGCGAGGCTTGCGAGGTACACAAACAATGCAACATATTTCGACTGGGCGACAAAGACGTGGGACTGGGAGGTCGGTGTTGGGTTTATGGACGAGAACTACAATATATACGACGGAGGGCATGTGCAAGCAAATTGTACAAACATCGACAGGGCGCAGTTCTCTTATAACGCTGCTGTCTTCCTGCAAGGCGCTGCCTTCATGTACGACCACGTAAGTAGCCTATTTCCGCTTCAATTGTTGGTAGGCCCATAGCTAATCGAGTCCCACAGACCAACGGCTCCGATGTCTGGCGAGCCCGTGTCCAGGGCTTGACCAACCAGACAATCAACTTCTTCTTCCCCGAAGGCCCAGCAATCGAGCGGTCGTGCGAGACACCTGACAAGATACACTGCACGACCGACATGAAGAGCTTCAAGGGCTATCTCCACAGGTGGATGGCCAGCACCGCGCAGCTCGCCCCCTTCGTGCACGACCAGATCATGGACGCGCTCCGGAACAGCACCACCGCTGCCGTCAACTCCTGCACGGACGGGACGAACAACGGAAATGGGGTGACGACGGCGACGTGCGGGTTCCGGTGGACGACGGGGGACTTTGACGGGGACACCGGCGTCGGGCAGCAGATGAACGTCCTGGGCGCGCTGACCAGCCTGCTCTTCGACCTACAGCGGAATAATCTCGGCGGGCCCGTGACGAACTCGACGGGCGGTACCAGCGTGGGCGACCCGAACGCTGGCGAGGAACCTGACTATATGAAGCCTCACCCACCGCCGGAGGCAGGGGACAAGGCGGGTGCGGCTGTTATCACGGTGCTAATGCTGGCGGTTATGGTGGGGGTATTAGGTTGGATGAACTCCAACCGGTTTGAGGGATGATCACGATATATAGACGATGTGATACGACGCCTTCAACAAGAAAGGAGGCTAAATGAGATCACATCGCAAATTTCCAGCATTTGCATCTCATATTAGAAGCGACCAGCCCGGTCGCTTTATGCAATATGGACATGAGCGACAAATGAGTGAACTTTACTGTTTCTTCGAGTCGCGGCGACCGGTCGCAGAGCATTTGTGCTTTTAATTCTCCACAGTTCCCGTCATAACCCAACGGACAGAGCTCTACAGTCTGATATTCGGCCCTGTCAGTTACCAGGGCTGTATCATGTCTTTCCTGATGACTTTACCAGTGTCCTGGTCCCTCTTCCCCTGCACGACATCCCGTATGAATTGCCCACCAACGGACGGATCCAAAGCCCCCATCTTGAGCAGCTGCTCCTTGCCGACACCCCCGAGCCCCGTTGCTAAGAAGCCAGGGCTGATGGCCCAGACCTTGACGCCGTCGTTCTTGAGGATCCGGACCCACTCCCGCATCAGCATGTTAAGCCCAGCCTTGGCAGACCGGTAGCTCGTGATGGGGTTGAGCTCCTTGTCCTTGGGCCAGCCTTTCTCGGGCGAGGAGTTGACGCGGCCCAGAAGGTGCGCCAGATTCCCCCAGTTATCCGGGTCCGTCTCGGTCATGGACGCCGTGCCCGACGTGACGAACATCAGCCGCGGGTCCGGGGACTTGAGCAGCAGCGGCACGGCAAGGCTAGTAAGCACCTGGGTCCCGCTGACATTGATGTCCCAGCTGGCGTTAAAGGCCTGGCGGATCGACATCGATCCGTCGCGCAGGGTGCCGTCGAAGCTGGCGCCTGCGTTGTTGATGAGCGCGTCGAGGCGGCCGTGCTTCTCAGAAAGGGTCTTGACGGCGGCCTCGAGGGACGCATCGGAGGCCAGGTCCACCTGAAGGGTGCTCAGGGTTGATGGGGAGCAGGGGACCTCGGTTTTCAGAGTGGCAATGGCCTCGTCGCCTTTGGAGAGGCTGCGAGTTCCTATGACAAGCTCGTAGGGCACGTCTGTGGCATAGAGGGCTTTGACAACCTCGTAGCCCAGGCCGGTATTGGCTGCGTATGTATTAGTCACCGGATCTTCTCTAGAAACAGGATAATATATGGCGAGGGCCTACCGCCAGTGATGAGGATTATCTTCTTGTCGGACGCCATGTTGGTTGGCTTGATGATTTGCAAAATCTAGTGGTGATAGGCCGAATGTTGTGAAGTCGTTGCTTTCCAAAGCACTCGAAGTAGAGGCATGTGAATGGAGGAGTAACTTAGGCAAATTATATAGCGCCGCGGTGGTGATGCTTTCGGACTCTAGTGTCTCTTAAGACCGGTGAGAGAAGGATGTTAAGCTAGATGAGCGAGCTTCTCCTGTCCGACTAACTCCGAATGGCGAGCTGCTGCGGCGGCACGGGACTAATCCTCGGAGGCGGCGGGTAAGCGAGACTTGCAATTGGAGACAATGTCAGCTTTGAAGAGCGTCAAGCGCCTTGTGTAATACCGAAGGTGTCACAATGATTAATAAGCAGGATCAACCTAGGAATGTTATCCTTCACATGCCTCATGATCCATATGAACTCGAGACCAAGTTCGCTGAGTAATTACCTACACATTTCGCAGCAGCGTTTCTCAGGACCTGAGGAAACCAGTGACGTCTCGGCGTCCAATGCGGAGTTACCAGCGCAGGCTTGGAGCGCAGGAGTCGACTTCAACAGCTTACACCATTGGCAAAGGCGGTACGGTGCCCTGATGGCATAGTGTCTGGATGTTGACCTGAATCTCAACAATGGCTCACGATGCCTTCTCCCATGCTCATTCCGTAGTATAGTATGTGCAGTGTGAATGGCAACAAACTCGTTATCGGGCACCGCTGCCGTCGGCGCTGGGGACCACGGCGTCATATTATGGGACCAGAAACAGCCTGCACTCTTGAGAACAAGACTCTCACACCGGCCGGCAGTGAGCTCCCTGTCTTGACAATCGCGAAGACCTCTTCAATACGTTCGTACTGATGGAATGAGTCCAAACGAGCTCGTTTCCCCCCTCATGTTGAGTAAGCCAGAGGGCAGATGGCTCTCTTCTTCCAAATGACTTTCTGGTGTTGCTAGTTGTCATGGTCTTGCTCATTTTCCTTATTCCGCTTTGAGAAACATGAATTCGAATCCACAGTGGCATGGCTGAGATAGACCGAGTCCAGTAATGCCTTGAAATTGCCCTGCATTTGATGCGCCACAAGAAGGATCTGGGATACATAACCACCCTGCAAGCGTGCTTTGTGGTCGACAAGTTCTCTTCCAGGCAATGTGCCAACAGTCCTATGAGATATGAAGGGAGCAATGCTGCAGCTTCTGAGGCGTTCTCGGCTTCTTGTGTCACATACGCATCTCGCGCGTGGCTGGAGGCGGCGTCGGTCTCGCGGAAAGTGATATCCAGATACGATCTGACCCAGTCGTGGCTCGAACGAGAGGGCCCCGGGACCACGGAAGCAGTTCTGCTCAGGACCCGACAGCACGAGGTGTTAGACAGACTGCTTGTGCCATCGAAAGGGACGTTCACCGCCTCCGAATCGGCAAGCCCGGCGTCATCTCTCTCATAGCTCGATCGAAGCCGATCTCGGGTTTTCTGCTGTCAAAACCAACAATGTTGCGGCGGAGACGTCAGAATATTTTGCATCCTCATATAGCCATCTTAGAACAGCTAGCTTTCCGTGAGCTTGATAACGAGGACATGGGCTGGAGAGGGCCATATCAACATGCTCCGGTCACCATATTTGTTCAGGCGCAGTTCTTCGAGAGTGCCGCCGGCGTGAAGATGTCGCTGCTGTTGTCGAGGTGACTTGCTGGTGGCACACCTCCATGACGAGATCGACTTTCGGCTCACGAGTCCATAGGGGTAGAAGCTCGCAGCCACTGTCTGCCGCACACCGACCCTTCTCGGCTGGAGCGAGAAAGGGACGCCAAGGTGGAATGGATAGTGGGTGAGAAGGGGGAAAGGCGGTCACGATTGCGTGCGAGCAGAGGTGGACAAACAACGATGAGGGCCATGCCAAGAAGCTTATGTGTGATTTAATTTTCCGATAATTGGGACGTGGCCGCTGGCAATGAAGGCTTAAAATTGCTATTTATTGTCACAGTAGTCGCAGTCGTACGTTCAGCTCAGCTGACTCGACCAGCAACGGCCGCGTGTCGTTGATTCCTCGAGTTGGGAGAGTGGGCACTGGGGATTGGCAGGGTTCCTTAGCAGACTATCAGCAAATGCCCGTCATTTACCAGCCAGGCTGTTAGTGTCTTGACGGCGAGCTCACTTTCTTGTTCACTTGTTTGTTTCGCGAAACGTCCTTCTTCCTTGTTTGTTTCTTTCGTCATCCTGATAGGAGATCAAAAATACCTCTTGCTCGACTCATTTCCCAGCCAGAGCCTCGTAATGTTTGCAGATCAAGTCTGAATAACTTGAACAGCAACAGTAGCAAGAATTGGGAGTGTGATCCCCACAAGAGATTGAAGAGCACACGCTAGTCAACCCACATAATTACGCTTCAACTAGATCTGCTCGTAGTGGGTGATCATGGCTTGCACTTGCAGTATCCAGTGCAGACTATGTGCTTTGCACCTATACCACTGCGTTAGATGACTTGAGCTTCCGGATCAACCCTTGGGGAGAGGCAACAACGCGTCCGGACGATAGCGCCCTGAGTATGCTGAGCACCCACCATCCTGCGAACTGATCAAGCACTGACCCCTGGAAAAGCGGTCCTCCACCGTCGATCGGTGGCTCCCTACCCCGAGGCAACAGACACGATCTGCTCCTGCGATGGGGTGATCCAGGGGCCAGCAAGGGGGAAAGCACTCACACAGCTTCTCCCAGCAACCAGCCATTGCCGCTTTTGTCACGACCCCCTGCCATGCCATCTCCTCGGTCCATCAAGAGAGATGAAGGACAGCCCAGAATGGAAACGCTACATCACCTATGCCACGCTATGCTGCTGCATCCTGTCTGTGACTGTGAACCGGCACTGGCTGCATCCATTTGTGGGGAAACAAGCATATCTTTGCCTCTGCTTGTCCCGCACAGGCGGCTCGACGACCTTCACCACCTTGCTCCGAGTGGCTGTGGTCCGTTTTCTGCGGGCCCTCTCGACTGCCCCTTGAGATTCGGATCGGCAGCCTCGCCGCCAATCCTCCTATTATGCGTGCTCGCCAGCACGGCCCTGAACGGGCCTCCAGGGCCACCACGGCCATTTTGCATCTGACATCTCCCGCCGGCGGGGTTGATCAAAATTTGGATCTCCTGGCCTGGTGGATCGTGAGATCCGGGAGCACCGCTGCAGCTGCCCATCCGAATCCATCATCTCTCCATACGAGAGCCGCCGGCCTGCTGGCTGTCGATTTTGATTCAAATAGTTGCCGTGCTTCGCGTCGGAATGGCACGAGGCTTCCTGCTTTCTCCTGCAGGCTCTCACCTCCAAATCCAGTCCCTCTTTTCTGTGCTCTGAGTTGTTTGTGTTGAATCCTGTTTCGGGTGGTATTCCTTCGTTCAGTATTACCCTGTTTTATATTCACTGCATATTCGCAGTAGTCATTCCTTAATCCGTACAGCAAAAAAACAAAAAAACCATGCATATCGCGCAGTTCGGAGCCCTTCTGGGGCTCCTGGGTTCCGCCGTCCAGGCCAACCCAGTAAGGCCCGGCAGCGTCGTCGTCAGGTCGCCCGAGAACGAGGCTAGGGGACTCCTGACCTCTCTGCTCGGCGGGGAGTCCTCTTCCGAGTCCACCTCCTCCGAGTCCTCCTACTCCGAGTCTCACTCTTCTGAGTCTCACTCGGAGTCCTCATCCTCCTCGGACGAGTCCTCGGGCGGCCTTCTGTCCTCCGTGACATCTTCCTCTTCCGAGTCTCACTCCTCTTCCTCGAGCTCCAGCCACTCCTCCAGCTACGACATCTCCAGGACGTGGGAGAACAACGTCCTCTACGCTGGGTAAGTCCTTCCACCAGTGCTTGGCATATATCCTCTTTAGAATCGTACTGACAAGACTTCTTGAAGTGTTGCTGCTGCCAAGACCGCCGAGTCCGATGCTATCCAGCTTGGTCTCGCCCTGACCGAGGGAGCCTTCGCTGGTTCCATCGACCTCGGTGTTGAGGATGACTTCCTCCTCAACCCCATCGTCAAGATCGACCTCGGTGGCATCCAGACCTACCTCAAGATTGCCCTTGATGCCACTGCCGGTGTCTCCGAGTCCGTCGAGCTGATGTCCGACCTGTCGCTTGAGCTTGCCGTCCCCGGCCTGGCTGAGATCGGCATCGACGCCGGCTTCGCCCTGGACCTGGTCTTCTCTGCCTCTGCCGCCATCGACATCGAGTCGACCTTCAACGTCTTCTTCCCTGAGGGCTCCTTCATCGAGATCAACATCTTCTCCAAGGAGATCATCAAGCAGGACATCACCGGCCTCGTTGTCGAGTCCGTTCCCCTGAGCATTGGCGCCGAGATCGACCTCGAGGAGGACATCCAGCTCGACGTCGTCCTCCGCCTGCGTACCGGCCTTGCCATCTCCTCCGAGATTGACATTGTCGGTCTCAACCTTGGTGCGGGTGCTGAGGTCGCCATCTGGCTCGACATCTTCAAGTACACCACCACCTACTCCGAGGGCTCATCCAGCAGCGAGTGCTCTGCTACCGAGGTCTTTGCCCTGACCGCCGGTGTTGCTGTCGAGCTCGATGTCGAGATCTCTGAGCTCGAGCTCGGCCTCGCCCCCTCTGTCATCATCACCCTCGCCTCTTCCACCGAGACGACCACCACCGTCACCGTTGGTGAGGGCTCTCAGTGGCAGTGGGGCTGGAGGCAGACTGCCAACGGCAACGGCAACGACAACGGATCTGGCGATTCTGGAAACGGTACCCAGATCGGTGACGGCTCCGGCTCTGAGTCTGGCTCGACTGGCTCTGACAACAGCTCTCCTCAGGCAGGCAACAACGGAGAGGGCGCCGGCAGCGGCTCCCCCACCACCACTGTCTCTCTCACCGGATCCGGTGCCAGCCGCCCGACCTCGAGCGCTGACGCCCTGGCTCACGGCGGCTCTGGCCTGCCCGAGGGCATGACGACCAGCACTCTGACCACGACCAACACCTACACCATCACCTCGTGTGCGGCCTCGGTCACCAACTGCCCCAACTCGTACACGCAGCAGATCGTCACCTCCATGGTCGTGTCCTACACCACCGTCTGCCCTGTCACCGCCACTCAGACCGGCCCTGCTGCCACTGGAAACGGTGGCCTGCCCTCCGGCGCCGCCCCTACCTCGAGCGTTGCTGCCATCACTGGTGGATCTGGCGAGGCTCCCCAGCCCTCGGCTCCCGCTCTGTCCATGCCCGGTGAGGGCCAGGAGACCCCTGCCGTCCCCGTTGGTGCTACCTCTTCTGTTGGGGCCCACTCCGGCAGCGTCACTCCCCCTGCTGTGGCTTCCACCCCGGCCGGCCCCGTCAGCGTCCCCACGCCTTCGAGCCCCGTCAGCCTGACCCCCTACGCCACCCCCTCCACCTCCACGGAGACCATTCCCGAGACCGTTCCCACCCCGGCCCCCACCGTCGTCGTCACCGAGGCGACCACCGTCTGCCCCGTGACCGCCACCCGGACCGGCAAGGGCACCAAGCCCTCCGGAACTGGTGCAACTGGTGCGACTGGCGCGACTGGTGCCGTCACCGCCACTGGTGCTAGGTCTTCCGCCCAGGTGTGGCCCTCTGGTGTCGCCGCGCCCTCTGGCTGGAACCGCCCCTCCAACGGCACCGTCCCTCGTCCTTCCGGACCCGCTGGATCCACGCCCACCGCCCCCGCGGCGACTGGCGGCAACGGCGCTACTCCCTCTTCCTCCTCTAGCCAGCCCTCTGGCACCGCGGTCCAGGCTTCCGGTGCGGGCAAGGTCACCTTCGGTGTCCTGGCTGCCATTGCCCCTCTGTTCGTCGCTCTGATCTAAGAGCCCGAGCGGAGACCTGGACATGTATAGTGGGCATTCCCCCCGCTGACATTGATGGGTGTGTTTGTGGTAAGGGGTTGTCATGATGGTGTGGATACCGCATGATGTGATTTAGCGAGGCGCTGCTGGCCTTCATTTGTGTATATATATATATCTATCTATTAATGTCTTTTGTCGACCTAATCGTCTCACCTAAATTGCAACGTTGAATGTGACATGCCAGGTCCCCAGACTTGTGGCGGAGCCTACCCCGGGCTTCAGCTCGTTCGGGTGATAGAACTAGCCCGTCTGCCCATGCACCGCAAATGGCCTCCCCTACAACTCGCAAGGGTTCCAAACGTTTCCCCATGCAAGGGAATATAATTAGATATTTTGTTTAAAGTCTGTCCCACCAAGAAATGTCGCTAACAAGATTATATACGGAATAGCAGGGTTTCTCCAGAGTAGTTGAAGATTTGTAGACTGCCGCGAATTGCTTAGACGGATGACCTCTCTCTTAAGACGGTAATGACAATACGAACTAAGAGGAAACCAATTTTAAGCCTTGAAATCCTTGCGAGATATATCATTTCATGCTAAGCTCGAGAGGGGACAGTCTCAAAAAAGTATTACAGGTTCATTTGTTTAGTCTCTCTTTTCTCCACGTGTTCATCGATATTCTCACGTAAATCAAAGCTGACAGGATGTCAACAAAAATGATTCCTTGAAGCACCTACGTTACAATAGCCACTGACCACGTGTAGGGCACATTACCTAGGTAGATTGCTTGGAATTCGTGTCTGGACTAGGCTCTAATTTATGAAGACTCGGTATTTGTCCGTGTCGAACAACGAATATGAAGTGCTGAATCGCAATCTGATCATGTCCAATGGCATCATCGCAGGGCATCCGCAACCCAAGAACCAAGGCGGACAATGCTTTCTCACCCTCGGCAAGGACGGACAGGTCGTCAGTCTATAATGCCAAACCCTGCAGCACTTCACGCTTATCATAGCCGACGGATGGCTTTAAGAGCCCGAATGTTTTGAAATACTGGCAGGTGCTCCGATAATCCCAATGCCGTCGTCAGTGGATCTGACTCGCACTTTGCGACGATCTTTTTTAAGGCCATGCTTTTGCTGATTGTCCCTGGCAGCCGGCTCCATCTGAGGTGTTTCAGATGGCACCGCCTGAACCACCTGAACGGGAAAGGGTGGGGCCGCAGGCATGAATGCTGTCGGGCTGTCGGCGTGCTCACGACAGCAGCTTAGACTGTCAACCTCGGAACCCTGTCTCGACCCATGCGTATCGGCGTCATTCCACGTCAAGCAGCACATTGTCTCCCAACTGCTTTAAGCTTAATCCTCCTGACTCGCAGCCATAGATTCCTCCGAGGCACGTTCGGAACCCTGGACCGCAGTACAGCGTCACGGGCGAGCCCCCATCGGTACCAGTCACTTGGGCAATATGTCCGTTCCAATACCTGGCGGATATGTACGGACCAGGCCAATGGCTGCCACCTACTCACCAGAAGGTCTTGCTGCTCCCACTTTCCCTCCGCTTGGCCTCACCTACAGTACTGTCACGCGCCTGTCGGGGCCGAACTCGCCCCTTCGTTATGGCATGAGCGCGCGGTACCCAGCTCTGATGCAACCATCCGTATCCATTCTCATCTTTCTGAGAACGCCCCCTCCAAGTGTCTGTGGCGCCGTATTGGTTGGAAGCCATGCCTCTCGATCCAGCACCCATCAGGGCCCCCTTGAGCCTCCACTTGTAGCCGAACGCGAGGCATCGATCCTTTGTCCGGGAATAAAAGATCGAGCGGTGCCGCGTGAAACTTCTCGTGGCACTTGCATAATCAAGACGTTTCTCAACTTCACCTTCAGGCCGGGATCCTCTGTTTCATTTCCACAGGTTTTCAATAATTCTTCCCTAGTTCGACCTACGCAGCGTCAGAATCTTTCTTCCCCTGTCAAACTATTCACAGCGTCATCGCGAGAGGAATAACATGTTGCTCCAAACCCTATCATCACTCGCTCTGGCAAGCACGGCACTGTGTGCCCCCACGATATACTCTCTTCATCGCCGAGAAGAGGTAGACCACGATTCATTAAATCCTGTCGCAACACGAGTCCAGAGTGGCGCACTCGGTGCTGCAATCGAGAAGTTCAACCCCCGTCTTCACATCGCTTCCGGATGCCAACCATACACTGCCGTGGACGACTCCGGCAATACCAGGCAAGTGACCAGAACTCCCGTCCATGCATAACGCGAACTCGTACTAATCGTGACGCAGCGGTGGCTTGGAGCCCAACGGAAGCCAGACCGGCGACTGCGAAGACACTTCCAAGGGCCAGACCTACGCCAGGGCGGCAACACAGGCCGACGGTAACGTGGCCATCATGTATTCATGGTACATGCCCAAGGATCAGACCATCGACGGGGTCTCCCCGGGTTCACACAGGCACGACTTCGAGAACGTGGTGATATGGCTGAGCGGCGACATGGCGACCGTGCTCGGCGGTGCGGCATCAGGCCACGGCGACTATAAGAAAACGACTGGCGCCCTTCCCGGGGGCGACAGCGCCACTGTCGAGTACTTCGCGAGCTTCCCCACGAACCACGAGCTGCAGTTCACCGAGACGGTCGGCAACACGTACCCCGTCTCCGACTGGGATGCCATGCCGGATGCTGCGAAGAGTGCTCTGCAAGACACCGATTTTGGCGACGCAAGCCCGCCTTTCAAGGTCAGTGACTCTTCTCACTCTCTCTATTCTCTGTTTCTCGGTTTCTAGATTATGACATCAGTGGTTCGGTCTCGGAACATTCCACTAACTGATAACTAGGACGAGGACTTCCAGAAAAACCTGGAAGAGGCCGCATTAGAATAGGTTAATTGGTTTACCAGTCTTCTAGATGAAGCATGGTGCCAGTTTCAATTCTTGTAGTCATACTTATGTCAGCCCAGCCGTGTCTTTAAACATCACGGTGCAGTAGATATTTCACTGTTCGCGGTTGTCAATCGAACATCTTTTCTGAACCTGGACTTGCCATTGCCCCTTCGATCTTATCAATATTCGTAGTGAGAGACTGCAACTTGGGTACAATTTCAATGCACGCGTTTTTGCATTGTACCGAGATGGCAGGGTTTCCTGAGAAATATCGCTGACCTCACTTTCAAGTCGGATTGGGCTGCTCGAATTCAAGGTACAATCGCAAACCATGGTTACGATCAAGGGTCTTTTGCCAAAACGACTAGCTAAGTATTTAGGAGCTTGGCAATGCTTACAGTCAGTCCTAGTGCTGATATCAATGTTACATTTTCCGACCATTAGTTCTCGTTGTGCAACAGGCATCTTGACCCCGCGCCGGGAATCCCAATGAAATCGTGTCTTAGATGGTCCTCAGTATTTAACTGAAAGGGTAACGACACTCGACACAGTTATTGACAAAGCCACTCAAAGTTCAGAAAGCAGAAAACGCCCCTGAAGGAATCTGAAGCTATAGATCGCCCATCTAGTTCAAGTTGAAGATGCCTGTGAGTACTGCCAATGTCAATATGTCCCTTTTCTACTAAAGTCCTGCTGAGAACCTCAAGCAGAAAATGTTTCTAAGGGGATTGCTGATAATGGCATGCCTCGCTCTCGCCATTCACGGGCATGAATATAGGAGAAGGAGCTCGAGTGCAATTGACATCAGGAACCCACTCCAGGCCCCGCTTCAGGTCACTGCAAAGCGAATCTCGGGCTCGGGCTCGGGCTCAGGCTCTAATATCACCGCCTTTGTCGATGAGCTGGGTCCGCAACTCTCTTCAGAGGCATCGATCACCCTGACTGGCTCTGACGAATTCGCCGAACTAACCTTGAGGTGGACTGCCTGGGAAGCTCCGAGTTTCAAGGCAACAGTTCAAGTCTATACGGAGGATGATGTCAGCAATACGGTAATGTCTATACTCCAAAGAAGATATGAAAGAGTTTTGCTTACCGTCAGATTCAGATCAAAGTTTCGAATAAATTCGGACTTCCCTGGCTAGCTGTCTCTGGCCGCCATGGAGGCATTCAGTCCCTTGGCAAGTTGGACGCTGGAGTGCAGATCAACCTCGACTATCTGGACAGTCTTGTCGTCAACTCCGATGGCAAGACGGCCACAATTGGCGGTGGGATCACCTCAGGAGCGGTGACGGCTGCCCTGTGGGATAAGGGAAAATGGACAAGTTAGTGACTTCGGCAAGCCAGTGTTGGGATATGCTGACAATGCCACGATCTCAAGCTACGGGCTCTTGTGAGTGCACGTCACTTGCCGGCCCGATGCTCGGCGGCGGTCATGGTTTCCTCCAGAATCGCTTTGGCCTTGCTCTTGACAACCTTGTATCTGCGAAGGTTGCGCTGGGGGATGGGAGTGTCGTGACAGCCAGCAATGATTCACACCCGGATCTATTCTGGGCTCTCCGGGGAGCTGGCCATAACTTTGGGGTTGTCACAGAGCTCGAGTACAAAATTTACGACGTGCCAGTCGAAAACAAGTGGGTGTTCGCCGACATGTTTTTCACCGCAGACAAAGTCGAAGAGGTCTTCAGGGTTACGAACGAAATCAGCAACGAGGGCGACCAACCGATCGAGATCGTCAGCTGTATAGAATATCGGATCGTGCCTGCCATCGACCCCGTGAACCCAGTCATCGAGCTACTCTTCCTCTTTGAAGGCACCGCAGAGGAAGCTGAAAAGTATCTCAGCTTATACAGGGCAATTGGCCCAGAGTCATCCACGCTGGTGCCCGACGCGGTGTACCCGGACTTTGCAAAGCTCGTGCGCTTCAGCAAACAAGACGCAGCCTGCTCCGAAGGCCTACTCCACGTGCAGCGATTCCCTGCGGATCTGGAGGTTTATAACATCACAACCCAGAAAGAGCTGCTGGTCAAGTTCGGTGACATGGTAGCCGCCAATCCTTTTCTCAACAACTCGTTCTACATATTCGAGAACTACGGCTACACTGCGGTCAAATCTGTACCGGATGAATCGACCGCCTACCCTGATCGCTTCAATGCCTATCTCATAGCGCCGTGTCTCATTTACACAAACAGCACTCCGGAAAACGACGAGATTGTGAGGCAGGCTGGTGAAAAGTTGCGTTCTGTAGCGGCCGCCGGGCGGCAGGACGGCAGACTTTATGCGTATGTCAACTACGCAAATGGGTATGAGACGTTGGAAGAGCTGTATGGACATGACGCTTGGAGGCTTGAGAAACTAAGAAACCTCAAGCAAGTTTACGACCCGGATGCACGCCTGAAGTTCTACGCGCCTATAGTCTAGTCCACAAACAACAGGAATGCTCAAGTGGCAATAAAGCGTGAGATCTTGAACTTGCGCGCATTTCTCAAAGACACGGCGTTTCTGGTTCTGGTGCAGTTGGCTGTGAAAGAACCCGAAAAGAATGGAGAAGAGCTTCAATCGTTTTCTCTTAGCTGGTTGGGCAAAAGCAGTTACCAGGACAATCAACACCCGGACTCTAAGGCTGTTGCATCCCGCCGACCAGAGCAGTTTCTGACTCGCATCCAAATCACGATCCGGAAGCTTCCACAAGCCACCCGTCGAGTCTGCTAATTTATTGCGTCGCGTGGCGGGCTCGTGGATGGAAGCCACGGCTTCCATGCCGAAAGTCAGATGTCCCCACGGTCCCCAAGGACGTTGAGGTTCCGTTCCTTAACAGGCTTGGTTGGTGGAGAAATATGTGTGGTATCTGCAACCCCAATCCCTAGCCTCTTCCTCGCCCCCTTCTTCGCCAATAGCTGGCGAGGGCAACTGCTCATTTCCGGGCAGAATCAGGCATAGAACCCCCAGGGTCCGGAGTTCACGATTGCTTCTCCGACAATTTGTTACCGTGCGCAATGAGCTGACGAGTCCGCGGACAACGCGCCGCTGTATCCCTTTTCGGATTTGACCTAACATGGCCGTGTATAATTATTGCAGTTGCCGGAACCAAGTTGAAGCACTTGTTCCTTGACAGGTATTCCTCTGCTCCTGACTATATCCATCCCTCACAATGCATCTGCGCGCTACTATCACGGCCGCGGTCCTGGCCGTCCCGGCAGCGCAGGCAAACCTTAACCAGTTGGCTCAAGCTGCTGGGAAGTTGTATTTCGGCTCAGCCACAGACAATCCTGAGCTGTCTGACTCTGCATATGTCGCTATTCTGTAAGTCCTGTGAGCTGGGCAAGAAGATTTGCAATATACAGTCTAATGGAATGGATCATTTAGGTCGAACAAGAACGAATTCGGCCAAATCACGCCGGGGAATACACAGAAATGGCAATGTAGGTCCGGTTGCTCACCTTTCCGCTTATTCACTTGAAGTTTTGAATCCGGCCTTGCGACAAGTTGGTCTCAAGTACACTGTATAAAGGTTTACTAACATACATAGATACGGAACCCACACAAAACACGTACAGCTACACCCAGGGAGATGTCATCACGAGCTTCGCGGCGACTAACGGGCAAATACTGCGGTGCCATACACTCATCTGGCACAACCAGCTACCAAGCTGGATTTCCTCCGGCACCTGGACAAACAGCACTCTCACCGCCGCCATTCAGGCACACATCGCCAGCGAGGTCGGCCACTACAAGGGCGAATGCTATGCCTGGGACGTCGTGAACGAGGCACTCAATGATGATGGAACCTACCGGACGAGCGTCTTCTACAACACCATGGGGACCTCGTACCTCCCAGTGGCCTTTGCTGCCGCTGCCGCTGCGGACCCGGCTGCCAAGCTCTACTGTCAGTATCCTTGTCCTTCAAAACACTAATCTGTCGGTTTACCGACTATGTACCCATTCACGCCTTCCATGAACCAGAATGTGCATTTTCAGGCCGTTGGACCTCGGCTAATTCCTGGTACACAGATAATGATTACAACATTGAATCCTCGGGTTCCAAATCTACGGCGGCTGTAAATCTGATCAAGACCGTCCAGGCCGCGGGAGCAAAGATAGACGGGGTCGGTCTGCAGGGCCACTTCATCGTCGGGTCCACGCCCAGCGCATCCGCACTCACCAGCCAGCTCAACACCTACGTCGCCCTCGGCCTTGAGGTAGCATACACCGAGGTCGATGTCCGGTTTTCCAGCCTCCCCTCGACGGCAGCCGGACTCGCGCAGCAGGCCACGGACTACGGCTCTGTCGTCAGCGCCTGTCTTGCCGTGAGTAAGTGCGTGGGAATCACCGTGTGGGACTTTGACGACAAGTACAGCTGGATCCCGAGCACGTTCTCCGGGCAGGGCGATGCGTGTCTATACTGGTCGAACCTCACCACCAAGCCTGCGTACGACAACGTGCAGAAGCTGCTGGCCGCTGCGGCGGGGACGCCGTTGCCAACGAGTTCGGCAACCACGCTGTCTAGTAGCACTACGAGGTTGTCGACGACAGCGACGAGCTCGTCTGCTACGGCCACAGGTACCAATGTGGCGGCGCACTGGGGCCAGTGTGGTGGTCTCAGCTGGACCGGTGCGACGGTCTGCGCATCGCCGTACACTTGCACCGTTGTGAATCCTTACTATTCTCAATGCCTATAAGCTTGCAAGGACATGGCGGGGCGGCGCGGGTGGAAGGTAGGAGTGGGGGGATTCGAATGACCTGTACCTTTTTCCATCACTGCCGCTGGTGATCGAAAATTGACGCTGATGGAATGTTGATGTTCAACGACGAAGTACTGCACAGGAGCCACAATAGTGTAGCTACGCAACCTTGCATCTGTGCATCCATATTAGAAGCCCCTGGTCCTCACTCAAGTCATGCCCTCCTGTGACGGGCCTGAACATGGTCGACATCTCAGTGCAAAGTCCCACTCTACCAGTCAAAGCTACTTTGAAGAGTATTCCAAGAGCCACCCAACTCCTTTTACCGTATCCTCCACAAATTGCTTGCTCGCATCCAGAAGCGGGAAGTTCGTCCAGAAGTAGTGACCGAGCCCGGGGTAAACGTCCACCTTTGTATCAACCCCTGCCTCTTCCCTCAAAACTCGATCATAAATCAGAGCCTCGTCCCGGAGCGGGTCCAGCCCGCAGACTTGGAAGTAGGCTGGAGGCAGGCCTTTATGGCCACTAGGTTTATTCCGGTAGAGGAAGGGGACGAACATTGGGTTGTTGACATCTGCACCCACTACTTTGACTATCCCGCGCGGGTTTCGGCTGTCTGCCTGCAGCACTGGGTCGACGGAGGGCGTGACTGACGGGTGGCTCAGATACTCGGCACGATACTGCTCAGGCATTTGTTCAGGAGGCATGAGACATGTGATCGCTGGCACGCAGAGGTACTGCCCTGTGAGCGGCGGATCCAACTTCTGGTCCCTCGCTAGATGGGTAAGCACAGCTGCAATATTCCCACCTGCGCTGCCGCCGCCAAGTATGAATCCGGCCTGAGGTGTGGCGCCCAGCGAGGAAGCATTGTCGGCGGCCTGGCCAGTTAGGAACGCATTTTTCTAAATTTCAGGAAGCCTAGGGGCTTACTTACCCATTTCAAGGCATCCCAACAGTCGTTAATGCCAATTGGGAACTTGTGCTCAGGGCCCAGCCTACACGAAATCAGCCCACCTGGTCTTTACACTGATTCTCCCCTACCTCCTCGATTTGGGTGATGCAAGGCGTAGGACAGGCCAGACACTAACCTATACTCGACATTGACACAAACAGCGCCTAGGTCACGGCTGAACAGTCGGCAGTTTGTCTCCTCATCCGTCAGGTCTCCCATGGACCACCCGCCCTCGTGGTACATGACAATGAGGGGGCTGCCGCGAGCGGGCACACGAGACTCTTCAGGCTGGTAAACACGGACCGTGATCTCTGACCCGTCCGGGGCTGGGATCTTTTGGTCGTGCTCTGCAACCTCCTTGATCGGGCCCGGGAGGTATCGGAGATGGTTCTTCTCGCGCAGCATGGCAGCCCGGTGCTCACGGAGGGCGAAGAAGTCTGATCCGGGAGGGAGCTTTGGCAGTGGGTTGCTCTCCAGCATCTGGGAGTCGATTAGATTGTGACTTCTACGAGGGGTCAGGTCTGACACTTGGGGCAGTCTAGTTACCTCTTTGAGGCGGGAATCCATCTGCCCCATCGATCGGAGCTCCTCAGCTGAGCGAGGCGCCATGGTGGACTGCGCTGCAGGTATGAATTCCGGTTGGGTCAGCGTAGGCTCGTAGAGTGACAGTGGCGGTAGATCTGGGTCAAGAGGGTTGTAAAGAGCAGGAATGAATGATGAAGGTGGTCCTGTGGAACGCTGGAGGAAGTGACGGTTGTCGATGCCAAGATTTGTCAGCCAATGAATGGTTAGTTACGGTAACAATGATCCAGCTGAAGACGGTCATTCTGTACTCTGGCCTGCTTGATGTTGGGCCTGGAGTTGCAGCGATGGTCTGGACGCACCAAGCGGACAAACTTGATGAACCTTTTCTTCTTTCTTATTGCAAGACACGAGGCTTTGCTTTTATTCCGTGGCTCTGCCTCAGTCTATGAGCCTCTCTAGCAATATGACATCAACATTGCGAAGAGCCCTTCACCATTCTCAACCTAATTGAAAACGCAAACAGAGTTGTAGACCTCGCTAGCTAACGTGGTTGCCGGCTCTCATGAGCCTTTCGCCTTCTCATCCTTGAGTTCCTGCAGCGCCCTGTCGGCCACTCGAGTTCCCGCCATTCCCGCCGGCAGCCCAGCATAGATCGAGGCCTGCAGGATCGCCTCCTGTATCTCCGTCTCGGTCACGCCGTTCTTGATCGCCCCCTTGACGTGCACCGCGAGCTCCGCGTCCCTGCCCTGGGCGACGAGCATAGCTATGTTGAGTAAAGACCGCGTCCTTCGGTCGAGCCCCGGCCGGCCCCAGATGAGCCCCCAGCCCGACTGCGTGGCCAGCTCCTGCATCGGCCTCGAGAATTCCGACGCGTTGGTCCATGACCTCTCGACGTGCTGCGGGCCCGTGACCTCGGCGCGGATGGCGTACCCTTGGTCGAAGAGGTCTTGGCGTGCTTGGGCCGGTAAGGAGGAGGAGGAGGAGTAGGAGGTGGTGGTGGCGGCGCCTTCAGAGGCACCCTGCTGTTGAGACATACTTGTCGACTATGGTGATAATTGAGTGGTTGTTGTCTGGCGACCTCGAGATCCGGGCTTCCTCCTGTGCGTCCAAGGTGTTGGGCATAAAATGCATTCAGCTTTTGGACTGGTCCCTCCATTGCAGTGACTGGACTCCCTGGAGACCCCGCTCGGACTGTGTGACATCATTGAGACAGGAACTCCTTCAAGCTTTTCAGAGCCGGTCTGATCATTCTTTCCAATTGCAGCTGCAAGAGGCGCATGACGGCCTCGGTGACAATGAGCACAATTAGTTGTATCAATCTGGGCATTTCATCGTCGTCAATTGCTGCCGTCGTCCCTGAGCCAGGGCCGGGGAGCAAGTGGTGTCCCGCTAGATCCCCGCCCTACATACGCGTCTCGGGGGTCCAAAGAAGTGCATTGGCTTTTAATGTTGTACTATACCTCGGGGAATACAGATTTGAAGGTGTGGTGCTGGCTAGGCCGTCTCCCCCGATGCTGACTGTCAGCATACCCCGGAGCATAACCCGGAGGCGAGTCAGCAACACCGGACATGAGGCAAAGTGGCTACGGATGATTATAACTAAGGATTTAGGAATGAGGTAGATTTATTTATCTAACCATTAGTCTCTAGCATTGGTGCTGTCAGCTCATGCGGTGATGACACTGTCTGGGAATGGTATTTTACTTCAGGGAAATCTGCTACAACACGGGGGAGTGACTTTCTGTGTTCTGTCCCGTTTTGGCATCCTCACTTTCCCAACAAGGCTGCCTTGCTACGAGGAGTCTTGAAACCTATCATCTGTGTCTTTCAGGTTTTCGAAACAGTGAACTTCAAATTAGCTCTGCAGGAAGACTCCGCTTGCAGCCATGGCGATGCTACATCCGAAGCGGTGGACACAGATATTCCCACCGGCACCAACTTTCGGGGAGAGGGACGTCGGGCTCAAAAAGGGACATGTTTTTATCGTGACAGGTGGAAATCAGGGTGTCGGTTTTGAGTTGTGTAAGATGCTTCGGGCCACGGGAGCGACTGTGTACATTGCCTCACGATCCAAGGTGAGCCTCGATACCATAACTAGCTTGGTTCTTGAGAAGCAATAAAGAGAGGGCTCAACTGCCTGCTGACTTTACCCCCTAGCAACGAGTCGACACAGCCATTGAGACACTTAGATGCATGAAACCCAAGCCTGAGCACCCAGCAGTCTTTAAACCCCTTCTCCTCGACCTCAACGACTTGAACTCGGTCCGAACCGCAGCCTCCGAATTCGCCGTGCAGGAGAACCGCCTCGACATACTCTGGAACAATGCGGGAATCGGCGCCGACGCCGTGCCGGTCCAGTCAAAGACGGCCCAGGGCCTGGAGAAATTCGTGGGGATGCACTGCGTTGCTGCACTGCTCTTCACTCAACTCCTGCTCCCCCAGCTCCAATATGCGGCAAAGACATCTCATCCGGGTGCAGTCCGTGTTGTATGGCTGTCGAGTATCATGGCGGAGTCCCATGTTCCCGCGGACGGGATTGACTTCAGCATATTGGCTGCCGGGTGTCCGAATGGCAGGCGCAACTACGCCAGGTCGAAAGCTGGGAACTGGATTCTTGCACACGAGTATGCTCGCAGGTATGGGCAGTTTGGAATAGTCAGTGTTGCGGCAAATCCGGGCAACCTCAAGACAAATGCGTTCCAAGGCGCCCCGTCGAAGTTCATGGCTGTAGCGGATCGTTTGTTTCTGTACGATCCAAAATTTGGTGGGTATACCGAGCTGTATGCTGGCTTCTCGCCGGACATCACCCTGGAGAACAATGGCACGTACATCCTTCCGTTCGGCAGGGTACAGCCTGAAGAACAAATTGGGCGCCCGGACATATTGGCGAAGCTGAAATCAGAGGAGGATAATCTGGGTGAGCATTTCTGGAAGTGGTGTGAAGATCAGGCGACCTCAGTAATAGCAGCGGAGGCATGACAATCATTGGAATGGCGAAGAGTGACTTGGTGATGCTGGGCTTTTTGTGACGAGGCGGCTTTTCTGGTTGTTGAACATTCGTTACACTGTCCTAAGTAGCACCACGGCAAATAGAGCTCACTTGGCCACTGCCGCAGCTTGCTCTTGGGAATGTTACAATGAGTACGTGAGAGCGGAAGCCACATTCATTGGCTTCCACCTCAGCTCTAAAAAAGATCTCGCATTCTGGGCAGATAGTTTATGAGTAGGTAGTATTTCCTACCCTGTAGGATATGTGCTCGTGCCAACCTATCAACTGCAAAGCTGCCGTGCATATGTGGGATGGCGTTGAACACTTTGCCGCAGAAGAATTCGAATGCCGCGTGATAGAAAGGTGTCGGTACTATTGCCAGAACCACATCTCTCAACGAGGAACTATCTAGGATTGTACCCAAGAAAGCTTCCCTAAGTGGAGAGACTGCTTGTGTGGGAGAGGCAAGGCTCGTCCCTCTTCCGGGCCCATACAGGCTTCTCTAGCATCCTTGAAACGGCACCTCCGGCCCTAATCACATCCCCGCGGCACATGCGTGGATATATTCCTCCCTTGAACGCCATGGTCATCTTGGCACAAACTGGTAGCACTTCCACAACACTTTCAGTCCCAGCCGATCCTCGACTTCTTCTGACTGGAGACCGTCAACTCCTGCTCCTCTTGGACTGGGCCAGCCATGCTTTCACGTCCGGGGGAATCGTGTCTTGAAGACCATTGTCCTCGAGATACTTGTATAGCTCAAATGCTGCCTCCATGTACTTGCCCTCGGCATCCAGAAACTTAGCATGGAGGCGCTTTGCAACGCCCTGCTTTATGTAGTTCATCTTCTTGAGGTGGTCCCTGTATGCATGCTTCAAGCAGTAGATGGTGTGAAAGTGCGAGAGCCTCTTCTTCAGGTCGCGCTCTGTGGTCTTCAGACCCTTGAGCTTGGATTCTGAGACCACCAGCTCACGGATCAGGCGGTCCTCGTGCTCCCCTAGTGTCTCAACTTCTTGCTGGAGTCTGATAACCTCCTGGTCGATGTCGATTCTAGCCTGGCTTCTGGCTACGATGAGCTCCTCAGAGTGAGCTTTTGCGTCATCCTCCAGATCCTGCACTTTCTGGGTTGCGGCTCTCAGGCGCTGCTCGAGTTCCAAGATCTTTCGCTGCTCTGAGTTGGGAGTCTCGGGGGTGTCGATTTCCATGGGCAGCTAAAACGGATGATGGCAGACCGATTAGTCAAGACACGATTGTTTCCATTGTAACAGTGGGAGAAAGTTTTACTAACCATGGAAGCGCTGGAGTTTCTGGAAGTTACTCTAGATGAAACACTAAAAGGGGGAGCAGGACTGGATGCGGGGCCATCAGGTGCTCCAGCAACCATAGGAAGGGGATTCGTTGGGACGTCAGACGCGTCAACACGACGAAGCACCTGCGATCCTGGAAGTTGCACTGGATGGGGCTGGCTTGTCAGAAAACTTGCCTTCCCGGAGCGGCCTGGAGCTGATGCCTGCTCATCATGTTTGCGTTTTGCCTGACTGAGATTGAATCTCTGTGCGAGTTTGCCCATCTGTGCCACCATCGTCAGTGTTTCTGGCGAGGAAATGGGGACGACGTGGAGATGCCTTGACCTTGGGAGGATCCATTTTGTCGAGTTTGGCTTAGAAGATGGTGATGTTCTGCATCCATTCAACGTGTTGTTGGCAAAGTGGTTGGTCGAAGGAAGCAGTGGCAGGGAGCTCGCGTTGAAGATGCCTCAGGTTTTATGCAACAACAGATGGAAAGAAGGCACCAGAACGCGGGGCAGACCTACAAGCAAAATTATCAGACGGCTTGACTTCCGAGCCCAAAGTGCAGGGGCCAGTAAATTCAAACTATCAAATGCCTGCATAATAGGTCGAAGTTCCTACCTCGAGCTTCAAGCGATAGCCACGAGTAAACGTTCCATGCCTCAGGCCTGTGTTTCGTACTCTGACCCTTTAATGTGACCATCTCCAACCCTTGCACTTCTTGTGGGTACAAAGCGCAGACAAGAACCTCGATCGCATGATTCTCTTGAGCCCATCGTAATCGCTGGATCTTGGGCCTTGGTAGACTTGCTGCTCTTGGTGGCAAGGGGGATGGGCAGAGGTTCAAGGAAAAAGAACCCAGTAGAACCAGCATACTGAATGCCAACCGAGTGAAAAGCAGAGGCAAACTTGGAAAGAAACTGGATCGTGAGACCTCCCTAAGTCGTCGTCACTGGGATAGTCATCCATAACCTGCCGCTTAAACCATCCTCATTTTCGGTTTGGCCTGTCACTCTTTATTTTTGCTAATCGAATTTAAGACTCCTCTTATCGTCGAGTGTCTACTATTTGGTGATGACTGCTGCTATTTCGGAACTTGACAGGGCCACATGCAAAGAGGTGGATACATCCGATTCCTCAGTACCAGACAGTCATGTGGGACACTCTGTTTAAGTCGAAATCAAGGCTTAAAAAAGTCCCAAGCTACTCTTTCCGGCCCAGCAGCCAAGGCTCGCGATCTGGACGAGTATTTACCGCCGTATAAAAGCTAAGTCTTGTCAAGACTGCGACTGATCTAGCCAAAATACACATTTGAATCAACGTTATTACTGAGCAATTTCTAGGAGGGAGTTACAACACCACTACTTCTCCACCCCTGTCGAGATGCTACCACAAGCGGCATAGCTGTGCTCATCCTTGTCGCCGATCACCCACTAAGAGACGACCTCGTATCCAGCTGCAAGCCTGCAACCATTCCCTCTTATCGCTGGTGAACGCCATGCTTACTCAGATGTGGTCCGATATGGCCTGCTCAGCTTCTCATAAGTACGTCTCCAGGTCTGCAGCTTCAGTGGTGGGCCGCCGGGGGAACAACTTATGCGGCGTGAGCGACCGTATCAAGCCGGCCTTCGACCCGGCTGTCCTGGGAAACAAGAAACCTCTCAAGGAGCTTATCCGGCACGATGAGACCGATTCTCTTCCCGCAGGCAACGGCGGCAGTATCGCTTCTGTCTACCGTGCTTGCCGACCCCACATGGCCGTCCCCTATCGATGACCTGGAAGAGATCATGTTCCAGCAAAGGATATTCAAGTCGCGGAACTTTGCAGACACCATCTCGCCATGCTCTAACGAGGCTTCCGGGCCAGGCAGACAGGTTGCGGCTGAGTGGCTCAGGGTCGCATTTCACGACATGGCAACGGCAGATGTCAGGACGGGAAAGGGGGGCCTGGACGGCTCGCTTCAGTACCAGCTCGACGACGGGGAGAGCAAGGGGCCGGGATTCAACTCTACCTTCAAGTTCTTTTCGGACTACCTTTCGAAGAGGTCAAGCTTAGCGGATCTAATTGCCCTCGGGGTGTACGCTTCGGTTCGGTCGTGTGGCGGTCCGGTAGTGCCTGTCAGAGGTGGGAGAGTGGACGCGCCAGGGCCTGGGAACATGGGAGTACCACAGCCAGAGCACTCGATCGAACAGTTCCACGAGCAGTTCTCCCGGATGGGATTCACAGATGAGGAGATGATCCAGGTCACGGCGTGCGGACACACGATTGGGGGTGTGCACGATACCGAGTTCCCTGAGCTGGTTGAGGAGGGCGAGGCACCGTCTGACTCGACCGTTGCCATGTTCGATGAAAAAGTCATTACCGAGTACCTAGACGACAATACGACAAACCCACTCGTGGTCGGGCCGGCGGTTGGCCAGGGTAAGGACTCGGATGCACGAATCTTTAGTTCGGACTCCAACGTTACCATCAAGGCCATGGCGGACCCGCAGACCTTCCAGGATGTCTGCCGCAGAGTCCTTCAGAAGATGATCGAGGTCGTCCCCAAGGGAGTCACGCTTTCTCAGCCCATCGAGCCCTACATGATCAAGCCGGTAGACTTGCGACTTTCACTGGAACAGGCAGCGAGGCATCTGCAGCTTAGTGGTAACATACGCGTGAAGACTTCTGACCTGCCGGTCACGGAAATTGCGCAGATGGAAATCGTCTACAAGAATCGACATGGTGAACATGACTGTGGCCCCAGGTCTTGTCTGATAAACGCCACCGCCCGTGGCAGTGGGTACGGGCTGGATGACAGCTTCGTTGTAAGCGCGGTGGAATATCATGGGTGAGGCTTGTGCTGACGTTTGACTGCAGTTCTTCCCAGTCGACGCGACGATCCCAGTCGACAAGGGCATCTCGTCCTTCACCGTGGCTCTGATTCTGGCCAACGGAACAAGACTGCCCTTCGACAACAACGGCCACGACTACCCCATGCGAGACGCCGTCATTCTACTCAGACGGCAGACTTGCCTCCTGCAGCACACGGGAAAGATCAACGTCACAGCGGCCATCCGCAATGACAGGAATACTCTCCCCACAAACCTCACGATCTCCTACAAGGTACCCCGGCCAGGTCTGCCCGTCGCTGGCCTCCACGAGACGACTATGGCCATGGCCAAAGGCGAATGCGTCGGTCCATATACACTGTACAACGCCGACTGGACCATCCCAGGGGGTATCAGCTACTCGTCCAGGACCGATGTCAGCAATGGTGAAGGCGAGACCCTGCTCGCGGATGACTTCACCTACGGGGCTGATCTGCATGGCCAGTGTGAAGAATATACCGCCCCACCAGCGTCCATGTGTACGACCTTCAGCATCACGACCACTACTTTGACGCCCGCGGCAACTTCTGTTCCCGTCACAAGCACTCTTTCAGGCACCTTGGCCGCACAAACAAGCGTCGTGCCGACTTCGACAGCCGACTCCGATCCAGCGCCTACAGTGGGCAGCCACGAGTTCAGCAAGTCCATCTTCCGACCTGAACCTGGCAGCATATGGGAGACATTCATGCAGTATTTCAATAACATCTGGTAGGCGAGCTTCGTACACAAGTTGGAGAGGGGTATTGTACTACCCGGTTTAGCATGGGCATAGGCGTGTAAGAGGCGCTTTTGGTTTAGGTAGGATTCACACGGGAACTGGCCCTGGAGCTGAGTTGCTTGCTCCCGGCCAATGTAATGGGGGTGCGGACCGAGCAGTTGAGAAGCAATGAATCAAATCGGATATCTCTAGTCGCAATCTTTTGCTCTTGCTGCGTGAAAACCAAAAAAAAAGCATCCAGAGTGTTTCGCACACGTCGACTGGGCCTCGAATCTCTCTCGGTCAACGGGCCGTCAACCATAGCACTGCTAGTCCAGAACTCCCAAAATCATTCGAGCCCCTCCGGGCGGGAAAACCCCATCATCTCCCCGTTCCAGAGTTTAGCAACACGTCTCGTGGCAGTTGCAGTGCCCGCGGCAGCAGTTGAAGCCGATGGTCATGCCTCCTCCGCGCAGCTCGGGCTCCTGCTTCTGCGCGACCGGGCGGGGCTCGGCTTTCTGTGGGCGGTCCCAGCGTATTAGTTGCCGCATCAGCAGGTCGGATTCTCGGCCGTGTCATTCGTTACTGAAGGGGTACGGACGCCGGCCACGAGCCACCAATTGACCAGAAGGTGACCCGCGAACCACCAAGGGAAGAGGGAGAAGTCCGAGCTTTTTTCCCCCAGCTCCGGAGGCCCATTCCGGACCGCCTTCGCATGTCGCCCCTGGCAGCTAGATGTGAGGGGGAAGTTCACGAGCAAGCCCACCCAAGGAACGGTTCCCAGCTCGGCCACGAAGGCTTTGCGTGGTCCCCTTGGACGCCGAATCGCTGGAGCTCTCGCGGCGCGGGCCCTTCTCCTTCCCCTGCAGACACCCGCCATCAAATACACCCGTAGTGAAGATTACGGTGTGCGCGATGGTAGGAGGTTCCTGGCCGCGGGTCGGGAGAGTGGCCCTTGCTGGACTTGCTGGAAAGAAAGTCGCTTGGGAGGTGATGGAGATGACCTGGTGGCCTGGATGCAGGAGCGAATCTAGACTTACCTGCTGCTCGACCTTGTGCTTCTGCAAGGACTGTTAGCCAAGCGCTCGTGGGATGTGGGATGTGGACACGTTGCGCCGTGACGTGACGCGATGTGACGCGACGTGGAGGAAGGTGTTTGTTGGAAGGTGTGCGACGCGCGGTGAGATGGACGTGGACATGATGTAGACAGGTGAGATGTGGTCGGGCAAGTTGAAGCAGGCAAAATGGACGATTGCAAACCTGAGCGCTCAAGATGGAAGAGGAGACAAAGTGGAAGGCTGGCGAGATGATGCGGGCAAGATGAATTGGGCAAGGCGACGGGGGCAAGGCGAGGAGAACGAACCGGAGTGGTGCTCGGGAAGAACCAGTTGCAAAGCTGGAGGTGCGTGAGGTGCGTGTGTGAGGTAACAAACCTTGGAAGAAGGAGGACGGGTGCTGATGGGTTGCCTTGAAAGATATGGAGAGGAAGCAGTGAAGCATGAAGAAAACGGTAAGGGAGAGGCAGAGGAACAGTGGAAGGTCTGGGGTGCCAGGTGGAGGTAAGCAACAAGACGGTGTGTCTCGAGAGTGAGCTTACCTTGGGCGACGGCTTGCAAGGAGAATGCCCAATGGCGTGCTTCTTGGAGGGAGTGCCCTCATGACCACCGTTCTAGCTGTAGGTATCCATGGTGGTTGATTGTTGGTTGGTTGCTGAGGGTTATGTGTTGCTTGTTGTGGTAAGGAAGGATGGTTGGAAGGTCGAAGGTTGATGGATGGGAAGGGTGCGAGTTTGGGACCTTAAAAGGTTGGGACAGGTAAGATTGGGTTGAAAAGTCAGAGGGAGGGAATGCATGCTAGTGACAACTTACATTCACCTGATCAAGGTGAAGCTGGCTGGCCCCACACTGTGACGAGGCTGGCTAGTATTCCCAAGTGATGAGGTACCCGGCCAGGTATCTCTTACTCAATCCATTGCGGTGGCAGGCCGGTGCTCCATGTTCTGGTTCTTCTGCTAATGCCTATTTCTCATCGTATGCTTTCGTATGAGAACGGACAGCCTCTCTCTACTTGGTCGTGCCTCCTTCTCTGACCTGAAATACCATGCTTGAAAGGCGTCTTCCTTTGTTTGCACAGTGCATCGTGACAAATCTGACCTGTAATGCCAGCAGACCACAGGTGTGGCTTGAGAGTATGTCGAGGATTTACAGGCTATGAACAGACCGGATCACATATAGGAGCTCCCGCCGAGTTGCCGTCAGTCACTGAGATGAGATCCTAAGCATGTATTTTAGAAGCAGGTGGCTACAATGAGCTAGCCAACCCAAACCATCGTGTCGTCCTCGTGGTGCTCTCTTCAAGACTATGTTGTCAAACGCAAAGCAAAAGAAATGGCAAATGGGGTTTCCAACAAATTCAAGTACACAATTTGGTATACAGTTGGTCTGCTAGCTTCAACCCCGGATCTTCAGATATGTCACCTCAAACATGGCCCCAAGTATTGCACTTTGTCAAAGTTAGATGTCTTGATCAAAATCTGCCCTCGACCTGAGGATTTGGAATCATTTGGTGACATCGACAGCGAATTGAGACATCTCGAGCGGAAACTGTTGAAAGAACCGAAAGGCAGTCGCTGTCTTCGTTTTCCAGCAGAAGGCACCTCGGACCAAGTTGGATTCAATGCATGCTCCTTGCCCCGGACCCAAGTCTGATGGCTACAACGACGCCGACGACGACACATTGCCTCATGCCTCGGTGCTGAAGGTTCTCCAAATTGCGGTGACACACATCTGTCCTGGCTTGGTAATTGAGGTTCGGGAGCTTGTCAAGGTAAAAAGATCCACTCTGCCTAATCTGTCTGCTCTAACGATCGATCCAAGGTTGGCCTATGGCAGCATACGACGTCAGGCATTGGAGACTCTTGCTCCAGCGTTGGTGTCAGAAGCATATTCTCAAGCTGGGATCGACTTTGTCCTCGGAAACGACGCACAGCATCTCCCTCAAGGCATGTCATCACCATGAGCCGGGCCCTCACACTCCTAAATGCTAACGGAGAGGACTTGGTTCGGCGGCTTCAAACCAATATCACTGAAAAGCCTACCAATCGTCATGGCCCGGCAAAGGGCCTTTCAGTACCAGATTGAATTCGATACATGCCAGACATGTGTCAGAGCTCTGTGTTCCTCCTTTCACCGAAGACTTCTTACCAAAATCATGCGAATGTGTCCGGGATTCTAAACACAACTATATGCCTGGCCGACGCAATGAACATCAAGACGTGGCTGGGTGGCCGTGACAGCACGTGACAAAGGAACGGCTGGCATGGTTTCCTGAAGTCGGTGTCAGTATTGTTTGGATGGCTGACCTCGAGTGTCACAATTCCAATCCGGCGGCTTGTGTGTCGTCGGCTTAACTCTATTCGCTCAGTGGGGCCAACAATAAAGCTACCCGTCGATTGCAAATGCACCCACCGTTTTCTAGGTTTAAGATACAACAATAGCTCACTCATAGGTGTTCTTGGAACAGTAATGGAGGGCAATGGGACCAGGTATTAAGTCTCCCCACGGGTTTGTAATGACGAAATTTGCATGAGCAGTCGGACGAACAAATTCTGAGCTCTGAATCACGGCATGCCATGACCTGCATGCAATTATTTCCCAGGATCAATCCGAATTAGCGTGTATTTGCAGGGGATCTGGCTGTGAGCTGCACGGTGCGGCCATTTTTGCTTTTCAAGTGACAGGCAACTCTCCCCCTCCACACCTGCAGCCTTCCACCCTCACCATCAACACCATACACGCACACAAGCAACAACACTATCTTTCAGAAACCAAGAGAATTTCCTGTTCCTCAACCCTGTTCCCTCTTTTCATCTTCTCACCATGGCGGGAAAATCCGACAACGGCGACAACGGTTCCGCTCCGGCGCCCTCCAAGGCCGCTGCTGGTGGAGGCTTCAGCACTCTCACCACCCGCGAGCAGGAGATCCTGGCGAAGGCAATGACCTGCCTGAAGACCGCACCCGAGGTAAGCATTTGCATGCGAATTCAGATCCCACGGTCATAATCACTCCGCACTCATGCCTTGGCTTTTGTTCTCGTGTCCCGCCGTCCCCGCTTCCGACGATTATGCATGTTTGATACTGGCACCGTCGCGCCGCATGCGATGGTCACCTACCAGCAGCATCATCGCATACCTACCTATGCTATGTCATTCCTTGGCATTTCACGATGATCCGTCTCTTTGCGTGGCTCGCTGACACATGATCCCCCCCCCCTACAGATTGACTTCCCTAAGCTCGCGACTGAGCTCGACATGAAGAACCCTCGCTCCGCTGTCAACGCTTGGGTAAGTAGACACACAACCTGAGCAGGATTCACAGCATAAAAATCTAACGATGCTACCACAGTCTCAGATCAAGAAGAAGATGGACTGGACGCTCAAGGGCCCCGCCAGCCCCGCTGTTGGCAAGGCCCCCGCCGCCGGCAAGCGCAAGATGGCGGAGGTCGACGAGGAGGAGGTTGACGACGACGACGAGATCGCAGCCCCGACCAAGCGGGCCAAGATCGCCCCGAAGTCACGCAAGAAGCTCCCTACCGCTCCCAAGAAGGGCAAGGCCGGCGCCGCCGTCAAGGACGACTTTGAGGAGGATCAGGTCAGCTCCGAGGTCAAGGCCGGTGTCAAGGAGGAGCAAGTCGACGGCGAGGTATAAGTCGGCGCCTTGGCCTTCTGCTGATACTGACGACATCTTCTTCTCTGGTTCTTGAGCCTCCACATCTCCTGGGTCCTGGTACGATACGAGGTCTGCTGTCACCGCGTGGTAGCAAGGGCATCAATCACATCACAGCTGGATATGTGGGGCAGGTGAAGTAATGGGACGTGGCCCAATTGCGACGAGATGCTATGCTATGGACGTTGGGATCCGATCACACGATGACTTTGGTTTTGGAGCGAGCGATGATTCTTTGCGAAAGGCAACATGTTCTAGGCAGAGCTTAATTCGGGCCAAGCACCTTCATCTTGGTCCTTTGATACCCCGCACATGGTGGATTTGACAGCCTGCTTCTGATAACTGAATCGTTCTTTGAATTCTTTGAGTTCTTGAAATAATGCAACGGCTGCAATGTCGACGCTCCTCTTTTGACAAAAGTCTGTCATTCATGCATTCCACATCATTCCATGCGCTATCCAGACACGCACATCTCTCTTCATCCTCTCCGAGACGCATCAATTCCAATTATTATTTGTTTGATCTATGGTGTTTAAATTCCGCCATGGCCACTCGACACCCAGGGATTCAGCCTCGATTCTAATTTGTCACGTTTCAACCACCCACGACCTCAGTCCTAGCATCGAGCTATCCAAGAGCCCCTCCCTCTACGCATTGAGAAGATGCCAATCCAGCTGGACTAGATCTGATTTTGGCCGCCGAAGTCTGTCCCTAGCTGCTGAGTTGCAACTGTACGCCCTAATTCGCAGAGTCGGTGCTGAGCAGTCCATCCGGGTTTGATAGTATCGCGGCAAGCTCTCAAGGACTGTTTGCTCTCCCGGGCCTCTTCACGGACTGCGGGGCCGGAAGTTCCGACGGCGTGGTGAGCAAGGCGCAACATCTCAGGCCGTGGACACCGCAAAGTCGGAGCTGTACACATGCATGTGCCTCACACTCAAGCTCAAGCTCAGGCCGCCCCTGCCCAATCGTGGCTGACAGAGCGATGAGCGAGTGGTCTTGACGATTTGGGTCCGGCTATCTGAATCGGCGCACCCTGTTGCCCGCAGGGTAATGATTGCGGTAGTCAGGTCTTGCGAGGCCCCGGCGTGTGCTGCTGATAACCATGTTCTTGGCTTCTGCAGGCAGGTTGTACGGTGCAGGCCCAACTGGCAGCCATTCAAGTATACAAGCCACATTAACGGCCACAGCGTCTGATGTGTCATGAACAGTTCATATCGGGAATCGATGTTCATCCCGTGTTGCACTTGTTGCACGAACTCTGAGTTAAATCTCAGTTTGTCCCACAGTGGCTGTAGGTAAGTACTTTGCACCTCGAGTCCCGTTGGCAAGGATGAGCCAGGCACCTAAGTCATCAAAGGTACGTGCAGTGTACTGGGCCATGTTCTAGGCTTTGGAATTTGAGTTATTCTTAGATACCCCGGACCCTCTCGAACGACATCCCCTGCGAGACACACACGTGGTTGATGGTGTGAGCGTTGACTCGCCTGTTTTGACCTGGACAATTGCAATACCGGACAAAGAGGTTATGCTTATTGACTTTGGGAAGCTTACTCCCTATTAGCGCTGACATGGCAGCTTTTCCACCGGGCCGCCAGTGAAAAGTGGGCTCTTTAGTCACCAGGGGCCAGTGGAGAGCCAACATTTCGCCATTTGCTGCTGCTGCCAGCCCAGCCCAGTCCATGTGAGTCTTGACTCTTGAGTCTGGTGTGGCTTTGTAGCAGCTCCAGTCGCCAGTCTTACCGCAGCCGCCGGCGATCCGATCCAATCCTTCCTGGGGCCGTGGCGGGTCTCGAACTGGTGGGAGGCAGTCGAGCTTTGGACCTGGAGCTGGACCTGGACCTGCAGCTGAAGGCACGGGCTTTGGCGGGACAGACTGCCGCGTGGGCTGTCAGCAGTTTCTGGCCCCCACGCATGGATCCTGCAGCCCCCGTGTCGTGTATGTACAACCACCATCACCAGCTCAATTAAAAGAGGTTCTCACTGCCCCGCTGGAAAAACAACAGCCGCAGCACGGCACAGGCACAATGCACGGCAGGGCACGGCACGACACGGCAGGGCACAGCACGTAAACGAGGCTGCCCGGCCCCAGCTGCAAGGTTACAGTTCACCGTTGCCGTTACTGTATGCGGGTTCTTCTCATTTCAGCTGGCCCCGTCTAGCGAATCCTTCCGATCTCCCCCAGTTCCGGCTCAGCCAGGCTCTGGTTGGCGACAGGCAGGCAGCCAGACAACAAGATAGGCAGACAACAGACGGGACCGGGGGGAGGCACGCTTCTCACTAGGGTCCTCTCCTCTCGTCTCCTCCAAGCATTCGTCCAGGTGCCACACACACACCATCCCACGCCATGCGACCCAAGGTGCTCCCCGGCCGTGGTCCACCAGAGTTACACCGGCTGCAGGCTGTTGGCTTTATGTTGCAATCTCTTTCCCAGTCCTCTCCTCCCTTGCCTGTCCTGTCCTGTCCTGTCCTGTCTGTCCTTTCCTGTCTCGTCCAGCGAAGTCTCATCCAGTTCCAGGTCCAGTTCCAGGTCCCGTGATTCCGCCCAATGGTGGCCGTCGGTTCCAATCTCCCTCCCCTCCTGCTCGCCCGCTCCCATTTCAGCCGCCCTCGACTGAGTTGAGGACGAACCTGTCTAGAAGACGACAATGTCCATCTTCGAGTCACCATCTGCGCCCAAGCCACAGCGCCAGCCTTCTTTTGTCGGCCTCCCTCCCATCAGCCCGGGTCCCGAGTTTGGTTCCGCCCTGGGCATCTCTGCCGCCGACCTCGACGACCCCCATCGCGCTGTTTCTCCACCGGGCCACCTGCAAGGCCCGTCTCCACATCCCTACTACCTCAACGGCGGCGGCAATCGCATCGCAAACGCCATCTTCAACGCCGACAACACGACTACAGCCAGCAGCAGCAGCAGCAGCAGCAGCAGCAACATCAACCCTCGTACTAACACCGGCTTCAACGACAGCCGCAACGGTGCCCGTCCTGGGCCTGTTCCGGGCGCGTCACCCCTCGCCTCTCCCACCATGAACTACCAACTCCAGTCATCCTCGCCTCACCCGCACGGCACCCAGTTCATGCAGGGTCCCTATGTGATGATGCAGTCACCTCACGTCCAGCAACCTGCCGCCCACCACTTCCCACCCGCTGGTCACCAGTACAGCGCCAACGGCAACGGCAATGGCAATCCCAACATCATGCAACACCAGCCTGGCCCCTCACAGCCCGGCTACCCGGGGCAGAAGGGCCCCGTCAGCTACCAGCAGTTCCAGTCCTCATCACCACCGCCGGGCATGCCCTCGCCAAGCTTGATGTCCAAGGGCCACTTCAACGTGCCGCCCGGCTGGAAGATGGAGCAGTCTCAGCTGCTGCAGCCTCTCTCCTCTCCCAGGCACCGCCACTCACCAAGCATCTCGTCCCTCAAGCAGCAGAACCAGACTTATGAGATCGAAAAGGAAACCGGTGCTCAGTCCACCAGGTCCGTCTCGCCTCCTACCCACTCACCTGTTGATTCGCGTCGCCCTGGTCAACCTGCCCTGGTCTCATCCGCCGGCCCGTCCTCTCAGAACGGTGAATTCCGGCCTCCGAACGCCCCGTTCATGATGCTCACACAAGGTGCTGCTCTGGCCCGTAGCTCTACTAATATCACCCAAAACTCACAATTACATGATGAGCCCGAGAGCAAGCGTAACTCCAATGTCTTCTCAAGCATACGAAATAGGCTTGCGGGGAACGGAAATGACCAGCGCGACGCCACGACTGGACGACCGCAGCCGAACGGTGGTCTCACGGGAGACGACGTGTCTGACGCAAGCATCCCGGTCGACGACCAGGGGAGGAGAGTCCCCTCTAACTTCTTCGGCCTTCGTGGCAATGAGCAGCCCAATGGTGACGGAGCACCCTTTTCGAGCCAGGGCCTCGGTGGTGCTTCATTCAGCCCACCCAAGGAGAAACGCCCTTTCTTCTCCCGCCCCAGCGGCCTGGGCATCAACTCTTCACAGCAAGAAGTCTCGCGGCCCGCAACTGCAGAGGGTGTGATGGGTCCACCAGTCGTCGGCTTTGGCACTGGGCAACCCAAGAAGAGGTTTTCGAAGCTGACCGGCATGCTCAACCGTGACAAGACAGAAAACCAGCCGTCGCAACCACTGGGCTATGGCACAACGCAGGGTCAGAGGCCCTCTTTTCAGGGGCAGCGGCCTCCAGGGGGTGCGATGGGCTATTCGGACCAAATGAGTCCCCATGGCGGACCTAACGATGATGGCCAGATGCCAGGATATGGCCGCCCGAGGAGCTCGACCGCAGGGTCGCGGCCCAGCATCTCGGATCACGGGCGGACCCCGTCAGGACAAGGTTACGGCCCCCCTGCCCCCATGGGTCCGATTGTGGAGGAGGACAGGGGAAGGAAGCCTTCGGGTGGGAATCTGTTGTCGAACATCTTCGGGAAGCGGTCGGATTCCAAGAACAGGGAGCACGGTCAGCAGAGACCGCCGCGGTCGCCCCCTGGGCTTGATCAGCCCCAGGGCCTGAATCCCCAGGGACAGATGTTGGTGGTTCAGCGACCTGGACAGTCGGGCTTCTTCCTGCCGGGCCAGAGCCAACAGTTGAGTATGCAGGGTCAGCCAATATTACCACCGATCGGCCAGTATGCGGGACTGGCCCAGAAGGCCCAGCAGCAACAACAACAACAGTATCAGGGCCGGGGGATGTTTAATGGCCAAGATCCTATGCAAAGGCAGAATCTATCACAGCCTGGTTTGAACCAGCAGCGGCAACCATCGCCTGGCATTTCACCCGTCACGCAGTCCTCCGCGAGTCCCCTTCTGACAACACAGGCTCCGGGAGGAGCTGCAGCTCAAAGACAGCAACCTATGCAGCAGGGTTCTACATTATCTACTCTGCAGAACGGGCAAGACCAGCAACAACCCTTGGGCGTCGTACAGGTCGCAACAGCAGTGCCGATCCGTCAGGTCGGCAATTCTCCAAACGGGAATGCCGGGCAATTCCAAGGAGGTATTTCGCCCGGCGCACAGAGCGATTCGAGCCGCCAGCGATCTGCATCGGTAGTCAACCAGATCGACGTTGGCGGTGCTCGGAAACCGAGTGTGGACCTGCAGGGCACCCGGAACCGTGCGGCATCCCAGTCACGCGCACAGCAGCACCCGGTCCATATCGCGTCACTTCATGCGCCGACCAGGCATACAGGCAACTCAAGCTCGCCTCGGAACAGTTCACAGTTTCAGCCACAAGATGTGCCGTCGCATGGTGCTCAAAATCAGGAAAATGGGACCCCGGTACTGTCCGGTCAGCTTGGTGCATCTTTTCCACCACAGGCCAGGAGGGTATCGCAGGGCGTCATGGCAGGCCAGCAGTTACACGGCCCGGACCAGCAGCAGGCGATTTCTGTTCAGTCGTCTCCATCGGCGTCGCCTGCGCCGAATCCTGGCCAGCAGGCCTCTCCTCCTGGCGTACCTCCGAAGAATTCGCCAGCGCCGAATCCGGGCCAGGGATTCGGCTCAACACCGACACAGTCGTGGCAAAATCCAGGTGTGCAGAGCCAATCGGCTCCGATGGCACAGCAATCGTCTGTCTACAGGCCCTCGGGACCGCAGATAGCGGCCGTCGTGCAGAGCTTCTCCCAGCAACAGCCACAGTCGCCATGGAGCATTGGTAGACAGAATGGATTCGGTCAGCCCGGCCCTCCCGGACAGCAGTTCCTGCCAGGCCAATCCCCGCAGGGCATGATGATGACATCGCCCCCACAGGAGCAGAGGTCGGAAAAGGAGGGCACTTTCTCGAAATTCCTCAAAAGTAGCAAGACTTTTGTGCACCAGATTTCCGACTCTCAGTCGTTGAACGACAGGCCCAAGCCAGAGAAAGAAAATAAGGGAATGAAGGGCATGATGGGCGTTTTCAAGAGGCCTCCCAAGGAGCCCAAGCAACCTGAGTCCGGGAAGCCACCACCGGGTGGGCCTCAATGGGCTATTCAGTCGGGCCAGGTTCCTCCCAGTATGCAACAGTATGGTTCGAGCCAGAGCCCACAAGGAAAGCCGGCGGCGCAGAGACTGCCGCAGATGCAAATGCCTCCGAAAGCGCAGCAAGTGATGGGCATAGGAGAGGGCGAACAAAAGATCCCCGTGGAGCCACAGGAACAGGCGCCTCAGACCCAGGCGCCTCAATCTCAGGCCCAGGCTTACGGCACGGGCCAGCCCTCACCCGAGGTGCCGCGGGCGCAGCAGCCGAGGATCACTTCTCAACCGTATCCGGACAACCAGAATGAGAGGCCCTCACCGCAAAAGACAAGCCCACCTCTGGCACAACAGCAGGCACGTCAGCCGCAAAGTGGACGGCCATCCATTAGTGGGGACGCATCTCGAGCGCCCTATGAAATGCCGCAGCAGCAGCAGCAGCAGCAGCCACGGCGGCCGTCTCAGCCCCCAATAGGGCAGACACAGTCCCAGGCGCCAGCAGCGATATCCGGCAACATGAGAGCGCACAATCTGAAGCAACAGATCGCACAGCGTGCCCCTGAACCTCAGTACGCCCCCGTGCCCATTCCCCAAGGGTACGCAACTGTCCATGGGGAAGGGATGGCGGCTGCGAAACCAAATGTGATGGGAGCACCACCTTACGGACAACCGCTACCGCAGCCACAGTCCGGCATTCCCTATCAAGGCCCTCCACAGCAATGGGTATACCCTGGCATGGCGCCAGGCCAGTTGCCTGCGAGTATGCCTCCTCAGATGGTGCAGCAAGGCTGGCCGCAATACCCTCCTTACCAAGGGACACCGCCTCCCATGGTCATGGCCCAGCATCCACCGCCTCAGCAGCAGTACATGCCAGGACAGCATGCCACGCCCTCTCCGCCATTGCAAGGGCAACAGGCTCCACCACATATGCCGCCACAGCAGCACGGGCCGCAACCCCAAGTGCACCCACAATTCATGGCGGCTGCCCCCGGCCACCATCAGCATGTCCCTGAGCAGACAGTTAGCCCATCGCAAAATGCTGGCTTTGCGCCCGCTCATCAAGCGGCCCCTGCGCTTGCTGATGCAATACAGACCGCACCAGACAATGGCCAACAACATGCCGCTCCTCAGCCCCAGCAGCAACTCTCACCAGTTCCTGACGCGAGTCCCGTCATCCCAGTTCACATGGATAAGGGTGGCCGGCCGCAACTCCATCAGCCAGAGGCTGTAAAGTCTGAGTTCGCCCAGACTCCGTTCCAGGCCGTGCCACGGAGTACCTTTGCTGTTGTTAAGCCGCAACCAGGACAAGATCAGCTCCAGCCACACCAGGGCTCCAACCTCATACCCCAGCGCCAGACCAGTGGGGCTAGCGAGGTCTCATCTTTGACCTCTGTTCCTGCTACCAATCAAGCCGGCTCCAGTACTCAGAGCAGCGAGACCATCCATCAGGTGCAACACCAAGCGGCGAACGTTAGCCCCGAGAGAATCGTTATCAGCCCCGAGCCTGTGTACGAAAGACCGCCCGTGACTCTGACGGACGATCCGCCAAAGACAGAATCGCCTGCGACAACTGCGTCAGCCGAGCAAGAAGACATATATGGTGCCACGCCGAGGCAATCCCGCCATGTGTCACCAGTGCTGGCCAAGGAGCAGCAGCAGCAGCAGCAGCAGCAGCAGCAGCAGGACGTTGTGGTGCACTCCATCGACAGGTCATCGGCGCAGGAGCCCTCCGGAGAACCAGAGGCCAAGTTCGCTGGGCCTCTGCCGAACAGGAGTCCGGAGACCAAGCCTGCTGCCAAGAACGAGCCATCTCCCGCACAGCAGAGCTTCGTCGTTGACATGCCGCCGGTGATCATCGAGCCGGCGACTGCCACCACCCCATCAGCACCAAGCCCCGGCCCGCGCGTGTCCACCTCGAAGTCCCTGTCGCCAGAAGAGGTCGAGCCCCCGTCCCCGACGGACTCGGAGCTAGGAAAGAAGCGCAAGAGCGACAGCAGTGGCAACACGAAAGAAGGCGACGACGGCATCAACGGCGGCGCCGCCAACGGGGCAAACGGCAGCAAGCCCGTGCAGACCTCGCAGGAGATCTTCGAAGAGCACAAGCGCAAGCAGCTGGTGCGCGACATGGAGGAGAAGATCGCGCTGAACCCGACCGAGCCCGACAGCATGATGATGCTGGGCCCCGGCGGCAAGAAGAAGGGCGAGGATGCGCCTCTCATGAGTGCTACCAGCTACCCTGGGCAGGAGTGGAATCCTTATGGGGATGCGTGGATCGATGATGACTTGTAAGGTACTTCTGGGCGGCTCTCGAGGGACTCCCCGGGTCTATCATTGGATGGAACTTGTGGTTTCCGTTATCAGGGGGAGGGGGCGTCAACTGTTCATTGTTTTCCTCATGTTTTACGCGTCTATTTCGACTTCATGTTTATGTGGATTTTACATATTTGAGCTTGGATGTCGCTAGGTTAATGTCTTGTTCTTGTTTTACAATCTCTGGAAAAACATCTGGATGGGTGGATTTCAGGCCAGCTGCAATGACTGCGCCCGTCTTCCAGGAGCATGTTCATACCCCCTACTGTTTGTGCTTCTATGTTTCTGTTTATATCTATTTTCTGTGTTTCACATAGCCCTAGATTGCTTTGGGGAAAAAGTACCAGCTCATAGAGACATCGAATGTATAATGATCTCATCAGTATTGACATGCAATTATCTACCTGTTGATTCCTGCAAACGAATTAGACCGCAGCGCATGGTTTGGAACCTGATGATGGGTCTCTCCACCCACGTCGGCTTCTAGCCTCGGCGGCCAGTGAAAAATCTCTCGGCCCGGCTGGGCTGGTCGGGCAAGAGGGGGACGGCGCCCCCATGGGGGAGAGGAGAACAGAGGGATGTCCCTGCAGGATCCCGCCGGCTAAATTGGGGGGATAAATGCGCCGCCTCTCCAACTAGCCTAACTCTTGCATGTGGATGTGCACTTGGCCCCGTTTGAACGGTCCCTTGGCCCACTCTGCGCCTGAACGGGCGGCTGTACGGGTGAATTGAGTCGCGATGGGTTGATATAAAGCTCTGTGTTGCTCATTTGTATGTGAGAAATCAGTTATGCCCGGCCCGTCTTTGTGTGCATTTTGACTGACTGGGCCTCCGGTGACCACTTGAGCAGCATCTCTCACTCACTCACTCACTCACTCCTCATCTATCTCCTGGATCCAGAACCTGAGCACGGAACTGCTAGCTCTACTGTCAGTCCAACCAGGTGTAGAACCGGTTCTGGGTAGAATATCAAGAAAACAACAGCAACGGCTTCTCGTTTCGAAAGGCAGTCACCCGCCCGCCCAAGATGGCGCCCCTGATCAATCATCTCTACACGGCCGACCCGTCGGCCCACGTCTTCAACGGCAGGGTCTACATCTACCCCTCGCACGACCGCGAGACGGACATCAAGTTCAACGACAATGGCGACCAGTACGACATGGCCGACTACCACGTCTTCAGCCTGGACTCGCTGGACCCGGCCTCGTCCGTGACTGACCACGGAACCGTCCTGACGCTGGCCGACGTCCCCTGGGCCTCGAAGCAGCTGTGGGCGCCCGACGCGGCCCGCAACCCGGCCACGGGCCAGTACCACCTGTTCTTCCCCGCGCGCGACAAGGACGGCATCTTCCGGATCGGCGTGGCCGTCGGCGACAAGCCCGAGGGGCCCTTCAAGGCCGACGAGGGGTACATCCCCGGCACGTACTCGATCGACCCGGCGGTGCTGGTCGACGACGACGCGGCCGGGTCCTCGTACCTCTACTTCGGCGGGCTGTGGGGCGGGCAGCTGCAGTGCTACCAGCGCGGGCACGGCGACGCCGACTTCGACGCGTCCTGGTCCGGGCCCAAGGAGCCCTCCGGCCCCGGGGCTGTGGCGTTGGGACCACGGGTCGCGAAGCTGACCAGGGACATGCGCACGCTCGCCGGTGGGGTGCACGAGATTTCGATCCTGGACCCGGAGACGCAGCAGCCCATCGCGGCCGACGACCACGAGCGGCGGTTCTTCGAGGCGGCGTGGTGCCACAAGCGCAAGGGCAAGTACTACTTCTCGTACTCGACGGGGGACTCGCACTTCCTTTGCTGGGCGGTCGGGGACTCGCCGGTGGGGCCGTTCGTGTACGGGGGCCGGATGCTGGAGCCCGTGCTCGGGTGGACCACGCACCACTCTGTTGTCGAGTTCCCCGAGGGGAGCGACCGGTGGTGGCTGTTCCACCACGACTGTGAGCTTAGTGGCGGGGTTGACCACCTGCGGAGCGTCAAGGTGAAGGAGATATTCTATGATGGCGACCGTATTGTGCAGGAGAAGCCAGGTGCATAATGGGGAGGTCTCCCATCTCTTTTGAAAAAGAATATAATTCTGTCTGTTTCTGCTCAATCTGTCTTTGATGAAGTGAGGTTGCGTCCGTAGATGGATTTCATCCTGCTTGTGAGAGTCGTCGACTTTGATATGCGACACAAAGTGGCACTGGCGAGGTGGATGAGAACGAGCATGGTATCACTCGGTACCAAATATTCGAGCACAGCTCAAGATCTGGGTGTTGTAGACAGTATTACAAGAGAATGAGTGCATCCGCTTCCCCCTTTCAACGGATGATGAGGCTGTGACACTTGCGCTACAACTCGAGGCTGCTTTCTGGTTTTCAGCAAGCATGCCAATCCATCACTCAATAATCCTGCACCCCAGTCTGCCCGGTCAACACCCTCTCCCTTGGTCCCTTCCTCGTGCCCGGCTCCCCGTCCATACCAACAACCTCAGCACTCCTAGAACTGCCTTCACTTCCATCACTAGCCCACTCCGGCTCCTCCTTATCAAACCACTCCTCCTCCCGGTCCCGGCACTCCAGCTCATCAAGCCCCTCGTCCCCGTCCACTGGGCCATAATCGAAGTCATCGTCCCCCCCGCGCACGAACCGTTCCCGCAGGAAGTCCTCCCACGCGGCGCGGCCCTCCTCCTTGGTCGCGGGCCCGGACTCGGCCAGGTCCGCGTCTATGGTGAAGATTGCTGCCGCTGTAGCGGTGTCGGCAGGTCCTTGCCCATCGCCTGTCGTGGGAGGTAATGCGCCGCAGGACGAAGATGACGAGGATGGCTGGACCCCTCCCGGCCTCGACCTGTCGCCCGCGAGCGACGAGGCCACCCTATCCAGGCGGTCCTCGCCGCGCATCAGGGACGACTCGAGGACCTTGCCCCAGCCCCTCGCGCGGACCTCTGCCTCGCGCTCGGAGGGCGTCTGGAACTTTCTTACCAGGGCGTCGTAAAGTTCAGGGTCTGTGGTGATAGGTCAATCTCTCTTCATTGGGACCCCCAGATGCGTGTATGTTTTTGGGGGTGGGATCCCTGAAGGAAGTCACATGTTGGAGCGGAAGAACTGGTCTGCCTGACTGTCTGCCCAGACCGTGGAACTTCACGAGGGACAACACAGCACTCATGTGAGTCGCCCCTCGCACAGCCTTTTCAAGGATCCGGCTCCAGCTCAGAAACCCAATGCATTCCCAGAGCCGGTCTGTGATGTGGAAGATTCACCAAAAGAGAAATGGGATCCAGAGGGCAGGGGGGACCAGGGTGCTGGGATCACCTGGGGCTTACCAGCAAGTTGGTTATCCGCCGAGGACAGGTAGTTCGGGTTGTTCTCCAAGTACTGGCGCCGCCTGTTCTGAACTCGTATTTTGGCAGCCTGGGAGGGCGACCTGGGAGGCCGTGGCCGCGGCCTTGAGAAGAGGTCTGGGCTTCCTGTTGGTGGTGGCTGTGGTGGCTGTGGTGGTGAGTTCGCTTCCGCCTGCGGCGTCATATTGAGAAGAAGGCCAGGGGCGCTGAGCCCTGTTCTCCCTTCTCTTGGGTTAAATGTGATGTGAGCAGAGATGTTGATAATGTGTGGGTGCGTTGGTGGCTTTTGTCGCTGAGGAAGTCGGTGGTTGTCGTTGCCTTGCCTCAGAGTGGCAAATTTTCCCTTCCTGCCGAACGTGTGAAGGCGAATGATGATCCCGGTGCTCTCTCGTCGAAATTCTGTGTAGTCCTCTTTGCCCAGATGAGCGTGTTGACTTGCTGAGGCTTTTTGGGTGTCGTGAGTGTATGGGACCAGAGAGCCCGTGAACCACGACCTCGGCCTTGAGAACGGGTTGAGGTCATCCAGAGAGCGACGCCGTGCGTATCTTACAGTGCGTATGATTCAAGTTAGTGTCTGGTGTGTGACCACTGGGAGTCCTCCCCATCACTGTGGCTTTCCCATCTCACAGCGGGACGGCCCGTGGGCACCGGAATGCCAGTGTGGCATCCGGCGCGGTACTTTACGTATTACCCCAGTCCACGACATGCTATGCTGGCTGTGTACAGAACAACCAATCAGTCAGTCCACAGGGTGTCTCTCTGATGATGAATGATTGAATTTGAGTGGGTCTCAGAGCCGCAGAGGCAACCTCGATCTTGGCCTCTGCATTTTGTTGACTTAGACGGTACATGCAAGTGGACATGGGCAGCCTAACAGTATTGTGAGGGTAACCTCGACCGTCGAGTACACCCCTCCCTTCCCCCCGCCCTGTACCATGATGGCTCACCCACGACCCATGACCTTGGAAAAGCAAATCCATGTACGGGAATGGATACTTTCCCTGGCCAAACTACGGGAAAAATCTGCATTGGCCCATGGTCCTAATCATCCCCCACAACCACGTGTCGCTTCACCAGAGAGCAGTCCAACTCAGACCGCACTCGACCTCACGTCGTCAACTGTCAACTGAGTGCACAAACATCTACCTGATTCCATCAACCTTTCCCTCCCAACCAAATGAGAGACACCGCTGCCAGATTCTCGCAGGGGTTCTTCAGGCCCTCCAAGGCTCCACACCCCAACGTTCTTCGGCCTGGTATCTCGTGACACCAGCCAGTCTCTGATTTTATACTTGAGCATTCCAGCCTGGACGGTAGGCCTCAATTGTGGGCATCATCCCGTGTTTTGACCCCGGGGCTGCTCACACTGCCACTCTTGCATGGGCTTTTGCGGCCCATCCATGACCATTTGCTTGCCACCATCACTGTCGAGCAGTGGTATTTCTCTGGCTCGTTGGGGTCTGGAACTCAGCCTTCTGGGAATCTTCAATCGCCATCAAGGCTGTTGAGACCCCGGGAGACCCGCTCGAAGAGGAACCAACAGCAGTGGCGCTACTACCAACAGGAAAGAGCAACCAGTCTCAGCTCCATCAGTCTTCCATTGAGCATTGTAGCTCCTGTCTCAGACTGGTCTGTCTCTGTCTACTCGCATCTGACCCTTGCAGTCCGCGACCATGGCGAATATAAAGGCAGACGGCCCCCAGCCAGAGAGCAGGCCATTCCAAGTATCGGCCGTTGCGTCCACCACAGAAGTTGACACCACCGCTCCCGTTCCAGAGATCGATTGGGGTTCTGACTGGCGTGATACTCCTCTGTTTACTTTCTTGTCTCCAGCAAAGAAGAAAAACCTACCTATCACAGAATCTGTCAAAATAAAAGCACCCACCACAGGTAGTCTCTTGCCACAGACACAGAGACCACCCACCAATCTCACCTTCAACTTCCCACTTCCTCAGGCCAGCGAGGAGTCGTCTTCCAGCAGCGCAAGTGAGCCGGACATCTCGTCCGACACAGCAGGTCACAAACCAGAGACGGATAAAGCCCAAGAGCCAGTGCCCGCGCCACACACGACATTGTCAGAGCTCATGAAAAAGCAGACCATGGATCGCCGTCGCCAGCTCATCGCCCGCGCTCACAATGGTGTTGGCGGCCTGGATGAGATACAGACTGCCCCGATTTTCACCGAATCCGCCCTGCTCAAAGCCGAAAGACACGCCTTGTCGTCTGGTAGTGGTGACCAGGTCTATTCGCAGTACGGGCTCCTCGCAGGCGACGCCAGCGACAGTAAATCGGACGAGCTGTTCTACTACAATGTAGCTGCGCCATCGAGCACCTTCATCTGCGGCAGCCAGGGCTCGGGCAAGAGCCACACACTCTCGTGCCTGCTAGAAAACAGCCTGTTCCCGTCGGTCGCGAACGAGCTGCCGCGCCCGCTGACGGGGATCGTATTCCATTATGACACCTTCATCAACGACAGCCAGGGCAGCCCGTGCGAGGCGGCCTACCTATCGACGAACCCAGCCGTGCGCGTTCGCGTACTGTGTGCGCCGACCAACATCGCGACCATCCGGCGGACGTACGCGGGACTTCCCAACGTCGTCATCGAGCCGCTGAGCATTAGGGAGCAGGACCTTACAACAAAACGTATGATGGATCTTATGGCCGTGAGAAAGGGCGAGACGATGCCGCTGTACATGCACGTCGTCAACCGCATACTTCGCGAGCTGCGTCTGCGGCAACAGCAGACGGGCGGCTCATTCGACTACCGTGCCTTCAAGGCAATGCTCGCCAACGAGGACTTGACCGACTCACAGAGAGTGCCTCTCGCGCAACGGCTTGAGACGCTCGAATCATTCATGGCGCCAAAGCAGGAGTCTGGGACGAAAAACAAGAAAAAGATTGCTGGCGCCGCCGTGGCCAAGCCCGCCGGTAACGAATGGCTTCCCCGGCCTGGCCAGCTTACAATTGTCGATTTGAGCTGCCCGTGTGTAACCCCGGAAGGAGCATGTGCGCTCTTCAATATTTGCCTGTCTCTCTTCCTCGAGCAGGATGCGCGGCGGGTAGGGCGGATAGTGGCGCTGGACGAGGCGCACAAGTATATGAACGAGAGCGGCGAAGCGTCGGCCCTCACGGAGCAGCTTCTGGCGACGATCCGGCTGCAGCGACACCTGGGGGCGCGCGTTGTCATCTCGACCCAGGAGCCCACGGTATCGCCCCGGCTGCTGGACCTGTGCAGCGTGACGGTAGTGCACCGCTTCACGTCGCCCGAGTGGCTGCGGGCATTGCGGCGGCACCTGGCAGGCGCGGAGGAGACGGCGGGAATGCTGGCGCGCGCGACTGGTGGTGCGGGTGCTGGGAGTGGCAGTGATGTTTCTTCTGACTCGGGAGTTGATGATGTACTGGATGGACTCGTCGACGCAGTTGATACATTGAGTCTCAGGGGCCCTGGGGCGACCATGGGCCAGAAGCAGGCGGCGGCGAGCCTGTTTGCACAGATTGTAGAGCTGCGCGTGGGCGAGGCGCTGGTGTTCTCGCCCAACGCTCTGGTGGGCGTTGGTGGCGAGGGCGAGGCGAGGAAGCTGGGCAGTGGTATGCTCAAGATGCGTGTGCGGAACAGGGTGACGGAGGATGGCGGGAGGAGTGTCATGGCCGTGTGAGATTATTTGGCTTTTCCTTCAGTGTGCATGCCATGTTCCCATAGACGGTGGTTTTCCCGTCCATTTCCAGACGGCTTTATGGTCATGGAAACTGTCTAGAACTTGAATAAGATGTCTTCCTCAACATTAGCCACTAATAAGAATATTGTTGGTGAAGATGGCCCACCTGCTGCTCTCTCTCTGCACATGCCGAGGGTGTGGGCAGCCCGTGCCGAAGGATTTATGCAGGCTATATGCAGCTGGCACTTCCTGTTGAACGGGTCAATTTCAGACGCGATGCGTCGTCTCGTTGTTGGCAAGTTGGAGGGCGTTGGATAAAAAGCGAGGATCGCGATCTTGGCAGCTAGACCACTTATTACGGAGCGCGGCCCTTGTGTGGGCGGGAAAAGTGGAAATGAGCAGCCATGCGGGCGGCCAGGCGGGCAGGTCTCCACTGGGGGACGGAATAGCACCGGCAAATTCGCCAATTACGGATGCTAGTAAATAACAAATGGGTGGGCTTGTCGTATAAGCTGCTGTCCTGTCCCTGCTCGGGTGCGCCTAGGAGCAGCAAGTGTGCTCGCTCCAGATGCCCGTGTCCCCATGTCCCTGCCCGGGGGGGGGGGCAAGAAGGATGGGCAATCTCACAGTTCACGGTCCATGTCGAGGAAGGTGAGCGCATCTCGGACAGAGAAGGAACGTCTGTCTGCCACTACTGTACTGGGTGCCCCAGTCAATTCCGTGCTTGCCGCATGTAGTCTACAGTACCTAGGTATGTATGCACATACATGCATCGAGACTACCACAGTTCCTAGCGGGCACCCTTTTTTACTGGTAAGCACCCAAACCCATTCCAATATTTCGGCACGGGACGCCATTGTACTACCATACCCAAGTAGTCTACCCCTTGGATCAGGCTCGGGTTCAGACCAGCCCAGGCGTGCACACGCATACACGCATCCATACCCCAGACCATGCCATGCCCATCCCGATAATCCAGACAGCCCGTACCGCCCAATCCATGCCGTAAAACCATCCAGACCTTTCCTTGCCAGACCGGACAGACCAGACAGACCACACCATGCAGTAGACTTAGCCGCTGCTGCCACCGCGCAGAGAGAAAAGAAGCTCAAACGGGCAGCCGCCCGCTCGTACTGTACGACATTGTCAAAAATCTTATTAGCCTAGCCCGCCTGGTGTCCTTCCTTTTTATCTTCTCTCGCTCCCTTTCTCTCCATCCCTCCTTGGGACCGGGTGACGCGTCTCCAGTATTTACTTTGCTTTGTTATCCAAACCATACATATCACCAGGCAGCCAGGCCGTTAGGCAGTCAGTCAATCGGTCAGGCCATTCCGCGATTACCCAGTCCAACCGCCTTTCCTCTCCGGCAATCCAGCGGCTGGCATATGCGACCGTTCCTATACAGACAGACGGGCTGCAAGCTCCTGCTTTTTTGCCACTACTGCTGCCACTGCCGGGCTGCGTCGGCCTCTCGGCCTCTCCAGCCCAGTCTCGGCGCTCCGCGTGTGCCCCCATGTCCCTCCCCTTGGGCATGAGATAGCCAGCAGCAAGCACAGGTCAGGCCAGGTCAGTTTTACTACAGTAGGACGGAACAGGACCGGCCAGTACACAAACACAGACAGAGACAGACACAGGCAGACAGCGACACAGACAGAAACACACAGACACATACAGGCGCTCACACCGAGACTGAGACAGCCAGTGTTCGTGGCTGCACAATCCGTCCCAGTCTGCCAGCCAGTGACCGAGCGAGCGAGTTAGTGAGTGAGTGAGTGAGTGAGTGAGTGAGGCCTCACGACCCGGTACCTCGACTCCGGTGGCGATTGGTCTGGCATGGCTGAACTGGCTGCAAAGATACGTGCCAGGTTTAAACGCCGGCCGTCTGCCATCCCCTCGCTGCTCAGCAGCAGGTCGACCGGCAGCCACACCTCCTCTTCCCACCGCAGCCACAATGCAGATCACCAGCACCACCAGCACCACCACCTCCTGGCTGACCCCGAGCCCGACCAAGACCCTGACTCCAAGTCGCGTGCGGGGAGCTCACGCGTTTCCGTCATCTTGGACCGGGACGACGACGAGGGCTCCGGCCCCCCTCCCCAACCCCAGCCCCAGCCCGGTCGGGATCTATGCTGCCCGCCCGCACAAGCCGCGCCAGAAATGGTGGGACACCCGGGCCTAGCCCAGGGCGGGGGCGAGGGAGAGGTCGAGAGCAAGGGCGGGGAGGGCCTGGCTGGCGACGGTTCTCAGCCGCCGCCGGACCAGCACGACCACCACCAATCTGAGCCCGATAACACCAGTCCAATTTCCCCAGCCCAGCACGATTCCTCAACCGGCCACCAGGCTCAAAATGCTCAAAATGCCCAAAATGCCCAAAATGCCCAACATGCCTCGTCCCTTTCATCCTCCCCAGAGACACTAAAGCCAACAGCACCAACTCCAGCTCCGGCTCCAGCTCTGGAGGAAGCGTCCACGGGTAGTGTCTTGGCTGGCCCCCCTGAGCCACCCGCCCCTGCGGTCGAGCAACCTGCACCTGCACCTGCACCTGCACCTGCACCCGAACCCGAGCCTGCATCTGAGCCCGAGCCCAGCAGCAGCGAGGCCCCGACAGCAACCGCAACGGCCAGCGTCATGCCGGGCAACGATCTGCACCCGTCACCGCGAAAACTCTCGTGCATCAGCGAACATCCCTCCCCAGACCACCAGGAACTGCTCCCAAAGCCAAATCCCATCGCCGCCCACCCTACTCAGCCCCCAATCACAGGACCCGCTGCCTCGGCCGATGCAACTTCAGTCCTGCCCCCGAAACCAGACGATGCTGGCGACAAACCGGCCGCCGCCGCTGCTCCTCCTCCTCCTCCTCGTCGAACTCCCAAATTAGCTTCCGCCGCGACCCAACGGCCCTTCCACATCCCACTCCCCGTCGCCGCCGTTGTCCCTCCATCCGCCGCAAACCTTTCGCCAAACGCAGCATACAGCCCAAAGGGCACCGTCACCCCCAGCTCTCCGCTCGCCCGCAACTCCTCGGTCAGCTCGAGACCTGCTCCCGTTCGACGACAGTCCCTCCTCTCCAGCCGGCAGTCTACGCTCATCCAGACCCTGCTGCGCGGGTCCCAGGGCGACGAAAACGCTAGCATCAGCAACGAACAGCTGCTCCCCATCAGCGGCAACATGGTCATGCGCAAGATCTGGGTCAAGCGGCCTGGCGCCTCCGCCACGCTCGTCACAATAAACGAGGACGATCTGGTCGACGACGTGCGAGACATGATCTTGCGCAAGTACGCCAACTCTCTCGGCCGCCAATTCGATGCGCCAGACCTCACCCTCCGCATCAGGCCCAACGGGAACCAGCAGGAGCGGATGCTAGGGCCCGAGGAGCCAATGTCTCGAACCCTCGATGCTTACTTCCCCAGTGGACAGACCGTAGACGATGCCCTCATCATTGACGTCCCCCTACGGCGCACCCCCAGAGCATCCCCTCGCAGCGGCCCTCCCCACGCGCCACATGTGCAGTACTACGTCGAAGAGGCAAGGCCCTCGGAAGCAGGAAATGACTACTTTGGACCTGGCGCTATATCGACCCTACCCGTCACAGTCACTGCGCCGTCTAACGGAACGGCCCCCCAGCATGCGATCTCCATTCTGCAGACCGGACATCCTCCACAGATACCATCACCAGGTGGCACACGAGCAAGGACGTACAGGGAAAGACCAGAGCGGCCGAGGCTAGGACGCCAACACACCTCCTCGCCTACGCTCATAAACATGGCCTCGGGAACAACTCATCAGGCGTCCATCGCCACAACCGCAGGAGTCTCTCATGGTATGCAACATATAATACACTCCAGAACAGCCCCCCGATCAAGAACTCATTCCAATGCCTCAGACCAGACACAAGCAGCTCCGGCGCCACCGGCCATTTCCACCCCGCCGGCTCCTGAAGGGACGGCCGCATCCCAGCGGTCGGCGACCCCACCGCCTCGCGTGTCGTCGCCAAGACCCAAGGCCTCCAAGAAGAAGAAAGCCGTGGAGCACCCGTCCTTGCCCAAGGGCATGCTGAACGGCAGCGTCCCGCCCATCAACGTCCTCATCGTGGAGGACAACATCATCAACCTCAAGCTGCTCGAAGCCTTTGTCAAGCGCCTCAAGGTGCGGTGGTCAACTGCCATGAACGGCCGCGACGCCGTTACCAAATGGCGAGGCGGTGGGTTTCATCTGGTACTGATGGACATTCAGCTGCCCGTCATGAGCGGTCTGGATGCGACCCGCGAGATCAGGCGGCTAGAGAGGGTCAACTCCATAGGCGTCTTCAGCTCGGCCGCCGATGCGCCCCCGGAGGTCAAAGGCGAGCCGGACGAGAAGGACAAGCTCGAGAACATGGACCTGTTCAAGTCGCCCGTCATCATCGTCGCCCTGACCGCCAGTTCGCTGCAGAGCGACCGTCACGAGGCGCTGGCGGCGGGGTGTAATGACTTTTTGACCAAGGTAGGTCAACCTTCTTCTCCATTCATGTTTATCAAGGTCCCCCGATGCTCTACTGGACTTGATTGTGCGTTGCTAACATGGGACACGCTCACAGCCGGTTAACTTCGTCTGGCTCGAGCGCAAGGTTATGGAGTGGGGATGCATGCAGGCGCTCATCGACTTTGACGGCTGGCGCAAGTGGAAGGACTTCTCGGCCAAGCTGGAAGAGGACAGGAGGTCCTCTTCCGCCGTCGCAGCGCAGAAAGCCAAGGTCAAGAGGAATCGGTCGAGCATGAGCCATCAGGCTGTAGCCGCAGGCGCCTAGACATGATTCGATATCGCACATACTCGAGCAGATATGCACATGCGCACGTGTACACGACGGGTGCAACCAACGTGGAGGGGTTGGAGGCGCTCCAGACTCCTCAAGAGAAAGGGATAAAGATAGAGGAGAGGTGGTATTAGAGGACCAGAAGCGGTGAGGCAGTTGTATGACCACAAAACGAGCGACTGCATTGTAATGATCTGGATGGTACTTGGAGCACAAGCGCACATAAAGGATGGGGAAACGGGGTTATGCATCTTCCTTTGTAATAGCCATATTTCTCCTTCTTCTTACTTCTCACGCGAACACGACTTATTTGAGATGACATGAACATCCGTTTCGCTACCTCTCACTCTTTGATCACGATGGTGCGTAGTCTTGGTTGAGTTCTCTCCCCCAACCCCCCCACAGCCACCTCCCTTTGAGCTATGGGCTGCTAGAGAAGTGTGAAGACAGGTAGTATGGGTACTGTGCCCTGCAGTTGTGAAGAAGGCGGGTATATTGATTGAGGCTAACAGGCAAAGCTGCTGTTCTCAATGGGGAAAAGCAAAAAACGATTGCCCGGTAATCCTTGGCTACTTCAAGTGAAGCGGACGTTCGTGGTTCTTTAGATCGCGATGAGTTCTGGCCAAGTCTAAGCTCAGCAAGCCAGTTGTTGTCCTCCTGATCAATCTCGTGATGCCTAGGTCTGACAGTCAACCTGACATCTAGACATAATTTCAATAAAATTATTTCAGTCGCTCGTATCGCACTTATCATCATGTGATTTCGTCAGCCTCTGTTACTTATACTTTTTATTTCCTAGCTAAATACTACTACCACTGAATTCTTACTCTCTCTACCCTTCCTTTTTCGCCTCTCATGGACCTTGCTTCTCTTTCCCTCATTTCCTCCCTCTCATTTTCTGTTATGTGTGTACCGCTTAGAGGACTACCGTCTCTGTGTCTCTTAAGGCTCGACGGCGTTGCTGTAGTTAGCTCTGAGTTTATGAGATGTGCTTGTAAGGCTGGGTGTCTCGCAACTACTCAGCTCTCCCACTTGGGCCTGGTAGAATCCTCTAGTGCTGCAAATTCTCAATCATGGTTGTCTCAATCTCAAGGCCTCCCTGCCTAGCCCTCTCCACAAAATCAGGGCCCAATGTTCCAGCCGTCAGGCATCCACCCCTGATACCCGCTGATAGGTTCCGGTCGTATAGCAGTGTAGCCCCCCGCCTGAGCCATGAGCATAGCAGCGAAGGGGTAGTTACCCTCATTGTACCTCAGTTTGATGAGACATCCCTTGCCACGGTTCTTCTCCACCGCAAGGGTCAGCCTCGACGAAAGCCGCCGCGGTGAAGGGCAAGCTCTTGACCTGCTCCGCGGTCGGTCCGGCGCCCAGGTCCGGCGCGGAGCGCATGAGCAAGCTCATGAACCAGGGGTACTGAGCCCATGAGAACATGGTGAGGATAACGTAGCAGCGGATCAGGTTGGCAATGGCGCCCAGGTATGAGTGAGCCCTCTCGTACTCGTTGTACTGGAAGAAGGTACCCCAGCTGCTCCTGGGCCCGCCCAGAAGACCCCAGGACCTGTTGATGAGGGTGCGAGCTTGATCGCCGGGGGGCGACGAGAGTGACAACAATCCAAGCACGGGGGGGGGGGTGTGAGTCCCTCGGACCGTCTCAATGGTGTTCGTGTAGGGAGTTGCAGGTGGTGTCAGTAACGACGGATGCCCGGCTGCGGCGATGGCTTTCGGGCCTCCACTTGCGAATGAGAGCATCGTCCGCATGGTACCGCCGCTCACGTTAGGGCTGGCGATTTTGAATTAGCCTTTGGGAACTCCACAATCAGGTAGCTTTCAAGATGATGGGTGCTTGCATACTCAAGCTTGTCGACACGCAGCGTCATCTTCCCCATCTGTGCCGACCATCTGTGCTTGATCTCCTGGCAGGCATGAATGGCGTAGAGGTCCATTTCTCCCGTCATGGCTCCGCAAGAGTGAATCAACTGTTGATGAGATTTGTCAGCTGCCGCGTCCCACGTTCAAGATTCGGTGATGTTATTTACCGCAACGCCGTTTGCCTCAGCTTGTTTGTGGTATTTGGCGACCCAGTCTCGGATTAGGGTGGGAACTGCGGCGCTGCAAATAATTGTTAGACATCATGCAGTGAGAGGCGGAGAAGACAGAACAAACCAGTCGACATAGTCAGTTCGCTGTTCAATGCAAGCCTGTATGATGGCGTCTCCATCAACTGCATAGACAACGCTGCTGAGGCACACCTTGGCCCTCCCAATGACCTCTCCGAGAGTCTGGGTATTATCAGGCGCAACAACCTCAAGGTCTAGTTGATGCAAGTTAGTATTCCCATCAATATCGCCAGCCGGACATTATCTTCTCACCTGGCTGCAGTCGATCGGGGTACTCTTTTCTTAGCTTCACTGTCAGCTTCTCAAGGCGCTTTCGTGACCGGCCGGCGACTGCCCATTTGAGGTTTGTGGGAAAGTTAGCCGCAATATGCATGCATACCATCGTGCCGATGAAGCCAGAGGATCCAAGCACAACAATACCATATTTTCGGGGAATTTGGTCTGAGACCGTCATATCGTGAGTTGCTCTTTACTTGAATTCGATATCGTGGGGTTGGGAATTAACAAGAAACCACTGGTGGCGTTTTGTTCCTCAGCGGAATTGAAGATTTACGGTATAGCCAAGAGCGAAAGATCTTTTAAGGCTCACTCATGAACCACAGTACCTAAGTACTTATATGGTCAGCGGGATGGTGGAGGCGTACGAGAAGGTTTACATCGATAACAAGGAGATTGTCGATGGGACCGCTAAGAACTAGGTGCTTAAAGGATCTGACCTCCTGGCACGGCGGGGAGGAATCTCTTTGGAACGTGAAGGAAGTTTGTCGGGAGCTATTCGCAACCGGGAACCAACATGTGATCCTTATGAGGAGCTTTGGCCTTGCAACACGTCTTACTGGATTGTGATGGCGGCTGGCCAGCCCATCTGGGCCAACACCCTCTTGGCCGCAACATGCAGACTTCCTCAGGCGCCGCGCCAACATGAATGAATGGGAAGGAATCGAGTAAGAAGCTCCACAAGAAAAATTGCGGGCCAGCACAATCTCATAATCAACACAGCACATGATATGAGTAAATACTGGTAATGGTATTTTCGAAGAATCTGGAGCATGAGGATGGTCTGCCAAGCAAGCCTTTCCAAGATGTGCCCCTAGGCAAAAGTTGAACAATAAGTACCTTGAGTCCTCGATTTAGTGCTACCTTTCAGATTGTCACATCATGGTCATTTATGGCCTTTTCTCTTTTTTTTTTGGGGGGGGGGGGTTGTCGTTAGCTATCATGTAGACTCGACCATATATTATGCACACACAAGTGGTCTCGTTTTTAATCTGTACACATATGCCTCTTAAGCAGTATGCATCCAGTCCCTTCATCCAGTGATAAAGGCTGAAACACCTAGCGTTAAAAGAAAACACAATGCCGATAACAGCAGGTTTCGAACACAATTGTAGCTTGCGGCTAATATGCACACATAATAGCGCTGTTTGCTTCGCATGTGAGCCTTGCATGGCCCGAGGACACGGCAGCTGTGACACACTGCATTTTGACGAGGTAAATAGACGTGCCTGTGCCTAGCACAGAGATTGGTATGTTGAATAGCCGAGGACGGCGACTCTCCTCTTCCTACCGTCATACATTACTGGCTAAGACAAGGTGGCTTTGGCTGGATATCTAAGAGATACCCATCCCGGGGCCTTGTTCTAGTCAAGGTCAAATCAGGGGAATACCTCAACTCAACCACTAGATACACATTTATGACTGAGCTTTGGACTTAAAACTAGTCCAAACAGAAAGGCCAATGCACCTATACGGCACAAAGATTAACGAAATATGTAGCCAGCAACACACGCACTCTGATTATGTGGTTGTTAAATAAAGCAAAGCAGAATTTCCAGTCCGAACATGCTAAATCCACTCGCTCTTCCCCTTAATCTCAACGAGCTATGCTCTCGACTGTTTCTCTTTCGACGCACCTCCATCCGGCTTTTCCATCCGGCTTTGGCGCTTTCATATCTTCGACAGTAATCTCCGGGTCCCTCAAGACCTGGCCCTCGACCAAATCGTAGAATCGCCGATATGTCTCCTCCCACGAGAGCGAGTAATCCGGGACCAAGCCAGCGACCTCGGCCGGAGCCACGAGGCTCATGACACCATAAATGCGGTCGCGCGGGTCAGCGACCTGCCTGTGGCGGATCGAGTGAACCACGTCGAGCAGCGACGGGACCTCGACGGTGCCGTGGCGCCTGGCCTCGGCGGCAAGGCTCTGCTCCAGCAGCTCGCGGACGGGCCGGAAGTCGACGCGGCGCAGCTCTTCCGAGTGCTGCCACGACGGCGACAGCTCCGCCATCTTGACGCGCGCCAGGAACCTCCTCGTGCGCGCCCGGCGTGACCACGCGATGGCCGTGCGGCCCACGTGCATTGTGATATGCGACGCGAGGGCCGCCTCCTGCACCACCCATAGCCGCTGGAAGTACTGCCTCTCCAGTATGTCCCGCAGGGCGGACTCGACCTCGCTGCTGGGGAGTCGGTCCCACGGTGCGTCGCCGCTGCCGATGCGCGCGTCGCTGATGGCCAAGAAGGCGAGGATCTCCAGGCCGAGCTGGGAGTGCGGCCCGGGCAGGCCGAGCCAGATCAGGACGGTGGTGCAGCGCGCGTAGATCTCGGCCATGAGCATCACCTGCGTCCCCTTCTCGCTGTTGTCGTCCTGGTTGATGCAAATGGCGTCAATCCACAGCTTCCTCGGGATGGACTCGTGGCGGAGGTTACGCAGGGCGTCCCAGAGGCTGGGGCGTAGGTCGAGGCACTGGCCGCCGCCGAGGTCGACTGTGCCTGCGTTCTCGAACCCCGCGCCCCAGACATTGGAGAGTGCTTCGAACTCGAGCGAGGAGTCATCCAGGGAGACATCTGAGAGGGTCCCGCGCAGAGGCTCATCGCCTGCTCCGGGGTGCAGCTCGAGCACGCGGATGTATCGCTCTCCTGGAAGAGAAGTGTACTGATACTGGTTCACAGCGCGATTCTGCGAGCCATGGCGGTTGTTAATCTAGGTCAAGCCGGGTTGTGCTTCGCACCGGGCTGTGCTCACAGTCTCTTGTTTTGGCTGATTCACGGCGTCCTTCGTTCGCCGGACCCAGAAACCAACTGACAAGCGGTAGCCCGATACCCGAAAGGGCACCGAGAAGGAGTGTGTTTTGAGCCTCCGGACATATGTGATGCCGCTGACCATTGTCCCTGTGAAGCGCACTTGTCACAGCTTTGGAGATTATATGGTGTCTTAGTCCGCGACGATCGACGTTGCTTTTTCTTCCACAATAGCACCAAGAGAGGAGGAGGCTTTGGTCGCGGTGAGAAGGGCGCGGTGGGTTCGGCTGCGACAATATGTAGCAGATCGTTTCTAATAACGCTAATGCAGGCCCACCAGCCCTCTCCCATGAAGCTTTGAAAACGGCATTGGTGATATATCGCAATTCTTCCTGAAGGCTTGCCCATAAGTAAAGAGCTTGCCGGTTTTTGACATGAGCTGAGCTTTAGCGTAGGTCAGCTGCGTGTAGAACGCTTGATGTGGCTGTACTCATCTCAGCTGAAGCCACCATGCAACTCATTTCTGTGGGAGCTGACTAGGTAGTTACTGTAATCTTAGATATGAGCCCGTCTTAAGCGCATCTGCCCAGCGTACCTGAGAAAAGCAGCCGCCAAGACATCGCATACACTGTTTACTACAAGTTGTACTATGTTCCCATAGTTTGATCACAGTTGATTTCGTGCCAGCTTCTTATTTTTTTTTAAATAAGAAAAGAAAATTGGACTGGGTTCCTCAGGCGTCAAGGAATATGAGGATCCCTAAAGTTAGACATCGACTGGTCAATAAGTCGAAGAGGTCTTGGCCCCGATCCGACAGCTGGCAGAGATAGCAGCAAGTCAAGATATCGAGCAGGTACACATTTTCTCAGACCACCTTGATTCCCGCCGAAAGAATCCCAATAGACTCGTGTCTCAAAATCATTGTACCTACTCAGCATCTAGAATCATGGCCATGTAAGGGTTTCTCCGATGCAGTCAAAAATCGCCTCAGTGGCTGATTAGAGCTCCGTAGGAGCAATTGGCAGCTGACATACATTGGGCTCTGAGCGATCCTGGCCAACCACTCTTCGTGCGGCTTTCCATGTCGTTAATGTCCGTCCAATAAGCCCCTGCCCGGGTCAAGGCGCCACCAATTCACCCCAGGATGCCACTTTGCCTCTGGTTACACGGTGGTCGTCGGCGACTGGCAAGACCCTGCGACTAGCCTTCGAATTCTGAGAAAAGAATGATTGTGATTGCGAAGCCGAGGGCCAGGACGAGGACAAGGACGAGAACGAAAACATGCTGCCCGTGCCTCGGCATTCCTGAGCATTGACCAAAAACTCCGAACGGCCTGTCCAGTCGGGTTCGACCCCAGCTGGATGAGATGTCGTCGGAAATCTGGTTGTAACACTAGACCCAAGCAGCACCTGCAGCACTATTTTAACATTAAAGCTTATCATTAGCCCTCTTACATAGTTCAATATTCCAAATGGTGCAGCGACAGAGATCGCAGCGTTCGCAGAGTTGGGGAAGTGCTGCGCGCGGGAGAATCCCTGCGGGCGCCCACGACGCTGGTGTTTTCTGAAACACATTGCGAAGTGGATGTGTGAGTTTAAAGTGGCAGCAAGGCAAGAACTGGGCTGGAACCTTGACAGGAGCTTAGAATTCAAGGGCAGAGAATTCGCGGTTAGGGAGGGTTCGAGTAATTGAAAAGTGAACTCTGTCAAAAGCAACAAGGAGAAAGCGTCTGATAGATTGAGGTGCGAGCCTGTGCTGGACGTCGGACGGGAGAAGATCGACGACGGGGTTGACTACCACCCAGGATGCGGAGAGGATAGACCAGACAGAGGAGAGACGAATGGAGAAAAGGCGGGATGGGCCAAGCGAGGCTGCATTGAACCCACAGACGACGGAAACGAAGACTTTCGTCTGAACGTCGTTTCCTGTTGGTGCGGCATATGGGACGGGACAATTAATATATCAACGCGATACACTTTTGAGCCATGAAACACCTCTTGTCGTAATGCAGTACTGTAATAACTCGGGGTGTCCTACGGATGGCAAGGCACTCGATCGCTGGTGTCCGACTGGCGTTGTCCGGCGTTGCTACTGAGGGAGACAGAGCCAGTGGCCAGGTGCGAGCCGGCATGTGCCGTGTAGATTAGGTTTACGGAACATCGGTACTGTATCTGTATGGTGTGTCGCAAGACGGCACGCCCTGATGAATGTATGATTGTCAGTATGGAGTCGGATGTGATAGATGCTTGGGTCTGGGGCGTCTCGGCAGTGGTTCGTCCCCCCGTCTTAAGATCCCGGCACCAAGGGGCAGCCTTGCGAAACAAAGGTGGAAGCTCCCGCAGCTCCCGCGGTTCCAAGGTTCGTGTTCTTTTCGCATTTTCCAGCTGGGGACTTGGCAGGCTGTCGAGGCCCGTCGCGACGTCTGATGCGTTTGAAGGAGGCCCCGGGGGGTGAGGGAGAGTCTCCAGTGCCACTGCCCTTCAATCTAACAGGACGGGAAAACAGCGTCAGCCGTATTGGCTGACTGGGCGCACAGCAGATTCACTACCACAGGACTGTGTAAGACCCCGTGTTCTAGATGCAAGGGGCCGCGAGCCTTGCTGGGGTTCCGAGGGTGAGTTGTCGCTGCGTCGCATTCGCTGCTGACTGTTACAGCGAGCGGATGTGACCCGACAGCCGAGGGAACGGCGAAGCAGGCTGTCTGATGCGATCCCACAAATGCAGCCAACCCGCCAGTCCAGGACCAACCAATGGGAGCCTGCTGGCGCCAAGACGGCAGCGAAGATGCATTGAGCCGTGTGAATGTGCTGTCAGATGGAGTTACGGGATGGACCGCTGGTCAAACCAGGACTCAGACGAGCAACGATTTGCGAACGAATGCTTCGACGAGAGTGCTCGTTAGGTTGTGGCCAAACTCCACTTTTCCCTGCCAGCTCCCAGCGTTAAGAATTACCTAGTCGGTCAAGTGATGCTGCTGATCAGGTGAGGAGGATTCCAGCATACCACCTGCCCTGAGTAGACGATGCAGCTAGTGGGCATATGTGTATCATGGTGGTACGCACACGCTGCTGATGTCGGGGTCGGAGGCTCTGTGGGTTCTACCCGACCCGAAGAAGGGAATTGATGATGGCTGATGACTGATGACTGATGACCGCACTAACAGCAAAGAACTTTGTCCACCAGGCCAGCCGACGGAAGTAGCGCGATGTGCGCGCCGTCGTACTCGTACTACTCTATACGCTGTACAAAAGCGTAAAAGCGTACCAGCCCCAGGCTGCTGCCAGGCTTGTCAGGCTACCCTTCATCGAGTTAGCACTTGGACCAGCCCGTGCTCGCGTGGCTTGACCAGCGCTCTTCCCTGCTGCGCCGCCGTGGGAAAAGAACAAAAAAAGCCTGCCGCCTGGGGCCGAGATTAGCACGAGGGATTTCTGTTGGCCCAAGTCGCTGGACCACTGATGACGTTTGTCTCCGCCCCGTTTCCGCACCCGGGCGCTAAAGACGGATGCGACTGCCAGTGACGGATTAGGTGAAAGCGAATGAACAGACGGCTGAATCGCAGACTGATCAAGGTTGGAGGACTAATTGATTTGCGGCACCGTGCAGTGCAGACTGAAAATTCATGCCTGTTGCCCTTGCCCTGCTCATGAATAATTTGTGCAACTCGGACATACAGCCTTGGGGGCGGTCCGTGGGGTGGTCTGACTTGCGATTTCATGTGCTGCGGCGAGGCGAAGTGATGTGAACCTTGTCGGTCGCCGCTGCACGACTTGGCTGCCCAGAATACTGCAGGCCAGAACAGCCAGAGCACAACGTGCCAGGCCCAGGAAGGTACTGGGGTACCGGGGTGCCGGGGCATCAGGGTGTCATACAGTCCCAGCAGAACAAGTACGTACTTTGGAACCCTGCAGGCTCCTCCTGCTCTCTGGCCAATTATAGTGGCACTTTCCCGTTTTAGCGTCTGATCTCGGTTGTCACCTGCGACCTGGGTCGCCCCTGCTGATTGTGCAAGACTGCGTGCTCCACTCTCACGCCTTCCTGATCCGCCGGGCATCCGATCAATTGTTCAGTTGGCGTTTGCTTGCCAGTGCCGCTTGGTGGCCTGCGCCTGCACCTGCACCTGCACCTGCAACCTGCAACCTGCAACCTGCACCTTGCCAGCGGGTCCCTAATTGGGTGCTTTTCTGCTCTCTCCTCACCTGGACCTTGGCCCTGGACTAACTCGCCTCGCCTCCTCCCGAACACACACCTTCCTTCCCACCCTCCCCAAGCGCCTCCCGTCCATTCTTTGCAACAATATATCGCATCTCGTAAAGCTGCTTCGTCATTCCCCTCAACTTTCCTTCCTTCCTTCCCACCTAGTCACAACATCCCACACATTCCCTTCCCTTCATTCTATCTATCTCTAGCTCTATCTCTCTGTATCTTCGGACTCCTACCGCCCATATACTCTCTATTCAATTTCCTTGGCACCATCCGCACATTCCAGCAGCTCGTCAACCCTCACCTAGGCCAATCTCGCCCGACTACCTTCCGGATGGCCACCTTTTAATATTAATCTGTCTCTAAACGCCATTCATTCGGCTCGAGAGATCTCACACACGCTGACCTGCGCTCGAGTGCTCGAGTGTTCGACTTTCCGAATCGGACCCGACTCGATCCGTCACGACGCGCTTTGCTTGCTCGCCAGCTTGCCCAGCTCAGCTCATTTACCGGCCCGTTGAGCTGTACCGAGCTGCTCGGCACATCGCCGTTCCTCACCTTTTTTTTTTATTAGCAACCGCATCTGTACCGTCGACCTCCGAGACATTCACTTGTCTCTCCCTGCCGTCGATCTGGAGCACAACACTCCCTGTCTCCTTCCTCGCCTCCATATCAAACACCAATCTAGTCTCTTGTCTCGCAGGACCGTCGCTGGTTCTGCCCTTGATCCGCCAAGCTGGATTCGTACGTACCGCACCTTCCCTTCCCTTGTTCCTGAGAGACATTGCCGCTTTTGGTACCACAGCGTTGTGTTCTGCACACATACATGACCGCATTCCTCACCCGCGCTCGCCTCGGCATCATATCTGCATTGTTGTTCTTGTGTGCCTATGATGAGGGACTTCGTTCTCGCGAACCGCGTCCCCTATACTGGATCCACTCCACTTGACCTCAATCACGCCTCCCACGCCAATCTCAACCTCAGATGGAGGTCAAAACCCAGACGTCTAACTTGCTATGGCGCAGATTTATGACAGTGGCCGCAGGATGGTCTCAATACCACCATAGCCCCAGTGCGAGCCCAGCACCGCAGCAGCGACGATTAGGTCACCTACGCTCTCAGTCAAATTCCACCACTACTACTGTCAGCTCGCTCCCCGCCTCCGCGAAGCCCAGGTCCAACACCCAGACCTCCAACATGACCGCCGATGTCTCCTCGCTGGCGATGCCCGTCACGCCCCAGTCACAGCCCAAGAGAATATACGCCGGCATACAAGAAAGTGACTTTGACTTGACCACAATCCCCGACCCTCGAAGCAGAGCGATGACACCCTCCAACGCCGACGATGCCTCGAGTCTCCAGCAACACCCCGAACTGAACGACGAGGTCGCACATCTTAGCTCCAAGCTCATCCACGCCATCAACCACCAGACGACTCTCGACGACAACCTCTCGCAGACCCGCGCCGAACTCGAGAGGGCACGAGAGCAGATCCAGTCAATGGAGGTCCAGCTTGAAAAGCAAAGAGAAATGTTGGTTGGCGATATATGGATCAGGCGCAAGTCGGCAGAGGCAGAGAAGACTAACTTGCTGTCTAGAATTGCTGACGAAAAGAGATTGCGCTTGGAGGCCGAGGATGAGAAAAGAAGAATTGAGCAAGAGCTGGAAAACCTGACAACCGAACTATTCGAAGAGGCCAACAAGATGGTAATCTCGGCCAAAGAGGAGGCACGCAAGGAGCAGGAGGTCTTGCAGCGTAAAAACAGCGCTCTCAAGGCTCAACTGGCCGACACGGAAGGTCTGCTCCAATCCCAACAAGAACAGTTGATCGAGTTGAAGCATGTCATGGAGCAAATGAGCGACCATGACAACGACACCGCGACGACAACGCCATCTTCCCCAGGTTACAGCAAGTTCGATTCGAGAGAGGACGACACCCCCACGTCGGATCTAGGCTCGCAGTCCGGCATCCCAGACCTCGTGTCTCCATCATACCCCACGAGCTTCACTCATCTCTTGCAACCGGTCCTTCGCAACGACATTGGCGCTTATGATGACTTCGTAAGTCTTTGCAAGGCATCCAGAACACCCGCGAGCCGACCACCATCAGGAAATCACTCGACACTCGGCCTCGGCCTTCTGGGACCGGCTTCTAGCGTCACCTCCATAGGCATACCTTCTAGTGCCTCTACTGCCTCTCTGTCATCAATGGGATCACCCGCGGCTTCTTCTACGCTGTCCATACAGACGCCGAACACTCCAGGCTCCACCGTTAGCGGCATGTCCACCGCATCTATGGTTCCGATTCCGCCGTTGAAGGACTGCAAATTTTACAAACGGGTCCTTGCTGAAGATGTTGAGCCGACGCTTCGCCTGGACATGGCCCCGGGCTTGTCCTGGTTAGCACGGCGTTCGGTCATCTCAGCCATGTCTGACGGCTCCTTGGTTGTTGAACCTGTTCCAACAACTGGCACGTATGCCATGCTCTCCAAGCCGCAGTTCTATCCATGCTCCCTCTGCGGAGAGAATCGCAAGGACGACCAGTACCTCCGACGATACCGCTTCCGCACCAGCGAGAGCAGCTCCTCGCAGCGCTACCCTCTCTGTCGGTATTGTCTCAGCCGCGTACGAGCCACATGCGACTTCCTTGGTTTCCTGAGGATCGTCAAAGATGGCCACTGGCGGACCGATGACGAAGACTCGGAGAAGTCTGCGTGGGAGGAGAGTGTCAGACTACGGGAAAACATGTTCTGGTCTCGCATAGGAGGTGGCGTCCGCCCAATTCTTCAGGGCTTCCATGGACACTCCAACAGCATGGCCGAGAAAAGCCCCCGTCCCAGTCAGGAAGAGCCCGTTCATATGGAACAAAAGCCCCTCTCTGTGATTGAAGAGCCGAAGTCACTGGACGACGTGAAGGAAATTAGCCCCGAGGACGATGACAATGCCGAGGACTTTGCGACTCCATTGGAAGAAAACGCTCTCAAGACTACTCTGGGTGGTCAATCGCACACTCCTGAGGACAACAGTGATACTTCAGATGACAAGTCGGTTATCGTTCACGAACCCATGTCGTCCGAAAGTGGAAAGCCTGCGGAAACCGAGGCAAGGCAAGAGATAGAAGCAATTCCTAGGCCGCCTCGAACCCCCGAACCAACGGACATGAATCGGTTGTCTTCACAGTCGCTTACACCAACTTCTTCGTAAGACAGAAACCGGGCTGAGGACGATTTCGCGGCACTCACCCACATCGACGTCGAACCCATCAACCGATAGGGATTCTACAATTCACTTTTTGAATGTATATTTTTAATATTGCCATTATGCACATGGAAAGCAGGCATGATGATTGGTACTCAGGCCTTCTGAGATGGACTTTTCCTCGTTTGGGCGTTTTGGGGCTGATGCAACGGAGCCGTCTTCGGGGTCCTCCCTCACGATTGTTTGAGCGCATGGGAGGCAAACACACGGAAGACTGGCAGGAAAGGAATGCATTTGGGCTGTGGCTCGGGATAAATGGGACACTGACGACCGGAGATAGAGCGACCCGGAGGCTGATCAATACGGCCTTGGTCACTATTTAAGAAAGGGAAAATACGGACGGGCTGGCCTGGACGGAAAGACGGGAGAGCCACTATGGCGGCGATCTCACGGGCCTCGGCGCTTTCGGTGATAGACAAACCTGCTCGTTTGCGTCACACACACAAAATTAGTACAGTTTAATGATACCAGAACACAAAATGGCATGGGCGTTCTGCCTCTCCCGAATGATGGCGTTGATCTGAACTATTTTTGCAAACATGTTCGTTGTCGAAAGTGGTGGCCCACTGTGATTTTTTCTTCCTCCGAAGTGATCATCCTATTCTTTTCCCCCCTCTCTATCTACGGTGACACGAAAGCTAACCGAATGGTAAACAAAATTGTTTGAATAGGGGTCACGTTAGCTGACTGGGGGAATGGGGAATTTTCGAAACGGGTTCGCTCAGGGGCAAAGGGGGGCAGAAGGGGCCGATCTAGATCCACCACTTGATGGGGCAATCGGCAAGGCGAGGCGAGGATGAGGCGTTTTGTTACAGGTCGGTTTCTTCGAGACGGGCTTCACGACGACCCTTGCCCGCTTGCTCGGGTCTGTAGCGAGGGAGCGCTTGGGCCAACGGCGAGGTGAAAAACAGTTGACCTCGGTGAGAGGATTAGGGTGATTCTCCTTCCTTGATAGCAACGGAGGAGGAGGGTGGGCTGCCGTTGATTCTGATGTGCACTCTATATCGCTGGACAGTGACTCGGGCGAATGCTTGGAAGTCGTGTTGATGATGGCTCCATTTTGGGGTATCGATTGATCTAGTTTAGATCGTCTAGTCAAAAAAGTAGTTCTTATGAGTACAGTTTACGGTTTCCATCGTACAAAGTGACTTCCCCATGCATCTCTCGACCGCTGTGCCCCCATTTATATAGATCCTTTCGTCATTGTCGTGATGCTCTCAAACAATCTGAGCTTCAGTGGGTCTGGTGTTATGGCCGACTGTGTCTGGAAGGAATGGAGTAACGCCCGACCATCAGTCTTGCTCCGCCACGAGCGAGGTCAGGTCTTGCTCGCAATGCCTCATCTTGCAGACCGTAGTGACTGGCGGCATTGAGAAAGAAGTAAACCTCGTCCAAAAAGGAGGCATCCACACCACAGCTGAACAGGTGAAGCTGGCCAAAAAGACCCTTCCGGCGGCGTGGCCCCGGAAGTCAGAAAACCCTTCTCCTCGCCCCGGCCGAAGCCGGGTCGGAATCATCAGGGTTTTGCTGGTGACACCGGCGGGATTTGAACTCGGTACTAGCGGGGGCTTTCGTGCCCCCCGCTCTCCCGAATCGGCCACCCCGCCGGCTGTTGGAATTGTCATGCGAATGTTGACTGATAGTATGAAGGCGCTCATGCGCGCGTGTGTGTGCGTGAGCATAGGTGTCCTGCCCTGGACAGAAGCCTCCATTGAATGACGTTCAACGCGATGACTATATCCTGGAATAGCTGGCCGGCTTTGGGTTATCCTCCTTCGGTGCAAACGCCCCAGCCCATCATGTCGTTGGTCGGCTCTATTGGTCAACACCTTGCGTGGTCGTGGCGATGACGTCCGCAAGTAGATGTCCTCTCACGCAAAGTCCACGTAGTCCACCATGAGCTGGGGATCTCCGCAGCCTGGCCTGAAGACTAAACCCTCACTCTGTCGTCGGCCACCCCTAGGCTTTTTCCTCCACCCCCACAAGTGGGCAAAGCACAATCCCATAGATGTATGAGCGTGGCGGGCGAGCGGCCTTGTCTATGCTCATCTTCTCATCTCCGCTCTCAGATCAGTCCCTCTGCTGGGCTCCCTCCTTGGCGGCAGCGTCGCTACTCATCCTTGCCTGCAGCCTCGCCAGCTTCCTGTCCAGGTCGGCCTTGGTCCTGAGCAGCTCGGCGCGCCGGGCGTCTATCATGGCGATGCGGTCGGCAATGGGCATCTCCTGGACCTTCTGCTTCTGCGTGACGACGTTCTTGTCGGCCTTGAGGCTGGCGCCGGTTATAGCGCCGACAACGGTGATGAGGGCGACGGCCCCGGTCAGGACCACGCGGCGGAAGTTCTGGCGGCTGGGCGAGTTGCGGTCCGCCGGGTTGCCCGAGGTGGATGCGTACCGCCGCAGGGTCCTGGCTGCAGTGGGCGGGAGGGTTCGTCGCAGCATGTTTGCTAGCTGACTGGCGCCTGCCCGGTGACAACGGGAACGCGCGATCACCAAAAAACTTGTTGCTCTTGCTGAGTGGAGCTCGGTCCTTGCACGCTCAGCTCCAAAAGTCCCTCCAGACGGACTCTGCTTCTGCTTCCCGCTGCGACCTCGACCTCGACCTCGACCTCGACCTCGACCTCGTGTTCCGGCGCGGGTCCCCGATGCTCCCCGTCTCTGAGGCCGTTGACAAGGAAGATGTGTCGGAGACAAGACTGGTGACAGAGCCGTTCCGCCCGTGCCTGCGAAGATGTGCGAGGGGCTGTGATGGCCAAGGAAGCGGGAGTGTGGGCGTGGTTAATGGCGAAGATGACGGGGTGGAGGCTGGTGATTCTAGTGCAGCGGCGGTGGTTGAGAGCTGTGTGACACGTCGTCGCACTGATGAGATTTGCTGGCCGTCTGCAGGTCGATGATCTGCAGGCGCGGCCCCATTCCCTCCTTGTGGGCCCAGCAGATCCAACTCGATTTCTGGGCTCGATGCTGGGGAGTCGGGGTCGGCGCCCGGTTGGCTCGGCAGGCGCGGGGCAAGCGAGAAGGCCCTTAGTAAGCGGCGCGGAGCTGCGGATGTGGGTGTGGGTGCTTTCATGCTCAATTGATTCCTTGGAAGGCGCCGGCGGGCGATGGCGGAGGATAGTGGCTGGCTGCTAGCTACTGCTAGATGATATATTATGACGATGGTGTCCACCCAGACGAAGAAGACAACGAGGAAAGAGGAACAACCCCAACAAAGGGGGGAAAAACAGAAGATAAACACTCGAGACCCAGGATTCCGCCGCCGTTGAGACTTGGCCTAGTTCAGCCTGTTGAAACCATCAGCAGCCTCTCCCTTCCCAGTCAACATTCCCCCATCGGAGTTTGGTTCGTCTCACATTGTGTCAGAAACACGGAGCTGCTGAAACACCACGGCCGCCCACGCACCGCCCACTCACCACTCACCGCCCATAACCGGGCCCAGTCACGGCTCTTCGACGCCATCTGCCGCCTTGGTCACGGCATTTACTCCGAACTAGAGTTTTTGACAGCTTTATGCGCAACCTGTCGCACGGCATCCCCACCCGGATGGTCCGATATCATGTCCACCCCACGCGTCTTCATTGCCCGCCACGGCGAGACAGAGTGGTCCCTGAGCGGGAAGCACACCGGCGTCACAGACATCCCTCTCACTGCAGACGGCGAGAAGAGGGTCAGGGCCACCGGGAGGGCTCTCGTCGGCAACGACAGGCTCATCGTGCCGAACAAGCTCACTCACATGTCAGTCCCAACCACCGCCTCTCTAACCCCAAGTTCGAGTCCACTGTGAGACCAATACTGACCCGTGTCCCCTAGTTTCGTCTCTCCGCGCAAGCGAGCCCAGCGGACCTTTGAGCTGCTCAACCTCGGCTTCAAGGACCTACCCTGGGACGCCCACGGCCCCGTCGGTGACGCCCCGGGCCTAGCCTGCAATGCGCGCATAGAGGTAACCGAGGACATCCGCGAGTGGGACTATGGCGACTACGAGGGCATCACCAGCAAGCAGATCCGCGAGCGGAGAAAGGAACAGGGCCTCGGCGAGAACTGGGACATCTGGAGGGATGGCTGCCCTGGCGGCGAGTCGCCCGACCAAGTCACCGAGCGCCTGGACAGGCTGATCGCCACCATCCGCTGCGAGTACCAGGCGCCCTTCATGCAGGAGGATAATCCAAAGAAGGACAACTACTCCTCCAATGACGGCACGGGCGACGTGCTCGTTGTGGGCCACGGGCACATCCTGCGTGCATTTGCGATGAGATGGGTCGGCAAAACGCTTCAAGAGGGCCCGACCTTCCTGATGGAGGCCGGTGGTGTGGGTACTCTTAGTTACGAGCACCACAGCGTCGACGAGCCGGCTATACTGCTCGGCGGCGCCTTCGTGGTCAACAATGCCAAAGAGGCTATTGCTGAGGCTCCCAAGAACTAGCGGCCTTGGGCCGGCCTCCCTGTTGACCAGCGCGATGATACAGACTCAGAAGGAGGTGGTGCCAAGCTCTGTGATAACGATGCCCCTGAATCTGCAGGCTCAGAAGGAGGCGGTGCCGATCTCCGCGATGACCACGTCTTGGAGGCGGACGGGAGGTTGGATGGTGAGGCTGCGAACAGGCCCGCGCCCTCCCCTGGCTTTGTCGGGGACACTCGCCCGACGGAGGAAGATCTCGAGGAATACTATCGCAGAACTGATCCCAAATAAGCAGGTTGTGGCTTCGGCTCGGCGCATGAGCATGGCCGCACGACTGGTGGTTCACTGGACCGGTCGAGCGTTGTTATGGGTTGAGACGCATGCACGGTACGTGGGGTATTACAAAAAATGATCTTCACCGCACCAGCGAGTAAAAGTATAAAATAGAGTCAGATTATCCGCAACACCTGCGCTCAAATCGCGTTTCCCTTTCAGAACCATTTTTGAAAAGTAGCGTACTTGACACATAGTCTATGGTTTCGTACAGTTGCATCCCAGAAGCTAGAGACAGCCGTGTCATGTATTTAGTGATACATGACCGCCAGGATTCTATGATGTCTGCGGCTCGCCCTCAGCCACACCCTCCGTGTCCTCCTCTGCGTCAAAGACATCCTCGACAATCAGGTTTCCAGACTTGCCGATGGTCTCCCGCAGTGTCTTGTCCCGCGTCGGCTCAAACACCTCCCTGGGCAGCAGGCTTGCGAGACGGAAGCCGTAGACGTGCTCGTACCCCTCTGGCGCGCCCTTGTCGTCCAGCTCCGACTCGTCCTCCCCGCCGCTGGCCCGCGCCTGCAGCACGCCGTAGCACTCGACGTAGGCGTACAGCTCCTCGACCGTCGTGTGGCCCGCGAACCGCCGGATCACGCGGCCCGCGCCCGTCTCCTCGGGCATCTTGAGCGCCAGCCTCACCACGTCCGCCTCGCTGGCCGGCGGTTCCGGCGCGATGGTCGTCGCCCGCCACCGCCGCCACAACTGGCGCTTGCGGTCCTGTTCCGCGGCTCGTTCGGCCCGCTCCCTCTCGCGCTGCTCCGCCTCCGCCGCCGCAGCGGCCGCCTCGCGCTTCTGCCTGGCACGCTCGCGGTCCCGCGCCAGCGAGCGCTCGTAGGCCGAGTCCTGCTCCGTCCGCAGGCTGCGCGACGTCTCGTGGGCGACGCGCTCGGCGCGCAGGCCCTCCAAGTCAGGCGTGTACTTGTCCATGGCGGAGCGCAGGCCAGACAGGTAGGTGGCTGGCGTGGTGGCGCCGGCTAGCCTCTTTATGATGCCCATGCGGGTGCTGCCCTCCTTGGGGGTCAGGCTGACGAGGACGGAGAAGGGGAACTTGGTGCAGTTGTACTCCTGCGAGACGATGTAGGCCTCGCTGTCGAGGACGTTGCCACCCCACAGCACGATGTTAGCGGCCGGGTCGGACAGGAAGGCGGCCACGTCCGGGCTGAGGAGGACGTCGCGCGCGAACGGCGCCGTGTCGTCGTGCTCGGGCGACATCAACACCACCAGCAGGAACTTGAGCTCCTTCTTGGCCAGATCCTGTGCCTGCGCGAACCCGCCCTCGAACCATGGCAACACAGGGCTGCCGCCAGCGGGTGACCCATACTCTTCCTCGAACTCACGCCTGAACCGCGCGGCCGAGTCCCGCGGCAGGAGCATCTTGCGCCCATTTGTGTTGCGCAGGCCGCGGGTGATGGAGTTCGACACGGCGCGGGGCCGCAGCGACTGCGGCAGGAAGGATAGGATGTAGTAGATGGGGCGGAAGAGGTTGGCGAACAGCTTCCAGCCGAGCTGGAAGGGGGCGAAGATGAGGGAGAACAGCCATGGGACTGGGTAGGTTGTTGACGGCTGGGGGACGATGCGGGGTACGGGTTCGGTGCGGTCGCGGCGTGGCGGCCTGCCTATCGGGGCGTAGAAGCTCTCTTGGAGGTTCTCGTGTCGTCCGGCGGGCCGGGGCACGTCAGCCTGTGCCTGCTGTTGTGCCTGTGCCTCTGCCACAGGGTCGGGGCCCTCGCCGTCGAAAAACTTTGTGATTGCGATCTGTACGTTCCATTGTGAACGCTCCAGTAGCGGAACTGCGTCCTTTGGTTCCTGGTTGGTGAGGGCGGTGTACTGTTGGAGCGCTTCCTGCTGACCGGCCGAGAGGCTGGCCAGGTCGAAGTCGGCCATGTTGTGTGTCGGGGTCGAATTAATTGTGCCTCCCCTATCTCCAGTCCGCTCCTCTTCAAAGATGTTTCAATCCTACCAATCCATTCAGTGTCGAAAGAGAGGTTGCTGCAAAAATACTAGGGCTGCTGTCGTGTTGGGTGTCTCGTGTGGGATGACCGATGACCGGATGGGTGGGGCCACGGGGATGGTGATAGCTGGCCCTACGTAGACCAGAACTTGGATGAGAGCGAGCGTGGCTGCCACTCCAGTGGACTGCTGAGCTTGTGTTGGCTGACGGTCGAGCAGATAGATGGTCAGCAGGTCAGGTCAGGACGAGCCTGGTGTTTCCTGTCGTCGTAGTTGTGGTTGGAAAAAAGGTGTTAGGAAAGTTAATCAGGCAGTTGGAGATGCCACCGGTCAATTGTGCTTGGCCTCGACCAAAGCGACGTCAGCAGTCAGCCAGCCAGCAAGCAAGCATCCTAATAAATGCAGGGATGCTCAAGTGTCTGTCTGGCCGTTTGCAGTAACCCCCACCCTAGCTGATAGCCGCCGGTGTGTCGGTGCTTTGGCCACGGCAGGTTCGGCCACCAGCGTGTACGTAGAGACGACGTGGTCTGGTTCAGACACATTGGTCAGCCTTGCACTTATTCAATGTCAAGGCGAACAAAATTTCCCAGAGCAAATGGATCTTAGATGGTAAGTCTGCTACCTTGCAGGTCAGTGTTGAAGTGAGCCTCTTGGAACAGCTTTTCCCCCCGGTCCTCCGACCGGACCCTAACCCTCTTGCCAGTTGAGTCAGCCTTATTTAAGTTGTCTATCTAAAGTAGCAACGGGCCGCGGACGCAAGTACCAAGATACCTAGGTACTCAGGTACCCGGCCACCCGCTGCACAATCAGGGCTGTCTGAGCCAATAGCACGGCGATGAGACCCAAGAGCTGGCGTCTCTTCACAGCGAAACGGGCGCATTGATGTGCGATGAACCACACCCCCCTTTCACCTAAGCCGCCAGGTCCCTCCAGGCCTCGACACGACACCACACCGACGATATCGGGACGAGTCCTCGCCCTCGCCTTGCCTCGTGCGACCCCGTGGCCAGCCTCGCGCAACACCTTCTTGCTTTGCAGCATCTCCCAAACCGGGTCGATGGGCAGAGTAACGGCACAAAGGACAAAGCCATGGGAAACAATTCTCAGATCCAAGTAAGCACGCTGACGCCCAACGACTGTTGCGGGAGCGAACCCCCACCATCCAGACTCTCTCTGTCTCTGTGTGTGTCTTGTCTCGCCGCCATGTCACCGCCGGCACCCTTCGCGAAAAGTCTCCCCCCCCCTTCCGAGCTGATCGGATCGCCAATTTCTGCCCTCTTGAATCACACGACTGCGGGGACACTGTTTGCTAATCTGGGCTATGTAAGCAGGCGTCGTAGATTCGGTCAAGGAGGTCGTTGCGCTGCCGTTGCCGTTGCCGCCGCCGCCCCCTCAAAATACTGACGGGGAGCTCTCTCCCCGTCCCGACCGCCACGATGGCCGGCGCCCCAGATTTGCGCCGGCAGGTTGGGTCGCCGAGGCCCAAGGGACGTGGTGAGTCGAGATCCCGCGCCCTTTCAGTGCTGCAGCTCGTCACAGCTTGCTGCCTTGCCCCCCCCCTCTCTCTCCGGGCCGAAGTCACCGCCTTCACCCTCCCCCTGCCTGTCGCGTAGTCGTGCGCTGATGTATCTCGTCTCCATCAGATAGAGACACCCCGTGCAAGAACATCCTGATATATGGCAAATGCCGCTATGAAAACGCAGGCTGCAGCTTCAACCACGACGACCCGAGGACTAGCCACGCAAGCAGCAGCTCCGAGAACGCCAAGAAGGCCCTTAACGGGGACTCTCCCTCCTTCACCCCCTCGAGCCTATCGTCGCAGCCCGCAAAAAAGTCCTCGTTGCCCTCTCAGGCCGCCAGCGCCGCCGTGTTCACCCCGAGGGGCGTCGGCGCTGCCACGCCCTCCAACAACCCCGAACCCGAACGTCTGTTCAACCCTGCCGCTATCAAGGAGTTCACTCCTCAAAACAACTATGATCTCGCGAGTGCCGGCGCTGCCGCAGTCACTCCAGACGCTGCCATCGCGTCCTTCGATCCCTTCTCGACCCCGATCGCTCCCACTCAGTACAACCCGTATGCTAATGACCACACGGCGCTGGCTGGGTCCTCGGCGAACGCATATTACCAGGGGCAAGCGGGATATGCCACTCCCCTGCAGCCACCTCCCTACCATCTATATGCCAACATTGGCCCTTATCGGGAAGACTTGCTACCATACCAACGCCAGACGCGCGACTTCTTCATGCCAGATGATCTTAGGGAGGATCTGCAGAGGAAGTCGCACGCTGCCCTCCAAGTCATACCTAGTACAATCCAGTTGGAAAACTTTCACTCCCTCGTGCCCCTAGACAAACTCGACACGCCACATAGGAAGAACACAAGCATTTTTGGATGGACAAGCTGGTTGTTCAAGGCATTCTCTGCAAAGACTGGGCGGATTTACTGCCTTAGGAGGATTCAGGACTACCGTCTCGGCGACCGAGAAGCCACCCAGGCCATCGAGACCATCAAGAAGTGGAAACAAATCAACAACGCCAACGTCGTCTTCGTTCATGATGCATTCACCACCTCCGCATTCGGTGACAGGTCACTTGTTTTTGCGCAGGATTACTTCCCACTGGCACAAACACTTGCCGAGGTGCATCTCACCCCACAACCGCAGAAGGACCACCGTTTCCGGGGTCCAGCTACTCCGCCCAAGATACCAGAGTCTGTTATATGGTCATATGTTGTCCAAATTGCGAACGCGCTTCGAACCATACATGCGAGAGATCTGTCCGCCAGATGTCTTGACCCCAGCAAGATCATACTTACCGAGAAGAACAGGATACGGCTCACAGCGTGTGCGATCCTCGACGTAGTCCAATATCAGGGCCATCGATCAACCAAGGAGCACCAGCAAGACGATTTTGTCCAGTTGGGGAAGCTGATCCTCTGCCTCGGGGCCGGGAAACTCCCCAGCCAGCTCGTTGACGTCAATGCCGAGATGGCCACGATTGCGAGAAAATATCCGTCCGGGCCCAAGGGCGAGTCGGCGCTTAGAGATCTTGTCGGCTGGCTCCTGACACCGGGCGAGAAGCTCGCCGATCAGCTCATCACGGGGATGCCGCACCACGTGATCGAGAACCTGGACAAGAACCTGCAGCACACAGACGCGCTGAATTCGGAGTTGCAGAGGGAACTCGAGAACGGCCGGCTGGTGCGGCTACTGATGAAGATGGGCATGGTCAACGAGCGGCAGGAATTCGACAACGACCCCGGGTGGAGCGAGAACGGCGAGCGCTATACGCTCAAACTGTTCCGTGACTATGTCTTCCACCGTGTCGACGAGGCTGGCCGGCCCGTCTTCGACATGGGTCATATGGTGTCGTGCCTCAACAAGCTTGACGCCGGCGCCGCCGAGCGCGTGCGCCTCACTAGCAGGAGTGGCGAGACCGACTTTATCATTACATATGCCGAGCTCAAGAAGCAGCTCAACGGCGCGTTTGCCGACCTGATGAAGCATAACAGGCGGGCCTAGGCGGGGCATGACGCGTCGCGAGGAGCCACGCTGGACAGCGCAGGCTGGACGGCTCAGGGTACATCGGAGCAGTCTGATGATGAAATAGCACGTGTTGTTGTGGGACGAAATAAATAGACTTGACGGATAGCCAGCTCTGTCTGTGTTGGAAACTGGCACCATCTTGTCCCCGCTGCCGCACGGAATTACACATATTGGGATGTTTTTCAGACCCAAATACAGAACTCAGGGAGATTACGAGAAAGACAACAGCGATGTTTCACAACTCGGCGCCAGTCATATGATGTATCTCTTGGAATGTATGGGGCCGGGGCCAATGATGGGTGTCACGGCTTCGAAGGCGAAGACGACAAAGCGCGCGAGCAGAGGATGGGAGCCTCGAAAGTGTTGTGAAGGGTTGAAAGGCGATGGTGCGGCTACTTACAAACCATTCGAGCGAGATCTTGACTGTGTGAGCTGAGAGCGTGCGAGAGAATGTGTGTACACATGGACGGAAACTTGACGAGCCATGTGGCGAGTGATGGGCATAGCGAGCGTGTGAGAAGAGTGAATGAGTGACTGAGGAAAGCTGTGTTTGTAGGAAATTGAAAGTATAGAATCCATTCTTCATCTTCATCTGATCGGTCTGGGGACTGACTGACTGGTTTGATATCTCGACTAATACTGGTGAGCTGGTTGGCTATTGGAGTCGCTGGGTTAATATACCACCAGAGAAAATCACATCTAAAATGGCATGCCTGATTTTTTCGAGGCTTCCGGGATTGAAGACGGACACATCTGACGCGTGATCAGTGATCTACACGTTTCCCATGAAGACCGAACGGGTAGTGCATATACGTAAAAGTTATGGAGGAGACAAAGTTCGGGATGTGACAAGATTCAAACTTGCAAAATGCAACTAGACGAACCGATTAGCTGGAGTACCATCTTGGCATACGGCCCTGCCATGCTGTCTCCGTCTGCCATCGGCTTGGTTTAATATCTTGAGGTTCGACACCAATATTGGAGTGAATAATATTGTCTTTTGGCTGAAATGCTGGCCTGAATTTAAATAGAATGAAATACCATCAATCATAATTGAGAGTGAGTTTACGATACCAGATGAGGTGCCGGAAGTGCTGGCCCTTGGAGAGCCTCCTTTAGTCACTGGCAGTGACTATGGGGAGCAGTGATATCAGGAAAACAGCAACTAGGAGCTGTTTCTAGCCTTGCTATTTGCTCCCGCCAGCCTGATTACCGTAAGTTTGCTATCAGATAATCCTTACCAGACACATTTAGGAATTCCGTAGATAAAGTACTGTTGAATGACTGCCCTTAGTCCCAGAGCATTTTCAGCACTGGCATCTTCAAGCTTGATAATTCGTCATGGATGCCGTATCTTGCATCGACGGTGCCAGTGACCATCTTGACTGTCACTATAGCGGTGGGCTTCCTTGAACGACACAAAATCAAAGACATGTGGCAGGCATTACACCAGGATGGAGGGCCAGCAATGGTGAATAGGAATGGAGAGAAATTTTTGAAGGAAGAGGTGTAGCTGAGAAAGCTGATATTAGTAATTTTTTTGAATACCTTCTCTCTAGGAATTGGGCAGAGCGAAGTAGGAGAGGATGGGACAGAAATTAATGGGAGCTCATTATGAGCAGCGAATTCAAAGGAACTACTAGGCCTATGCCTCCTTTCTGGTTTGTAGAAAAGTGCTGCTCTTTTTGTATGAGTACCGGAAAAGTCTGGGCCTCCCTTACCCCTTGAACTCCTGGCAGATGTTCCCTGCACTTTGTGGTGGCGACTTCCTCAGTGTATGGACGGTTTGGGCCCTCGTCCCGTGACAGAGAGAAATGATGGAGTCAAGCGTATCTGGGCCACATCGGAACGGCGTGCAAGGGTAAGTAAAACACGATGCTGAAAGGTTTGGCTCCGTCAAGTACAGATATCGATGTCTTCTATCCGGATCCAAGGTTTCCCTTTTCCTTCCTCCCTTGATCTGTCTTTCCGTTTCCCTTTCTTTCTACCCTCAGTTAACCTTCACTTATACACCATATTATCCTTTAAGGTCTTTCTTCTGGCTTCCTTTATGCTATGGAATATGTGACTCTGGGAAATTGAACATAATCTGGTTAAGTATGAATATACACATGGAGCCCGGGAGTAGACTCTTATGTACCTGGGTACCAAACTTTGCTCTCGGGACCTCATAGTATGTGCGTGTTTTCCATGCGCTCGAACACACAATTTTCCATTGCTATGAACAATTCACTTTATCCATGAATGCGTTGAGAGGAGAGACGAGAGCCAGGACCAAGTCACCCGACGAGGCGACAACCTGGAATGGGAAGAGCCTTGTAAGAGACTTTGGGTTATCTGACACCTCCGTAACCACAATGGTCGTTGCAAATATGAGCTTCCATACACGATATTTGCATGAAGTGATGCTGTGGTTAGATTGCAACAGAGATGCACTACCACGTAGAGATTCATGCTCCTCTGAGTGTTGATCCTCCACAGACCTCGCCGGTGCTCGATCTGGTCCACTGTGGAGGCCGCCCGCTCCGTACTACGCAAATTACCACGTCCAAGGCAGAATCAACCTCGTAAATACGTCTTGTGTTAGTAGAAATGCTGAAGGCCGGAGCCAATCGGCCATGGCCTGCCTCACGTTGCCTACGGCTACATGCTTTGCACTGGGAGGGGCTAGGAAGGTGGTACGGGTCGAACGGAGGGGGGCGTTTATCTGTTGCCTTCCGTTGTGCTGCCTGGTTGTGACATGTGCATGTGAGTGACACACGGTCATTTGTGACCAAGTGGATGAATAGGAACATCGACGTGTCTGTGTCTTGAGCATGCGCCTGTTCACTGTTCACTATGCTTCATGTTTTCTTCCCGATCCATCCACGGCCGCTATGTAGTAGTACTTGTGACGGACTTTTCTAACCCATATCAGCCCCAAGATGGCGGAAGAAGTCGATCCAGAGAAGCAGTCTGACGCAGCGAGCGCGCAGAGGACCGAGACATCGCTCCCGGCCTCGACCGCCCCCGAGGTGCCACGACCGAGCCGCGGCTACGCCCAGCTCGCCGAGTTCATGACCAAAACCCACCACGGGATGATGCGCCGGTTCAAGGACCTGTCGACGCAGAATCTCCTTTATCTCCAGGCCGAATTGTGCCAGCTCCGGTTCGAGCTGGATAGGGAGACGGCGGCAGACGCACAGTACCCGCGCCCCGATGAGAGGAGCAACTGGGACTTCCACTGGAGGCTCTTGGCGACGAGCGGCCAGAGACAGGGGATCGATGACAAGAGGTGGAGGACTTGGTTGAAACTGCGGGAGAGGTTGTATGAATATCGTGAGCAGTTTACAGACACACACATCTCCACACACGAATACTACTATACATCGTGATGAATACTAACAACCCTATGTGCCCTTGAGAGGACGCAATCCAGAGACACGCCAAAATTGCCTCAATGGCTGGTCCCACAGGGGACCAGCGCAGCATACTAGCCAAAATCGTGGGACGGGATTCGCTCAGCGAGAGCAGCATGCAGTTCCTGTCGCGCGAGCTGAGGGGGCTCGAGCCCGAGGCGTACAAGGCGGTGTTCCTGGACGACCTAGTCCTGCTCGAGGCGGCGGACGAGGACAATGACCCGCTTGAGAGGTTTGTCGTCAACGCTGTGCTGAGGATATTGAGGGCGTTTCGGGGCTGCAAGATGGTACGGCCCTGATTTCAGCTGCCTTGTCCATCATATTCACTGTCCATAGCCAATTGTTCTCATGATTGATCGTTTTCTCCGCAGAAACTGATCCGACAAGAAGACATCGAGAGCGGCCTAGGCGGCAGCCTTGCCATTGTTGGCGGGCGGGTCTACCAGTGGGACAAGAGGACATACTCGCGAGCCAACAGGGTCATCGGGGCCATGTTCTCAACTGTTGTGCCCGTCGCGTCTGTCGTCACTCTATATGCCGTCCAAAGTATGGGATTGAGGGTGGGCTTGGTGTGCGTCTTCTCGTTGATGTTCTGCCTTGCACTCAGCACCTTGACCAAGACTAGGAGGATTGAGGTTTTTGCAGCGACGGCGGCGTAAGTGAGAGACATCCATTCTTAATAACACTCTGCCAGATGGCTTGCCTTTTTAAGCAGTCCAGCTGACGCGTACTAGGTTTATGAGTGTTCAATTGGTATTTATTTCCCAGGGAAACTAATCACTTTGGAGCACACGACTCAGTCTGAAGTTAAGGAGACCAAGGCGAGGTAGGACACCAACTTCGCGTGCTTCAAGGCTAAATCTCGAAATTTGAACCACAAGAAGGGCCGTCTTAATTCTCCGCTTGCTTTCACCAAAGAAGTACACAGGTGTGGTCATTGTAAACTTTTGGTCAGACTTTATTCAGTGTCTGGCGCCTAATAATGACTGCTTCAGTCTTGTGTCATTGTCTTCTAGCGCTTCAGTAGAAACAAGATGTGAGATGGATTATATGGCTCAAAGTGCTGGTATTGATCCGTCGGTTTCAATCAATATCCAGATGGCATGCATCCTATCGAATCTGGTTGTCCACCGTGCAGACCGCCAATTTACCTGAGAGGTTGATGTGGCATGATGCGCAGAAATTCCTCTAGGTGTTTAGTGAAGGAATACTGAGATTCGAACCTGCAAAAACGGAGGGCCCTACAACAGCACATCGCCACCTCTAACCAATTAAGAGTTCACACACCCAGCACCTACACCCAGCACCCACACCCACACCCAACACCCATACGCCCAACATCCATACGCCCAACTTACACGCTTAATTTGATTTGGGTGTGTGAGTGTTGGGTTTGAGTGTGAGTTGTGAGTGGGCGAATTAGGTCTGGGTGATGTGCTCTGACTAGTTATAGTCACGGCGTGAGTTGATGTACCAGTGTACCCTCTGATTCTGCAAGTGCGAATCTCTGGTTTCTAGCGAAGACACCATAGATATCTGGAGGCTGATAGGAAGCAACTAAGCACAAAAAGGCGTCAGAAGAGAAATTCAAATAGATTGGGGTGCCTGAGGCTGGCCTGAACCCTGGTTTGTGAGACGATGGCTGCCAGGGCTGCCAGCACGATGACCCGGCTAGGCTTCCCACACGAGACCGGAAGATTCTCAGCTCCGACTCTGTTCATCTATGTGATTATCCCAACTCATGCCCTCAGTCTCCCGGTATTCTGCATTCTCCGTATCCTGAGCATGGGTCTGCTTGGTTGAGCTTTTCTCCGAGCTCTGCTTTTTGGGTTTCTTCTGCTTGGGTTTGAAGAGTTGAAATCTCTCGGACTTGTTCGTCTGTTCAGTTGATGGCATTGTGACTTCCTCCGCTTGGTGAATATCTGCCTTCTCACTATTAAAGACCCAGATTGTGGTTTCGTTAAGTGTGGACGAAGCCCTTATATAACTTCAATTTCGTCTCAGGTTTTTGGCTTAGCCATTACTGGAGTGAATCACTGTACTGGGTGATTCACTGTAGTCAGTGATTTGGCCAAATCGTGTGTCACACTCAGAATTGCAGCCACGCTCAACTAGTGACTGAAGTATTCAGATGACAAGAATACTGGGAGCATGACTGGAACATTAACACAGTCACTGGTCTTTCAGATTCGGTCCCATCATCTTTCGAGCACGGTGGCTTTCATCACTACTAGTACGCCAACGGCAGTATCCGCCGTTCGCTTCATCCAACATCTTAGGTGCGAACGCATCATATAGTGTATATATAGAAATACAGCTTCTACTGAGGTGCCATGTTTCAAGTTTCAAGAAATATTGGCAGACGTGATGAACAACCCAGCTCGTTGTCCTCAGCAAGCTTTTGATTCGCGATGTTGTAATTGAGACGTCACTTGGGCTGTACGGCTCGAAGGCTCGAAATGTGCACCAAAATATGTGGATTTTAAGAGTAGCTGCGTCTAGAGAAGAAAGAAAGAAAAAGAGGTCTGGAGGGCCTTCTGGGCTGCAGGTGCAGGGTAGGCGGGGCTTATCGATAAGGGGCCCAACGGGCCACCTGCCGGGTACCCCACACCCATCAGCCTTGACTGTAATCCCTATTCCGGTAATGATCTCGTGCCAAGTGGCCTCTTCCCTTCAATCGCATCCGTACCAGACCACCAACTGCTACTACTGTATCCTCATCCCATCTTCCAAACCCTGAATAAGGCTCTCGGCCCAATCCTTGATCCAACCCTTCCGACCCAGCCCCGCGTCCTCGGCAAAACTGCACCTGTCCCGCCACCACTCAAGCAGACTCTCCGCCCTTGCCCCCTCCCCGGCTTGGAGTAGACCGACGCTCACATCGATAAGGTCAGGCCGTACCTTTGAATGCCAGAAGACCGTGGCACCACATCCGTGGCAAAATTCGCGGAGGACCCCTGGGGAAGACTCATAGGACCGAAGCGGGTTTCGGCCGGCTGGCAGATTTCCGAGCACTTCGAAGTCGAGAGGGATGTAAGATTCGGCATTTTGTGTCGCATCCCTCCCAGAGATATTTGATGCTGATCCAGTAGTGGCAGAGTCCGGCGAAATGAGGATACTGATGGCCGCTCTCGGGATGAAAGCCCAGGTCTGTATCTCGTAGCCTGTGATGAGCCGACATGACTTGCAAGCACATGTGCCGGCCATATATTTGGGCTCTTCGCCTGTTTTACGAAGGTACCACTTCTCGTCTGAAGGATTGTCCAGTTTGTCCTTTGCAGTTGTCTTGTAGGGGAACATAAGATCAGGATATGGGGACCACGGGAGCTGAACCGTTTTCTCGCTCTTGTCGCCCATGCCCAACAGCTCCTGGGGGCGTTGAATCAACAGCTTCACGTTGCCACATCCACAAGTCGCTGGGACTGAGCTGTAGGTGGACCTTTGGGGGGCTGCGGTCTCTGGACTTTGTGTCCGTCCTTTCATCTCGGCCACTGGCAACCACGGCCCCAGCCCGCCATCGCAAGTATCGTCCATTGGAGCTCTTACAAATCTAGTATCGTCTCTTTTATCTGGACTCTCAGTTATCACCCCGGTGGCGACTGCGAAGAATTCTGTGGGTGGCTGTACGTCTCCCAGGCTTTGGGCGAGCGAGGCCAACGCTGGTGAGACTATGAACTTCTGGAATATGTGACAGCCACAAGTCCCACAGAAGAACCGTTTTGCGTCCTCGGATTCGTGGTATGACAGCCCAGACAGAATTCGATGCCCCGGGGGGTTGATGGCCAGATGAGAGATGAAGAGTACTCCCGAGGCGTGCCGGTCCATTTCGGCATCGCTAGGCAACAGATGTGGACGGTCGGACACGACTTCTTGGCGGCTGGCACCGCAAAGACAGCTAATCATGAAATTCATGATCGCGGGAATCGGGAATATGAGTACTTGATGCTCAAAGTGATGTTGGTTCACACTGGTGGATGTTAGATATTGTTTGAAGAAGGCGTCCAGGCCGGCGGGGTAGCCCGAGTGGGGTGGATGAGAAAACTATTTTTGGTGGCACTGCTTCAATAGAAACTGATTGGTTCGAAACTCCACAGAATGCTCGAGGTGGGCGGCCTCCATCTATGTCTATGTCACTGGCTACAACAATAAAAAAACCAGCTGGGTTACGAACATCACTGTTGTCGGCGATAAGCAATCTCCAGGAAGGCAGCAAGTCGGTAAATCACCAGAATCACCCAGGCACAAATTTCCTGTGGAGCAAAGGCTTTCTCAACCGGCGTCGGCCGCACCGAATCTGGTCATGAGAGACTGCTAGAAATATGGTCCGTACGTGCCCGCAAGTGCCATGCATGCTGAATTTCCGTTCCCCGCCATGCAGTCCCATCGAGGGTATTTGATGTACAGGAGCTTGTAAAATAGAGGATTAAAAAGATGAAAGGTTGCCATCAAGTAGAACTTTGTTGAATCCCTGTTCCCTGCGAACACTCAAACGCCGTCTCTAGAGAACAATGCCCTGATGCCAACGCAGGTCTACACTTGTTATGGCGAGAATGTCTGTTGCGATGGAGGCCAATAGTATCAGTGTTGGCGTTCCCCGGTGGCCATGTGGTCGTGTCCATTGCGTCGTTGATCATCTGTATGATCCAGAGTCTTTCCAGCTCTCTGTCAGCGTCCAAAATTATCTAAAAGAAGGACGTTCTGAATCGGAGTTCCGGGTGTCGAAAGTTCCTAGCAGTTCAAAAAGCCCCGTCTGGGGCCGCGAAAGACACAATTGCCCGTATGCTCGCATGGGCCATGAGGGCCTCGAGTAGCAGCCAGGTTAGCATATGGATCCGTGAAAGCATAGCTAGTGGCTGAGTCATAGACTCTGCATCCAAATCAACATAAGGAGAGAATGCGGTTGCAATGACCAGGCGATTGGGACCCACGTTGGCTGTCGAGGGACCGAGTTTGTTCTATAGCTCCTCTGGTCTTCCGCAATTGGATAAGTGCTGAGATGCCATGCGAAAGTCCAGCCCGTGGATTCTTCATGTCTCCAGGTGTCATCGTGTGAGTAGAGATCCTCAGACAGAGTATTAAGCCGTCGCCTCCGGCTGGTCGGCAGGGATTGCCTTGTCGCCATTCATTTTCTGAGCTCTGCTGGCCCGTTTCTTCTTCTCAATCTCAGCATATACCTTCGCCTCCAGTGCTTCAAGCGCATTTGGGGCGTCCGTCTGCTGATCGGTGCCGTTTTGGGCGGAGTCATTCCCGTCGGTAGCGCTCTCACCGTTGGCAGCCCGAGCGGCAGCTTTCTCCTGGGCCTCTCGCTCCTGTTGAAGTAGGCCCTCGAGAGCCGTGCCCTCCGTCGACATCCCCTGCTCCTCCATCATAACAGCGAGACGTTGTGCGCGACCTTCTTTCTTTCGCGGTACAGGTGCTTTGAGAATGTTAGCAACTCTTTGCTGGGTATTATCTTCTGGGAATCGGTCGCCTACCTCTGCCATTTTCCTGGACATAAAACTGCCTCAGCAGATTGACGGCCTCATCACGGTTCCATCCACCTTCGGCATCAAACCCGCTCTCCACGTTCCCACCATGACCCATAGTCATGTTGGAGACAGGTTTGGGCGGCTCAATGTACGTCATCTTGCCGGGCTGCTTGTTCTCGCCTGTGGCAGCCGGGCCCTCTTGAGACCCGTTGGTCGAGACCGAGGCGGCAGCGGAGGCAGGTCGTTGAGCCAGAGGTGGTCGAGAGGGCAGCTGGTTGGCAACAGGCCGATGGATGGGGGTTGCTGGGATGCTGACAGCATGTGCGGGGTCGGAATTCTTGTGGATGCAGAAAACACCGCCGGTGCCACCGAATTTGTCGTTGACGGCGCCAAAGTAGACCTTGTTGATGCCATACTGGCGGAGCATTGACGCACACATGACGCAGGGTTCGACGGTGACGTACAGGATACACTCCTTTATCAATGTCCGGTCGACGATGGGGGCGGGGTGGAGCTTCTGGCCGTATGGGAATATGTGGCCATCCTCAGGGTCGACGTCTCCCCACTCTTGGTCTGTATAGGCCCTCGTGGGCGGAGGGTTGTCGGAATGTTGCTGGCTACCCTGTCTCTTCTTCTTTCCCTTAGACTTCTTTGGCTTCTTCTGCTCTTGCTCTGCCTCTGCCTCGGGGGTGAAAGACAATAGAGCGGTCAGGGCCATCAGCTCCGCGTGCCGGGTACCGTTTCGGGTGACGTTGGTCGCGTTCATCCCCTTGGCGATGACCCTTCCGTTGTGAACGAGCACACATCCGACAGGTGTCTCATTGGTCTTCAGGGCCAGGCGGGCCTAGAAACAATGGAATCAGCACGAATGCGCGCGCGAGAGCGAAATTTTGGCATGAGCAATTGTATACTGAAGGGAAATGCTCGGATGGGAGGTATGATGGGAGTCATGGGACGAGACGTGGTCAACGCGCGGGGAATAGAAAATGCCAGCTGGTGTACGGCTTTGAAACGCGGCAAAAAGAGCGTGTGAAACATCATAAAGGTGTGACAATGCGATGCGTGTCAAGAAACGATTGACGCGTTGAAGAGAGGGTGCAAAATCACGCAGACAAAGCGTGGGCGTGGGCATGGATGTTTTCAAAGAGAACTGACAGAAGGAAGGCGACGCAAGACATACCATATCCAGTGCCTGGTCCATGAAGCCATGATGAGTTGCTCGCTCCGCAGCCTTGACAGGGTCCTCAGGCTCCTCATCACCTTCAACGGGCTGAACCGCTGGTGCCAGATCGACCTGATCATGGAGATTCTCTTCGGCCTCTTCCTCGCCGACAACATGGTGCTTTAAGGTGTGGTCGACGCCATTCGTGACGTCTTCGAGGGCTTTCTTGGCTGCGACGCCGTTGTTGGGCGTGCCGTCCTGCTTGACAGGCCGAGACGCATTCACCGCGGGGACAGTCTGGGGCAAGGCGGGCTTGACGGAAGGGCGGGCATTGCCATTGGCATTTTTGGGGCCGTATGCGTGCTGAGGCCTGGCGGTGGCGGAGTGTCGCTGCATGCTTTCAGGGCTGCCGTCGCCTTGGAGGTCGCCGTCTTGGCCGTCGGGGTTGGGACGGGCGTCGGTGTGGTCGGCGATGTTGTTATTGTTGTTATGTGGGGAGGCGCCGAGGGTGTTATCTCTGTCGCGATTCTGATTGTTGTGCTGTCGAGGTTTGCGAGTAAAGATGGCCGACAGCAGAAAGCGAAAGATGGGTTGAAAGATGCCGACGACAAAGGCGACCACGGCGTCCAAAAACCTCGAAGCCTTTCCACCTGGGCCATCCGAAGAAGTGAAGTCCCCACTAGCTACCATCTTTGCGGGCTTTTGTGCAAACCCCAGCTCAAACGGGCAGCCACTGGGCTGCTGCTGCTGCCGCCGCCTCCAACTGCTCTTCTCTCCTGCCCTCTCTCCTGTCTCGCCCGTCCCTCTCTTCGCCGCCTTCACTTTCTGACGGCCAAGGCACCGGTAAGGCGCCGAATAGGCGCTGCCCAGGGATGAACAGCCCCTCGTTCCTTCCTCCGCTGCTCAGAAGCGTCTCCGTGGCACTTCGGCCTCAGCCAAGGCTCTGCCCTGCTCCTTCCAGCTCTCTCCCACACACAATACACGTACACACACACAAGCGCGAGCCTCTCTGCCCGTCTCAAATCTCACAAAAAGGCTTTTCAATGACGGGTAACAAGGGGCATATGGTCTTTCATTGTGGTAACAAGACTCGGGAGAAAGGGCAGACGCCTCGCAGATGACGGTCATGAGAAATATCACAAGTGTGACAACAAAGAGAAGATCCGGTTTGCAGGGTCAATCTGGGTTGAAATTTCGGAGCTCTCATACCGAGGTGGAAAGTACGCCTATGTGCATCAACATGCTTCGCAACGGCCTTGGGAAGGTCGGAGCTCTTTTAAATGCATACCCTGGCCTTGCTACCTGGGCACATGGGTACGTACTTGAGCAGGTGGGGCGTTCTTCTGCCCGGCGAACCAGATTACGCACTGCAAGACAACAGCAAACACATCCCCTCGGTCGCTGCCACTTGCGAACCAAGGTAGACAACTGCATCCTAGGATTGTTTGAATGATGTTTTAGAGGAGACAAGTTGAATTTAGCTCCAATGCAATGTTGCCTCAGTCATATTCCATCCGATCTTGAAGCGGTCCCAGTGGCCGTGGCTGCAAGCTCCTGGGCAGTGCCAGCAGACTTTTTGGAGCTCGGTAGGTTGCTGTGGGAGGCGGGAGAGGCCGGGACACCGCAACCGAGCTCTGGGGCCGCAAGCTGTAGAGCGTTCAGAGCGCCTGAGCTTGGGCATGATCATGATCATGGGAGAAACCAGGTGAGTAGGTTTCTTGTATACTTGGAATGAATCGTAGATACCTGCAGCCATGCAAAGTCAAGACGCCGTGACCAATTCGAAAGCACTTCCGTACTTCTGGACGAGATAAGATTCGACGTCCACGGCACCAGCGGTGAAGCTATCGCAATACCCAAGGCACACTTCGGGCAGCAGTATGAGATACCATGTCTAACCATAGTCGTCCACAACTTCAACATTAGGTTTATCCTAACCTTGCCGCACTTGACAATAGGAAATAATCTGCTAAGAAACATGTAATTCATTTGTGGGTGGCTGGTGGGTTCGGGGAAGGGAAACTACACGGAGTAGATATGGGGTTCGGTTGAAAACCAGTCTGCGCGACTCAGGGGGCAACATGATACACTGCGTAGTCATTTCTGGTCCGAGGATATTGATGACATATCACAGGAAAACATTGGGACATATATATAGTCCAAGTTGGTGCACACTAAGGCCGTACCAAGCTTTGTAAGCCTCACTCCCAGACGTACCCTCGCCTCCAGCTCCCAACATCACGAGCAAAATGCGCTCCGTCGAGCCCCAGGTTTTGACCATCATGACGTACTGAGTAGAGCAAGAGCAAGCAACATCCAGCGCGGCGATACTCAATGTGGCATTGAACGGTGTCTGTCTCACATGTCGTATACTATTTGACGCGGGCGCAAGTGAGCGACGGGATGAGGCAGTCCCCGGGCATGCAGAAAATAGGTGGAGGAAGAGGCCTGAGGCTCTGCAGTGGATTCAATCAATCCCAGTCGTACCCCAAAGATACACGAGCAAGAGGAGTCACGCTTGCATGCATAGCACACATAGTATTGATCCATTCGATCCATTGATGGACGGTCGATGCTACAAGCCACCCAGCCCATGTGGATTGACTCATTGCTCAGGTGGCAGGCAATTGGCCAATTTGACAAGGTCTAGCCTGAACAAGGTGACATGCGCGGATGCCAATTGGAAAGGCCGTCCCGAAAGCCCGTCAGCAACCTTGCAGTAGGCTAGGTTCTAAAGTTGCGGACGAGAGTGGATTGACGGGGACCGGGTCTCACTCATCAAACGATTCTCTCGCCGAAAACCACTGCAGACTGGGGTCAGTCCAGCCAATGACAAGCTGGGAGGGGGACCCACCACCAATGGCAGCTACAAGTGAGCCTTGGGAAGCCTGCTAGGGCGCTACAGTCCGCTGGTGGGGTTTGGACATCTTGCTGCGAAATCCTGTCTGCTCCGGACCTGCATCTCGTCACGGATACCTGCGACAAAAACGGTGAGATATGGAGCAACGGTTTTAGAAGTCGCAGAAAGACGATAATACTCTGGTTCATACTTTTCCACCAGACTTTGGTGATGCAATCGGCGACAGCTCGACTGAGTTCGCGGTGAGCTGGACAGGCCACTTCAGGCGGGCTGGCGGCGATACCCCACAGTACCTTACTATCAGAATGGCTTGGATCCGCAAGTAGACGCTACGGAAAAGGCGCTATTCCATTTCGGCTCGCCGAATGACTGAATTTCATCCACTGCTGCGCCTTGTCCAAGATGGCTTCCCGAGTTTCAAGGCCGCAAACCATATGAAGTTGACTCCCTCCCGAGCCTAGGCATTGTCATCTGTTCCCCTTCTTTCTTCTCAACTAATCGACATATCGCGTCGGAAGCAAGATTATTCCCGTGTCTTTCCCAAGACTGAAGAGCTCTGGCAGCAGTCAAGAGACCAGCCATCAGAGAGAGACTGGGTCCTGCCTCCAATACTCAGCTCTTCTGCCTAAACCCAATCTCCGCTATCCCCGGATTGTCAACGCAAACACCAAGCAAATATCTACCGGCAACACAACCTGATAACAGAACATATACGACACAAGGCAAGATATCGAAGAGACCTGCCAAGGTCAAATCACTAGATCAAGCCGCCGGTCGTCCTGTAACTCATGACCGGTTACCCCACAGAAACCACCAACAACGTCCCACACCAAAACCTGCATCCCTTTACCCTGTGTTTCAGTCGTCGCCCTGTAGCAATGGCCGACATGTCGCGAACTGCCTCGGCCGTCGAGGGCTTCAGCGTCTACCAGCCTGCCCTCGGCTCCCCCCTGCAGTTCCTGCCCGCCGTCGGCACCAAGGAGCTTGAGCAGCTCATTGGCGCTTATCTCCCCGGTCCCGGCTCCGCCCAGGAGAAGCGAGCCACCATCTCCATGGATTTCTTCGAGCACTCCCGCCAGACTGGCGAGAACTTCAAGTACTACGCCGTCGTTACCCCTGCCGCCACCCCTGAGTCCGCCTACAACGTCTCCCCCGTCATGTCCGACCTGAGCTTCTACAGCTCTCCGTCGCAGGCTTCCACTCCCGCAGTGGCCCCAGCAGCAAAGAGACCGCGTACTGCCTCTCAGAAGCCCGCCAAGACCACCACCACTGACTTCTCCCACCTCCCCGGCATGAAGATCCTCACTGCTGACGGCCAGGACGTCACCAACTCTGTGTCCCGCGGCTGCAAGAGCAAGGAGCAGCGAGACCATGCTCACCTCATGCGCATCCTCAAGGCCTGCGACGCCTGCAAGAAGAAGAAGGTCAAGTGCGACCCCAGCCACAAGAAGCGACTCGCTTCTCAGGTTGAGTCCAAGTCTGAGGCAGCCAAGCCGGCCAAGAAGTCAAGGAAAACCACTGCTTCACCTCCCACGGAGCACTCCGCAGTCTTTACACCTGCTCCAGAAGCTTCTTTCCAGACGGATAGTCTGGGTCTCAGCAGTGTCGATTTCTCCGCTTCTATGGATGAGTCTTGGGACCAGTTCCTGACCTTCAACGAAGAGCCCGTGAACGCCCCTATCCCCCAGGACTTCTACGGTGCCGTACCACAAGACTTCGACTTCTTCTTTGGCATGGACAGCTCATTCTCGCCATCCACGTCGGGCTCTTCTGTCTCTTCTGCCCAGCCACTGACACCAGTCAGCTCTGGTCTCCTCACACAGGCCAACGACTTCACCTTCAACGAGGACAACTCCCTGGCCTTCCTTCACAGCGCAGACAACAGCCAGGAGCCAAGCCTGCCATACCTCAACCCTGCCGGCCAGATTGGCAGCAACTACGTGGACTTCAACCTCTTCTCTCCTGCTTCTAGCTTCATTGACGAGGAGCCACAGTTGCTGAAGTCTGCCCCAGCCTCACAGGTTCAATCACCAACCGGCCTGAACACGCAGCTACCATCAAGCACCGGCCTGGCCCGCGATCAGCAGTCACGCTTTGATCAGCCTCAGTCCCAGTCCCGCTCCACACTGAGCCCCAGCGGGCCTGAGCAGCGAGTTCCTGGTGGCGGACAAGCCGCAGGACATGCAAGCGAGCTGATCGGCTCACTGCCATACCACGCAGATGACCGCAGCACGACCCGCTCTGCTAGTGCCGTAACAAGACTACAAGGTCTCCAGACTATACACAGCCACACGGCCTTGGGCTGTCAACAGGTACCAGTCGAAAGCCTTTCTGAGGACTCCGGTCTGAGCAGGCAGTCCTCCTCATCCGTTGCGTCAGCACCGGTACTTTCACAGGGGGTTAGTCTACGGGAAATCAGCTGGGACACAACACCAGTTCGCGCCGGCAATGCCCAAGTGACCTCAGAGACAGCCAGTCCCACCACTGTACGGAGGCCCCGCTACCATTTTCCCTTCATGATCATCATGCTGACCTCTGAAAAGGAAAACCGATACCTAGACCCGGGGCGGCGCCACCAAGACCTCCCAGACTTCCCGGACCTCTCGACGACCAACGCTGCTCAATCACCACTGGCATCGTCAATTTCCGTTGTCGCGTCAAGTTCGGGCAGCGCAGGCAGGCTGAGCCCACAACCAGGGGGCATCTCAAGGTCGGCCAGCAGCACAAGCCAAGGCGGACTCCCATCCGGCCTTTCACTGCACGCGCCACAGGGACTAAGGTCGTCGGCCAACGGCAATGCCGTGATCCGTCTAAGGAAGATCTCGCACGTCAGCGTCGAGAGCCCATGTCTTTCCTGCTCGGGCTCGGCACTGGTATGCCAACAACGCGGGCTCGGCTCCGCAAACGTCAACGCAGAGCTGCCACTCCAAGGCCTTGTACTAAGCCAAGGACTGCCGCAGCACCCAGCACCTGCACCAAAACCCGCGCGCCTGTCCCCGTCAGAGGACAGTGCGCCACTCTCCTCGCCGGCGCGACAATTGCTGGTGGCAGGCGGCTCCTCTTCGGAGGTGCTACCGTCACAGCTGGCCGCGTCCGGCCTTGTTTCCATACTGCTGTCATTGCTGATGGTGGTGGTCGTGGTGACAACGTTGCATCAACAACGAACACAAAAACAAGCGCAAGCCCAAAACGTCCTCGCCGGCCTGCCAAGCATACCAGCGGTCTTCCTCGCCCTCCTATCGACGGCCGCCCCGGTCTCAACTGCTTCCCCGCGCAAGAGATCCGGCGGTGTCCTCGGCCGCGTCAGGAGCCTCCTCAGCCCTGTTGCCCGCGTGGTGCCCCTGCTCAGCAGCTGCTGCTAACCGGGTACTCACCCTCACTGCCCTCGGGCACGGGGGTACCTCGCTGTCTCAGCTGTCTAGCGGCGGTGATGATGTTGGCTATGTCTGGCTCTAGCGTCTTGTGTGTTCTTTCTTGTTTTGCATCTGTTGTGATACCCACCCGTCCACTGTTTTTCTTTTGATTTGCGCATTTCTGGAAACAATAACTTTCATTCCTCTGTTGCTGAGCGTGTGTGTATGTGTGTGTACCAGTGTCGCGGTGGTTGTTTGGTGAAGCGATGCGATGCGATGCGATGCGTTGCCCACGTGCGGTGTGGGGGAATAAAGGCTGGTTGTCAGTGGTCCTTTGTTGACTATACTGTGGGTGGGCACTTGGTTGCTGGCCCGACTTGAGGTCAGACTTAGCTATGTACATGTCTGCAGATAGAAAATGAGATCTCTGGTGGCTGAACTCCTTGGTGTCCCTGTCTGGCTGTGACCCCATACGCGATGTTACTGCATATGATATTATAGACGCCCACCACTCGAGATAGAACTGTGGTTTATTTCTGCCCCAACTAGATTTAATGTGCTTCACTTTCGTAGTCCATGCCTCACTCCCACAGTCCTGAAGATCCTTCCTAGCTAGGTTCGTGATATGCTAGCCAGCAATACTGCAATGGCGTAAGATTCTTGCCAGGACGTTCATGGCCATCTCCCCACCCCTCCATATCCACCCTTACCATTGCTTCTAAGCAATATGCGATAACGATAACCGTACCCCCATGTGCATAAAGAGGTTTGAAGAGGCATCCCGGCTAAAGTAGCTGGCTGAGGCCACGGCGATCATCAGCATGCAGCGGAACATCAATACCGTAGCGGGCCTCCCGGACAGGACACACTCGCAATTCTCTGCTCCTCCTCGATGACCATGATCCAACACGGTCCCAGCGCAGAAAGTATTCAATCCGGAACACATCGCATTCCACCATCGCTCGGTATCTGCAGAAGGCCGGCCATCCATCATAAAGTGCAAGGGGAGTCTGGTTGCCATAGTCCAGCGGCTTGATGACTCTGTGGGCATGTCTTCTTATAAGCCTGCCGCAAAGATTGTCACCACACTTGCCCTGTGCTCGACAAGTATAAGAGATGCTCAAAATGAAGGTATGCCTCCAAACAGCCGTGACAGCAGGGTAGGCACGCCGGTGCAAGTCGGAGCAGGCCAAGCCACGACTCTAGCTCTCATGTTGCACTGACTAAGCTACAGAGGGAAATGGATGCACCCACACCTCTGAGCATAGGTTTTTAACCTTATATTAACCTAGCTAGGGTTTCCAACTCACTGTGAGAGCTCCATTGACTTATGTGAGATGACAACCACCCGTTGAGACGGACTCCCGGACTCCAAACCTCCGCCACAGCCTTTTGGCGCTGTGGTGGTCGGCACGTAGCTCCGTCCTCCGTGAGACAGCCAGCCACCACTCCCGGCCTGGCCGCAATCCCGAGACATGAGCGGTCTGAATCTATCTGTCTCATCCTCCAGATGCGTGCTGCGGAAGCGGCACAGGTGAATGAGAAACAGCACATCCGGAACGAAACGCACAGCAACAGCCACGGGGAAATCGGTCCTGAGAGCGTCGTCCCATGCTGAAGACGCTTCGTTTCGTCACCTCCCCAGTTAAAGTCGAGTCCCAGACTTGATGAATTTTACGCACACGCTCCTTTCATTCTCAAGACTTGTCTCGTCCGCTATAATATACAATACAAATACACAGAATGTTAAGAAGTGACTCCGGGATATTACACAGAGGCCTTCCATTCTTCCCCATCCCCCTCTCCCCTATTCTCACTCGGATCGAAGCTTGCCCTTTCATTTCCTCAAGCCCAACGAGCTGGCATCACTCAATACGCCAGAAAGGCCCACATCCAGCAGTGTAGATATATACACACAGAAAGGAAGAAAGGAAAAAAGAAAGAGATAACAAGATTGTTGTTGGGTATTTCGATTTTCATAGTACAATAGGTATCCGTACCAACACGCGGCCCCGTTCCGATGCGGTCATTACCATTAATATATATACAACAAGAAGGTTATTAAAGCTCAACTCAACAGCTCCTCAGCTTGCTCGCTCGCTCGCTCGCCGCAATTGCGTCAGAGCCTCACCTCTGACGCCACCAGCAATACCATGCACGCCCTCTGCTCGTGCTCGGCTTTTCATAGCCAGTTGGTGTGTGGAGGGGGCGGTGCGACTTCATTCTCGTACCCCATGCCCTCGTAGTCCGGTGGGCCCGACGCAGCCCAAACATCAGACCTCCTGACGCTGTTCTCTTGCAGAGAGGACGTAGGCATCTGTTGCATCCTGATGTCGCATGCCTGCACGTCTTCCATGTACATCGACTCTGTGTTGTCTCCCGGGGCAGCCCACACATCTGAGCGGCGCACAGGGTGCTGGGTTTGTGGCTGACACTGCTCGTGGGGTGCCAGAGGCAGTGGGGGCCCTCTCGGTGAAGCCAAGTCGTCGACCATGGTTGAGCATATCGAGTTCCAGTCGTCATAGCTACCAAACGGAGGAGGATTGTGGAGTGGGTGCATATCCGACATGTCTGACATGTCGGGCATGTTGACTGAACTTCCCGGCTGCATGTGGTCCTGTACCATGTAGTCGTTCAGAAGCTCAACCACAGTATCACGAGGTAGCCCGGGGAACGGCGTGGTAGGCGTAACATAAGGTGGAGGATCGGAGGCGGTAGAAATGGCGATGCTCGGCGCTGGGGCATGGGCGAACTGCGTCTGCGTCGGTGGCGGTGAGAGAGAAGTGCCGTTGACGAAGAGCGGCTGCGGGAGTGCGGTCGAGTCGAAGTCAACCTCGGCACTATGAATACTGGGCTCGGAGGCGGGTAGTTCGTGGACATCGGAGGACGCGTAGTTGGTCGGCCACTGGGTCAGAGGCCTCTCCTTCATGGATGGCGGGGGAGGCAACAGCTCTTTCTGTGTCCCGCTGTGGCTCCTCTTCGAGGACTTCTCCCTCTTCGGCGCCGGCGGAGGCGGCGGCGGAGCTTGCAGCTTGTCGTCAGGGCTTGCCTTGCCCGGGGACTGGTTCGCCGGGGTCAGCTCTGCCATCTCGAACGCTAGCCGGGCGACCTTGGCGGGATCATCCTTTGTCGGATTGAAGAACTCGAGGAGGTCTTGCAGGTTTCCTGCTGTCTCGTTCTCTAGAAATCCTTGCTTCCTCCCCGTCGTCTTGATTTCCCACCCGTAACGAGGTTGTTCGTCTTTAGGGATGTGGCTGAATCGAGCACCTATGATCTGTTTCCATGCCGCGTTCACACCAGGCTGGTGTAGCAGGCCATAGATGACGTTAGAATGATACCAGTGAGCCCTGGTCCTCCCTGCCTCGTAGTGTAGTCCAATATGATCAATGTACCGGTCCATGGACGGCAGGAAGGCGGCGCAGAAACCACAGGCCCATGCACGCTTCTTCCGGGTGTACTTGATCACCTTGTCGGCATGTGGGCATGTTTTGCAGTTATGACGTGTCTTGTGGTGTTGATTGAAAGTGTTGGCACCCCAGAAGACGCGATTGCAGTCGGGGCACGGGTACTTCTTGTAACGCTCGTGGAACTCATCCTCGTGTCTCTTCCAGTCAAACTTCCGTTTGAACTCGGTGTCACATCTAAGTCAATGGTAAGCAATGTGGGGTCGAGGACACATGAGCTTCGGCCCCCCGCTTGATGTTGCAAAGGCATCCACGAGGCAAAGCGGCCGGGTGAGACTCACGATGTGCACCAGTAGGCCCTGGTACTTGCCGAAGTAGGCCTATTGCCGGGAAGTTCGGTACCGGGGAACTGCGTGATCGTACTCGACCGAGAGGACAGCGACGTCTCGGTGGACAAAAAGCTGTTTCTCGACCCCGAATTTGCAGTCGACGTTGACAGCTGATCAGAACTGCGAGGTCGGTCCTCTGCCTCTTGAGGGCGACCTATATGAGCAGGTCAGCCTTTGTTCCCAAGACAGAACACCGGATGACCCGAGACGGGGTTGGGCTGCAACGGGGATGACGGGATGAGCGGGCGACATACGACTTGTAGAGATGGACCAGTGGGATTTCTTGGTCTTTGCCTGAGAAAGGGACAATGTCCTCGAGATTGGACTCGGCTTCGGTTTACCTTGAGGCGAGGACTGAGAAGGAAGGGAAGGCAAGGCCGGGAGCTCATTGTTGGCTTCTTCCTGCTCGAGGAGGGCGCGTAGCAAGGCCTGGCGCGACACACCGCCGTCAGTGAGGGCGCGGACGTGCTGCCTGGCCAGAGCCAAACTGTCCAAGCTCTCTCTCTCGGGCTTGTCCTGATTGTCCATCTGCGCTCCAACGTCGGACAGCAATTAAGGTTAAATGCGATCGTCGGGGATGGTCGGCGGTCGTGAGCGGTCGATTGCTGGAGTGGTGACCGGAGGGCCTGATTGCTGGAGCAAATAGCCGAGGGATGACGACTACGCGGGTGGGCGCGATGACATGTACCTGTCAAGCTTGGTCGGAAGAATGAAATGGTGATAAAAAGAGCTCAAACCAGTGAGACCTAGCCCGATCACCGCTGGTGAAAAGAGACTGGAGGCTGTGTCCTGTCGTGGCTTGTGATAAACAAACTCGCGCGAGCTGCTTCCGGGAGTCGAGGCGCAACCGCGAGTCAGGCCAGCTGGAGAGAAGTGAAATTGGACCTGGGCTGACCGGCCTTGTTGTTTGAGGATGTATTACTTTTTGGAAGTCATTGTCAGAGGCGCTGGCCAGAGCCGGAGGAGAGAAAAAGTCGAGCTGCGCGGATGGGCAGGGCAGGGGGTAGTTTGGGCAAGCAACGAGGCAGCAGGGTCACCTCTGATCTCATGAGTGTCATTGCAGGTTGCGGAGATGGGGGGTTCCCTGCCAACGTTGTTCCCGAAGCTGAAAGGTGGAATTGTCGAATTTGTGAGGTGGATCGGAGCACCTGAAACGCGCCCAGGAGCATCACCGCTGCCATCAAGTGTTTCGAAACAATGGCGCTCTGCGCCGAGCCGTCCAATAGGAGGCGGGCTGGCTGGTGACCCGGTGCAGGCGATGGCTTGAGCTCGAGTCTCCCTGTGGAGGCTCAGGGGCCATGTCGTCGAGTGCGAGACAGGCAGAGGACTTGTTGCAGAGCATCGTCAGCTGTCAGCGTCAGCGAGACGAGACGAGACGGGAGGTTTGGCTCGTAGGGCGATTTTCGTCTCATCTTTTAAGTCGCTCCCCAGCCGCGATGTTTCAAGCAGGCCGGCCCTGCCAGCGATCTGTTTGCACCACCCACCCCGGCACGAGCCAAAACAGAGCCAGGCCAAGAGAGGACCGAGAAAAATAATTGTGGGGGAGGAGCTGGTTTCGGCTGATCTGGTGATCGACGAGACGAACCAGGCCACCGGGAAACGCGTGTTTCCACGGTCCTTGGGCATAGCTGCGACGGGTTCCCAGTTGCAACGGGCGCGACCCCGACTCCGACTCCAGTCCAATCCCAACTTCCAGGAGCCTGGGAACACGCCGTCAAGCCACTGCACAGCCTGGGGTGTCCAGAATGAGGGGACGGGTGAGCTCCCAAATTGCAGCTTGCGGAGAATTTTGTCGCAGCGACGGGGTCCTCAAATGATTATCACGCAGCGAAAAGGAGCGACTTGGGCCGACCTGCATGGGGCACCGCCGGCCGCGAGGCTCGGTGATGCCGTTTCCCTTCCCTTCCGGATCAGCACAGGGCACAAACACAAACACAACCGCATCCCACTCGGGCGGCTGTGGCTCATGTCCTTGTTGTTCCTGTTCCAGGAGCCCACTTCTTTTGTGCCGCGATGGCGCGATGGGTTGATTGCTTCGTGGTGGCGGCGGTGGGTTGTGAATGCTGTGCTGTTGCACCAGACAGGCAACCCGTCTGATCCCATCACATCCCGTCACATCGCATCATAGTTCGAGCCACTGCAGGTCTAATGAAGGGGACCTAGCGGGTGACGAGTCTGCAAGATCCTGGGTGCCTGGGTGCATGCAAGGCCCAGCGCTTGTCGTCAAGGTAGCTCCCGCGGACGGTTCGCGAGCGGCGGCTGCGGGCCGTTGAAGCTCGTCCCAGTGCTGTAGCGATCGAGGGCTGCCATTGGACCGGATGCATAGGCTGGCTCCCTGTGAAGGAAGGCTATGGTCCGTTCATTGACAGATTGACAGATGTGGCCGTGGGAATTGTATGTGAGTTTGTACATTTCGATACTGTATTTGCACGTTAAAATGGGAGACGATTCGGGAGGGCACGATGATGAGGTTTGTGAGAGTTGTGCATCGCTTGTGTCTGCGCGCCCGCCTTCCTTCCCACATTCCACATTCCACAATCCACGTTCCAGGTTCCAAATAACCTTGCACCTTCCACTTTCCTTCCATCATTCCCCTCCACGTCCCTTCTTGCCCCTCCTGCCCCTCTGCTCCTCTGCCTTGATTCCCAATCCTCCGGATTCCTAATCCAACTCTCAAGTTTAGAAGGGGTGATCCGGCCCACCCGCCCACAAGGGGGTCCCTGCCTCCCTGACTGCCTGAGTCGGCCGAGAACCACATGCACCTGCCCTACGAAGCAGTGTGCCCACTATCAGCCACTGCCCCATTCTCCCACCCCACCTGTCCATCCTGGGGACACTGATTCGGCGGCAGTGACAAGCGTTAGGGATAGGGTAGAAAGGTGGAGGTCGCGGTTCCCTACTGTGCGTCCACTTCGGCTTCTAAACCTGGAACACAGCATCCATATCCCGTTGGAATTCCACACATCGGACCAGCCCAGGCGGGAGGGCAAATCCCAAGTAATTTCCGAGGAGCATGACTACGGAAATATTTTTAGGAGATGGCCCTGTTGCGGACTAGGCGGCCCCATCCAAGCAGCAGTGTCATGTTTCAGACCGTCTGTCTAAATGGAAGCTGGACGAAATAGCTTATCGGAAATACATCGAAAGCCCGGGTCGTCCGATAATTCCCCGTCTCTCCAGATAGCCTTTGGATCTAGTGCCTCTCGAGTGTGGAATATAGACACCACGTTTCATGTCGGGGCCTTTCTCTTCGATCTGTCCGATGATACAGCCCCAGTCATCAAGCCACTCCTCGCTTTGGCCAGGGGCTGGCCAGCCATGATTTCGGTGTCGCATTTCACAATTGACAACCACGTATTGGTTGAGAGAGCATCGAAAGAGCTTGCTCTTACTTCCTTGCCAGGCTAGCTCGGTACCCATGTCCCCGAGACCCCAGGCTTTCGCCCTCACCATTTTTGGTCCGACTGCGCTGGCTAACCTGACGAGAATTCGCAATCAGCATCTCTCTCCATACTTGTTGCCCGGGAATCCATCACAGACTGGTGGGTACCAGCCCTGTAAAGACTCCATATGGATCTAGACTTGTGGTTGGAAATTTGATGATATGCTACTAGAGGCCTCACAACGTTTGTATGTTGTGAATATTTCCTGCCTTGAAGCTGCTCACAAATCGCTTAATTCCCCACAAGCCGGCTCTCAAAACCAACGGCACGTGTCTCCCCTCTTCCGTATTATTGCTGTCAGCTACATAATATAGTCTTCTACCCCTGTCTATATCAGCCGTGAGGAACGTGCACCTGGTAGTTACGAACTCACCCAACCTCACACAACACCATGATTTCACAACCAGGAGCTTCGCTTCTCGCTACCACTTGGGCAGTCTATGCAAATTCCTGGCGGTTTCCAACGATATTGAAAGAAATTACCCGGATATGCCCCCTGCAGAGTCTGAATGAACGATGGTTGCAACTGTTCCGAAGGGCGTTCAAAGTTGCATACACAGACAATCATTAATGCTTCTTGTACTCAGGTATTCCGATGGGGCGGGCCAAGAGAAAAAGGCTAAATGACATCTGAGTACTCACCAACGCAGGATCCAGTTGGTGTCATGATCCTCGAAGTACTCAATGGAATATGTCTATGTTAAGGGAGATCAGAACGTTCACGTGTGAGGATATACACACACAGCTAGCAAGAGTGAGTTACATTTTCAAAAGATTCATTTGATTCTGCGACTTGTGCTATCTATAAACCCTAGTTGAGCGTACTTTCCATTCGCAAACTAGAATTCCCATTCCCTGGGGTGAAGGAGCTTCTGCGGCAGATTTCCCTTCACTACAAGCGACTGCGCACCTCCGGCCTTCCTCTTGTCCCTGGCTGGGCGCCAGCGAGTGACTCAAGCAATTCCATGCTACGGTGGTCCATAATTGCAGCACAGTGACGCTGTGAGATAGCGTCGACGACCTCCTTGGGCTGCATCATGGGTCCAGCCAGAGCCCAGGCGAAGCCTTGCATTTGGTACTTGCGGTATTCCTGTTGAAAAATAGTCAGTCAACATGGCGACTCATGCAAATGAAACGACAGAGATATTCACGCAAGGCATGGGTCCACTCACATCCCATACATCTTCAACCTCGAACTTTGGCGCACCGGCCTTGTGCAACTCACTCAAGTAGAAGCCGAGTAGCTCTCTCTCATGAGTCCTCCGCTCCCTGATAGTAAGAGCCCCCGTCATGAAATACGTAACATCGTGCACCCCGGAGTTCACATGAACACCCTGCCAGTCCAGAAACCCAGGCTGCCCATCCGCGTCGATAAAAGTGTTTCCAATCTGCGTGTCACCATGGACGAGGCACACCATGCTGCGGTTCGCGTTCGCCCACAGCGCCTGCATCCCCCGGACGACCCTCTCGCGGTCGCCCCAGAGCTCCTCCGGGATCGGCGGCCGCACCGCCGGGTCGCCGAACCGCAGCGCCCAGTTCTCGGGGCTCATCATCCCCGTGATGACCTCGCGCAGGCCGAACTCGCGTGGCACGCCCGGGAAGTCGGCCTCGCGCGCGCCCCAGGTGCGCGCGTGCAGCTTCGCGAGCTGGACGATCCCCGCGCGCACGCGGGCCACGGGCCACGTGCGCAGCGGGTCCCCGAAGGTGTAGCCGGCGGCCTTGATGTCCTGCATCACCACGATGCCCTGGCCCCTCGCGCCCGGCGGGTCGGTGCCGCACCACTGGGCGGGGATAAGCCGGAGCCCCGGGATTAGCGGCGCGATGTGATGGTAGAACTGGGCCTCGAGGCGATAGACAGCGAAGAGGGAGGGGAGCACCTCCAGGAGCTGGGGGTTGAAGCCTCCCTTGACACAGAGGCGGGTCGGTGGGAGCTTTTTGGAAGAGCCATGGCTCTTGGAATAAGTCACCTCGATGAGGACGTTGGTCCCTGAGCCATGAATGATCTCGTGGATCTTCAAAGCGTCGATTCTGACTCCCAGAATCTTGGATAACCAGCCTGGAGTGATCTCCTCAACCGCCACAGGCAGTGCCTCAGCGGACTCGAGACTCCGGTGCCTGGTCGTCGTAACCCCACCTGAGGAGTGGTCGGAAACAGACATGTTGGGGTCGAGATTGGTCTGCTCTAGAATGTGATAGGCTTACGCTTGGGCAGGAGAAGCAATCTTACGAGTTTCCACCGCGGACTTTGCCAGGCCACGACACAGGAGATGAGGCGAGTCAAGGAGGGTATGACAACTGTTAAGGCGTGTTCCGGAAGGTCGATGGAACAGCAGGAAAAAGAAAGAAAGCCCGGCGACTCGCCCACTTGATAAAGTCACTCATATTCATCCGAACTGGCACGGCTAGGAGGCCAAGCTTTGGCGACTCCACGTTGCAGAGATTAGCGACGCTTCGGATCGATCGCATGCCTCCATACCATACCGACAGTGACCAACACCGACCAACAACATCTGAATGGCGCCAACAATTCCGGGTCAAACGGTGTAGTGGGTGGAGCATGTCACGTCGGTCTGCACAGCTCATTGGCATCAATGACAGCTACACATGCTGTTGGCCAAGGATATTTGACAGCAGTCAGACATAACTGGCGACTCCTGCATCGCGCATCATATGCAGTGGGAGATCCCGCCCAATTGTGGTTGGCCAGAGGCCTGTCGCGTAGCTGCAGCCAACTTACCCGATGCACGGATTCAGCTGCCACTTCCATTTGGCAGGTCGCCTCTCGGCCAACTCTGACCTAGGATTGGCCTCCAGATTGTTCCAAGGGAAAAAGCAAAGCGAAGTGGTCTACTGCACGCTCGAGGCCGTGTAAAGTGGCTTTACTCAAGGGCTCCGGTACGGAAAACAGAGCTAAGGCGGGCTATCAGGCTCAATCAACGGGCGAGCAGCGACATGGGAATATCATACCTTGTTGGAAGCAAGTCAAGATAATCTGAGAAGTGAGTGGGAGTGGCTTCGCAGACTCACTGGCTCATCAAGCGCACGCGCGGACCGTGCTTCGGCCCTGGGCAGGGGACCAGCACTTGAGAACGTTGAAGTGGCTGGGCATATCTGCACGATCTGCATATACTCGAATGATTTGGACTCGTCCAGTCGTCCCCCGCCCCTGTCTTCCAGCCAAGGGTCCATGGGGTCCCTCCCAGATCCCCTGTCGAAATTGCTTCTTCTGCCAGCATTACGTCTAGTGTGCCGCAGAAGCCACGCTTGGCACGCAGCAACACTGTGGCCCTCCGGAATCATCCAAAACGGCTGTCTCCTCATGGTGTGTTGTACAAATATGCTGGTCGCCGCTGAGTAGGACGGCGCGCCACAGCTGCCTCTCCAAATGACGGGCTCGAGGGCCACAACAGCCGTTAAAAACAGTTACGTTGAGGGATGTTACCCGCAGAGCTGCTTTTCCATGAGCTGTCTCGAACGATCTGCAGATCAAATTCTGTACAAACTTTGCTGGCGTAATGAGTACGTAGCTGGCTGCCTTTTGATTCAAAACATGCTTTGTCCCAGTGGGAGGGTCTGTCTCTCCCTTCTCACCCAGCCAGGTTGGTCCCAGAAGTGATCGCCCGTCAAGTCAAATCACGAAGAGCCACGATGTCAAAGGTCGGAATACTGCCTGTCCCTGCGGGGGAAACTCCAGAGTTCGAAGGTTTCTCGGAGCTTCAAGTCAGAATTCTGGTCGTTTATATTGTGACCTCTGTGTTGGCGACTGTTGGTCTCATATTGCGCTTTTATACTGGAGCCTGCCTCAACCAAAGACGACTCGGTCCTGATGCTTGTACGTCGGCATTTTCCTCTCAACTCTGTCACAAAAGGCCGTCAACGTGTCGAAACATCAGCTGTCCTTGGCTCGAGCCTCCTAATAACAATATGCCTGCCGGAAATTCCGAGCTGACACGAGCATCGCAGTTCTTCTATTCGTGTCATGGGTAGTCTACCTAGCTTCGTTCATCGGCATGCTCAACGTCTTCCCATGTGGGTTCGGCAAGCATCTATGGAGCGTCACTGAGGAACAATTACAATGCTATATGAGCGTAAGTCAAGAAAGAGAGAACATATCTCGCAGCCCCTCCCCTCCCTTTTCCCAAGACAAAAACCTTTTCTATGTCTCGCCAAGCGTGATGGAACTTCCTTCTGCACAGGAGATGTCTTGCATGCCCCAATCAATTACTGATGCCAGACACAGAAACTCCTCTTCCTCGGAGTGACTTACTTCTGGCCTCCAACACTGGCCAAACTGTCTCTGATAGTACTCTATCATCGCCTCAATCCAAACACAGGCTTCCGCGTGGCGCTCTATGTCATCGCCTTCGTCATCACAACATGTGCGTACAAGATCAATCCCCGACACAGTGGCTTGCGACAAACCCACCCAAAAGCAATGTCATGTAGCAGGCAGATGGCTGACACAGATGTGTCAAAAAAGACACAATCGTCTTCACCGCCATCCTCTCCGGGCCCTGTAACCCGCTCGAAGTCGGCAGCAGCACATGCCTCAACAACGTCGCGCTCGCGCAGGCCGTGCTGAACATCTCCACCGATGGGGTGCTGGTCCTTATGCCTGTGGTGATGCTGTGGGGCCTGAATATGCCTCGGAAGCAGAAGGTTGCCGTCGGGTGCATCCTCGCGCTCGGGTCGGGGTGCGTGAACCCGTTTCATTCCTCTCATTTGGCCCCCGTCCCTCGGTTCGGTGGCCCGATGATGTACCGTTGTTGTTCTATCAACGGCCAGTGACACTTTCTGACAAGAACAACCCCCCAAATAGAGCGGTCATAGCCTCTTGCGTCCGCATTGCCTACGTCCGCGCCATGATCAACAACCCGGACGTGTTATATACGCAGGGCTCGGCTGCGGTCTGGTCCGCGGTGGAGATCAACATTGGCATCCTGTGCAACTGCCTCGCGATGTTGAAACCCTTCGTGCGGCGCCACCTGCCTTGGCTGGTCAGCCTCGTGGGGTCCAACGACGGTTCTCCGTCATCCGAGGAGGGGAAGGCGAAGGACAGTGCAGTCAGGTTCGGCAGATTTAGGCGGAGTGGCAGGAAAAGTAGCGGCAGTGGTGCTGGGAGCGGTGGTGCTGTCGGCGCGGGCAGTTATCAGCTGCACAGCTTTGGGAGGGACAAGGAAGCATGCAAGTTTGGCGAGGCGGATGGGCGGTCAACTACTGTTACTTCTCGCAGTGACACTTTGAAGACTCCGGATGACCTTTCGGTTCAGAAGGGCGGGATATTGGTCACGACGAGCACACATATGACCATGTGGAGGGCAAGTGACGGCGATGCTAGTAGTGAAGGGATTCTGACTGGCAGTGATGAGGAGGGTGGGAACCAGTATGAGACTTGGAGAAGAAAACATGAGCAAGGGCCTGGGAAGTTGGTGTGAGGGACTAAGTGAGACGGACTGAAGAAGAGTGGTGGCACAGCCTCAACCATATCGAGCAAAAACAACGGTCCTTGGATCAATTGTGGCGATCAAGGTGGCTTGTGTATCCGACCAAGTGTAGCTCATCAGCTACTTGCTCCGAGACCTAGTCGCGAGTCCCATGGAAGCACCCTTTGATTACCAATACATGTACATATTGCACTATCTAGACCCATCGGAGCTTTCTGCAGTACAAATGATGAAATATTGAGTGCCGCCAAAGGCGAACCATCCTCTCACCCAGGTCTGCCACTCTCGAGTAAATCGAAAGCTTCTCTGCTCCAAGGCCCATCGCTCCTAGCGGACTGAAATCCAGGGAACGTCATCTTCTTCTTTGGCCGCTCGGGCTCCTTCGGAGCCTGCTCGATCGGCGTCATCGCCAGGTCTGCCGTAGAAATTGGAACCATCAAGGCAGGCTGGGTGGGCGGAAGTACGCGTTGCGGAACTTGTCCCGCTGCATGTAATGCCAGTGCTGCTTTGCGGCCTCGAGATGCCGGATTGGCTAGGCGCGCATTAGAGGCCGGCTTCGTGTGCGCGTCTGTCGATGAAGTTTCATTCGTTTCAGCTTGGGCCGCTAATCTTGCTGCAATGTTGTTGATACGCCGTGGAGCTGAGACTTCACGGCGTAGGCCGATGAACTTTGATTGCCGGACGGGGAGATCGGGTGCTGTATCGGGTACTGTGTCATTCGCTGATTTTTGACTTGTCACAGAGTCTTGGTCACCAGTGTTCGACGAGTGCTGGTTCAAGGCTGACTCGGGTTTGTTCACGACCGATGGGGCTAAGGAAGCGCCTGTTGAGACAGTCAAATCGCTATCAACCGTGTTTGACGCATGGGCACGTCCAAGTGTAGACGGCTGCCTCCTAATACCTGGCTTCTGCTGGTTGAGCGGCGTAGCTGCTTGTGGCTTGGGTGTAGTATCATCGGCACACGGATCCGCTGTAATGTTCTCTGCTGCAATTGCTTCCTCTGCTGGGCCTTTCATCTTGTCACCAGTCGCCTGGTTAGTCGTCGACGGTTGCTGATTATTCGCACGAGGTCTGTCTTGAAGGGAAGCTCTGATGTGGATTGAGGGCTTCGCAGCAGGAGCGGGCGCAGGCGACGGTTGAGCCCCTCTCACTGTCTTCGTGGGGACCTCTGGTGCTGCGTCCTCGGACATCGCGTGGTTCACCCCTGTCGATGATTGCCGGGAAAGGAATTGAGGTCTATCTCGCTCAGTATGGTTCAGGCTCGGGAGCGAGTGTTTGGAAGAGGTCTCAGTTGCATTGTCCCGTAGCGTCAGGGCGGCGGCATCATGTTGTTGTGTTGCCAGCCTCGGCTTGCTGGGGCCGGGCTGCTGACCGGATGTCCTTCTCTCTTTCGATGACGAAGCGTCCTGGCCGGGGGGTTGTTTCTTATCATCTGGTGGAGAGCTTTGTGAGTTGGCTGCTGGCGCGTCTGATTTCTCAGAAGCGTAATTCTCTGGAAGCCGTGGGTTTGCTGGTACATCCAGCCTGCCAGGTACACCCGAACGGTTCTCACCAGCCATGTTTCTCTTGATGACATGATGTTCGGAAGGAGCAAGTATTACACAATCTGATGCTTCTCTGTTCGATGTCGCGGTAGAGTTCTTCCCCTGTGCCTCAGCATTTATTTTGAAGGGTGCCTCTGGCGGGTTGGAGCTGGGTGGTGGCATGAGATCATCACCCTTATCAGTCATCTCCGGGCTCAAAGTCTCATCCACTGCAGCATGAGTCGAGATCCTTGTCTGGACGGACTCGTTCACAGGCGAAGGCAGAATACTGAATGGCATCCCGATCCCCCTAAGGCCGAGAGGTGCGTTCAGTGCCGCGAGATTGAAGCCGATAAGCTCCCGGCTTTTGACATTTTTCTTGATTTTCTCCAGGCGAGGGCGATCCTCTGATGCTCTGGAATTTTTGGTCTTGCGTCGTTTCTTTGGAACCTCTTCCTCCTCGGAATCATCTTGTTCGCTTGGTCGAGGTGAGAGCTCTTCATATGATGCAGCTCGAGACTGTCTCTGTCTCGTTGACTGGCGCCGTTTTATAGGCAGCCCATCCTCGTCTGATCCCACGCCAAGCTCCTTCTGCTGACCTCTGGATTTCCGTACAGCTCTCTTTGGCCGTTCATCGGCAGATTCGACCACAGAAAGTTCCTCTTGGGCGCTGGTCTTTATGCTCGTAAATTTGCTTGACTTTGACTGTTTCTTGCGAGCCTTCTCTGCGAGCCTGGAAGCAGCCATGTGTTCAGACCCAGACCCAGAGTCGGCCTTCTGGGAAGTTGAAGCCAGCATTTCAGTGTCGTCCTCATTATCCTCATCAGAAATGATTTTTCTTCGACTATGCCTTTGTTTCTTGGCCTTGATCAGCTTTTGGTTGTTGTCCATCGGCATGAGTATCTCATCACCAACTTCGTTCCCAAGTGTTTTCCTCTGTGCAGATGATGAAATTCCAGGACTGGACGCCTGTGGAGGGGATGGTATCCGATAGGGGTCAGATCCTGCCCATGGCGGCGACGGACGCTTCGTGGGCTGGACGGCATCGCCAGGCTCTCGCCTACCATTATCTCCGGTAGACAACCCAGCATCGGACCTAATATGGGCAGTGGTCTCCACTCGGCCGGGTCTCGCATGTAGTTGCATGTCGCTGTCCCGTGTCGCTGGCCCGGGCCCCGAATGCGTCTGCTCCTGGATTTCCGGTGAAAATGACCTAAAAGGGTCGTCGTCTTCGCCGAGTTCAGTCGAAATCGTGCGCTGCGCGGGCTCCTTCCCGAGCTCGCCCATCGCTTCTCCATTCTCCCACTGTCTCTCGCGATCCAAAACCGGGTAATCCAGGTAGTTTTCGTCATCATCGCCATTGCTCAATACGTGGCTAGATATCGTAGTAGGCTTATTGGCCGATTCACCAACATCGCGGCCGTTCCTAAACTTGCTTGCCGGCAGAGATGATGGAGACTGAAATGGGTCGTCGTCATCAGAGTCCCCCGATTGATGCCTTGAACTCCCCTCAGAAGGTCTGGCTGAATCTGCAGCCACTTGTCGGCGCGTCTTCTTGGCCTTCGATGTGTTTGATATTATCAAGAGACCACGTTTTTTGCTGGACTTGATCCTCAGCTCTGTGACTGGTAGTGCTGGGTCCCTTGTCACGGCATTGGCACGCGTAACGTTTTCATGAGCTTCAGATTCCCTGCGATCAGAGCTGGCTTTGTTCACATTAGCCTTAGATACAGCTATTTCGGGTCTCTTGGTTCTCTCGTGGCTCTTGGCTTTCTTGTCTTTGTCTCCACGACCAGGCCCCAATCTCTGCTGCTTTCTTGAGCGAGCCGAGTCTTCAAGTGGCCCCGCCGCCACGTCGGAACTGTTCACATCTTCTTCCGGATTTCGCAGACTCGCTAGGGTGGCCTTTTGCGTCCTCGGCTTTCGATTAAGCGGAGGCGCAGCAGGTTCCGGATCATCTATCTCGATGATTTCAATGCTCTCTGGAATCGTACGCACAGTGTTTGTTGCGTGATTCCGCCCAGACACACTGGCGTGTGCCTTGGAAAACTCGATATCAGCGCTGCCCTTTGCCAGCCCATTGCCCATGCTGGTTTGGGCGCTTAGCAAAGCGGACCGAGGCTTGCTGGCTGGCTGGCCAAGATGACGAGGCTCGATGGGATGTTGCGGTGGTACTGGTCGCACTGTATCCAGAGGGTCTTGTCTATCGTTATCGACCATTGGACTCGAGGCGGGCTCATTCTGCGGCTGGGGCCTTGATGGCACAGAGCTCGCGGGGGTGTGGCTCAGGGTCAAGGTTTGGCCGAAGAGAGATTGCGCATAGCCACTCTGATTGAGACGCCGAGATGATTGTGGCTGCTCACGCCTTGCTGGCCTCGGGTGTCCCCGAGCATCTCGAGTATCAGCCTCCGTTGGTGGATCTGATCTTGCTTCAGGCCTCGGCCGACCAATGGCAGGGACGGAACTCGAAGGCATGGCACTGAGTGTTAAGGTTTGCCCGAATAATGCCGATGCATACCCGCTCTTGCTCGGAGGAGGATCGTCGTGCCTCCTCCTCTTGGCGGCTCGGTCATCCGGGGATTCAGCAGCCTCCTGCCTCTGTTCATAGGGAGACTCCTTGGGAACCAAAGCCTTTCCATGGTGCCCAGTCGGGGTTCCAATGACATTGTGAAGCGGTCGATGTCGCTGCGGCTGAACACGGCCCGAGGCAATAGCTGGAGGCCGGGGCAGGGAACGGGGCAACACAGCACTAGGGGCCGCTGACCGGGCCAGCTGCTGTATCTGGCGCTGTTGCTTTTCCTGGAGTCGCTTGTCCACAAGCTCAGTCAAGTCGGTCTCCCTACGCTCCACGAGTTCCTCAACCTGAACAATGACGCCACCACGATCAAGTTGGACCTCCTCGCCCTCACCAAAGTCGTATTCGCCATGCCAGTGCATGTCCCCAACCGAGTTTCCACGTTCGTCATAGACCATGACGCGTGCATTGAAGGAGTGATACTTGAGTCGTCCATCTTGCCACCTTTTCTGCTTGCGGCGTAGGTCATGAGTGAAGAGACAGCGGAACTCGAGTACGGTGGCGGTTGACGGCGCAGAGCCGGACATGGCGACTGCAGGCAGGCCGTGCAAAGTCACTCAAAGAAAATAATGAAATGTCAATACACAACCCAAGTTCTATAAGCGCTGTGAAGGCTCCCATATTCCCTGTGCCACCGACGTGTTGGGGATATGCCAGGGTCGTGACCGAGAGAGAGGCAGGTGGACAGACGCGTCTCGATGGGGTGCAGGCCGAGATTGGATCGAGACGCGTCCGGCAAAGATGGCCGCGATGTCAGGTGACTGCCGCTCGTTCAGAAGGTTTTGGGGACGGCTTGGGGTCTGGATCCAGCAACGTTTCAGGCCCCCTTGCCCAACCAGAACAATTCGAGGCGGGGTCAACCTGTCCTGTCGGATCTCCACCGGGTGGACTGTCCTCGCGTGCATCAACTTTCAAATGAGCACCGGGAAGTGGATCTCGCTCCTTGATTCAGTTCAGTTCAGTTTTCTAAAGCATAAACCCAAACGCCTCCCAATTATCTGTCCACAAGCGATCCTAAATTGAGCTGAGGCTCGGGGGCTGACTGCAATAGGGCGAGGTTGCCTAAATACCTACCTAGGCACGGCTAGCTGTCACTCGGGTCTGACCCCTCCCAGATCGCCTGCCTCTTGCTGCCTTGGCCTAGCTCCCGTCTTTCCGTCACGCCCCACCTTCTCAATATCAGGCCCGGCTTCGCTTCCTCTGCTGCAATAATAAATAACATCTGACCATGCCCCAAACTTAATCGCCCATGACTGTGACGGCATCACTCTTTTCCTGCCACCTCTTTCCGTGCCCGTTCTCGGATGGGAGGCCATCCAATGCCTAATCTGCTCTAATCTCAGCTGCGCCTCTTTCTCGTGCAACTCTGATGTCACTAATTTAACGGCGGTCCGTGCTTCTCTCACTTTACGGCGTCCTGTTGAGCCCCTTTGCCTGTGGCTCTGCGTCGCCTCTTCACCACTTCTCGCGGTAGCTTGTGGACAGCCTGATGGTCGCGTTGGATCCCTTGCCCTCACAGCACCCACCCAACAGCGTCGATAGCATCAGCAACCTGGCCAAAGATGCAGTCCGTGCAGAGGAAGTTCGGCAGGCTGCTCAGCAAGAACCCAGGTGACAATGCCAAAGTCTCGGTCTTGTTGAACGACTATGAGGATGCAGATCGCATTCTGGCAAAGGCGAGCACTTTCCCATCCTCGATCGCTTGCCCCCCAGACCACCGCAACCAGGGCTAACATACAGGGCTTCCAGCTCATCGAAAGCGCAAAATCCTGGCAAGAGTCATGGTTTACCCTAGTTAACTCGCAGCTCGAGATCGCCAACGTCTATGCGAGCCTCTACGACCCTATAGTTGGCGCATCCGACGGCCACGGTCGCCAGACTGCCATCACCCCAGATCTCCAGCTCCACAGGACCTTCGCACTTAAGGACATCTACTCCGACCTGAGGACAGAGCTCACCGAGGACATCACCTCGATCGAGTCGCGAATCATCGCGCCTGCCAACAACGCCCGCCAAAACATCGCCCCCATTCGCAAGACCATAAAGAAGAGGGAGGATAAGCGCTTCGATGTTGAGAAGACCCAGGACAAGGTCCACAAACTCCACCGCAAGGCAACCCGGACGCCCAAGGAGGATGCTCAATTGGCAAAGGCCGAGGACGATCTGACAACCCTGTCCGAGGTGAGAGACAACGCTACGCGGATTTGGTTGCTAAACACCATCTAACCTGTGTCACCAGGAGTTTGAAATCGCCGATCACCACCTGCGAGAGACCTTGCCCCCCATAATTCAGGCTACATTCAGCCTCGTGCCTCCTCTGTTGGCTGCCCACATTGTCATCCAGAACCGGCTCCTCGGCTTATATTATACTGTCTTACATGGATTCTGTGAAGAGAATGGCTTCCCGTCCCCAGCACCGCCAATGGACGACGTGATTGCGGCATGGGCCCAAGCCTTTGAGCCTGCGAAGCGTGATGTGGAATTGATCTCTATGATTGCCCGGGGCAGAGGCATCAGGGAACCTCTGAACCTATCGAACGATGGCGCTCCGCTCGGCCGGCAGCTCTCAGCCCCTCCACCAGAACCTGGCATGCGCCGCGCGTCATCGAGCCTGATACCTAGTGCCAATGGGGGTCGGCCACGAATAACGTCATCCAACTCGACGGCGCCCGTGACGTCGCCGACACCTTCACCACAGCCCAGCCCCAACTTTGGCCCCAGGCCCGACGTCAAGAATTCCAACTATGGTGGGCTCTTGAAGCCTACAGACTTCACGACCGCGAGTGATCTGGGCAGGTCGTCTGGACAGGTCTCTCCGTCCCAGCTTCGCCAAACGTCTGCAGGTGACTACTTCGGAAGCCGCAACCCACCCTCTCCAGCTTCCACGATCGCGTCGAATTTCTCGCAAACCAGCATTGCGGCCAAGAAAAAGCCACCCCCACCGCCCCCACCGAAGCGGATAGGCAGTAGCAAGCCAGAGGAGTACGTGATTGCGCAGTACGATTTCGCGGGCCAGGGCGCCGGCGACTTGTCTTTTCGGGAGGGCGACAGGATCAAAATAATCAAGAAAACGCAGACCGACCAGGACTGGTGGACTGGCGAGCTTGGCGGCAGGAAAGGAAGCTTTCCTGCTAATTATTGCAAGCCCGCTTAGTTGCAGCTTTTTTGGCACGAGTCATAGTTACCCATCAGGATGAGCTTCTTACGAGCGACGACTGGCAGGCTGAGTATGATGTTAGTGTGGAGCGGGAGGGGGGTCGGGACGTAGCGACCAGGACAGCCGGAAAACTGGAGCAGAGAGAATGTTAATGGATACACGTGGATACCTGGGAACACTACGAATTCGATTAAAGGTTGGAGCGGAGGGTGCTTGGCTCGAAGTCGGCAGCACAAAAAGAGGGTCCTCAAATTAGCCCCCTTCCTCCGTATAATTAGACTATACGACACTCAAAGCCTCTGGCGGTCTTAATGATCCGTACATACCTAGGTAGCTTTAGATGTCTCCATCGTTACTATTAAAATCACTATATATGCATACCACGTCGGCCTTGGTGCATGCTTGTTTGAAACATTGAGAGTGAGGTCTACCACAGGATCAGGTGCGCCTGCTGGAAAAGAAACCCCCAGCTTCAAACCAGTACAATACATGTCCATCGGATGTTGGCTGTCTAGCGGGGTTGGATATAGTTCAGTGGTTGTAGCTGTCCTGCCTGTCGTGTTGTTTTCCTTGCTGTTATTCGACCGCTGCCAGCGCCAACTGCTTCGTCAAAGCCGCCAACCGCTCCTCGATCCGATCTGTTTTCAACGTGAGTGCATCGTTATCTGTCGAAAGCCACTTGCAGCTTTCAATCTTGGGATGTGTTGGTGTAAGATTGAACTCAAGATATCTATCGGCGAAAAGATATGCAAGGGTGCCAAAATCATGTCAAATTACCCACTCGCTGGGTACTGCATATGCATCAATGCATTGTCCACTCATCGTCCTATCTGATCACTCTTTCGAAATTCACAACTCACGAAAGCCTTCTCATCCTGCGTCTGGTCCAGACTTCCGTCCCAAGTAGCCACATTTTTCTCATGCATCACGCAGTCCCAGGGTCCGCTCTCAATAACCGCCAAAGGCTAGCCAGACTTGCTCAGAAGATTCTCCAGCGCCAGTCCATTCTAAGGCTGGTCGGAATTGTCGTCGTGGGATTCACTGGTTATCTGTGGCCTAGCCACTGTAAGAAATATTAGAACTAGGACGATGAGTTACGTAGGTATTCGTTCAGGTACTTATAAATTATAGGAATCTTACGTACTTTGATCTTCGGCGTTGAGAGAAGGTTCCCCTCTCGTATCGGAACATGTCTTTCATACTTGGCGCTGCTTTTTAGACCGTAGCGTCTGGCGAGTCTTAATCGGTACTTGCTGGGGATTCGAGAAGCTCTCCTTCTCGACTGCCATCGTCGATCATGAAATTCTCCCATGCTAATGTAAGCGTATCCTTCGCGCAGCGGAGGCAACAGGTCTCCCTGCCACTGCCGTAGGTAGGGCTGAAGACTAGCCCTTCGTCTCCATCATCACTATCTAGGTGACAGCGGCAAGCGGAGCACATATTTCCATGTGCGTAGTTGTGGCTGTAGAGACCCGGCAAAGAATCCGAGTCTTGATTGTCATCATGAGGCTAGTTTGGTGGACTGTACATGTGGTTTCGCTGTAGAGCGATGAACACGGACGAATGTCTACATGAAGCTTCTGAGATCATGGCGTCGATAGAAGTCTCGCAAGCTGAACGTAGAACGATTCCGATAGAAGCCTGAGGTGTTTGCATGCAAATAATGTTTTTGCTTGTGATATAGAATGCTAAGTCAACGTCCAACCAATTCCTACGTATGAAAGCAATTTGCGAGACCACAACATATGACTCAATCACTGTGGTATATATTTACATGTAAAAAGTCAGATCTTCTGGGTCCAGCTTTGAGTGTCTTCAAAACACCGGCATGTTCATGTGTGATCTATCAGGTTCGTACTTCGAAGAGTTACCATGTGCAGTGTTTATTAGCAAGAGTTGAAATAGATCACCTAGATGTTCCAGATACTGGTTGGCCATGCTTGGAAAGGTTCTCATGGAGGCGAGCGAGCACAATAAGTCAAATATGAAGATCTTCTTATGCCCCAAAATTCTTCAAATTGCCATTTTTGGATCATTCGTTGATGAGGGGTGATCCCCCCCATCTATGTGACCGAATTGTGTAGTAGAGTTGGAGGGCAAGGCAAGCGATACTGGCCAGATAGATGCCTTCCGCTTCTGGGGTTGTACCCGTAGCCGATGATCATCAAAACAACACAACAACTGTCTCTGATTGAACTACTTCCCATGCCATTAATGACAATGCTCTACAGATCCATTTATATAGACTCAACTGCAAGAGATTGGCGGGAGGAGCAACACTTGAGCAAGCCCTGATGTCAGGCGCGAGCTGTTTTTCGAGTTATCGAGACACCTTGGCGGCTAAATATCTCTCATTATCAATTCAGAGTCATCATGTGTCTGCAAACTGAAGACATAGCTACTTCTTCATATATCGGAAGCTAGCTTCGACTGGTCCTATGGGCTCCATCGACCCTGAACCTCGTCGGGTACTTGGTAAGCAAGAACCACACCAAAGTGGATTCGCTACCAGCACAGGTTTATGAGGTATTGGACACAGATATCTAGGTATCTACTCAGGAATACTGGCTGGCTCTCAAGCGGTGTCAAGAAAATGCCGCAGGAAGAGTCTACTGATACGACATAACCGCCTCCCCTCACTCTTTTCGCCTTTTCTCTCCCTCGTGACTCACCACTGGAAGGCATCCTCAAATGTATAATGTTAATGGTATCTACTCAGCTCTTTACAAATGTGAACAGGCCTAGAAAGCCTTAAAGATTCAGCCTTCGAGGAGAGGAAAGATGCTTAGCGTAAGCCACGGTCAAGCAAACGGCACGAACACTCAATCGTCTGCAGCACCACTTGAAATCGTCATTACGTACGTTGATTATCGAGGGCTAGATTCTAGGCAGGCTAGAATAGCTTCAGACAACCCTGATGATAGACGGCTGGCCTTAGTCAGCCTTCCGGCAGCTGCCCAAAACAATATAAAAGTGCAGCCCCCTTCCCAACCTCGACCTCTTCCTTTCTTCCTTTCGACAACTACCCTCGTCAGAACTGAAGTACGGCATCACCAGACCGTTTTCCTTCTTTGAACAACGACGAACCATCTGTCTTCTCATCCCGTCTCTGAACAAACCACTCTCATCTTACTCTTAATCTCCAGCCTCCCTCACCTACAGACCTTGGAAGCAGAAACAAGCAAACAATCCACCAACACCTCAGGAACCAGTGATACTCCGACTGCAGCAACCAAAGCGTCAACCAGTCACTACGTCAAGATGTCTCCCCATCAAACCCAACGCATTCGACAGTACGCTGTTCCCGGCTGCTGTTACGAGAAGCCTATCATCATCGGTGGCGACGAACAGGTGGCGCCCATCAGAACAAGACCAAAGCCGATCTCCAACCACACGGCCACGTGGCTTGAGGAGATGGCGAGGGAGAGACGGGAAGGCAGAGTCAACAGGCCTGTCGTTGCAAATGTGCAAGCCCAAGGTCGTCGGGTAAGCTCAATGTTTGGCCCTGCGAATGCCAGCTACAGAAAAGCTAACAATTCACAGAAGCGAACAGTTCTAGACGTTGATGACTACAACGAAGAACCCCGCAAGGGTGGTGCGAAGCGCGTGCGGCTGTCTGGAGGCGACAGCTACCCAACTCACCTCACATCTCACGTCATCGATTCGCCTTTATATCAGAACCACAATCACAATCTCACCAAAACAAACGACGAGAAGGCTGAAGACACCCTGGCAGAGCTTGAGGCGGGTCTGCGGACGAGGCAGCGTCAGATCGATCAGGAGCGTGCCATTGTCCGCAACATTCAGTTAGCTGAGGAGCAAGCGAGACTGAGAGAGGAGGAGGAGCAAGCTCGCACTGCCGAGCTTCAAGATCAACAATACCGATCAACTGTCCGGTCGAGCCTTCACATCACATGGCAAAACCACGATCGCGATCGTCAGGCAGCCGACGAGCGTCTCAAAAACATAGAGCGGGAGCAGCGTAAGGCGGCTCAGGCGAAAGAGAGAGAGGAGGAAGAGAAGAGGAACGGAGAGCTCGCCAGAATGGAAGTCAGTCTAAAGAGCATGTGGGAGACCCATGATTTAGAGCAGAGAAGGACCCCGAAGATCAGGCCTGGACAGTTATCAGAAGCTAATCAGAGGCGGGTCAGAGAGCGTGAGAAGAGGATGGGACGGCGCAGAATTTAAGGTGACCTCCATCCTTCTAACACCAACCCTTGAGTCCCATATCCGGTCAGGAAACGGAAAAAAAATTGAAGCGCAAATCGGATGGTTTCAGACGCCCTACTCTTGCGGAGTTTGAGTACGCCAAAGCGTCGCAATGTCTCAAGAAGTACAAGACACTAGCAGAATCGCTCTACATAGACCTGATACTCTTCACATACACTGGGGTTGAGATCATTTGACGAGATGCCATGTACTTAGGTCATCCGCATGCCTAGGTACCTCCCGAGGTCGTGGAATACATACCGATTCCGTCAACCTCCTGGTGTGCAGATGACTCAAAAAAATCCCATGCTTGACCTCTTCCAGTAAAATCTTCCCCTAGTGTAATGTTGCGTGACTGAGAGCTCAAGACTTGCACCAAGTAGCTGTGAATGCCCAGTTGATCGCGTACACATACAAAAATTAATGCACACTTCTAGGGATTACTGTAGGGTGTGATCTTGGTCCTCTAGAAACATGTGTTTGGAGTGCTAAAGTCTGGGCCCAGAATATTGACTTTCTTTGATACATGTGATAATTAAAACAAGACTGAGCGGATGCATGTCGAGCAAGCGGATATATGTGGCCAGGGTTCAGTGTTGTCAGCTTCAGGGATAAAGCGAGGCTGGGAGGCGGGTCCGCCCTTGCGCTGCACCGAACCTTATTTCGACCTCGCTTCTCCACCATCAGCCCATATATTTGTTCACTCCTGAAGTCACGGCCATGTGCGGGCCCATCGTTGCAGGTTCACGCAATTAGATAATACATAACACATACTTCACACTGACGAGTTGCACTTGAGTCTGGACTAACTGCTATTGCCTGCGCTTCCGAACGGATTAGTCAGGCTCGAAATCAATGCATAATCGACCGCCATCATGGAAGCACACGACGCCGCAGTAGCAGCAGTCGCCGAGAGAGTAAAGCACTTCCACAAGGAACAGAAGCCCTTTCGAAACTACCACGGCTCGAGTCTCAGCACGCGGCCGTCAGACAGGAACAGAGACAACATCGTGGACACCAGCTCGCTCAACAATGTCCTCTCCATTAACAAGGCGAGGAAGACGGCATCGGTCGAGCCAAACGTCCCAATGGATGCACTCGTCACGGCAACGCTCAAAGAAGGCCTGGTTCCGCAGGTTGTGATGGAATTGCCGAGCATCACGGTCGGTGGTGGCTTTTCCGGGTCTTCCGGTGAAAGCAGTTCGTTCCGCTTCGGCCTGTTCGAGGCGACCATCAACGGCATTGAGATTGTTCTTCCCACTGGCGAAGTGGCCAAGGCTTCCAATTCTGAGAAACAGGATCTCTTCTGGGGTGCAGCTTCAGCCTTTGGGACGGTCGGTGTGGTGACTCTACTGGAGGTCCAGCTCATGGATGCCAAGAGATATGTGGCCCTGACATACCACCTGACGAAGGGGTTCGACAACACACTGGTGAAGATCAAGGAGGAGACGAACGACGATGAAAATGATTACATTGACGGCATAGCATTTACACCAGAGTCATCGGTGATATGCTGCGGTCGCATAGTCGACGACTTGCCTTCAGGACAGAAGCCGCGACGCTTCACGCGCAAAGGCGATCCGTGGTTCTACCTCCGGGCACAGTATGCCCACAATCAGCTTTTGAAATCCCCAGAGAGTGCCGTCACAGACTACATACCAGTTTGGGACTACCTCTTCCGCTACGACCGAGGTGGCTTCTGGACCGGCAGGCAGGCCTTTCAGTACTTTAAAGTGCCCTTCAACCGTATCACCCGCTACATCCTCGATCCATTCATGTACACACGCGTCATCAACCAGGCACAAGCCAAGACCGACTTTTCGTATCACTATATGATACAAGATTGTGGTATACCTTTCCAGAAATGCAACGAGTTCAAGGCGTGGCTGGATGAGAACGTTGGCCTCTACCCTCTCTGGCTATGTCCTCTGAAGGCACGTCGAGACTCCCCTGGGTCTTGCCACGGGATCCACGCAGCGATGGGCAGGCGAGACTACTCCGACCTGCTAAACTTTGGCGTGTGGGGCCTCATCTCCTGGAACCGTCGGGACGTCCTCAACAAGAACAAGGCGTTGGAGGCAAAGGTGCGCGAGCTGGATGGGTGGAAGACTTTGTACGCTCACACATATTATACTGAAGAGGATTTCTGGTCTGTCTACGACAGGGAGTCGTATGACATCGTTCGGGCCAAGTATGGTGCAAACTATCTGCCCAGTGTATATGAAAAGGTTAGTGTCAAGGTCGATCTCGATGCTGAGGAGGCCGCACAGCGGGCCTCAGCGAAAGCCAGGCTGAAAGGGAGGGTGAAGTCAACGTGGCCAACACGTGGGCTGTTGGGTTTGTATCATGCTATTCGAGGAGGGGATGTGCTGCTGCAGAAACAGGCGAAAAGACCAAAGGCACAATAGACTTTGTCATGGAATCCAGACTAGACATGATGCCACCTCCGGGGCAGCGGTGCATCTGCATCAGTTGCATTCAAGCAGAGTTCAAATAAAGCCCGCTTGCCTCCACTTCCCTCACCCACAACTTCCAAGGTCTCTGGGCAGACCACTGGGCCATCCCCGTCGCAGCCTTGGACTCGCTTTCGTCGAGGAATTTCAGGCCGCCCGGCCCCGAAGCGCCGCTTTGGGCCGCGAACGCCGACTGCATCGTCAAAGCAGCCGATTGTATGCTCGCATTCTTCATGGTATACACAGAACGTGACACGACCTCCTCAACCCCATCCGCAACAACAGTCAGCCCGTGACCCCTCATGAGCGCAACCACAGCACCGCCATCAAAGCAAGCCGCCAGCGGCTCCCCGAGGTGGGCATTGCGGACCAGCATGTCCGGCACGTCCCCTTCCACCAGGTGCTCAGCCGCGTCGTACACCTCCGGCCATCCCTTCGCCCCCAGGCCCAGAAACCCGCCCATGTGGTAACAAGGCCGGAGAGGCACCCCCGAGATCGTGTACGGGATGACGCTCTCGGCGTGGCTGTGCACCACGGCATTGACACGTGGGTGCCGGCGGTACACCTCGGAGTGGATGTGCCGCTCGGCGAAGCCCTTCGCGGAGCCCGGGTCCAGGGGCTCCGCGTCGCGCACGAGGTACTCGATCAGGTCCTCCGCGCTCGAGATGGTGCCTGGCGCCATTGACCGCGACATGATGAAGACCTCGGGGTTGGACGGGTGCCTCACCGAGAGGTGCCCGTAGGCGTCGAGCACGCCCTGGTGGTGCAGGATGTGGCTGGCGTTTATGATCTTGCGGTGGAGCGCCGCGAGGACGGTGCGCTGGGTCTCGGTGGTGTCCATTCCTCTTTCTCTTTCCTATGCGAATTCTGAAATTGGCCTAAGAATTGTTTTCTCTATGTTTTCTCTATGGATTTGGCTTTCCAAGCGGCCCAGATTTGTTGTTTTTGAACTGTTCCGGAAAGTGGAGGACGTCATCTCCAACACGGGAGAGATATGCGGAAGGTTCGGAGGCGTCGGCGCGGGGTTCACAGCCGTGGTCGTAGCTACTTTGCTCCGATTTTAAAGGTATTGTGCCGGCTTGGCCGAGAGCCGTGTCTTTGGCTATGTCAACGGAGTGTCTATTTCAGGGAGCATCATAACATCGTGAAGGCGACTCCGTGCTCTATGCCGTGGCGGCATGACATCTTCGTCAGTGCTAAAGCTAGTGGTTATTGCCTTGATAATACGGAAAAGGCTTTCGGCCTACAAAGGAACGCTGTCAGAAGAGTCGTCGCAGGTCATGCCTGGGTCAGCTTGTGGGTCACACATGAGCAGTGCTAGTGTTGACTGGGCCAAATCAGAGAAAGACGCCGAGAGACATTGACAAAAACGCTGTACGAATTAGGGATTTATTTGTGCAATGAGACCAGGATCCCGTGGATCTAGTCGAAATCTACTTAGGTATCTATGAAGCTAACGAAACACTGTAAACGCAAGGAACCCTCAACGCCTAACGTGCCACAATCTCATGGCCATGCAGCATCCCAGATAAACAGCCAGTGATCAAAATAGAGCTCCTTGGGCCCAACGACAAAGCTCCGCCCGAACCCTTCGGAGCGCACCTTGTACTGCCGCGTGTACAGGCCGTCCGTCTGCAGGTGCCGCCTCTGCGCGAGGAATATCGAGAAGCTGCTCCGCGAGTTGCCCACGAAGTAGTCGCTCCCTGCAAGCACGATGAAGTCCACGATCGCCTGCTGGTCCCACGTCAGGCTCTCCAGCTCCGCCAGGTCCGCCCCGGCCAGCACGTCTGTCTTGCTGACGACCGTCATGCCCAGCTGCGCCTGCGCGTCGCGCCCGAACCTCGCGATCTGGCCCGCGTCGCCGCACGCCACGTACGCCACCGAGGTCAGGTTCTTCTCGGCCGCCTTGCGCAGGTACGCCTCCCGCTGCTCTGCGTACGTCGGCCAGAACTTCTCGGCGTCGATCTCGGAGCGCAGGTGCACGCCCAGGAACTTGCCCTCGCGGCCGTCATCGTCTCGGTCGCTGCCGGCCCCGCGCTTGACGAATTCCTCTTCCTCGTCCCCGATCGTCCTCGAGAACTCATGCATACCCTCCAGCGCCCGCTTCCCCAGCCTCATAAGCCGCGGGTTGAACTTGAGCAGCATACCAAAGGTGTTTGCGAGCTCGGCCCCGTCGCGGTGCACCGGCCAGGCCCACATTACTGGCAGCGCGGGCCGCCTGTCCTTGTCGACCATGCGGAACAGCCGGGGCGTGGTGGGGGACGGGGGCTGCAGGAGGGTCGTCACGCCTGTTGTGCCGTTGGTTGTGCCGGTGCGCATGTAGGCGCGGAACCTCTCGCCGAAGCGGTCGACGTGGCGGTCCGGCTCCGCTGCGTCGCACTTCTGCGGCGTGTGCACGAGCGAGCGCGGGTCCACCTCCGGGATGGCCAGCTCGCCGGTGGCGGTGGTGGTGGCGTTGGCGTCAAAGTATGGCACGTCGCGAGTCGAGTTGTAGAGAGTGATGTGCGGGCAGTTGTCGCCCATGGCGGCGCGGAAGTGCGCCTCATCAAACATGTAGCCAAGGGGCGCTTTAAGGGGCGTGATGTAGTCAGTGATGTCCTCCTCATCGCGCAGATGTATCTCGGGCATGACCAGCCCGGTGGCTCCCGCTTCGATTCCGTATCTCAGGCAGTTGAGAATGAAATTCCGGATGTTGCCCATGCCGCCCCAGTTCTTGTCGCAAACCCATACCACGCCCTCCACGGGCTCGACCTCGTCACACAACCTCTTCAGCGGCCAGCCTATGTACGGTGCATCCGGGTCCGACAGGTCCAGGCGGTAGTCAGGGTTTTGGTGGGCGACAGCTGACGGCTGAGATGACGTCTGTGCGGTGTGTTGTTTGCCATTCACGGTTTCTTTGTTGTTGTTGTTGTTGTTGTTGTTGCTACTGCTGCTGCTGGGAATGCGTGCGTCCTCACTCATCCAAAACGGCCTTCCGTCATTTGGCATCAGCCACCGGACCGTCCAGATGCTGAGCAGGAGGCCAAGCAGGCCGATGATGGCGCGCCGACGCAGGAGGAAGCCCTTCACCGAGGGTTCCATGCTGCAGAGCGACATGACGAAGTTATCCGCATGTCTACAAGCCGAGTTGAGCGTACGCTTATGCATAACCAATGCTTATGAGGTCCCAAGAGTTGTTGCCCATGCAGTCGCCGTATCTTTCCGCGTTGTCGCTGGTAAGAGGTTCAAAGGCAGGATTTAAATTGGAGGGATGACGTTGGAAGATAAAAGTGGAAAACACAGGCGGTTGTGCCGGAAAGAGCGAGGCGCCACCTGCAATACGGGGTCGGTTTTGTGCATTAGGATTCACCCCATGTTTTAGTGGCCACCTTACATTGTTGTCTAGGCGCCTTGGCATGCCACGGCATAGCCACACATTCGGAGGTGAAGGCACAGTTGATTCACATTCGAGACAGCCTTGGACTCGTCTGCCGAGTCTCCGGCCGAACCTTAACTTTGTTTACAGTCTCAGTGCGCATGACTATGACTCTAGCTGTCAGCTAACAAGACATTTAACGGATTGTGCTATTGTTTCCCCATGGGCGCCTGAGTCACTGGCCAACTGCACGCCTGCGCCCAGTGCCATGCCCAGACACAAGCACGGCGCACAGCTAGGTCCCCGCTAGCACCTGGTTGCGAGATTAAGAATATGCATACTGCACTACTGCACCCTATCAGCCGCCTCTTCTTCAATTAGCCGGCGGTGCATCATCCTTCTACTGGTAGGCGGATTGGGTTGTCAGCGTTTTATTTTTGGCTGGTTCCATCGCTCCTGCTGTGCCCCTGATTGAATATTGGTCTCCACACAGTCAAGTAAGGTTAAATCTTAAATTTGTGGGTCAGACAGTTCAACTATACAGTCATCTGAACACACTCTGGATTGTAGAAGCAAATAAATCTACTTCATTTTTTCAATCATGTCTTCGAAAATGAGGTGTTCTTATTGTACAGCATTCTACAAGAACAGGTATTCAATTTCAAAGCATAGACCCGCGCGTCGGCACAGACAACCGGCTGCCCTTTTGACCTTCTGGTCATCGATAGCTGCCCTGCGCTCAACAATCATAAATGGCTGACCAGTAGAGAGAGCCGCCTCAAAGCAGCAAAATTGATTGTGTTATTTCTGAGAAATAAATTTCCCAAGGAAGCGAGACAGGGCGGGTCTTGATGAAGTATCTTTTCTTCTCATCTTGGTTTAGAGGCCACCAGTATCTTTGAAGAACACATATGGTTTGGGTAAACAGTTAGACAAAGGTGTGGATTGGATGGTACACACCTGGGAGCTGCAGCCACAGCGGTATCTAACAGATGTAAAAATGACTCAAAGTAGCATAAGATAATAGAATACTCCTCTCCAGTACATCCCACCTTTAAGATGTTAGTAATTCTTCAGTGTGACGCCAATTTGCATCATGGGACCAACTATTGTGGCCAGAGTGAGGACTACCTTGAGATTCCAAACGGCAAGTTTTACGCGGCGTCACCCGGCACAGAAATTTGTCTCGATCTTGCAGAATTGCTTAGATTTCGGCTCAATTTCACTTCATGCCCAGATGTTCAAACGTAGGCATCCCCGATTTCATTCTTATTTCTTTACACAATCTTTGTACGAGGATCTACGAACCAGAACTCAAGCTCGCAACCCCAAAAATACACACACACACACACACACACTCACACACACCAAGTATGACTGCACTCAAAAGTCTCTACCGAACAATATTCCGGCACAAGAAAACGCTAGTGTCGAAGCCACCTGCCAGGTTCATTCCAGCTCCGCAAGCAAAAATCTCTCGTGAGCGCGCTTCGTTCTGTTTGCGATACATCGCCACACACATCGTCGCAACTATAGCCCTACAGTGTGCGATTGAGTACGTACCGTCAGGCGCATCTATACCGGCGCTGGTCGAAGCGGGCAAGAGAAATATAGTGGAAAACGCCGGAGAAAGAATTGAGAACATCCAGAAGTCTATGCCAGGGTTTGTCCACACCGGACGGAGAAATATAGAAGACAACGCAGAGAAAATACTCGCGAGCTTTGAGAAGCTGTGTCGTAAATTGCGCATTCCACGCTACCCGCGAGGTTCACTATGAGACTGCCCGCCTTGAGTCTTGCCCTGATGGGTGCAGCAAGTGCCGGAATGCATGTCGACTTCGATTCAAGAGGTAAGATTTCAGACCATATTTTTTTCTGGGGCACCAGGTACTGATCTTAGCTCTTCTCAGAATCCATCAGATCCGCCGCTGCTCTCAAAGCCAAAGACGTGATGAGCTTCTACCACGGCCAAGAGCCAGGCCACACCTTGGGGGTCCTCTCTGGCTCGGGGCCTGAACATCACGACTACGTCTGGTGGGAGGCCGGCGCCCTATGGGGCACGATGGTCGACTACTGGAAGTACACAGGCGACAGCACCTACAATGACGTCGTGCAGGCCTCTCTACTCTCCCAGGTCGGCCCGGACAGGAACTACATGGAGCCCAACGTCACCGCCTTCATCGGCAACGACGACCAGTCCTTCTGGGGTCTCTCGGCCATGCTCGCGGCCGAGTCCAACTTCCAGAACCCTCCCCAGGCCGACCCGCAGTGGCTCGCCCTCGCGCAGGCCGTCTTCAACACGCAGACCGGCCCCGACCGCCGCGACGGCTCCTGCGGCGGCGGGCTGCGCTGGCAGGTCTTCGCGCTCAACAACGACTACAGCTACAAGAACGCCATCTCCAATGGCCTCTACTTCACCCTGGCGGCGCGCCTGGCGCGGTACACGGGCGACAGTTCCTACGCGCGGCGCGCGGCCGAGACCTTTGACTGGATGCTTCGAGTCGGACTGGTCGACGGTGGCTCCTTCGACGTCTTTGACGGCGCCCACGTCGAGCACGGCTGCCGCGACATCAACCGCGCCCAGTTCAGCTATAACGCCGCCGTTCTGCTCCAGGGGGCGGCCTTCATGTATGACTTCACTGGCGGCGAGGCCGTCTGGGCTCACCGGGTCGATGGCCTACTCGGCAGCATGCTACGTAACTTCTTCGTGCCGCCCTTCGGGGACAGCAAGAGTGATGAGAGGGTCGCGTTCGAGCCCGCGTGTGAGGGCGGCGCGTCCAACGTCCCTGCGGACGGTTGTACTGGCGATATGCTCGCGTACAAGGGCTTCAGCGCGCGCTGGATGGCGGCCACCGCGCAATTATGTCCCTGGACGCGGGACAGCATCATGGCCGTTCTGAGGTCGTCGGCCGAGGCGGCAGTGCGACAGTGCAGCGGTGGCGCCAACGGGCGGATGTGCGGAATGCATTGGTCGTCTGGCAGATATGACGGCACGGTCGGAGTGGGCCAGGAGATGAACGTCCTGTCGGCGCTTATGGTTCTGCTCGGTGACGAGCCGGCTGATTCATATGGCGGGCGTGGTGATTGGCAAGGGGAGGTGGACAACGCCGCGCAGCCTCCGCGTGCGCCCCTGACGCACGACACAGGTGGCACGAGCGAGGGCGACCCGAACGCGGGACAGAGTCCGAAGAGCAGCGAGATGGAGTTCGAGCCCATCACGGACGCAGATGTGAGATTGGCCGCAGTGGCAACCAGCGCGGTAATAGTCTCCATGTTCATTATCTTTGTCTTCATGTGCTCTGAAACGGTCCGGCCGCACAAGGACAACTATGTTGAACTCAGCGACGTTGAACGCCGGCCTAGGGCCGAAACCGTTTTCGTGAACGCGCCTATTTGCTGGGTAGAGCTCGAAGAGAGGAGACCGAGCAGGAGGGCGAGCAAGGTCAGGATCAGGACCACGAATGGCCGACCTCCAGCCCGGCCTGCCAAAAGTTATGTGGCTCTCCATCAGCACCGGCGGGCCACGGTTTACAGTGAAGACGGAGAATCTGTAATCGGTGGTGACGAAGCTTCCGGTGTGGATGATGACCGGCGTACGAGGATGGGACGGGGTCGCCGAGTTGGGAATAACTGGAACAAAAGAGGTCAAAGATCGCATGGGCGGCCGGCTGTAGCGCGTGGCAGGTGTCAGCGGCGAGACGTCCAGAGTTCGGAACGGAGATAGCCTTCGTATTGCTCATACTGACCGTACGGAGTGCCGACCTCGTATGAATCTGGGCCTTTAAAATGGTAGGCGGGAGAAGGACTGGTCATGGTGCGTCCATGCATCATCGACGATCGAGTTGTGTCGGATTTGTGTGTTATGATTGCGCCATTTATCTTAGACATTCACCAAGTTGTGTCCTGTGCCGTCGGGTGTCAGAGAATTAGGGAAGCACCAATATGCATTTAATACCCTCCCTGTCTTGAGGCCCAAGTGGGCAGAAAACCTGATGATGTCGCCGTCCGGATAATGCAATGCAGATGCAGATATCTATGGAGACATTAAATAGCACAAATCAAATCAACCATGTTCGCCAGACCGCCATGTCGCCGCCCGATACCTCATCGCCATGCTAATGCAATTATTCCACATGTTTAATGTCGGCCGATGGGCCCGCAACAACGCTGAACTGCCCACCGGTTCCGCACCATGTCAGCCTGGCGCCCTTGAGCGCCTTGGCCTTGACTTCCTCAGCCACCTCTGTGTCGTCGTCGTTGCCGTTACCAAGTTGCATCTGGCCGTTGAAGCCGGACGCATAAGCCTTGCCCTCCTTGTTGACGAAGACGGTGTGGCCCCTGGAGCAGGCCACATAAGCCGCTTCTCCAATGTCGGGCACCGCAACGGGTGTGAGAAGGATTCGGGGCCGTTCGTGCTCGTCTCGCCGGACGAGCTTTGGGTTGTTGAGTTGGTCCTCCGTCAGCTTGAGTCCGAGGTGCCCTCCGTCGATTCGGCCCCAGACCAAGAAGCGCCCGTCCGCGGTGACAGCAGTCGAGTGCTGCTCACCGCCGTCCATATGCAAGATGCCTTGCTTGGATCCGGAGCGGATCTGCAGTGGGTGGGGTAGGATAGCGTTGTCGCTACCAGCGTCTTTGGCGTAACCTGCTTGGCCGTAGCTGTTGAGGCCCCAGGCGAAGAGCCTGTCCAACTTGTCGACCGCGAAAGAGTGGTATGGCCCGGTGGCGATGAGCTTGATTGGGTGCCGGCTCAGCTCGAGCCTGCCGGGGTAGTAGTTGTCGAGATGCTTGTTTTGCGGATGTGTGCGACGGCCGACCTGTTTCTGTTCGTTGACGCCCCACGACCAGACATTTCCCTTAGCGTCAAGTGCGAGAGCGTGGTTCGAGCCGCAGACGACCTTGGTGATGTTCCGCAGGCCAGGAATCAAGATTGGCTTGTGTTGCACCTTTATGGTCTCCTCCTTGTAGTACAGGAAGGTCTCGTGGGCCTCGCTGTCCTGTTGATGGCAGGTGTGTCAGACCAATCGGAACGGCGCCAATGGGGAAGTACGAGGGTGTTTGGAACTTACCAGAAAGGTTCCCCAGCCGTACACGAGCCCAGTGTCGGTGACAGCGAAGCTCGAGCTGTCACCCGCCGCCACAGAGGTGAACTTGGTGCCTTTGGGGAAGGAATTCTCTGGAATGTGTGTAGGGGTGGACTCGAGGGGATTGACGTCCTCGTCGTCCGAGTCGCTGTCGGAGCCAGCCTTTTCGGCATCCATATCGCGTAAGCCTCCGTCCCAATTGGTGTCCCTGCCCAGGGCGCCCTTATCGTTGCAGCCCCATGATACGATCTTGTTGTCTTCGGTCAAAGCCAAGACGTGCATGCCACCGCAGTCTACCTGTACAACGCGGTACGCGTCCTTGTCCCTCCCATCGAGCTTCGGGATGACGGTGGCGCGCTTAGCTTCCTTCTTCTTGGGTCCCAGACCGAGCTCGCCGCTCATGTCACCGGTGCCGAACGCGAAGACGGTCAGGATGTCAGTGGGCGCATTGTTGATGACGGGGAGGTCTGAGGTGTCTGGCGGCGCGGAGGTAAAGCTCTTGAGGGTGTCGAACGGTTCCACCGAGAAAGAGGACGAGAAGGACGTCGCAGCGACCTCTGCTGCTGCCTTGGCCTTTGTGGGCTTGGGGCGTTTCGCATCAACCTCGAGGTCGGCATCGAAGCCCCTTTGCCGCTTCGACGTCACTTTTTGCGCCTTTGGCTCCTCCTCGATGGCCTTGCGCTTCTTGGACGTGTTGGGTTTTGTTGATGTGCCATTGACGACGGGCTCGACCTTTGGCGCAGCGCGCGACCGCGTGGACTTGGGCGGCATTGTGAGAAAAATCTGTTGTGCGATGATCTCACCGTTGTGGTTGGCTGCTCGTTGATGGCGCAAAGCGTGTCTGCGCGCGTGTGTGGGTGGTGTGAGGAAAACCTGGTCCAGCAGACGAGCTTTCGAGGGCAGACCGTTGCAGGGTAAACCGGGCCCCCTGGGAAAAAATGGAGCTCCAAGCAGCTCGGTGCAGGTGGTCAGTGCTCCCAGCGTTGACTTGAGCTTGGCGGTTGGCCGGGTGAGCAAGCTCTGCCTTTGGCCCCCAAGACTGCTGCTGGTTGGGCTAGTCTTCTCGACGGTCAAGTCTGGCTGCCTGGGTTGGTGATGAAGACACTTGTTAGCCTGTCAATCCTATCAGGACCGAACATTAAAGAGATTGACAGCATCTAGCCGCCCTTAAAGGTGTTGTCCAGAGCTGTGCAAGTACGGGTGAATTGCTAGCTTGGTGAATCGAGAGGTGAGACCTCAGTTGACACAATCCCATTGTCTGTCTAGTCACTATGCAGCTGTGCAGTTTTTATCCGCCACCAAGCCTGTTCCCAGGTATGCATCATGTTTTCCCCTCGCCGTTGGACCTCATTACAGCTCCCATGAGTCTCGAGAGTCCACACTTCCCCGTCGCTCAGCACGCGTCCGCTGAGCACGCGTTGACATCTGCCCACCGGCATCCAAACCGATGTTGTTCTTGCCAGCGTCTTCTACCAGTGTCGACGTCGTTTGTGTTGACCTTCTTTTCCCCCGGAAGATGTCGTGGATGGCACTCTGCGACAATGATGGGGTCGATGATGCCCTGCGCCTCTGGCTTCTGGCGTAAGACGATCTACCCAACGCCGCGATCAAGCCGCGCGACCCGAGCGAGTCCATTGTCGAGTGACCCAGAGACGAGCCGTCCCACGATATCATGCCCCTCTCGAGCCGCGCCTCCGGTTTCTCTAGCCGAGCCGAGAATGCCTCATTCGTCTCAAACTCTCTCATCATGTTCTTACGGTTCCAGATATTGTACCAGATGAGACATCCGACACCGACCGCCAAGAAGGCGCCGTATCCAGATGCGCTGAGGATGATCGCTGTGGTGAACTCGTTCATGTTTGAGGTGGCTGTCGGCCATCAACAGTGATGATTGCTTATGTGTCCAATTCGCTTCTCGGGTCCAATGGCTTTGACAGCAGGCTAGATATTCCACCGGCCTCGCAACGTCAAGTGTGTCGTTGAAGAGATCGATCGTTTTGTTGCGCGTCGAAGATTCACTTTTGCTTCAAAGAGTGCTGTGTGTTGTTCCAGGTGGATACTCGACGTATTCCGCCCATTTCAGACATGTAAAGCACCAATTTATATGCACACAAACATCACTGACAGACAGGCAGGCCGCCGTCGCTCTGTGTTTCACTACTAAGAGTGACGAGGTTGTACCAGGAGAGCAGACGCATTCAGTGCCAGGACCATGGAAAGTGAATCACAGCAGGTGTCTTTGACACTCCATTTGGACCAGGTCGCGGAAACCGCCATGGTAACACAAGACGAGAACTCTTCTCGAGCCTCCCAAACCAAGTGGTTTGCAATCTCAGTACACCCAGTTGAGCACCGATCCAGCGAGACGATGAGTGAAACGCCTGCTCAGGTGCGTCACCTCGCAACTAGGGGCAGGACCGGCGGTTTGATCCAAATTGCACTCAACAAATCTGCGCGTGATGCTATTTAAATCCATCCATAAATCCCTCGAGGACTAAACTGCTCGCTGATCCACAAGTTCGACACGTCCGATAGGCAACGCCGAGAGAACTGACATGTTCCCGTGCCAGGCTCCAATCAGACTAGGAACACACACAGCACGATGTTCTGCATAAGGCTGAACTCTTAGCCGCGCTAGCCATCGGGCTTGTGCCTGACAAGAGATGACTGGCGAGTCTTGGAAGAGCTTGATTTCTCCGATCCCAGCTCGGCAAGTCCGTAGGTGTGCTCGGCAAGTGATCTTGGCAGGCATTTCGTTTCCCTTCTTGATCGTGTGAAAAACACCTGTGGTGTCTACAAGAACGACCACCTCCAGGTCCGGTTTCCACGGCTGCAAGGAAAATTTCGCATCTTATGCATGTGACTTGTTTTGTTCGATCGGCCGGCCACGAATGCATCAATGCTGTGAAAATCCTGAAAATGCACCCGGATAATTGTCCACATCGCCATATTGGAACTAGCCAAACCCAAATCCAAAAATGGAACGAAGGTTAAGGGTCTTTCTTCTCAATTGAGCTGGCCCCTTCCCGAAGTCCTATATTTCGATGCTCGACGGAGAGACCAAGGCATGACAAGTGCATGACAAGGTCTACGGTGGCTGGCCCTGATCATCGAGTTTGACGTAGGCAAGTGTGGTAAAAGACCCGCCACTCGCCGAGATAAGGGAGTGGATTGGTTTTGTTGTGGTTCCCGCTGTAGTGGCGGTGGATTTTCGGACGAATTCGAGACATCCGCGATTCAGGGGCTAGAGATAACGGAAGTAAGTACGGGGAGCTGACGACGAGGGTGCGGATGTTCCCGTACTGTTTAGAAAGAAGCTCACTTCAAAAATGGTCACGAGAGCATCAAGTGATGATTTACCAGGAGGGATAACGAGGCATTTCGGGGATCATGGAACCTTCACGTCCCAGGCTCTCGGATCTTACGTACAGACAATTGATGCAATTGGTATCTCCACGATTCAACATGCTGCCCCAGAATTACCCGCGACCCGGCATTACCACGGCGAGATCTATCGCAGTCCAGATAAGGACATATCCCCAGACTTCAACTGGCCCAAGTCAGGACGACCCGCTGCCAAGCGAACGCTCTGCACTGCTACGATACAAGACTCGTGGCAAATTCCAGCCCAAGATACCGTTCCAAGGGACCGTGGGCCTCCCCTCATTCGACAAACCTACCTGGAACTAAAGGGCTTGACAAACATGGACCATCCCGGTTCTTAGCCTCTTCCATGGGTTGGGATCCAAGGGGGCGGAAGTTGGATAGGCCTTGCCTGCTGATCCAGGCATGCCGACACGAAAGCATCCGCAGGCTTGTTAACAGGTGCAGTGGTATATAGCGGCATTGACGACGCCGTTCTCATGAGACACCAGGCCTTTCGATGTCCCCATCCCTCAATCCCTTTCTTTCCTTCTTCTCTCTCCACAACGACCTGGGACAGTGCTTTGTTTTTCAGCCGCCCACTGAAGCCAGTCACCATGCACGGCATCAGCAGGAGCGAGACCGACGGGTCAAATAACGACAGCACGAAGAAGGAGAAGGAGTTCGTCAATGTCCTCGAGCCGGTCGCTTCCACCCGCGTTGCACGCATTTACGAAGACCCGAATGCGTTGGCACAGCCTGAAGACACTCACGTCGGAGAGTTTGGCACAAAACGTGACCTGGTTCGTCAGCTCTTTCTTTTTGATTTGTTCAATTGAGAGCCTACCATGTTGGCTCACTCCTTTACAATGTGTGCTGACGTCTCTCTAGAAAGCCCGCCATGTGTCTATGATTGCGCTCGCTGGTACAATCGGAACTGGTCTCTTCCTCGGTTCCGGCTCAGCGTTAGCCAATGGCGGCCCAGTCGGCTTCTTCCTTGGTTACACAATTGTCGGATGTCTGGTTGGTATGATGATGTACTGTTTGGGTGAAATGTAAGTGTTTCAATTACGAATGAGACTCAAGCTAGATATACTAACAATCCCGTGTCGCAGGACCGTCTTCGCCCCCAACATTGGTGGATTTATCGAAATGGGCAACAAGTACTTGTCACCTGAGATGGGCTTCGCCATGGGTATCAACTACATTCTCCTGACCGGATTCACGGTACCGACAGAAATTACCGCGATTGGTCTCATGATCGGATTTTGGGATGAATCATCATCACACCTGGGGATATACATCGCCATATTCCTGGTTGTGTGTGTCGCCACCAACTTCCTCGGTGTCAAGTGGTATGGAGAGGTCGAGTTCTTCTTCGCCTGTCTCAAGATCGCTCTCCTGGTCGCATTGATCATCTTCGGTATCGTCGCAAACACCGGAGGCATCAATGGCGTCTATACCGGCGGCAAGTACTGGCGTGAGGAGCCATGGAACGACGACTTCGGCGGAATCACTCCCGTCAACACCGCTCGGTTCCTTGGCTTCTGGAAGGTGCTTACCCAGGCAGCCTTTGCTTACGGCGGTGTCGAGTCCATCGGTGTCATCGCTGGTGAGGCCCACAACCCACGCAAGACCATGAAGTCGGCCACAAAGACTGTCTTCTACCGAATCGTCGGCCTGTACGTGACAGCCGTCCTCATCATCGGCCTCAACGTCTCTCAGAACTCTCCTGAGCTTCTCAGCGCCGTCAGCTCCGGCGGTCACACAGCCGCCTCGTCGCCTTTCGTCGTCATCTGCCAGCAGACAGGAGTCAAGGTTATGCCTTCAGTAATCAACGCTGTTGTTATGACATCCGCCCTTTCCTCCGGCAACGAGAACGCCTATGGTCTGTCCCGCACGATGATGGCTCTGGCTCGTCAGCGCTCAATGCCTTCCATCTTCCTCAAGACCAGCCGCGTCGGCACGCCCTATGTTGGTGTAGTAGTCGCTTTCTGCTTCGGCCTCCTGGCGTTCCTGTCCGTCTCCAACGGCTCCAGCCAGGCCTTCACCTGGCTGTCGAACCTGTCCGCCCTGTCGTCGCTCATCGCCTGGACTTGCATCTGCTGCTGCTACGTTCGCTTCAAGGGCGCCCTGGACTCCCAGGGCATTGACCGCCGCAACCTGTCCCTTCGCGGCTGGGCCCAGCCCTACATGGCGTACATATGCATCTTCTTCTTCATACTCATTATCTTCTTCAACGGCTTCGGGGCCTTCCTCGGCGGTTTCAGCGTCGCGGACTTCTTTGCGAGCTACATCACCATTCCCGTCTTCGCCGTCGCCTGGCTCGGCTTCCGCCTCTACAGCGCAAAGGCTGGCAACCCGACCGGCCTGACGCCGCTTGACCAGATCGACCTCAGCAGGGGGCCTGCCGCGGCGCTCAAGGATACGAAGTACGACCTCGGTGCACCGGGTCCTATGATGATGACGTCGAGCAAATAAGGTGCTGGTGCTGGGCTTTGGTGGTGTTTGGGCGAGGGAAATTATAAAAGTGCATTTACACGTATGTCGGATTTAGAATCTAAAGATGAATCCTTGAATATCCATTGTTTGTCGAGTCAATTTTTAGACAGTAATCTCGTAGAATTGATGTATAGAGCTGCTACGATGTATCCAGAGGTTTGAGAAACACGTCGCTGTCCCGAGGCTGAAATGGTTTGTGTCTATACCGCACTGCATCCCGGTTGTCCTGATCCTCCAAAGTCCAACACCGGTCTTTTTGAGAAACTTAAGGCGTGGAACACAACCTTTCTTGACAGCGGAGTCACTTCTCGACGGACTAGGAATAACGTCTAATCATGGTGTATTCAAAGCTGTTGATATTGCATTGCAATCCGCGTGATAACTTCCCTTTCTCACAGCCGTCCGTTGGGGAAGTTAGGAGCTTCTTTGCTTGTTATAATAATTCTTTCCAGAAGAACATGGAAAATTCGGATCAGGGAGACCAGCATCCCAATCTCCAGGTCTGAGTTCCTGCAATTGACAGAAATTTCAGTCGCGAGTCACGCTAACTCCAGATATAATCCACCACGATCCCCCTTCTCGCACATACGACCATAGGTACCAGAAAATTCGGGATCCCGTCCGCTCTCCCATAGACAAGCTGGTAACTGCCGGATTAGTAGTTGGGTCGGTGACGACCAGCGAATACCTGGTGTTGTATGTTTTTTTTTGCTTTTTTGGAGCCTCATCTCACATTAGTCTGCAGATATGATGGAGGCTGGTGATCGCGAGGGCAGTCTCGTTAGAACGAATTCTGTCAAAGTGCTGAGGGATGAAGAAGACTAAATTCGTCTCAATGTTTCAGACGAAGAAAATAAAATTTTGTTATGAATCCCCTCTGAGTATATGCAAGGGGGTGATCGGAAGCAGGGAATGACCAGAGAATGGGTATGGCGACTTTTAGGTCATCTGCTCACTCCGACAATAGTAGTGCCTCCTTTGATTTCAGACTCTGCCATAGTGCCTCCTCCTCGATGATCTGACGGCCATGTTTCTCATTCTAACTCTGTAGAACTGACAGTATGGCAAAGTGTCTCCGTCTCCTTGCAATAACCATTGCTCCACCTAGGCCGGCAGGGCTGCTGCGGCCAACAGCTTTGAGCAGAAGCTCTACCGTATCTAATTTGATCCTTCTTGCTAAATATTTTGTGCTAAGCTTTAGAACTACATATCACTCTTGCCAGTTTTGACACGGTGACCCAAGTCATTTCCTATTTCTACTCACTCCCTAGCATGACAGATCTGATTTGATCTAACAAGACGGAGAAGCTTGCTACGGAGCTTCTGGACAAGACGGAGGTCATTGCTGGGGAGCCCCATACCCTCCAGAACCTGATTGATCCGTTCTACCCGGACGCCGACGAGAAGAGCCCTGCTGGTTACTGACCATGCTGCCATACGACCAGCCATTCGACTAACCATTGCCTAGAATGTACCTAAGTTATTCTTGAGGCAGGGCCATATTCTACTATCTCTGTATTGATATTGAGCTCTTTTGGCTGAAGAGATGACCTCAAAATCTACAGCATGCAAGGAACGCATAGAGACCCTTACCATTCCACGGGCCCAGATGATTGTTGCTGTAAGCCGAGATGCGTTCCGGTCCCATTATACCTAGATGAGACTTGGTTTCCGTTGGGACAGAGCTGAACACCACAAGCGCATTTGTGATAGAAGGGGTCGAATTACATCCGCTAAAAGACTTACAGGCGCATGAGTGCGGCTGAGTGGCGTGCCGCTACCAGCTTGAACCAAGGTGCTCTTACCCTTCGGCTGAGCGCCACAAACGCATTGCGTAAAAGAGCATGGATGCTATTTGTTGGGAGACTTATGAAGTGCATGAGGGCAGCTGAATGGAGTGGGGCTGAGGAAGAAAAGCCCTTGCATGGCGAATGCCACTCCCTATAAAACGCCATCTCTCCCATAGTTTGATCCAGGTTGCACCAGGCATTTGTTCTCGACTAGGTGTTTTTTTCAACGTCGATATCTAGATTCAGTTGATTGAGATCATTCACGACTTCTCCAAGATGGGTCTCGGCAACCACAAGCAATTTCCTATCTTTATCGCTTCTGATACTCTCCAGACTCATTACCCTAAGAAGAACGACATCAAAAGCCGGTTACCTCCTCCGAGGTGGGGCCTCTTTAAAAGCCCCGGGCCCCGTACATATCTGGTTTTTGGGAGGGTTAGCTTCGGCTTCCTCTCCATCCTCCTACTCATCTTACAGTACTGCCTTTACCCTGTCTGGTTACCTATGGGCTTGATTCTCAGACTATGCTTCCCTGAAAAATACGATTTCCTGCCGCTGCTACGGCGCTCGCATTTCCGAGATATGGCACTGGCTGTGGGCCTACCACTCACAATATTCCTTCACAAATATACCCCACGTCGGCTTCTTCGTCTACTCTGGGATATCTTTTGGTGTCACTATTTCATATTCGGCAGTGGTGGCGAAGAGAATTCGCAATTCTTTGTTTATGATTTGTTCTGGGCTTGGAGGTCTTACCTGGCATCGTTGTCGGCTCAGATCCGTTGATATTCCTTTCTTCATCATAGCCTTTGACGACGAGCTTGTCGCCGATGTTCCGTGTCTGCAAAGATGGGACGATCGGGAATTTTTAGAGCACATGCTAGGGGTTTACACGTTTCTCAAGTTGGAGAGAGGACTTCTCTCTAGCCTCAGCTTACAGAGGCTAGGCAGAATAGAGGTCGCAGAAGTGAGTTCGCCCAATTCTCTGCTGATTTTACCTCATCTCTGAGAACGTCTGTGTTGTCTCCGAACACAATCAAGTGGAAGACCTTGTGTTTCTCGGTTACTCACTAAATCCAGTTGATCGATGGCTTTGCTGTTGGACAACAAGTGTCGACTTTGCGTTTGGGACGAATGAAAGGCAATCGACAAGTCCATTCCCTCTACAACCACCAGGATTCCCTGGGAAAATACGACCTTGTCACAAGCTTGATCACAATTCAAGCAACGGCCATTCCTGCAGAAATAGCCAGCCCTTCTCCAGCCGTTTCAGGTGGTATTCTAGCACCCGGAGAACTTTTTGGACATTCATCATCCTCAGCAAGCATTCAGTCAGAATCAGCTGTCCCTCCACCCGTTATCGCAACGGAACACCACAAGCATTGTTTGAATTTCATCCACATATGGAGTACTGAAGCTGCAGGAATCATGGTCACGACGCCTTTGCTCCTCAGCATCGCGGTCTGCATCGCATGGCCCTTGGTAGCCGTCCGGCATTATCAGGCAGACGTTCAGACAAGCACTCAGACTGCAACCTCAGTTGCGAGCTTCCTTTTGACTGCCAGCGAGTTCCGTTTGTCTCATTTCATGCCATGCCTGTTTCATTCTTTTGAGGCTGACCTTGGATGCTAGGTGCCCTTGCAATTGCGCTCGTTGCATTTTTGGATAGTACGAGCAACAGAAAAGATGAGGAGAAACCAGCAACCGAGCCACGAGGACCTGGGCAAAGGCGTCCAGCTGGGGCCCCGTGATCTCCGACTTTAGTATCAAATAGAGATCCGAATGTAAGCTGCGCTCATGACGCTGGATACTACGGTGGAAAAGCCGTAGCAGATGGACTTGAACAGCATTGGTTAGATGGTCGCAGAGGACGGGCTCAAGGAGGGGCTGAAGTAGCTGCAATAGTTCATGGAGTTGTTTTGGCAATGTACGATGTGATGTCGAGTTCAAAGAAGAACATACACCTACAGTCAGAATCGAACGGCGAAGGTCGGTTTACGGCTGCGGTGCTGACACCTGCGGGGATCCACTTTTGACCGCAACCGCACATGCAGTGGGTGGCAGCTTAGCAACACCGCACCGCACCGCACCGCACCGCACCGCATCCTGACCAAATCATCGTTCAGGGAAATGCGGGATTCGATACCTAGGTAATCTATGTTTTCAAATCCAACAATGAATACAGGAAATGTAGCTCGCATGTCAATGTTTCCCGCGCTTCCTAGCATAGATACGATCACGATGAAATTATATATGAGGACCTGTCTGCCCAGGTGATCTGGACGCAATACAATGCAGACAAACTATAACCAGCTTTGAACCTCTTTCTACTCTCCGAAGCACAATATTTCGACCCTTATCAAGTACAAAGTTCCACCCAGTTCCCAAACATGTCCAAGATCCTCACCGTCATCGGCGCCACTGGCATTCAAGGGGGCTCCGTCATCCGAGCGCTTCTAGACAACCCCAAGTACTCCCTTCGGGCGGTCACTCGCAACACCAAGAGCGATGCCGCCAAGGCCCTGGCAGCCCGTGGCGTCGAGGTAGTCGAGGCCGACATTAACAGCGTCGAGTCCCTTCGGGCAGCCTTCGCAGGTAGCCACGCCATCTTCGCCGCGACAAACTTTTTCGAGGCACTCCCTACACTGGGCATCGAGAAGTCGATGGAGATAGAGACCCGGCTGGGCAGCAACCTCGCCGACGCCGCGGCCGCGACCGAGTCCCTGACGCACTACGTGTGGTCGACGCTGCCAAACTCGCGCAAGAACACCGGCGGCAAGGTCGTCGTGCCGTATTACGAGAGCAAGAACCGCGTGGACGACTATATCAAGACGAAGCACCCGCAGCTTCTGCGCAAGACCACATTCGTGTGGCTCGGGTGGTACGCGAGCAACATGAACTACCCGTGGTACCTGCCTAGCGAGTTGCACACGGCGGACGGCAGCAAGTCGTACATCCAGCTGCTGAGCGTGCCGCCGTCGGCCAAGGTCCCGCTGCTAGGCAACGAGAGGGTGAATTCGGGTCTCTTCATCCGGGCTGTCCTCGACCGCCCGGACCTGACCCTCCCGGCCAAGGCAGTTTCGGGCATTGTCGAACAGCTTACGTTTGCCGAGGTGGGCCAGGCTTACGGCGCAGCACATGGGATCAGGGTGCGTTGCGTGCAGATCTCCAAGGCGGACTACACGGAACTCTGGCCGGCCTGGGGCGAGCTGATGGACGTGTCGCATTCATATATCGACTTCATGGGCGGAAAGGTCTTCAGCAGCGTCGATGAGGACGTGCTGTCAAAGGAGGATCTCGGAGTGGAAGGCCTGATCGGGACGGCGGATGCATTTGCTGCGGACAAGCCCTCTGCTTAGGTGTACCACTGTATACTAGTTATACTTGGTATTTCTGGGCGAGATCTGACGGTGATGGGTTGAGGAGGAGATGCAATCTTTAGTACTGAATTGCAGTGTTATCTCTCTGGTGTGCTTTCTCCTACTTGTGTGACTCGGAGGGTAAGAGTGACCAATGGTTTGCGCTTGTGTGGCTGCCAGGGTGCAGCCGGGAGCATCGATTCACTACGGACCAGCTTGGACTGGTGCATAGTTGTGAATCGGTCAGCGGCCCGAGTGTCATCAATTGATGTCACAGCACTGAGCCATTCCTGCTGCTGTGCCGTAAGATCCGTCCTGTAGCGCACCCCACAGTCTCTCGCCCACTGCGGCCTCTCCCCAACCGGGATCGCTTGCCTTGAATTGCTCTTCCGGTCGCATCTGGATGTCGTCTTTGAATAGGCCAGCGATACTGTAAAGACCCCAGCACGTCACCGTCACCATCACCAACACCATCACCATGTCTTCAAGTTTACGACGCAGGTCCTGTAACGCCTGCTTCAAGGGCCGTCGCAAATGTGACCGCGGCTATCCCACATGCGGGACTTGTCGCCGTACCAAGAAGAGCTGCCACTATGTTTATGCCCCGATTTCTTCAACCAGCCTGCCCGGCGACCCAGTGTCTGCAGGCACGGACACCGTTAACGTCCCTCCCGCTCATGCAGATTCCTCTTCCCTTGGCCTCGTGGGCGATGAGTCTGATTTTCTTGCTGGTCAGGGATGGCCAGTCAGCGACGCGGTCTCAAGAACTTCGCACAGCAGTTCCACCAGTCTGCAACATAATTCCACCACACTTTCGTCCTCCCCCTCCTCGGGATTGTCATACGCGCAGCAAACACCACCAAAGTTGAACATGCCCAATTTTCTGGGCGGCCTAGGCGAGGTGCAGCGCGTGGATGGCAGCACCGATAGCTGGCGGTGGGTCATTGGCGAGCTCAGGCGGTGCCCCCGGGACCTTGCCACGCGCGGTGAGACGCTGTTCCTGCATAAGAACCTGTACCGGGACACGATGCCGCGGGCGATTCGGGCGGCGCTGGGCACCTCGGCGGCCTTCTGTATGCTCGACGAGGACAGGCGACATCTCCTGTTCCGGGCCCTGGACGCCGAGGTCTTGGAATTGATCAGAACTCCTCCGCCGATGGACGCAGACGAGGACCGAGTCCACGGCTTCATGGGTAGTATAAGCACCGGCAGCAGCGGGTTGACCCTCATCGAAGAACTGGCGCGGCTGCAGGCCTTCACGCTATACCAGATGATGCGCATGTACGGGGGCGGCCTGGAGCAGCGCATCGTCGTCCAGCAGCAGCGAGGCCTGCTGATGACGTGGGCACTGCAGCTTCTCAGGCGGTCGCGGGCCGAGCGCGGCGGTGACGAGGATCGTGCGTCGGGCGCCGGTGGCTATACGGATTGCTGGCACACCTGGATCCTGGCCGAGAGCATCCGCCGCACCGTTATGGTCGTATACATGTTCTATGGCATGTACTCGCTGGCGACAGAGGGCTTCTGCTCCGAGCTGCCCACGCTCGCCAAGCTCCCCGTGTCAGCGGCACCCGCGTTGTGGAACTCGGAGGCTGCCTACCTAGCTCATAGTCGGAGTGGTGAGGCGCCGAAGACATTGACATACGAAGAATTCACATACTATTGGATGGTGTCACCTCCGGCGAGACTGGATCCGTTCGGCAAGTTTCTTGTTGTTCCGTGTAAAGGCCTCGAAGGGATATCTTCCTGAAAGCGGTTGAATACTTTTGAAAAAAGAAATTGGGCATTTGGTGGACAAATTGAAAGAGATGTGTTCAGTCTTCCCACTTGTGTCTCAAAATCCAGGGGTCTATGCGAAGACAATGACATCGCCCCAAGCAACGACAGAGTGACAGGTACAACAGTGAGTGACAGGCACGTCAGAGTTGTTCTTCCAAAAGATACTGGAGACGGTCGAGTAGTTAAGAGCATGTTGGTCAGGATGGCAAACAAATAGACTGCACTCATCCATGCCAACGCCTATCTTCCGGAGCGGAGGAGTCGTGGAATCTGAAAAAGTGAATTCGCCCGGACTCGGTCTCAATCACCACTGTCGAGTCCATGAATGTGACCTCGTCTGACCAAGGTATCCACACACACGGTCGTCACTGAGTCCATAACCGTGACAGTTGAGGCCACTTTCTGTTGTTCTTCAGTCCAGAAATTTCCAGCGACACAAGCTTTTGGGGGGCAAAAGGACAGCGCCACCTTTCCAGACCAAGACGTCTACTATGGGCAGAAAAGCGACACATCTTCGTCTTATGCGGGAGTTCAATGTGCAGGGGATGCCATGTACCCAGCCCGTCAGGCTCAAGACACACGGGAGCTGCAGCCTCACCGCGCTAGCAGCCTTATAGGTCCTAGGCGATACCCGGCCGGCGAGCTAAGCAGTACCTTTCCTAACCCTACCATAGTGAGTCACCGTGGTTGCCACTTCATGGATATTTATTAGCCTTGGAAACAAGCATCACAAGAGCTACACGAGAAGAAAAAGAAATTGCCGGTGCCTCTTCAGAAAGACCAAGACATCTTAGATATACTTGCCACCTATCAAGAGCTATCTGATTCTCATTGCGTTTCTGCTCTGGCACTATCCAGGCGTCACCACGTGGAGGCGCAGAATACGACTTTGACGCCCTAAAACAACGCTGAGGAGTCGTCGCCCAGCAGATAAACTCAGCTCCAGCCAAGCCGCCCTCGTCCGAAGACGGTACCGGCACTGCCAGGCTCTGACTCCAGAAACCAAACAAAAAGAAAACACCAAAAAGCAGACCCAAAAAGAAAACACAGAAAGAAAACACCCAAAAAGAAGACCCAAAAAGAAAACACAGAAAGAAGACACCCAAAAAGAAGACACCAAAAAGCAGACCAAAAAAGCAAACCCAAAAGCAAACCCCAAAAAGCAGACCCCAAAAAGCAGAACCAAAAAGCAAACCCAAGAAAGCAGAAAAAGCACCCAAAGGTCGTCGCCCAGCAGATAAACTCAGCTCCAGCCAAGTCACCCTCGCCCGAAGACGGTACCGGCACTGCCAGGCTCTTACCCATAAACGCCAGAACGCCAGAACGCCAGAACGCCAGAACGCCAGAACGCCAGAACGCCAGAACGCCAGAACGCCAGAACGCCAGAACGCCAAACACCAGAACGCCAGAACGCCAAAATCAAAAACCAACGCCAATAGACAACCGCTGGTGGAACCGCCGGGCCACACGGGGACCAGAACGGTGCCCAAGGCTTTCTTTTGCCTGCTGCACCCACCAGCAGCAGCACTAGAGGGTGTCACTTCTGGTCGCATTGTCGAATTAGCTCTTTGTGGAATTCGGATGGGGTGAGAAGGTACGGAGACTTGGCGATGTTCCTGGCCGGGCCAGGTTGGGGAGCAAGCTGGCTCCCAAGACTCCGTCCTTGTTGTGGGGCCTCGGTTGACCACCACTGAAGAGGAACTCTCTTCTGTTTCTGAGATTTGGAAGGCATCTCTCTTTTTTTTTTTTTTTGGTCGAGTTTTTTTTGTTGTTTTTGTTGTTATTGTTCTTGTTGATATTCTTGCTGATATTTTTGTATGAAGAAGTAGCAAGGTTTGAAATGAGGTTGAAAGTGTGTTTGTTTGTTGTGTGTGTGTGTGTGTGTGTGTGTGTGTGTGTGTGTGTGGTTGGTGGGAAGGAAGAAGAAGGGAAAGGACAGATGGGTGGCGGGGGGACCTGCCTTCTTATACTCTGGCAGTCAACAGGATGCACCCTGATGGCGACCTGCTGATTCAAGCTGTAACTACGATGGCTAGCTACTGATCCAGGGAAAATACTAAAAGACGCGTTCACTTATAGGCTACTAGTAATACATAACCTACGTGTATTAGTTGTGCAGTGTGGACTGATGGCTACCGCCATCCAAAGAGAACCTGTTTGTCCATCGAGCTAATATTGATACTAGCGCATATTCTATCTAATACCTGACGAAAATTGACAGAACGCTTTTACAATAGGAAGTTCTGGGACTGGCTAATTAGCAAAGCCAGGGCTAATCTTATAGCCCTGTCTTCTCTACTTCACCCGTCACACGAAACCTTAAGGGGAAACATATTTATGCATTTCGAGAATCCTCTCCATCCTCTAATATGGATTACCTCACTCATTCCTATGCCGTTAAGTTCCAAGTCCTGCACAGTGACTCTGGGCTCGTTACTCAGACCCCGGTTAGTTTCCCATACCACTGGCATAGGAATCTTTCTCCTCAGTGTCCATATGCCCTAGGATATGTAAACAATGTGCGTCCAAAGTGGGGTTGGTTTCCAAGTATGGGTCGAATGAGAGAGGTATGTCAGTCACTAAATTGATTACATGTCAGTCTACAACCGTAGAACAACCACCTTTTGTGGGAAGACGTATGTCAATCCAACTTCCTATAAGGCATCCGGTCTGTGCCTCGGTTTTCCCGTTCCAGAGAGTTCCGTATTCATGTATATCTCTATCTAAAGGCAGTTCCTTTAGAAACCGCGAACACTGGAATCTTTGTAAAACTGCCGAGAAATATAAGTGCCCAACCTGCCTATGGCAATTGGAGGTGATCACCCGTTTATCGCATAGTATAGCGGTTACTTTCTCAACAAAAACAGGTGTATTTTCAGGGCTCCCTCACCATCGCGTTCCGTGCAATGGCAACCATTATACCGGGGACGATCATTTCAGAGGATGCTTGATCACCAATTTGCCAAACTTACCTTGAGCAGCAATTGTTTGAAGTTCCTCTAACGCATCCTCTGCACTCCCATCAAAGACCTCGACTGCTGGCATGCGGAAACCTTTGCCGTAATGAGCTACAGCCCAATCAACAGCGCCCCACGTCTTCTTCCAGTCCTCGACCCGAGCGGGCACGGTAATCTCCATACCGTTCGCGAGACGCAAAGGCACGTCGTGGCGGGTGCAAGCCAGGGGCATCTTTAGGTGAGGCTTGCCTAGTTGGACGACCGTGGATAAAAACACCGTCTCTGGCTCCACCAGCTGCTCGATCATCTCAACTGCTTGGCCGGATCCCGCTGCATCTATGGCGTAAGATAGCCTGCCGGCTCCCGACTCCTGTACCGCCGCCCTGATCTTGCTAGTGACGTCGGGATCTTTGTAGTCAAAACAGTGCGTCGCGCCGAGGTCTCGGAGCAGTTCATGTCTGGCCGGTGATGCCGTGGCGATGATGGTTGACGCACCGCTCGCCCGGGCAAGCTGCACGAGGCAGAGCCCAACGCCCGTTGACCCACCCCACACCAGCAACGGCCCCTGACTTCCTCCCTGCACCCCAGTCTCACTCGGTGGTGGGGCCTTGAAGAAGCCATACAGCGCATCAGCTGCCGTGCAGGTGACCACAGCCAGCGCGGCGGCCTCTTGTGGAGGCAGACTGTCAGGCACGCTGAACATCAAGTCCTCGGGGGCGGCCAGTTGATTCTGGTGGGAGCCGTACTTCCGTGGCCGCCCTACGCCCGTGGGAGTCATGCCGGCCACCAGCTCGCCGACTGCGAACCTGGCGTTTCCATGCCCACCCGGCGGCGTGTTCGGGGTGTGCAGTACGCGGCCGCAGAAATCATATCCCATTACGGTATCCCTGATCCCGAGCCAGGGGGCATGTTTGATGTCGGCCGGGTTTACGCCGGAGTACAGGACTTCGATTAGATACTCGTCGTCTCCCGGGGTAGGCAGGGGAAAGTTTCGGATGACTGATGTCTTGCAGTCATTGTCCACGAATAGGCATGTGTTCTGGTGTTGAGGCATTCTGAGACTTTAGGGCAAGTATGATTTTGCTTTAATTCGGTAGAAATTCTGTAAGTTTGATCCCGCAATTGCTTGAAGCAATGGCCATGGGTTCCTTTTAATAGTCGGATTTACACTAGCCTCGGACTGTCGGAGAACAGGAGTTATGCGAGTTCACACATTTTGGTCCGTTGCGTCGGGAAGTGGAGGCAAAGCTTCCGCTCCCCAGACCAGTCCACTGCCCACCAAAGGCTCTTCGGTAGGGATGGTACTTATAAGGGTTGTTGAATATAAGCAGAGTGACTAGGGATGTGTATCGATTGCATCGCTCATTTCCGCCTTCTGGTACGGCACTTCATACATAGTCCTGTCTAGCTTCTCCACGCTCTGGACTTCCTACTACGGCGAATTGTTTTCCACCTCAGGCCTGCACTACACTGCCTGTGCCCTAGGCGAGCTTGTTGGCGCACAGGCAGCAGGGCCTCTGATGGACGCACTATACCGCTACATGGTCGACCGCTCCCCCGAAAAGAAGCATAGGCCTGAGTTCCGCATCCGTTTGAGTTACGCCGGCGGGCTGTTAGCACCCCCGGGCCTCTTCATCTACGGTCGGACGGCGCAGTACCGGGTACACTGGATTGCAGTTGACGTTGGAGTCTTTATATTCAGTGCTGCAGGGCAAGTGAATGGAATGCCCTTACAGGCGTACATAATTGATGCCTACCCAGACCATGTGAGCAATGTGGAAACCCAGAAATGTTCAGATACGGTGTAGCTAATGCAGTCACAACAGGTCTCCAGTACACTTGCTGCGTCACAGTTCCTGAGGAGCTTAACTGCTTTCGTCTTTCCGCTTTTTGTGCCTAGCATGTACTCAGCCCTAGGCTATGGGTGGGGTAATAGTATGTTGGGCTTTGCTGGGCTTTTCTTTGGGCTACCAGGTCCTGCGATCCTGTGGTACTGGGGAGTCAGACTTAGAGAGAGGGCGAAGTCGAGTCGCTGAGGCTTTGGAGGAGCAGGTGGATAGGACACAGTCTGGGCTCAGCAGTCCTACGTCGCGAATGAGGTTATACATACAGCGGTATGGGCTGCCCCAAGAGATGGTCTTGTCACGGCATGACGAAGGGGGACAGGTGAGGTATACAAACGGTAGAGAGCAGTAAAATTGAGCACTTGGCATTAAAACCCATGAGGAATCTAACGTGTACAGGCTTGAGCTTGATTGGATGCATCTGTATATGCATAAGAGTGACCTAAACACGGACGAAATATTCTTCGCTGTCTATTAATCTGACATCACAAAGATGACATGAACTTCAAATTCACAGCCCCAATATTAACTACAAATTTTTCTGTATATCTCGCCATCGACGTGTTGTTGCCAAATATCGACAGCATTGCTCGAACTTAAATTTCCTTCCTGTCACCAGGCTCCGTGCTCGCGAGGAAATCGCCCACCTCCTGCATATAACGCTCCCTATCCTCCCAGTGGGACATGTGGCTGCCACCCAGGGTCACCCACCTGACCTTCGGAATACTCTTAAACCATGGGTACATGCTGAGATTGGTAACCTCATCGTTCTTCCCGTTGACAAGCAGGGTCTCAACTTCATGTTGTGTGCCCGCTTCCAGCCCTCCCAACCCTTGATGGAACCGACTATGACAAACTCTGCCGGCCCTTGACTGTCCGCAAATACGCGTTAGATATACATAGGCGTGTGTATCGAGGGTTCTGACCCCGGACAAACTCACATGGTCAGATAGACGGTAGGGTCATCGCTCAGATTCTTGAAACCCGCCATAATCTCTTCGGGCAACGGGTCTAAGCTACAGACATAGTGGCTGTTAAAGACTTTTGATGCTTTCTTGAATTCCTCACTCTCGTGATCACCTTGCCTGTCGCACTCTTCGAGCGTCTTGCGAACGTCGGCCGGAAATTTAGCGAGTAGACCTTTGAGTCCCTTTTCTGTATCATAGTGTAAGCATTCATCCCAAAGAAAACTCATGTGTGCTTTGTGGCACAAGTCATTGGAGCCCTCCGAGGACTGCCTTCGAGGATAATTCCACCAAGAAGGCTGGACATCGAGTGGATCAAGGAACTTCTTACCGTAAAGAGGAATGCTGGAAGGCCCGCTCGCAATGACTAGCTTCCTCAGCCCCGCGGGTGTCTTCCCCTGGGGTCGACTCATGGCATAGGAAGCGGCCAAAACACCACCCCAGCTCTGGCCCAGGAGGAAGAAGCCCCTGTCTCTCAGGCTGAGGTGGTCGATCAGGGTGTCAAGCTCCTTGATGAAGAGCTCAAAGGACCAGAAGTCGGCGTCCCCCATCTTCTCGCGGAGGTGTGTCGATCGACCACATCCGATCTGATCATAGAGGGCAGTGGGGATCCCGTAGGGCTTGTAGAGATCTGCCAAGGGAACCAAGTACTCATGTCCAGCACCTGGGCCGCCATGGAGTGCTATGAGAACTGGGTCATTTGTTGACTCGAGATCACCTAAGATTTTGAACCATGTTTTGCATGGTTTTCCGGCGTTGGGCACCTCCCAGGCAAACTCGCCTTCACTGACAGGGAATTCAGTAATCATGAATTAGTGAGTGGTGGTTTTCAGAAGGAACTGTCTCCTTCAGAATTTTAACCAAGATACTTCTGAAGAGGAAGATGTCTCGGGGGCAACAACAAATCGAAGCGTCAGTGACAAAGGGGTCTGCGGGTTTCGCAATTCCGAGGTGTGCGATCTTCATAGCACTCAACCAACACTTTTCAATGCAATCTCTCAATGCAACGTCAGCGGCCCGGGCTGAGAGAGAGCCCCGGAGGAGGAGCGGGGTCGATCAGAGATGCCATTAACGTGCTAGCTTAAGGCCCTCAATAGTATCGGATAGCACCTAGGTAGGCGCCGTGGTACTCAAGGTCGGAATACAAGCTCCCGATGCCAACCTGTGTGCATGGATGGATTGTGTTTGGGGACCAAACAGTAGGCTCGTTGCTGCAGCCAGAGAGACCAACCGGACAAGGTGCAAATCCTACGAGTAGCACCTTCTTTTCTCATCACATGAATGCTACATTGATATATCTATATTTATAACCAACAGCATACTAGCAAATGTGCAATCGGCCTCACATGGATGGGGGTTTAATCACAAAACTAAACATCAGTGAGAAATGACTGGCTATCGGAACAGGCGTTGATTTGGCCTGATGAATGCAACGGTCTGTTGGTTATGCCCTGCCATGCAACCACGATGCTAGAGACTACGGATACAACATCGCAGCCAACAAGGTTGCCCTCTGGAGCAATCCGGGCAGGCTTGCATTACAAGCCCAGCCGGGGCGCTTATTTCTCTGGATATGACTTTGGAGGAATTTCATCGGGATGGACAGCTACGCAACCCTTTTGCTTGCCATCGTGGCCTCTCACGCTCGTCCTGTGGAGATAGGCAAGGACCCCCCCCCACCCCTTTGAATTCAGTATTGATGTGATATCCTCATCATTGACTGTTTGAGGGACTAAAAGAAACGGTATCACCAACGTAACCAGCACATTACCAGCACGATGCTGCATGGGAACAGGCCGATTTCCCACTTTTACACACGAACTGTTGGTACGGCAGGTGTCACGTATTGCAATACGGTACAGTTAGGTTGTGTTGGTTGATTCGCTATTGAGGAAGGAATAGGAGGCAGCCAGAGCTGCAGCCTATTCGCGGGGCTTATAAGGCACTGCCCATGGGTGTCACGTGACTCCTAGGCGCTAGCGTTGTCGCCGGCAACGCTGGCAGTGCAGCCCCTATAGACCTATCTACCGCTATGCACGCTATTCCCACACGAACACAAATAATTTGCTGGCGCCAATTACATTGCCAATGAGATGCAACATCGTCCTTCGGAGTAGAGTGAGAAAGCAATTACAAGCCAGTAGTCTGGGCTGGGCTGAAGCATGTTGGCAAGGAGTGTTCTCAGGTAGGAAAAGCCTGACAATAGCACGCAGCGTGTAGTCATTCTAATACCACCATAGTGATCGATTTGTTCCGTGGAAAAATAAGCATTCAAGCTTTGAACAAAGTGCTGGTGCTCTTCCGCGCTCACGTTATATTCCAGTTAGCAAGACAACGAGACCCAACTTGTGTTTCATACAGATACGCATATTCGATAATACTTAAAATCCGAGGTTCGTAGCAGGTGCAGAAATCATTCATAAGCAACACGGGGTCGTGCACGGGGCTGAAATCATGGACCACCAGCAGCAGCCCTTCTACATGCGGCAACAACCTCATCGGGCATACTGAGGAACGGCGAATGCGACGCATCGAACGTCTCCGTCTCGACCTGGACTCCGAGAGCCCTGGCGTCCTCGACCATCTTTTCCTGCGCAAAGAGTGGGAGCGCATTATCTTTCTTACAGAACTGATAGGTGGTCGGAATGTCCTTGTACGCAGGATACGTGAGTTTCGTAGTAAAACACTCGTAACTGTGGTGCAACAGGGTGTCGGAGACTTTCTTCGCCTCGTCGGCGCTCAGGTCATTGTGAAAGACGTCTTCAGGCGTGTTGGGCTTCACACGCGTCTCGTTGTCCGAGAGTGTGAACCACGGCATTGGTTTGCCGCCGAGCATGTCCATCAAAGAGACTCCTGAAGATCGGGGCTAGCTTAGCATGATATCCATCATCTCTCCCCCAGTCACAGATAACCCATCCTCGCCCACCAGAAAGGCAGTGCATTAGATCAGCCTCACGACGCCGCCCTTCTTCCCAGCGGCGTTCCTCTCCTTCTTCCCCAGGCCACGGCACGCCTCGGTCCCGACGACGCCTCCGTAGCTGTGCATGAACACCACGACGTCCTGGCCCCGGTCCGCCTCCTCCGCGATCGCCTTGCTAATCGCGTCGACGTCGGGTCCGAACTCGCTCAAGGGAGGCTCCGCACCACAGGTCGGGAGGTCGACCCCCCTCACCGTGTAGCCAGCGGCGCTGAGCGGCTTCGCGATGGGGTCCAGGGCAGCCGCCGGGTGCCACGCGCCGGGGACCAGGACGAAGGTCGTGCTCGACGTCATCATCACCGAATTGGTCCTGCTGCTTTTCGAAAACAAAGATCTTCGCAGGCCTGTGCGGAGGATAAATTCTCTTATGTGCCGTGTGATCTAATTTGCAAGGGGGTTTTGCATGCGGCGGGCGCGGCGAGGGCTGTATTCCAACGAGTCAGGGTTGGCACAATCAGGTGGTGATAGACAAGAAATGAGACGTCGTTGTGAATGTGCACTCTCTCATGCTCTCGCTACCCCTCAATGGGAGGAGGGCATGACTTCTTATGCTTGATCCGTTGTAACCACCCCTGGCTTCACCTTGGCAGTGAGCTTCAACTCCAAGGCGGCCGACCGTTAGGATGTTTGGCGTGCCTGGCCAAATTCAAGCCTAGTGCTCGGATGTGGGGCATGAGATCGGCTCGGCGCCTCGGGTATGGGGTCAATGGAATCAACGCCATATTATGCATGGCCGCGTAGTCGCGAACTGTTGGACGAAGCCCTCGTCGTGAATAAGAATGCTCTTTTCTCGTTAGGGTCGATACGGTTGAATATTACACAGCGCGAGACAAGAGCATGAGTATGAGCACGAATGTCCTACTGCTCCCCTAGAATTGATGACTTCGCAGCTCGATTCGCGTTACAGTGTCGGTCTTGTCCGGCCTATAAGCGAATCCGGGGTTGAACAAGAGTATGCGTTTCACATGGATGACAGATCCGCGTAGTCGGCCGGATGCGGGGACGACGACGCGCCGGGTAGCAGTCACTCGGCTAGGTAAGCATGAGGTAGTATCGAGGGCGAACCGGTCTATTGGTCTATCATGGTCGGGTCTATCGTCTCTCATTCAGTGCTGTGTATTCTTTTTGTTGTAAATTTCAAAACCTCGCTCGCTCTCGTCGTTTGGGTATATCTCCAGTCACTTCCGTGTCGTCTACTCGCCAAGCCTCCTCAGAAGCATCCAAGCCATGGCCCGGTGGTACCACTTGATAAGCGTGATGACTTCTCAGGCAACGGCGGTGCCGTTCTCGACGGACTCCTCGGGCCAGACGTTGTAGCCGAAGGTGTCCTTCATGTTGACGAAGCGCGTGTGGCGGCCCTTGGCCACCTGGTTGACGGCCTCGAAGTCCTCGTCCGACAGCTTGGGGACCTCGAAGTTGCTCTCGATCCGGTGGGGGGTCGAGCTCTTGGGCAGCACGGCGTAGCCCCTCCTCAGGCCCCAGGCCAGCAGGACCTGGGCCAGGGTGTGCTTGCTGCGGTCGGCGACCTCGTTGAGCGTCTTGTTGGTGCGCACCTTCTCGCCGGTGTTCGGGACCTGGTCCTGGGAGCCCAGGGGTGAGTAGGCCTCGGGCAGGACGTTGTTCTCGAGGCAGAACCTGACGAGCTCTTCGTTGGGCAGGAAGGGGTGGATCTCGATCTGGTTGACGGTCGGCTTGATCTTGGCGAACGAGAAGAGCTTCTCCAGGTCTTTGATGGTCCAGTTAGAGACGCCGATGGCGCGGGCCTTGCCGGACTCTGCCAGCTCCTCCATGGCGCGCCATGTCGGCCCGGGGTTCTCTGTGAGCTCCTTGTCGATGATGTACTTTCCATCGGGTCCAAGCTTTGGCTGGTAGTCGTCGGTCCTCTCCGCGGCGATGGGCCAGTGGACGAGGTAGAGGTCGACGTAGTCGAGGCCAAGCTTCTTGAGGGAGTCGTTGAAGGACCACTTGACGTCCTCTGGCTTGTGCAGGTGGTTCCAGACCTTGGTGCAGACGAAGATGTCCTCACGCTTGACGTCGTGGTTCTCCTTGAGGAAGTCGCGGATGGCCTGGCCAACCTCGCCCTCGTTCTGGTAGAACCAGGCGCAGTCCAGGTGCCGGTAGCCGACCTCGAGGGCCTTCTTGGTGGCCCTGTAGCTCTCGCCCTCTGAGCCCTCGCTGGCGAATGTGCCGAATCCCAGGCCGGGGATCTTGACGCCGTTGTTCAGGGTGAACTCGAATTGTGGTGCCATTTTGCTATGATTTGCTCTGCTATTTTGTGATGGCGGAATAGGAATGGTTGCTGTCTAAAAGTGTAAGTATGTATGCGCTGTCACATGCAGATGCACAGGAGGCAGCGAGGGCGTACCTTGATAAGCTGTCACTGTTGGGGATCGTCGATCCGTGAATTCAAAAAGTCGGTCTGCGTGTTGACGGGATGTGATGTCCAACTTGGAAACTGGCAGCGCAACATCGACGACCAAGGTTTCTTCGGAACTCTAACGAGAGCACAGCATTGATAAGGCCGGGCTGGGAGTGTGATTGCATCATCCCTCCCAACAGAATGGCCAGTGCCTATTCTTGGAGGGGGAGGGAGAGGGAGGGACATGACAGCACAGTACAGTGCCAGGTCATTCCCATTGTACGAGTCGTCAGTCGCCACGGGCGGCTGATTTATTGCCGTTACTGCTAATTTTTGCTAGGCCTCGCACCGTCTCCAGGGCGGTCGGCGAGTCCAAGTGGATATTGTCGTGGGTCCACCTTGCGAAATGGTGGTTTCAGTTGGTTTTGCTCGAGTCACTTGGACGTCGAGCATGTGAAAGGGTCCAACGTGTCGCAAGGATGGACCAAGGACGGGCGTTTGGTCGCTGTACGGTCGCCCAGGGATAGGCTCGGCAGTCTCGGCGGGATCAGGAGGGCAGGAAGGCAGCCAGGCACGGCACAGTAGTGTAGAGTCAGTCAGGTAGACTATGTACCGCAGTCTAGTCGCGCACCGCGTGCAGACACACACCGTAGCACGTCGGTAGTGCAGCGTACGTCCTTGGTAGCGTCTCCAGCGAGCTGTCTTGTCTGCCTTGAGGGGCACGAGGGGTTGAGAAGCGGTTAGCCAAGCCGGGGCGACGATCATGGATCTCACTGCCAGATATCTGGGACTTTTTATGGATCCTGCCGAACAGATCGGAAGAGATTTCGCTGCAGGCCCGGTTTTGTGACATCATTTAGCCCATCTGCGGCTCCGCAGCGCTGCAAGGGGGCGGAGGGAGCGCGGAGGGTTCTCGGTGGGACCTCACGGCCCTTTTCCGGGTTCGTCTTCCCTGGAGGAATCATGTTCCCCCCCCCCAAGGGTAGCCACGCCTGCCAGGGCCCCCTAATGCGGTAAGATTCCAGCTCGGCAAAGCTTCAAGCGGTTTGGCTCGGTTCATTGGCTCAGGGCACTCACAGCTTCGCCAGCCAACCACAGCTACAGCAAAGGACATGGCGGCGGCTCTGCACGGCTCAGGGACGTCTACTTGTGTGCATACTTCAGTACAGTAAGTAGTACCTTGCCACCAGCCACTTACCAAGTGCCTTGGATTTCGGGACGATCCCCCTAGATAAGCTTTAGAAGGTTCTTTACAGTTTCTTCCTTAATCTCGCCGCGCACACGCGCGTCGCACGAGCCAGGCAGGGCGTTTCGGAACAGGGCATTCTCACTCTATCTCTGTCTGTCTCTGCTGTCCCAGGGACCTCCACTTAGCAACTGATAGCCTACAGCATACATACCTGTTCTGTTGCCTGTGCTAGCCGTGCTATATTCTAATCTGTGGATACCTCCTCGTCGCGGGAATTTATCGCGACAACTGTGGCGCGATGACGTCCTCTTCGAGTCAGGGTATCCATTCTTGGTCGTCCCATATCCTTACGTACTGTGGAGGACTGTCTCCATCCTTCATGTCCTCCAGCAAACACATGGCTGTTAGAGATGCGCGGTACATGCGTGGAGCTGACAGTAGGTACTGACGACATCAGAGCATCCCGCCGTCCCGCCATCGAGACCCGCTCCCGGACCGTGGGCGAGAAGTAGACTGTACTTCCTCCCTTTCAGCCGTCCGCATGAATGAGATCATCTCAACAGCCTCTCCTTCGCGAGACGCGAACCAAAGACCCCTGCCGGGATAAGCTTGGGCACACACAGTACTACAATGCGAGCAGACAGCTCTGCCAAAGTTGGCCGTCCTGTAGAGTCGGTTCTCGGGAGAAGCAGGCTCCTGGCAGAGCATATAAGCGCTCGACGAACCCACTTCCAGAGTGTGAGGTGTTCTTGATACTCGTGAAACCTGTCTGCCCTCTCTTATCTTTCTGCTTGTTGTTGTGACAGAAGCTCCGGAAGCCATCCATCCCCAAGACGCCAACCTCAAGACCTCATCTTCCTTTTTGATAACCCCCCCTCCTCCTTTGACAGCTTCCATCATGCCTGGCGTCCAGGACCCCGAAGTGGCCACCAACGGCACCCAGAACGGCCAGAAGGCTGAGAACAAGGCCGCCATCCCAATACCTGATGAGGATGGCCCTATCGAGGTGCCAGCCACCCGGTCCTCAGTTTCTGAGGCCGCAAAGTACATGCACAACCTCAGCGTCGTGCCCTCCATGAAGGACCGCAGGGGATCTCGCAACTCCTTTGGCGCCTCCCTGCCCATCCCCAGGAGGCAATCCCGCCAGTCTCGCCTGTCCTCAGTGCACTACCCTGACCGCGATGCTATCACCGGCCGGCCAACCCGGCCTGGCATGCCACCAATCCAGCCCACTCGGGCGCTGCTGGCATCCCAGGTCCAGACCATCGAGACCGAGAAGGTCAAGAAGGCCAAGAACATGGCCTTTGCCTTCGACATCGATGGTGTGCTGGTCCACGGTGACCGTCTGATCCCCGAGGGCCGCAAGGCTCTGGAGATTCTCAACGGCGAGAACGAGCTCGGCATCAAGATCCCTCACATCTTGTAAGTGTTTACGCCTACGTCCGACGCCTCGGGTGTTCTCTTCGTCTTGGCACAGCTTGCTAACATCATGATACAGCCTCACCAACGGCTCTGGCAAGCCCGAGCTGGCCCGTTGCGAGCAGCTCAGCAGCATCCTGGGCCAGCCCGTCCACACCGACCAGTTCATCCAATCGCACACACCCATGTCCGCCCTGTCCGAGTACTACAAGACCGTCATCGTCGTCGGTGGCGAGGGCTACAAGTGCCGCGAGGTCGCGGAGCAGTACGGCTTCAAGGACATTGTCGTGCCCAACGACATTGTCGCCTGGGACCCTACCATCGCCCCCTACCGGGTCTTCACCGACGCCGAGCGGGCGACCTCGCGCCCCCGGGACTTCTCCAAGGTTAACATCGAGGCCATCCTCGTCTTCAGCGACAGCCGCGACTACGCGACCGACATGCAGATCATCATGGACCTGCTGCAGTCCGAGAACGGCCGCCTCCACACCCGGGCCAAGGACCCCGTGTCGCAGCGCATCCCCATCTACTTCTCCCAGGGCGACCTGCTGTGCCCCACGGAGCACCCCACCCCCCGCATGTCCCAGGGCGCCTTCCGCATCGGCCTCGAGGCCATGTACCGCGCCCTGACCGGCGTCGACCTGGAGCGTGTCGTCTACGGCAAGCCCGAGCTGGCCACGTACAAGTACGCCGACGAGGTCATGGCCAGCTGGATGGACGAGCTGCACGGCGAGGAGAGGCTGCCCGAGAACATCTACATGGTCGGCGACAACCCGGCCTCGGACATCATCGGTGGCAACATGTACGGCTGGAACACGTGCCTGGTGCGCACCGGTGTCTTCCAGGGCGGCGACAACGACGAGAACAACCCGGCCAACTTCGGCGTCTTCCCCAACGTCCTCGAGGCCGTCCAGACCGCCCTGCGCAAGGAGCTCGGCAAGGACTTCAAGATGAGCTTTGACGAGAGCATCAACCCCCTGCACTCGGACGAGTCCCACGCCGTCGTCGTTTAGGAGTCCAGAAGCTATGCATTGCTAGCAAGCGGTTTTTTGTTTTCCTTTTCTCCCTCACATAGACTGGGTTACTGGCGTTTCCGGGGTTATTCGATGTGATGGGCACATCCAGGGTGAACTACCGAGACACGTCTCGGCAGTGACTGCGTCAAGATTCATGACAATAGACTTATGATCTAGAGTAGATCTAGCATTAGAATTGATGATACCGGCAGACTTGATCTGTGCGCTGTTTCAAACATGCCAACTCTCCCTGCCTGTGTGTTATGTGACCAACTCAATCAGGCTTGTGTCTGTCCCCAAATCAAGTGCAACACAGACTCAACTAGTGTACTATGACTTTTCCCAAACTCCCTTAATCCATTCTGACTATCGTCTTTTTCTGTTCCCGCTGAATTCCATCTGTTGGGGGCCTTGTTTAGTCCACGATCCCCACATAACCCTTTTTTTATCCCCAACCCCGAAGCCAGTATTTATTCTTCTGCCTCCCCATTATATGGTTTCCTTCCGTACACGACGTACCTGCAAATACGTCAGTAAAGATACTCATTTTCATAGTGCATCATACTAACATTGGAATGTACCATCTGATACTAGCATCCTGGATGTCCTTCTTGACTTGAATGGTCAGACTATCCACCTCAGCAGAGGACATCTCGCCCGCAGCAAGGAGGAAGTTCCTGAAGCTATCCACCACGCCTGTGTGGAATGCATTGGCCGTGTAAACACCGATAAGTTTCGCCTTGTCCCCTGAAGGCCAAGGCCCACCAGGAACATGGATAACCCTCTCATGAACATCTACAAAGCCCGCATTTTCCAGCTGCGTTTTGTATGTCTTAGCCTTCGCTAGGTTGCGACCAAGAGCCGCTGCTCCTTTAGGCACGAGTCTGCCCCAGCGCTCCATCGCCGTGCCGTGGAATCTTCCGCTCTCAAGGCCTTGTATCTCGAAACAGGCATCCTGGAACTCGATCCACCCGCCCAGCGCGAGGCCATCGAATGCCTTTCTCATTATTGTCGTCACGTCGTTGAAACACGCTATCGTCCCGCGAAGGTGGATATAGTCGAACTTGTTGGGGAACACCCATTCGTGCAGCTCAGAGTTCTCTTGGACGAATTGGCAATTCGGCATCCAAGACAAAGGTTGAATAGAACTCAAGTCTGTTCCGATGACATGGCTTGTTGGGTTATCTTCGGCTGTGTTATACATTAGTCATGCCAGGGACGCTTTTGATGGTGATGACTATTCACTCCGCACATACCAAATTGTAGAGCCCAGATGCCTGTTCCTGTCCCGACTATCGTATGCGTTATTTATCAGGCCTCAGTGGGATCCTTCGGTATCGATTGGACTCACTGTCAAGAGCGTACTCCGGTGATCGTATTGGGGCCTCAGCCAATTTATTATCTAGGATGAGGCGGTAAATTTCGTGTGAGAAGTCTGCGCGTTGGACGTTAGTCTTGATTCGAGTACATCACCCAGAGCATGGACGGCCACACAAAGACGTACCCAGTCGGTCTTGTTCGGCCTTTCGTGAACTGATTCAGCCAATTTATCGCTAATAGACCGGAAGCAACAGGAATTGGGGCTTACACTGTCGTTCGGTAGCAAGTATTCTGGCCATTCTTCTGTCAGTGTAGGCTCGCAATTGGGAGAAATCGACTAACCTCCTGGCATGTAACCTTGATACGTTCGCCCGTCCGTTCCAACGTAGTAGTACAGGTCCGGCATTGCCTCGTCCTTTCTTGCAAACCGATCAGGAGTCAGCCAACGATCATTTTTGGATCGGGATGTGCATTTTGCTTCCAGCTATTGGCATACTTTGCCTCCTCCGCCCCATTTTCATCGGGGAAAGCAGTGAGTTCGACGCTCAGAATACTCTTTGGCATCTTCTCTTCTCGTAACGGTTTGCAGCGCGACAGATGCTCAATAGGGGTACTAAGATATCGTGAGGAAATATCAACCAGATTCAACTGTCTGAGCTGCGGCTGCTGTTGCAGTTTCTGTTGATCTTTCTTGCACATGTGATTACGAACTTGAACGCGGCGGTTTCGGTATTTTGAAGTCAGCCGAGGCGGCCCACCAACAAACAAATCTATCACATTTTCTTGTCTGGTTCTCAAACTTCCAAGCCTGCAGGGCTAATTCGCAAATGTGACCAACGTCCATAAAAGATCCACTCTCCAGCCTGAACTTTTCCCACGCTTACCCAAACACGCGATTTGTTTTGCCCCTATCTGCAGAGCCCTGGTACCGCGAAATAAAACACACGTGTGTGTTCCCCAAGCAGATTGTATTAAATCAAGAAACCAGACATCGTTTCTTTCGCAGCCACTGAAAAGGAACTACTTTCAACTAGGCATTTGAGCAGAGGCACCGAGCGACTCGACAAGATGGGTGGTGTTCCTTCAAAACCAGGCGATGCCGCCACCCAGCTTCAGGTCATTGGCGCCGGCTACTCGAGGACGGGAACGGCATCGATGCAACTGGCGCTCGAGAAGGTACTTCAGGGGCCTGTAATGCATGGTGGAACACATATACTATGGCGTGAGGACGGTGAGTGCATCGCAGGTCAATGGCCAGATGAAGAGCAGACGCAGCTGACGAGGGTGTAGCATTCGCGATGAAATGGGTCCGCGCTTACGAGGCACGGGAGGCCGGCGACAAGGAGAAAACGGTGAAGCTGCTGCGGGAACTGACGACCGGGTTCGCCGGGGTGACGGACACGCCTAATTTCGATTTCATCCCCGAGCTCATCGAGTTGTACCCGGAGGCGAAGGTGGTGCTTGTCACGCGGGACCCCGCCAGGTGGTGGACAAGCATTGGAGGCAACTTAAAGTACGCATTCCCGTGGTACTTGCCGGTTCTCACGGCCCCTATGCCTGGGCTGCGATGGTTTCCCAGTATCGCTGCTCACTGGCAGAGGATTGCTCTGCGGGAGATGGGGAAGGCCCGCGGGCCAGGGACTCCCCTAAGTCCAGGTTCGCTTCCTTCATCACCTGATCATATTTTCTGATTTTCACTGACTATATGTGGTTGAGCTAGATCTCATTGAAGTTCACAATGAAATGGTCAAGCGAGTCGTCCCGGCTGAGCGGCTTTTGGTCATGAACCTCAAGGAGGGATGGCAGCCGCTTTGCAGCTTCTTGGACAAACCAGTACCAGGGGAGCCATTCCCAGTGTTAAACGACGCTGAAGAGGCTGAGAAAGTTGCCAAGGGAATTTTTGCGAGGTGTATATTGGTGTGGTTGGGTATCATCAGCGCGACTATTGTTGGCGTGAGCACGGGAGCACGGTTCCTAAACACACAGGACCTCAGATTCATCAAGTCAGCGATATCATAGATCTGTACTACTGGCTCTGTGGATACAAACTCCATTCATACCTGCGTGTTTAATCTCATTTTTCTATCGTGCGCCACCTAGTCAAATGCTTCCTATATCGCGAACTTAGCCAATTCGAGCACTGACCTCCCATGAACCGTTACTCATCTCACAGTCGAAATTCATATGATGCTTCCGTGGCACAATATTCCTCTGATAATAATGAATTTAAATGATTTATCCATTTTTAGGCGCCAGTCCGGTCTCATCAGTCGATATCTTAGGCACCCCTTGCTCATCGACGTGGGCTCTCGGACTTATTCTGATCTCCCCGGCAGTACGTAATTTGATAGGGGTTCGATTCTCTTATTGGAAGTATGACCGGCCACTCTAGATATGCTCTTCATAATTGCATCCTGTCGGAGTAATCTCTTCTTGGCTGTGTGTTCTGGCCCCCTACCAGGGGGAGGGGGGGTCTTTGAAGTCATTCTGCAGGGTTGATAGAAGGGTCTCAAAATAGTGCTAATATATCTTCAATAATTTAAATTATATTCATTTTATATAGATTGAATAACCTAAACAGAATTGATATGAAATCACTTTTAATATGCTATGATATGCTTTAATATAATATTAAAAAAAAAGAGAGGGTTTAACCCCCGCCTTTACTACTTTTTTTTTTTTTTTTAATTTATGGCTAACCCAATTATTTTCCCTTTATTTCTAACTTAACTATATATTTTATAATAGGCTATGGGATTATGGAAATACGGAATTACTTTTAATTTGCTAATTTATAAAATCTAAAACTAGCGCAGATTTAGAATTTTTAATATATTATAATATAATATTAATATTGATATAATTTTAAGCCTTAATATAATTTCTTTTTAATAGCATTTTATTAGCCTTTTGCTAGCATTTTGCTATAATTTTATAATTTTGATTAAATGTTAACATTATTATTAAATTTGATTGCATTGCATGACTTGATCAGAAACCCCCCCTCCCCCTGGTAGGCCTTGGGCGATGGATGTGTCTTCATCTTGACGTCAATGTGACAGGATTCGAGCAGTTGAGTTCACCCAGACCACGTTAGAATTTCGTATCCGTTGGTTTGCCAAGCCTACACAGTGTGACTGAATACTTGGAAGTACGTAGGTTCAGTCCAACCGAACAATCTTCTCCTCCCCGCTTCCTCCTTCGATTGTAGCCTGGATACCTGAATCTGGTGGCTCTGCGCCTCAAAGATCTCCGAATCAATGTGGCGTCCAAGAAAGATTCTCCCTCGCGTCATTGGACCTGAGCTCTTGAAGTTTTCGGACCCCAAATTCCCGCCCCCTTTCAAATAGCTAGCCTCTTTATGGGGCTACATATTGTTTGATGGCGAATTATGCTTGAAGAACATAAGGCAGCAGCGGTTTGAGGCCGCCCTGCTTTGATTCAAGAGGCATACACTAGCTAGACTCTGTCTCTTGTACCATTCATGATGAGAGGCCAAATTGATGCTCAAGTCATGTCTGAACAGTATACTACTGTTGCAGGCCAGAAGGAAAGGCGAGACGTATTGCGGCTGAAGTTATCAGCCTTAAAGTATATGAAGCCTGTGGTAGGCCAAGCCCCCGGGCCTCGGCCGCATATTGGAAACGTTTTCAGCCCAACGGACAACGCTAAATCTATGCTGTGAAACACAGAGTGCTGGCGCCAACAGCGTGAGCACTCATGTTGGTGCAGGGGACTTGGGTGTGGGTGGCCCAAAATAGCATCTTCATCATGAACGGTCATCACTGACCTAGCCAGGTTCAGGAGAAGCCCTGCCGATCTTGTTGTTTGACAATCCCTTCTCTAGTCCTGCATCGAGACCTCTCTGGGCGTAAGCTGACCCGCCTCAGGTGTTTCACCTGTGTGGGTGATGGCGGCCAATTATCCGGCCGCCTTTTCGGCTAGAGCTGTACGTCTACGGGCCTGCTGCGAATCAGTCGTAAGACCCTTGATCTCACTTAGAGCGCACACACTTTGGTCTTTTGGCGCCGAAATATTGAAGATAAAATAAATCGTTGACCGACTTCCATGTTCTTCACCTAGTACCCCATCGCACTAGCTCTCTTTGCCCTACACTGTATTGAGGCTTTACTGTGTGTGCACCAGGGCTTCCAAGGGTACGATGTAACAGCACTTCATGTGTACTTGGCCGCCAGGCCACCACACTGTTATCGAATGAGACGGCCTGGTTGGCCACCTAGAATCCTGTAACTTCCAAGATTTACCGTAGAAGGGTACGAGAGTTGTTCTATTTTGATCCATGTCTAGCTGTCTACTTGGGCCATGCGGTCTGTATGCCGGCCACTCTGGTCCTTAAACCCATATAAAAAGAGGCTGAAATAAGCACCTTGAAAGACCAATGTGTGTCTGGTGCCGCCCTTCCAGCTGTGTCGGCCCTAGACCCGAGATAGAGTTTTGCACCCAGGTCCGTCGCGGATGCCAGAACTTGGCTCATAATTAGTGGTTCTGCAAGGCTCGACATGACATGTGGCGAGGTATCGCAGAGAAAGTAGGATCTACCAATAATTATTGACATCGGCCATCTTTCGAGTGGTATCTTGACGTTCTCGGTACGGACAAAAGCCTTTCTCGACCAGCATAACTGGTCTTAACAGTACGCTTGTTTCTAGACAGGACCTCCGTCTACCACTACCTGAGAAGAAATGCAAGATCCCTGCATATCCAGGAAGACCACAATAATTCATTTCTTGCCAGAGCTGCGGAGTTGGAGGAAAGATTGGTGATTCCAGTGCTTACGCTCAACTAGAAACAACATGCCAACTATTTATGAATCATTCCGAGCGGCGGTGGATCCGGATCATGTAGGCTCTGGACGGAGAGTCTCTGGAGGCACAGACGGAAACGTACACGTCTCGGCGCCTTCCAACACCACCAGGACGTTCGAACCTCCAAACTTTCTCCTCAAAACACCAGAATCGAAATGGCTGTCTATCGCAGACGCTGCACTCAACCAACACAAATCACGACTCAATCAGAAGAACACGCGCCTGGCGCCTTGGGAGCCAAACATGAGAATGGATTCCGAGGGTGATGTGGTATATGGGTCAGCCATCTACCTCAACAACCCAGTGCATATTGCTTTACACGCAGCTCAGAATCACTCTAAATCCTGCGATGTACGAAGCGAGGTGACGCTGGGGACAACATCACGCGCCGATATGGGCTACTTCCACAACGATCGAGCATATGCTATCCTGGAATACAAGAGGCTCGGAGCAGTCTCAAAGCACTGTACTCGGGGCGACTTCGAGCGCGGGATTCCCAAAGACCCGAAAATGTTCACCCAGTGGATGTCGAGTGCGGAGCAAAGATTCATGCGGGACGTCCGTGGTGCAGAAGATACCCGTTTCTTGCTACAGCAAGCAGTGCACTACCAGAAAAAGTTTGGAGCTCGTTTTGTGGCGCTCTTCGACTGGAATTCTCTTGTTCTTCTGGTCCTCCCGCCGTGTCGAGGAGTTGGGCTGAATGACCGTGTTTCTTACGCATACGTTACCGAAGTCACCGATAATCGCAAATTCCGTCGAGCCTTGCTTGGATTCCTCCTGTTTTCGTACCAAAACAGTCTTGGTGGGCAGTCTGGAAACTTAGAGAGAATACAGCCGGATGTCTTTCCCGCTTATGCCCAAGCATATCATCGACGCGTAGCGGAAGACGCGAAACATAACAGACCTAGAAGACAAGGGCCACGAGGGGAGAGAATGGGCAACCAGCACCCACCTGCTGTAGCAAACCGACCCAGGCAACAACAAGCCAGCGGTCATTACATTCCAGATGATCGCAGTACAGGCAGGGGCCCAATTCCTCATCGTCAAGTCAATCCCCACACAAACACATATACGACAGCAAGCTCGACTTACTCCAACGACACTAACTCTACTGTTATCCACACCTACATTACTTTGCCCGGCCGCACCGAGACCAAGAGCCCCGGCAGAAGGATAAGAAAACAACCAAGTCAAGGATTGGCCGCCGAGTATATGAACTCAGGTGGAGTAGCCGTCAACACACAAGGTCGTGATGTAGACCGGGGGCCGGGACGGCCTCGCCAGATGCATCCCGTCACCAACGGAGCTGGACCATATAGTGCATCAAAGCATAGCCACGGCGGAAGAAACTACGCGAATGGTATACCGGAGCACTTCAGTACCCATAATGGTGATAATTATCACGCTTATCCCGCCCCCTCAAGCTACCAGGCTTCCAATTCGGGCTCTACGAAAAGGGTACATCAGGACAAGCTTGCTGGCAATCGCACGAAAGAAAAGAACGGAGGCAAGTTCCTGGGTATCTTCAGGACAAGATGAGGATCTGTTTTTTTAGGTTTTTATTTTCAGATTGCGGCTTTTGTTAATTATAATATCTGCTTCAGCTTACCTAGAAAGGCCAATATTTGCTTCTTTTGTGTGCGTTACCAGGAACCAATTTACTTTACCCGCCCTGACAATCCATGGCGCAGGACATTGTGCTCTAATGGGCCACCATGACCTGAGCCAAGTTCAGGTCCTTTGCTTTTTTGTCATGTCACAGTTACTCACGGTCACAAGCTAAAAAGCAGATGGGGTGGTGATGTGACCACCGGACAAATCTTGGCACTGAACATATTGAATCAGTGATAGTTGGCTCTATTGGATGTCAACTATCTCGAGAACCTGCATAACCATGAACCAGATGCAGAGAGTGACAGGATCATTTCCAATGAGCTAGGAGCTCATCTCTCCATTTTTGAGCAAGGACAAAGCAGTTGTTAGATGTATGGTTCAACGCTGGGTGAACAATAGCAAATGCAAATAACGCTGGCATTCAACTCAAGCCCAACAAGTAACCTCAGCTCCTAATTGCTCCCCACGAGCAATGCTCTCCTTTCATTCTAGTCGCTGTTGCCTTGATTTCAGCTCCCTTTCGAGCCCCTACCTTCTTCCGATGTGAATCCAGCGGGCCGGCTTCTGCATGTGATCGTGTCTCGTATTGAGTGTCTTCTTTTGTTTTCATCTCAGAGTTGCCCAGGAGGTAACCTCACTCAAGTCATCATCGGTCTCCACGATGATGTAAATCGGCAAATTTACAAGCTTCCGCAGCTTTTCGGGTGGTATATGTGTCCTGATGGACCGGGCGACCACTCTTCCCCACCCCTTCAGGTCATTTCTTTCGGTGATGGAACAGAAGAATCGCAAACGGCTCCTCATTTCCTCGTAGAACCACTCGAAATTACCTACGAATATGGCATTGGTGTGCAGATCATTCTTTTTGGTGATGGAACAGAAGAATCGCAAACGGCTCCTTATTTTCTCGTAGAACCACTCGAATTTACTTGCGAATATGCCATTGGTGTTGGCGCCAACAGGGTGCCTCTCCAAGTTCTGTTCCGGTACTGGACCCCAGGCGAATAGACCAGGCATTCCGCACAAGGTATGCGAAAGCATCTGCACATCTCCCCATGATGCTCCCTTTTTCAACCAATCGCGGGTGTGATACTGATTTGGCAAAACGATGAGGAAACTGCGGAGGTTCGGGAAGACGGCAATGTGGATGAGAAAGTCAGTCCACGAACGCGAAATCCTCTCGTTTTGAATGTCCACGCGTGCTTGCACCCTTGGGTTTGTACTTGTGGATGGGGCCAGGGGATGCTCCTTTAACAGTTCGCTGTCGACTGAGTAACCGTTTCTGTATTCCACAGCCGGCGAGTATGGAGCATACTTTTCCACGGGCACTCGGTGGATCTCCTTCAGTCGTTCTCCATAGCAACCAAAATTCCATACTTCTTGATTCCAATCTCCGTAGAAATTCCACTTGATAAAGTCACTCGTGGATGATGTTTGCAGAAGATGCAGCTGTTGTGAAGGGTCTGACATGAAGATGTCGGTAGCCGAGTTCCAGCGCATCGCACCACTCTTGAGGTGCAATAACTGTGGGTAAAGCTTCTCAATTTCGTCCCTGGATTCTTTGCAGGTCAAGAGCAGTGCTCGAATCGCTGAGATGCGACACTGGGTTTCAAGAGTCGGCATGATGTAGCACGTGTCCTGAGATTAATGTTCCAGCTTGGAGGTACAGGGCGCAAACGCCGGCAACGAAGCTTTCCATATTTTGACGCGGATTTCTCCTGGAAGATCCCTGAATGGGACAAAGCTGTTCACCCCGGGATTCCTTGATGTCATGGGAATGAGACGGCGACCATGTTCTGAGACAAGGTTCGTAAGAAGCTGGTAATAAGCCATCGATGGCAATGAATGGAGCTGCTTGCTCAAGAAAAAGAATATTACGGACGGAGTATGTTGATTGTTCTGCGTTAAGCGAAGAATAACAAGAAGAAGTGTTGCAATGCGGATGGAGGTCTCCAATGATAACAAAAAGCAAAAAGATCCAGAGTCCGAATGATGTAGTGGCAAATGTACCCTTGATTGTCTCAGCGAAGACCACAGACGATGTTTTCTCGTAGTTGCCCTTTTTTCCCTCTGCACTGAACTATCAGTCCAGGAACGAGCTTGCAATCACGATACCGACGGGCAAGCTCGTTCCTGGACTGATAGTCCAGTGCAGAGGAATGAATTTACCAGGCAACTGCCGCATCTGATCATACGGCACCGCTGGTCATGCCGTGCCATTGACATCGGATTTGAGTTGCATACCGAGAAGGCATGCATCTCATGAGAAGCTGGAGGAGAGCGTCTCAGACATGTGGCCAGTGTCCCAATTTTGCGAAATGAATTCGCTCTTGGGCATGACATAGCCAGGCGTTGGTGTTTTTATGCGTTCGTGACCGCCAAGGTTATCGGGTATCTCGTGAGGACATGCTGTCCCAGTTGGTGCCAGGGTCCAAGGGATAAAAAGGGCAGGGCGCTTGATTATGTAGGGTAGTATTCTTGATGACACGAGCAAGAGCGGGCAATTGCCATTTGCAGACACAAGTGTTCAACATGGCGAAAGGAGGAAGTTGCTGGGGACATGGAGTTCAGAAGGAGATGACCGTAAAGAATGCTTGGGTCCCACGGTGAGGGTATCAGCTTCTCCTTGGGTATGCTCTTGGCCATCCAGAATGCGCTTGCCACTAACATGACGTGGGACTGAGCAGCTGTAGTGGGAAGGAACAAGCATCAGGGCCTGATGGAAGGCGGTACTTAAACCAGCGGGAGAATCACGGGTTGGCGCTGGAACTTTCAGAGCCTTCGCTGCGTTTTGCTTTTTATGGAGTCACACATTTTGTATTCAGAATTGTTTTTCTCTTCGTATTATTGTTTATCCAACTTCTCTCAACCTATAACATAGCTGAAGGCGAGAGACCTCCGATGGTGGCTTACAACTGCCAGGCTCGAGCGGATGATATCTACGTCTCTAGAAATGCAGCCCATCCTAAAACAATGCGACGAAACGGACCGTCCACTCAATGAAGCTTCTCCTCTCCACCCTCCTTGACCGGCTTCGACGCAGCGGTAGCACCGACGGTCTTCTCTTCCGGCCCCCCGAGGCTCCCGCTTGTGCGCCGGCTATCCTCGCCATGGCCAACTACCTCGTCCCTATCGTCCTCGCTCCAGAAGTTCTTCTTCCCCTTGGCCATGCGCCTCATCCAAGGCGGCAGCACACCACCGGGGATCTTATACGTCCACGGCTCCTTCTCGTGCTTGTTTGGGGGGACGATACGACCGCCACTGACCTTTTCCAGCACCCATACCGTGGTGTTCAGCACAATGTAGGTGCACACGCCGGCGATAAGGCCGTCGGCGATGGAGTAGGTGAAGGGCATCAGGGCGATGGTGACGAAGGCGGGGATGCTGTCGCCCGGGTAGCGCCAGTTGATCTCCGTAACGGACTGCGCCATCATCGAGCCGACGAGGACCAGGACGCAGCCTGTGGCCCACGGAGGGATGGATGCGAAAATGGGAGCGAAGAAGATGGAGATGAAGAAGCAGATGCCCGTCACCATCGCCGTCAGGCCTGTCTTGCCGCCCTCTCCGATTCCAGCACCTGACTCCACGAAGGCGGTCACGGGCGGTGTGCCGAGGAGGGCACCAATCGAGATGGAGACCGAGTCGACCATGTAAGCAATGGTGGAGCCCTCGAAGTCCTGTGTGACGGGGTCAATCAGGTCGGCGTACTGCGCCATCGAGTACAAGGTTCCGGTGCAGTCGAGGATATCGACGTAGAGGAACGTGATGAGGGCCAGGCCGAACTGCCCACCATATTGTCCGATACTCCACTCCTGCACGTTCAGCACCTTGGAAATCTCATGGAAGTCCACGACCTTCTTGAAAAAGTCGAAATTGTCGTTCCCAACGTCTGTGTAAGGGAAATATGTGACGGGGGTGGTCCGCGGCCAGGAGATGATGGACACCAGGATGATGCCGTACAGGATCGCACCCTTCACGCGGTAGATCAACAACAGACTCGTCAGGATACCACCGCAGAAGATGCCAACCCACATCATGGGCGACCTCATCTTCTGGCTTCCTGGACACAGCCCAGTATCCGGATCACGGACACTGTCGATACAGCCGGCAAGTTCGGTAGGGGTAGACGTTGCGCCAACAATGAGGCCGATACCCTCCGAGTACGTCAGGCCGATGATGGTCAGGAACAGGCCGATACCGACAGACGTGGCCAGCTTGATGGAACGGGGGATGGCTCTCGCGAGCCACTGGCGCATGCCAAAGAGTGCGAGAGCGAAGAAAATCCAGCCTTCGACGAAGATGGCCGTGACAGCAACCTGATATGGCACGGTGCCGATGCCATGGAATCCAACAACCGTGTAGGCAAAGTAGGCATTGAGACCCATTCCAGGAGCAAGACCAACGGGCCTGATTAACGTTAGACACAGTGAATATACATGGTATCAGGTTTGGAAGACTCACAAGTTGGCAAATAAACCCATACAGAAGGTAGACAAGGCAGAGATCGCAGCCGTGGCGGTGATCAGGTCGCGCTTGACCTCGTTCGAGCACAGGGCGTACTCGGTGTTGTTCTCACATATCGGGTCATCGGCGCCGCCGTTGCAGATACATGTGCCTCCGGTGTCCGCGACGATGCTTGCGTTGACGGCGATGATATACGCCATCGCAAAGAAGGTCGCCAGCCCGGCGCGGATTTCTGTGAAGAAGTAGGACCCGCGTCGAGTTTTCTTGTGGCCGCTGCCATCGAGCCGGAACCAGCGCCCAACGGCGCTCTGAGCGACCTTCTCGTTGATGCTCTGTGCCCAAGCCATCTTGACCGTTTGGCGTTGACTTTGAACCGGAAGAAGAGCTCACGCGAGCAGCTCCCTGGCAAATTCTTCACGTTGCCGGTCGCGGTCTGTGGGACAGTGGCGGATTCCTGTGGAGTAGTGGCGTGTCGAACGAACCGCCAAGGTGCACGATTTTTTGTCGATTGCTCCTTCCGGACGGGACGACGCTGAATCCCCAGAAAACAGAAGGATGCTGGAATGAATCGTACCAAGCAACCTGGAGAATACTCTCTCAGCAAGACAAGGGGTCCATCCGGGACCCCTCGAGATTTTGTATTTCGCCGAGGTGCTTGCAGCTGGTTGACGGTCAACTTCCCAATCGGTGCCGGCTCCAATGAGCCTCGAGCTTGGCAATCAACGCCATGTCCGACCTTATCTCCCTTGTCCAGCGTATCGATGGCTGTCCAGGATTGACACGCTTATTTAGTAACGGCCGTGGAAAGGGCATTGCTCCTCAGAGGGGATTAGCGACCTCTTATCTGGCTTGGCGAAGTGGGTGCTGCCAGGACTAGAGTTTTTCGGGACGCTCGAGGCCCTGGATCCTTCCGTGCTGCTCGCGAAGATAAGTGGCCAGACACCTGCCGTGCGTCCAGAGCGGCCTGGTGTTCCTACCCTCCATCTCCAGCAGTGCCCAGGACCTTGTCCCAGCACGCATGGCTTGGGTTTGATCAGCTCGGATTTGGCTGCCTGGTCACTGGGTGGCAGACGGCAACCGCCGTGTTGCCTCCGCGCCCGTCCTCTGTGACAGGCGACGGCCGTCGCTCAAGATAGGGCTAGGACGTTCCAGAAACCCGGTGGAACAACCTTAGTCTAAGCCGGCGCATGATTACCACTTGCCCGATCACTATGCCGGTGTGTAAGCAGTCTTACACATACGACACCTGGACATCGCTGAGCCCGATAACAACTTGTTAGGGGCTCACGGACATATCTGCGTATCAGCCCAGGAGGTCGGGACAGGCAGGACGAGGCAGGAAGCAGTGACGCCGGCTTCCGGCGAGACCCTGCGTCGGCCGGGACCCAGCAGAACGAACGGTCGGGTTCCTGGAATCCCCATCTGACTGCGGCTGGCCAAGGCGGCTGCAGCAAATCGCCGCTTCTTCTTGGCGAACACGTGCAGCATTCGGTTCATCCCGAATCGCAGGCCCTGCAAACAATTCATGTGGTGTAACGCGTTGCGATGAGCTCTTGTCACATCGGCCCCACAAGCGCTTGCATCTCACGATTCGGCCTTGTTGGGCTGACAACGACAGTCACTGATTCGTCGTCTGGGCCGTGCGTGGGCGTGAGATGCCGATCTTGCACGGCAAGCAGATGTGGCATGCGAGCCCACCAACGGGCGACGTCGCCATCTGTGCGACGTGTCAATGGAATCGTACCCGATGATGTCTTGCCTTACGGTCCGGCTCGAGCTTGACGTATCAATAAATAGCGAGCAACACCTGGCACCTCGCATGTTTGGCGAGGTTTCGCCAAGAGACGTGCCAAGGTGCAACAATGTGTGGTCGGTGGTGGTCGTGCTGTGCTCGGAACCTGAAACACTGGGGATGCAACAGACGCAGGCAAGGAGTCTTTCTCGATGAAGATCCGTCTGTCGTGTCCTTGAATACAAGTACGACAGCAAGCTGCTAAACTGTGATGGTTCAACTTTGCCCTTCTGGACCTGTGAACGACGCAGACGACATAGCTGTCATCGAGACTCCAAGCAATCGAGGCTGCCACGCTCTAATAGGTAGTCGACACACCACCACAGACGTTATGAACCTGCCATATGCCGTCTTTGCAATTTTGGTCTTCGTTGTACCGATATATGAGCGTTATGAACGCACACACTATCCCAACGACCGGATCCCGACGAAACTGAAGTGGACGGCCCAGATGGCGCTGGGAAGTACGACTGCGGCCAATAGCCTATGTCGGGTCTTCGGAGTGGTGCGCCAGCGACGCAGTGGAGGAGGCCCAAATCCAAACGGGAAAGCAGTGTCGGCCGGTGCCAACCATCACTGCTTGGTGCTGGGTGTGACCGTGGGGGGCATGGCGACGGCTTACATGCAAGGCTCATGGGATGAGAGTGATTGGGCGTATGTTCAGGACAAGTCTGAGAAGCTTCAGCTGTGGACCTCGGGCGAGGATTTGGCGGGCGCGAGTATCGAGTCTAAGGGAGAAGGGGCCGGCGAGAAAAGTGCACAGGATGAGGTCTGATCGTGGGCTGAATGTAGCGCTCCAGAGGAACACAGTCGCCGCCTTCGCAGGAAGAGGGTGAGAGGGGAAGAAGGAAGAGAGGGCTCACGACTAGAGCCCCACGGTCAAATTTTTTAGAAATGAGTCTCCATGCTCTCATATTTGACTACAAATACCACTGCTAGTCACATTTGTCTGGACTTCAAGTGTGGGCTGCACACCCGCAAGTCTAATCGGCCCCTGGCTGTCACCTCGGCAGGACTCCCCGCATCAGTCCAGATGCATCACCAGGGCGGGGGGGGTCCCTACGGTCACCTCCGAGCCCCAACCCTGGTCGGTCCGGCCACAGAAAGAACCCGTCAGCGACCGCTTGAAAATTTGCAAGCTCTTTTCTACTTGACCGGAGCTCTCTCCTCAACTACATGATCGCGTGGCTCCCCCCAACCTGTTCCAGTCTTTGGGCGCGCCCTAACACGTCGACAACACAGACCTCACCTGTACGACCATTATGAAAGCGACAAGACATTGATATCATCTCAATAATACCATTTTCCTCGTCCTTTCCTTTCCTTCCTCGTCTATTCCTCCCACAATGCCTCTCCGGTTACCGTCCCAATCGCTGCAGGCCTGCTGTGCAGAGCTTTCAAGCTTCTCCGGCAGCAGCTCCGGCAGCCCAATTGCGGTCGCCTCGGCATCGCCACTTGAGCGCGCCCTCCTCTCCTCCCAATTTCTGTCTCTTCCGTCGTCATGCAGGTCCTTCTCCTCCAGCACAAACCGCCAACGGCGGAACGCGCCGGTCCTGAAGCAGCGGATGCAAGAGTGGTTCAAGAAGCACGGCAAGGACCTCAAGACCCACAAACCTGGCCAGCCAAACTACCTTACAAAAAACCCTGACGGACCGCCTCGGCCGTTTCCTTCCAACCCCGCGTTCATCAGCCAGCCGGTACTGTCCGAGGAGGCGCGCGAACTAATCTGGAACAAGGTCATGGTGAAGTGGGAGAGCGTCAAGGCCGTTTCGGCCGAGCTGGGCGTTGACCAGAAGAGAGTGGCCGCTGTGGTGAGGATGAAAGAGGTGGAAAAGGACTGGGAGGCAAAGGTATGTCGAAGCACACTGATATCCTACGTCCACCACTGAACTCATCCACCCCCGTTTCTCTGATGATACACCAAAAAATTCGATTAGTCTTGAAGACAGCTCATAAAACACATGGTTACAAAAAAGCTTTGCGAGCCTCTCTGATAGAAACACAACACCTTCTTTTCCTGATCACCAACGAGTGACTTGACGCAGTGGCTGACCTCATTCTGCTTAATCATAGGGCTTGAAACTGGCAAAAGTCTACTCCAAAGCCGTCCTTGATATGGTACCCACACACACCTACCCCGAAGACAAGCCAATACAGGCCCTTGAGCCGATCAATGAGATCCACGTGCACGGCTACACGATGCAGCAGCTCTTTGTGCCGACGTCGGAATCGCGACACTTTACCCGTGAGGACGCGGCAAAGGCCTTCCACCACACCATGCTGTCGCCCGACGAGCGTGTGCCACATCGTGAGCTTGTGGAAATGGAAAGGAGGGTGAAGGACGGCATGAAGGAGAAGGAGAGCTGGACTCAGTTCAAGAGGGAGGCCAAGAAGTCCGAAGACGACAGGGACTTGAAGATCCTCACAATGGCGGAGAAGGAGAAGAAGAATATCACTACGGTCACAACAGGTCGCTTCGACTTCCGGATCAAGTCCATCAGTGCTGATGATGTCGGCAAGGATGGCCGTGCCAGAGGCGGCGTTGGCTGGAGGTACGGCATTCCATTTGAGGACCGGAAGAAGAACCAGGTCAAGATCCCCACCAAGATCGATTAGATAAATCTGGTGGAAGCAACATCTGTACAACAAATTATATAAGCCCGATGACAGACGCAGCAGGATATCCCTGCATAGGAATATTGTTGGCAGGATTGTGTATATTACGGACTGCCTACAACGCGTCTGAACTCCATCGCAATGCGGGCTCTATTCCCGAGAAAACATACCCCCCACAAGACAAGACAGACTCGCCTCCTGAACCAGCCGTGACCCAACCTACCGTCCGCACATCATGCTACAATAGCAGCTTCCGATGCTCTTTCCAATCAACAGGGAGCTGATCACCGCCGACCTCTATAGTCAGGTTCCTCCTGAGCCCCTCGATCTCTTCGTCAGACAGCCCGCACCGTCCCCTGACGAACTCCTCGACGCCCCCATACTCCCGCCGGATCAGCGCCAGCGTACCCAGCATAGCCTCTGGCCGTGAGCCGACCATCCGCTCGGCGGCAGCGCGGTTGCCCTTGAGCGGACCCGACCGCGTCAGGCTCTCGACGAACTCGTCGCGACGGGGGCCCAGGCCCAGGTCCGTCAGCGAGTACTCGTGGGCGATGACGTCGTCGGGCACGCCGCACAGCGACAGCACCAGCGCGCACAGGACGCCCGTCCTGTCCTTGCCGGCCGTGCAGTGCGTCAGGATCGGCGTCGGGGCGTGCGATGGCGAGGCGAGGTGCCGCAGCACGGAGGCGAAGGGCTGCGCACCTGTGGGATCGGTGCCGCTCTTGAGGATGCGATCGTAGACGTGGACGAAGCCCTGCATTTTCCTGTTAGCCTTGTTTCTGTGTGGTCGCGGGCCTGGGGCGGTCATTGTCTGAGGCGGGGACGCATGTCATCGGCTTGGGAGTCAAGGGTGAGGAGTGAAGCTGGAGAGGGGCTTCGACATCTGGAAAGCGGGATTGAGGCCTGGAAATGCTATTGAGGCGTGTGGCGAGGCTCGAGCTGATTGATATCGGGGGTTGGAATTCGAGCGCGAGATTGTAGGCGACGTGAGACATGCAGATCGAGGCGTTTGCATGGGGTCTCATATTCCGAGCAGCCTCACCCCGAATCAGATACAGCTGCACATGCAGAGCAGACACGATGGCTCAGATAGGCTAGGCAGCTAAAGGGAAAAGCTGGAACCAAAAGTGCAAGTACGTCCCATGTCAACTCACCTCGCCCTCCGCGCTCGAGAAGTGCGAATACCGCCTCGCGACAGCCTCAGGGCTGTAGTCTTCATCCAAGAACACAGGCGCAAAGACCCTCCGGGCGCCATCCCACTCCCTCGGCTGCCTGCCGTCGAGCTTGGCGTCGCGCTCGATCTCGGGCTTGGACCGCAGGTCGAAGACGTGCGTGATGCCCAGGGTGTCGCGCAGGATGGCGACACCGTCCTCCGTCAGCTTCGAGGGCTCGCTGGAGCGGAAGAGGATGCCGCGGCGGGTGATCTTCTGCGTCTTCCCGTCGCCACTGTCGCCGCTGCTGGCCGTGGGTTTGGTATCTGCGACCGGGTAGCCGCCGCAGTCGCGGAAGTTGGGCAGGCCTGGGATGTCCACGAAGGGAGGCGCGGGAAGTGGCGTGGTGGTTGCGGCCATTTTCTCACTTCTTGGCGCGCTGGACCGGGCTGTCTTGGTGTGAGTTGGGTTGGTGTCCGGTTTCCAAGAGGTTCAGGGCTTAAGAGGTGTCTTGGGCGGACCGGGAAAATGGGCAAAAGTGGCTGTGGACGGAAGGAGCCAGGTGCAGTAGTCGCATGTGAAGGTGCGGGCGTAGGTGGTGGTGTGGTTGGTGAAAGTGAGCGAATTCCAAGGTCGCCGGGCAACGTTTTTTACCGACACAGCAGAGGGGCAAGTGAGAGGTGCGCGTGGACTCGGCTACGAGCACCTGCAGTCATCAATAGCCAAATCAGGCGAGTCCAATACAGCCACTCGGTGTACACCTCCGGAACGAACAATGGTGTTGAGTGAATTCCGACGTGCATGCTCCGACGTGACACCGGAGGTCGTCTCGGCTTCTTTCGGGGGTGCCCAACCCCGCCCCTTCCGTTGACCGGCCGGGCCGACGTTCAATCCCGACTCTCATGCCCGGCTTGCGCAAGAGACGCATATTTATAGGTCCGGTGATTCAACCTCGGCCTTTTGGCTGGATTTGACCACCGTAAATCTGGTTTGCAATGTGCTTTTGCTTCGTTCGGGGCGAGATCAGACGGGATGCAAAGGGAAGGTCTCAAACGACATCGTCGAGAAATAGGTTCTTCGGAAACCCGATGGTAAGCCTCGCTGGTTGGCACATATCATCTGTGATAATCTGGAGCATACTTGGATTGCATTCTAAGAATGGGAACTGTAATCATGGAGAGATTAGATAGCAGAGAAATGACGCCGGTCTGCAAAATTTACGAAGCTCAAGACTTCAAGACCTGGTTGACTCTCATGACGGCAATCAATGAGTCCGACAGCTGACGTCGATTTCAATACAGTAATTGAATTCTTGGTGTTCTCATTCTTTTCGTGGGATGTGGTGACATTGCGTTTTGATGGTTTGTGGGTTGAACATCGAGTGCAACAAGTGCAAGAGAATAGGATGTTGGACTACGGCGTTGGCGAGGCGGGGCAGGTCAGCTTCCATCAAGTCCAAACTCGAACTCGCCGGGAAAGGAATCTGACCCATTGGCCTGTATTCTTGGTAATACAAACCAATTGGTTGGTCACTGTAACAAGGTCGGTTCCAATTACAACCGTTCATCAAAGAACATGCTCGGAACCATTCCCGGACGTTCTGTTTCGGCCGTAAAAGAGAAGAAGCAACCACCTGTGGGCCAGGACTACCGGCCGAGCTGCACCTGCAAGCCCTGCCCCGGCTTCTCCCCCAAATTGCTTGCAGCCGTGGCAGGTCACCACTCGAGTTTGCCCCAAGCCAGAAGGCCAGTCAGCCGAGGGCCCCTGCATGGGGATGGCAGCCCCGGATCCGCAACACGAACCTCAGCTTTTGCTTTTTCTCTCCCCTTCCTGGCTGACAGCAGCAGCAGTCCACACAGAACAGCATGGACGGGCAACCAAGGCGTTCCCAGGCCAATCATTGCGCCCCTCGCCGTCTCCGAGCATGTTCGTGCAGGGACTGGCTTTTCTGCTGGCTTGTTGCTTTTTCTCCCAGGCAGCGTGCAGTGCCGATCGCCGTTGCGCCCCGAGGTTGCTTTTCTTTCCTTGGCCACGTTCATGTGGAGGTATGACTTCACTGCATCACAGCTTGCCGCGCCTCAGGCTGTTTGAGAGGTTGAAAGGCAAATCGGCGGGCTGACGGGCCATCTCTCGTCTTGTTGGGTGTATACTTATATTTCCTAGCCCGTTAGCGTGTTGTTGCCTCGTTCGTGCGTTGGGCGGCCCCCATCCCAAGGCAGCCATCATCCTCCCCAAGAGGTTTCTGTGCCCCCTCCCCTTCCACCTGCCCCTGCCTGCCTGGCAGCACAGGCGCAACGAAACAGAAAAAAGAAAAACCAAGGTGCAGTGAGGTGCCACTCCGTGCTTGGCCACTCCGCCCCAGGTCCAGGACTGGGCCCGCACTACCCGGGGCCGAAAAGGCGCCTGGTGTTGTTGTTGTTGGGGCCACGGGGAACAAAGGCACAAGACCTCACCGCCGTAGTTCCTGTCTGCCGGTGCCACCTGTAATCAAAGACCGCCCGTTGGATCAGGCCAGTACGTAGCCGAGGGAGCCCTTTGGGAGCCTGGCTGTCGATCGCAAGGGTAGGGAGGCCTCATGTGACGGCGCACATCGAGGTCCAGTGGTCGCCCTTTCACAATCAGGACCTGTCTGAGGGCGTTGTCAGCTCCCTTTGTCTGGCCCACGTACGGAGCCGCAACACCAACTGCCGGGGTGGTAATATCGTGGTCAATGGCGACAATGGTCGAGGTCAGCTGCTGCCCCTCGCAGGGTTCTGGGTTTTCCGCGGGGTAGGTGCAGCTGGGTCAGAAGAGTAAGCCGCAGTAGGTGGAAGAACGAGATCACTCTGGCACAGAACGGACGGAAACCGAGGGCTCTATTGTAGATAGCAAAACTACGCAGAACTTATGTGATTTTACATTGGAACTTTGCTGTCACACTCGATCTCGGACTGCATGCGATGTGGGTGGGTGGAATCTGCAGAATGACAGGGCTGCACATACTGGCGTTCGATGAAGGAGGGGACTGGAGTGGAGGGGTAAACGACAAACATGTGATAAGCGTGGGGAGACGACTCTTTCCGAGATCATCTGTGATGCAGCCGCGCATGAGGTCGTGAAACGTAGGGAAGGATTCGCGGGAATAAAAGAAAGGGGTAAACGAAACGAAACTGCATGTTATTTGGCCTCCTCGGCCAAAACAACGGACGGGTCACAATCATGGGCCCGAAGCATGTTGGTGCATGAGTTTATTTAGACGACTACCGTGAAACCCCCAAGAATGCAGACCCTTCGTCGCGTGTGCTATTACAAAGTACAAAGTGGTATCAATTTGGGTCCAACTCCCAACGCCATGCTCTTCTTTTCTCCTTCGACAGGAAACCGGTTGTAGACGACGTCGCAGAGGGTAGGTGAGGAGAGTCGGACGGAAGGATGTCGCGCCGCGAAAGGGGGGTGATTCCTCACTGGATGTGAGCTTTCATCGACCTAAGATTCGATGTGAGTTTCAATCCGCACAGAGTCTATTCGAAGGAAGGAGGAGCCCACCATCCTCGACGGACCATCACGTTTGTCGAGACGAGTATCCTGATGGGCCTCCATGCCGAAAACAAGAATTCACCAGCTACCGTCTGGTGGTATGTGGGACGAAACCAAGTAGTCAAAACCAGAGATGTTGATTCGAATAAGTCAGGCCGTTCGACCTTCCGCCGCGCTATAGTTGTCCGTCGGGACGAACGACTAAGTCACTCTGGCCCTGCGTGTCTGGTACTCGACGCGGCAATACTGGTCGCGGACCCGCCCGCAATCGGCGCAATGAGTGTCGTAGGTCCAGTCCAAGGGCCCGAAGTTACACCAAGCGCAGTACCACTTCTTCTCCTGGACATATTTGGACCCGCGAGAGGAACTCCCACGGTGGCTGTCACCGCCAAGGTAGACATCGTGCTTGCGGGAGCTGCTGCTGTGGGGGTGACGAGAAGAGGAAGGCATGTCGGGAGACTGTGGCTAGGTCGGGCTCGAGGAGATTTCGAATGGTAACAAGATTGTCGTTGGACGGTTTGTGAGAAGTTGGGTTCTTCAAAAAGAGCTGTGCAGACTGTGAGTGTTGAAAATGGCTTGCTTGGCCAACCTTGAATTCCAGGACGGGATTCTGTTCGAGTTTTAAATCCTCCATGTCTACGCGGCAGTGTATGAGATCGCAAGCTTGTTCGTTGAGAAAGCCCTTGTGACTCAACAAGGTCAACGAGGCGAGAGGTGTCGAGGAGGAGAGCCCCGAGCATGGCTCAGACGGAAACGGGCATTCTTGGATATGGAGTAAACCAAGGCTGCAATTGTCAGTGGTCCTGGGTGTTCTGGCAAGGGCTCCCTAAGGTCATCTTCTCCACGCTCCGCGACCTCGCCACAGTCAGTGATTTTTTCTGAAACCCAGACAGTTCTGTATGAAAACAGAGGGTACCTGGGGCTAGGGACTAGCGTGACAAGACGCAATGGGGAGGGACACCAGGTTGTTGCCGGGACGAGTCTAAGCCCGCCGCTCGCCTGAGGGCGCCATAGCGAGGGCTGGGTAGCACTCATGACCTTCTGCCTCGCAGACAATCCATGGTGATTGACGACGATGAGCGCCGAGGCGGGAAGGGGATTCGAGCAGCAAGTACGTAGTCCTTGGGCGATTGAGGAAGGAGATTCGTGGGAGGGAAGGGTCCACTAATGCAGGTACACACAACGTTTGCCACTGATGACACTGGCGGAGGAGGGACGGCCACCGGGATGGGAAGTCCCCAGGACATGGCTGTCGAGTCACGGGTAGTCGTGGCCGGTCGGTCAGGTGTCGGTCGGGGTGACGGAGGCGCCCTGTCGGTGGGCCATATTGGCGTGAAGGGTGTAAGTGTCCATCGTAGCCAGGAGGGCAATTCTCATCCACTCGAAGGAGGGCAGTTTCGTCTTGGCACTGGACAAAAAGGGACGCGGCGTGCTCTGCCTAAGTCCACGATGCCAATCCGACCAGGGTGACTGAGGCATCGGGCTCCAAGCGTTGTGCTGGCCCCCGTGATGAGTTTGATATTCGCCACCTCAGCATGGGTTGCCTTTAGGGAGAGAGTGGACGTCACTATCAAGCATGTGAGCCAGTTGAACAACTTGAGTTTGTTGGGTCGACCGCAGGTAATCAGGAAAAAAGGCAACAAGAAAAAAGAGGACCCTCGAAAGAGTGGAAAAAGGACGGTGGTTTCAGCTCGCGTAAGCACGACGGTCCATGGTTACATCAGCTGATCCCGTGCAAAGAACATCGACAGGCTAGGAGACCATCAGGACTAACGATACTTTGGCACCCTAGAAAGATGACAACATAGCAACTGGCTTGTTGCTTGCCGGCAATGATGCGTTCTGGATATTGTCCCACCGGCACGTCGATGGTAGCTTCTGTGACGCCGGGGCGCGAACCACTAAGTAGGCAACCAGCCGCAACCCCGAAGGAACCCGTCCCAAAGCGACAGTCCAGGACAAGGCTCTTCAGGATGTTGCAGCTTGGCTTCTTGCAGGCAGTCGCCTCGTTGTGCTCTTTCAGACTTGGCCGTTCCTGGACCTGGTGAGATCTGTCCGCGTCGGAACAGCCAAAGTGTTGCGCAGCGTGAGATGGTGCCAATTCGCGCACTATCGATCCTTCGCACCCTTCCGGTCCAGCCTGTCCCCTTCCCTCGGCAAATTTGAGGGCGGTCACACCATGAAAACGCCAGTGTTGCGCCGGTGTGGTTGGCGATTCAAGCTGAACCGCCTCGGAGATCGAATCTGGTGCCGCGGCCACTAAACTGCAGGTGAGGCTGCACAGCACTCATTTCCGCAAAATCCGCACTCAGCCAGGCCCAAACTTGGGCCTGCTCCCGCCCGGGCGAACAGGACACTCGCATGTTCTTGCGGTCTCGTGAGTCGCCTGTCAAACTGCTTCACTCGTCTCCGCCACATCGCCTTCAGATGCGCTGCCACTGCCGAGCCTCCCGACCACACTTGAAGTCGACAGTTCGACCAGCAAACGAGGCTTGGTCAAGGTGAAACGCTCTAGTCGGCCGTCACACCGTATCATCCACAGCGTTGAGGATGACAACCGGCCCGAAGCGAGACAAACTTCGGTCAGAACCCTGGAAGCAAGCGGGTCGAGTCAGGGGAAGGTCCATGACAAGATGCCTCAACGAGGATTGGAAGGATATTCCGGCCGGTTGTTGTCGAGGTCGAGGCTGCCTGGGTCAGCCGAGAGACTCCTCGCGTGGCTGTGGTCCGTCCTGCTGCTTTCAGCTTGTGCACGTTGGCCCTCTGTCGCTCCCATGGGCAACCACAATTGTGGATGGATCATCGCCGTCGATTGCTACCTCAACGGTGCGGGACTGGGCAGCTTGGTTCTTTGAGGTCGGGTGAGTGGCCAGCAGTGCTAATTCGTATATCGTAGCCCTGAGTTGTTCAGGACAGCGATGAAGGCCGAGTTGAGCTCAAGCAAGAGGGCTTGTCAGCACCACAACAGTCCCCGCAATTCGGGCACCGGCTAATTATCGGCGTTGCAGCTCCGGCTTCCAACTTCACCTCTAACAAGCACCGGCTACGTTCGAGATCCAAAAGACCCTTTGCTGGAGCAGTAAATTGTCACGTCACAAATACCATTCAGCGGATTCTTCTCCACTCGGTTCACAGAGATGGCACGTTATCACTATGCTACAGCGTGCGATGCTAGCCAAACAGCATCATGGGCACCTGTGTCGTCGAAATACCTAGCCAAATTTGGCACAGCATTCCAGCAAGCTGTGTGACCTGCCTAAAAGTCCAGGCTCTGCGATCTCAGGCCACTCCGAGGCCATTGAAGGATAACGTATTCCACAGTTGGCATTGGCTACAGGGCCTGTGTCCTCTCGCCATCGGTCCTGGCCGACTTGGAATCGAGAAGGTGTGGACATGCATTGGGCCCCTCGCCTCCGAGTCGCTGGCTCTTTGGTCGCATATCTGTGGCCACTCCACGCCCTTCCAAATACAATTCACCCATCAAAACTGGACACGCACTACAACCAGACCTTTTCAGAGCGACGGCGTCGCCGGAGGTCGCGGTGTCCAACGGTTCCTGGCGTAGACTGCTTGCTGTCGCGTCATCTCCTTTGTTTCGCAAGGCTCCGGCAGCGTCGCAGGTGTGTTGCGCGTCTAGAGGAGAGCGCAACAAGCGACGATTGTCCAGGACGCTGTGGACTGGCCCAGGCACCAAGACCACCCGTCAGTCAGGGGCAGACTTCTGGCTGCCTGACGCCTGAAAGTGCATGGTTCGGGGGCCCCGATGCGGCCCTGGGTCTTTGGTGCACCGCTAGGAAATTGGGTTGGTTGCCCATCCTCACCCTTCACCGCGAAAGTCTCGACCCCTCATGGGCGGAATGATCAATTGTACCTAGATGAGCGATGCTACCCCGCGCCCTACTGCAGTGTGCATCCAAGGGGACTGGGGGACCAACAATATGAGACGGTCGTGGGCCGCCTAGTAGGCCGGGCTTGCATTGGGCTTACTCCAGCAATCCGGCCCGACCAACCGCCCAAAGGATAACTGGGGACTGTCTCCCCGGCCATGTCCCGAACACTCGGTCAGCACGAGGAGCCAATTCCAGCCATACCGACCCATCACATCGACTCAGCCCGCTGACCACATACTCTGCTTGGCCTGCCCCACCAAATGCATCGGAATACCTTCCAATCGTGTATCACAAGTCAGTCTTTTCCTGAGTGGTCGAAATGAGCTGTTACGTGATTGGCCGCCGGTTATGCAATGACGCCTCTTGCTCGTATGGAACAGGTCGCAGAACGGGCCGGGCCCCGGGGTGGGGGTTCCTGTTTCGCCAGAATCCTGTCCCGTGCACAGCAGAGCCTCAATCCAAGATGCTTGCCATATCCTTCCGGCGCAATGTGGCGAGTCGACTTCTGGACAAGGACTCCCTCTTCAGGGGCCGGCGAAATTTATTCGGGGTACCACACCCGAGGTTCAAGCTGTAGGTAAGTATGCTACGTCTTCAATGCCCTATACGCCGGCGCACCTCGCGTCTGGTGGTGGTGAGCGTTGAAGCTAGTGGACTGTATGCAAGTCCGTCCCACCATCTGCGTACAATTGGTTGTTGTCATTTGATTGTCTGAACTCCCGTCGGTGTAACCACATCTGTGTGTCACCCCGACTTATTGCAACCGACGAAATACAACACTGCCACGTCAATTCCTCTCTAATAGGCCAGTCTGAACTATTTTTCATCCGATCGTTCTGGTCACACTTGAGAAATTGCAGAGCCGCATGCTAGCCCGAAAAGTCCAACGTCCTGGATTTTCCTTCCCAATTACGGGCCGGCCATTGATGGTATACACTTCTAGCAATCACCGTTTCCTCACGATTGCGCTTGGTCATAAGCATGATATTGCGCATGGCAAAGCCCATTTGTCAGACCGAACCCCACATCGATAAATTTGGACTAGCCATGTTGCACATCAAAGCCGCTCTAGATCTTGCGTAACCGTCGAATCTTACACACGCCTGGTAGCCTTGACTTCAGCCGGCGCCTCTCAGCGGCACAGCGGACCTCATCACAGATGCCTGAGGGGTCCAGGAATAGGCAGATAATAGTCAGCGTATCTTGGCAGCCACACTAAACCTCCCCACAAAAAGAAAAAAAGAAAAAAGAAACCTACCCACTGCCTCTCCGATATGTCAAGTGTGGGTGCCCATCAGGCATGATGGAGTCCCCATGTCACGACGTTCGTTCATATGGTCGCTGCCTGGGTGCCCAAGTTCTGGTTGCTCGTCCAATTTCTCTGCCTCATGTCACCTCCAACTAGAAGCCTCCCTTGGCCCACTCCCCTCCAAAGCGCATCAGCAGTGGAAAGCCGAGACCTTGTATTCCTTTCGAAAGGGTAGATACTGACGCTGTTTCTGAGCCCTTAAGTCATAGGGGGCGGGCCTCACAGTAGGAAAGCTGGCACAGTGGGCCACCCGGATGATGCAGATAGCACAGAATCTAGCAAGGGATGTGCTTAATCTCGGCGGCACGCACCTCGTCTCACATTTCCCTTCTTATTCAGATCACGTACTCTGGTGTGACATCGTTAACAACCATCCAATAACTATTTTGTCACCTTAAGTAGCTCTCCAGCGTAAGACGCTGGCCGCCGTATCGCAGCCATGTATATCAACCTGGGAAGTACAAACAAAGCCTTCTCAGGTCTTGTTGACCGTCAGGGGCAGGTCGAAAGCTCAGAGAGTGTTGTCCAGCTGGCCTGAAGGTAGTACAAGGAAGTCGTCGCCAAAAACCACAATCAGAGCAGGTCCCTTAGCACCGCATGAGTTGATCTACATCATCAATCAGCCCACCAAACCCAAATATAGGAACACACTCGGCCCGTGGCACGACCCCCACAGCATGTAAATCAAACACACCAGCCAATGGTCCATACCGGCGCCACTTGGGCACGAATCAAAGATGGATGTGGAACTTGCTGACGTCGTGAGAACCTTCTCACAAGCCAACCGATCCGTTCGCATCTAGAAAAAAAAAGCCACAAGGCAGAGTGGTCAGACTTCAGAAGTGTTCCGGTACCGAAGGCTCCTAAACGGTCTCCAAGATCGAGGCAGGAGGGTCTAAGGTGGCAACCAGCTGAGAATCTCTCTTGTGTCTGACAGGATTCTCCCCCTCCGTCCCCACCATCTTCCCTTACTCGCCCCTCTTTCCCATCTTCCCGCAGCCACCCATCCTTAGCTCTCTTTACTCCCCACCGAGTCTGGCTGCAGGTCCACCACCCCAGAGATGGCCATGCAACCAGCCGCGTACTTATGCATGGAACCTTAAACCTGGAGCTACACTACTGCGTACAGGGTGTTACAGAAAGTCGGCCGCGGCCCAAGTTCAGCCACAGCGCAAGCAAGGCGTCGAAACATCAGACCACCTCGGGACAGCCCAGGGCCTCGACCTACAACCCTATTGTCAGAGCCGTGAAATGCATGGACCCTTACAATGTTTGATAACACGCCACTGACCGTGTTGGGATCGCATTGGTGCCCGCTCGCCGATAACCCGATCGTGAATACGGCGCAAAGCCTCTTTTCATCGCCACTTTTGCCTTCCCGTCAGGGCTTTGTCTACCGATATTGAGGCAGTGCCATTCAAAGTGCTGTTGTCGAACGCTAGTTGTCACATAACAGCGTTTGCAAGAACTATGCGGTGCCGTCCATGCCTGCAGTTGCCTTACGGCGTCATTCTCTAGTGTGATGTCCACCTGCCATTTCGTCCGCCCTCAGAGAAGCCTTTGGAGTGAGATGCGAACGAGTGGCTCGGGCCGACTACAGCCAGTGCGGAGGCTTAGATTCATTGATCTTCGGGACTTTTTTACACACAAGTGACTGAGTTAAGTTGGTAAGGACGAGGCAGAAAGGTGGCCGTATGTGCTTGTTGGAAAGAAACGTCTCGATTCACCGCTGACAAACGCCTGGAGCACGGCTTTGCATAGCTCCATGATTCCTTTCAGCTGTGAGAAATGGCATACCAAGTTCCATGTGGATCAAAAGATAAACCGGTGGCCATGAAATCATGCGTCTTTGCTCAACGGAGCTTCAACTGAATCAACGGCACGTGGGCAGTATCACTTCTTCTTTGACGTTTTTTTATTAAGGTGACTTACTAATAAGAACAAGGTTTGATAGGCAATTAGACGACGAGATCATAGTGTACATCATTCCCCGTGAAAAAAAGTGAGACAGATCAGCGAAAACATGAAAAGAGAAAAGACGAAAAAAGGAAAAAAAGCCCAATACTGAAACCGTGAAAAGGGTGGGAAAAAAATACAGGGATTCACAACTGATAATGAACAAAATCAAACAAGAAATCGGATTTTGATGCGTGAGCAACATGAATCTAAGACACGGAAGCCAGAGAAGACGAGACTCCGATATCGAAACAGCCGAGGATTCTCATAGCCTCGCCAGTATCCTGTACGCATAGAGTCAGCATGGAGAAGTTAGTGTAGTCTGCTCCTTCGCCATCGACTGACCTTGTAATCACCTCCTGATTCGGTCAGGATACACAGTAGTCTGGTAGGCAACACAGTTACCGCAGCGTTGGACATGACAATTGTAACATGCGTAATCATTCAGCGAGTTGCCTGCATTGTTGCAATAACACTAGTCGGGAGAGCAGTTAGGAGGAGGTTGCCAATCGAGCGATGGAAGAGCACCAACACATGTCCAAAGTGTCACTACTTCGGCTCGTGAACGTCCACTAGAGGAGGACCCGTGCTTGGAGGACGAGCCATGGTGTTTGCTCTGGTGATGATGTCCATTTCCCATCTTGGCTGGTTTGTCTGCTGCAGAGTGACTCGATCTTGTAGATGATGGAGAGATAGATATGTGTACGGGGGCGCCGTGTTGGATATCGACGATGAGGAATGTGCTTGAAGGATTGCGGAAAGACTGCAGCGGGCCTGGTGGCTTTAATATTTTCCCACACGACAACATCACTGCAGTGCTTGCTTCAATCGCACGCCCTTCCAGATATCACTGCCACCCTGAATGCCTGATGAGCGTCATTCAAGGACGACGAAGTCTATGAACGCCCTGGCATGCTCGCCCTGTCGTGACCAGCGGATGCAAAGGGAGACAATGTACAAGTCGCTCGGCCAACACTTGCAAGCCATTCAGGAAACATCGCCGAGCCAATCACTCATTCGAGGCCAGCAAAAGCGAAGCACAGCCGTAAACTCTCGAGTGAGATGAACAGATTTCCGGGGCCGGAGTACCCTAGGTCAGGTGAAGGGTTGAAGGTCAGGAAAAAGGGGGCAGTGTCCCTTTTCCTGATCCCTACGCCCTGCGATCTCACACCAAAACAAACATCCAGGCGATTCGCTCTGATGCCTCAGAAAAGAAATTAAAAGACAACAATCCGGCCTTGAACGGACTCCCAAGGCGTTCCGACTGAAACGCGGTGGATTGGACGACATTGAAGAACAACCACCGATGTCGCCCGGATTGCGGTCATGCGCCTGTGGCGCAAGCAAGAGAAAGGAGGCTCAAGGTCGCAATGCACATTCCGCCCTAGATAGCAGCGTCACGTGTGTGATGATCTTCATGCGTCAAAAGTGCAGTTTGAACCTCTGGGAACGGGGAGTGAGTGCTGACGTAGCGGCTGAGCGACTCGGTTGCGGTGATGAAAACTTCGGTCCGAACCCTGCTCAGATTCCGTCCACAATCGACGGACACGGGAAGAAAGGCCAGAGCTTGTTCCGTGAAGCTTCAACAGAAATTGGATTTTCACGAGAAGAAAGCCACACTGACAGAAAGAAAGCAAAAGGAAAATCAGGAAAGTTGGCTTCCAATTGCTCTGGCGCCATTTTGATGACTTTGTAGAAGAAGTATGCGCTGTACAAATGAGATCTATGCTGGTAACGAACGAAATACGACCCGAGGAAATTTCGCAGGGTGGCCTGCTGACAAAAGGAAATCTATAAATGCACCCAAAAAGGAAAGAAACCCATGAATGATCCAACCGACTCGACCTCCACCCGTCATATACCCATCATATGTGCCTCCAGATATGGCGAAGAAAGGTCACTGGCTAGTATATAGAAGTTAGTGCACGTTATTGACAAGGTCAAATCTAGCAAGTTATGCATACCTTGCAGAGTTTACCGGCCGGTGACGGGGGCATTGTAAACATGGCAATTAGTACATCGCTGGTGGTCGCAGGTGGTGCACACCGGAGTTGTACTGTATAGCATTGCTCCCGCTCCACAGTAGCACTACAATCATGTGTGAGATTAGCACTGCACTTATAAGCACATATCTCCCATCTGATGAGCTCAACTCACACAGTTCCAAACTGTCACGTTCCTAGCAAGGCGGCGGCTGTGTGAAGGCATACTGATCGAGGACTTGAGAGGCGTCGAAGCGTTGGAGTTTGAAATATGGTATTTGAATGGGGGATGTTGTCGATGTTGTTGGATGATATCGAGTCCGTCATCACCACCAGGCTGGAAGGACAACGGACTCTTTATACTCTGATCAAGGAAGTCAATATCATAAGGGTACTCAGCGACGAGACAGCCTAGACATCCCAAGGCAGACCGCAAAGGTCGACATCGCCCCTTTGCTCGCCTTTGCCAGTGACAGGGTGTAGTTTCTTTCCAAGGGAACAGATCCCCAAGCCCCTCACCCCCACCCTTTGAGATGTCTCTCCCAAGGCACAAGGCCGCTGTCGAAGAAGTAGCACACCAGTCAAAGGTACCAAGGCATCATCCTCGAGTGGGCATATCTGCGGGTGGGGGAGTCAGCGCCGCCATCCCGGGAAAGTCCCAAGGGGATACCGAGTCGGCACCATCCTTATGGGGGGTATTGTGTTGTACCGAGATATGTTTCCAGAAGGGCCAAGTACCATCATAGTTGATCCTTCTGTGTGTTCCCTGCCACCCTTTCCATTAGGTCCACCACAAGGAACAGACAAAGCCACCGCGAGACCCACTCAGAGTTGCCGAGAAGACAGAATATAGATGCCTGAACCATAGGAAAACAGCCCGCGAGGGCGTAGAATGATGCCTCCTGGTCTGATCGACATCTGAGGCCTGGGGGCGGTCGTCGTTTGGATGGGATGTGATTAACTAAGCTCAGCCCCCACAGCTTCGACATCCAGGAAACGCGGAGACAATATGGCGATTATTCAGCGTCCGCACCGAAACATCTGGGTGTCTTGGTGTCCTGGGAGGTGATGTCGGTCCCGACGGAGCGATCCAAAGCCGTGAAACCGTAGGATTCCAGCTGCTGACGAGCCCACTTGACCGAGTCCTACCCTCACCACCACCGGTCTGTAAGTCGAGATTGTCTAACCACGATGTGCAGGTTACGGCCGTCTCTGCCTGGCAACTGCTTCTCCATCGCCACTGCGGTGCACACTAGTCGACGCTACGGCGGGAGCACAGGATGCCTGGTGGCCGTCGTCTTCTCATGGGGCGCCGTTGCCCACACACCACATGAACTCCGTCCTGTCCCTGTAGAAGCCACCCACACTATCGTCGATGAAGGCTGTATCTCGGTGTGAGGGGTGAGCAACCAAGGTCCCGAATATGGACGGGCTGCCGAGGTTCGTGGCGAGAAAGGCCCTTGAATCCTGCCGGCTTACAGTGCCGAATAAGTGGTGTTTAAAATTCCGCCTCGGCAGTGTTCAAGATCCGGGCAGTGTCGAGAATCGTGTGTTGTGCCACCCCCAAGTGCTGCCACCATTGACACGAGAGAAGGACGATAGCAGATGGCCCTTCACAACGGCCTAGTCCAACCGCCCTGGTGTCCTCGGCCAATCGCAGTGATCTGGCCGTGTTGCTGGACTATCCATTTCATGTCAGTTCAGGCAGGAGCTCTCGAAAGACTACCCTTTGATTCGGACTCGGTTGCTGACTCTTTCAACTCCCGGGACTGAAGGAAAGAGACGCGCATTACAAAAATATACCATACCATACTCCTCCGCGAGGTGTCATCCCTCGAATCATGAAACTCGCCCCATCTGAATGCGCTCTGTGCCTAATTATAAGAGTCTGATAATGATAAGAGTCTGTCTGACTTGAAAACTGGTGCACCGGGTGAGCAACGGCCCCCACGGACTTGAGTGCAGCACCGCTCAGCTCTGCAGCTGGTTCAGCCTCAGCCCAGTAGGGCTGGCCGACCCTGGTCGACCTCGGCGGCATCTGGGACCTCAGCGGGAGCAGCTTGTCCAGATGTGGACTGCTGCAACAATTCCTGGGGCGAAACTGGCCCAAAAAGGTCTTGCTGGTTCTGCCGGGCCTTCTTGCCACATGCAGTACGTGCCGCATCCAAGCATGTGAGCTCATTTCCCCTGAACGATGAAAAACTGCTGCCAAGCAGCGTGGCAAAAGACAGAGAGGAAGGACAGAAGAAGAAGAGGGCAGAGCAGTCTGAGCCACCGGCCGCAATTATCACCATTGAAGAAAGGGACTGAAAGAAAACGCGACTGCTCTGTGCATGGATGGATTTCCCAAAACCCTGTAGACCAGGCCGTGAGCCACTCGACTCACATACACATGCATCATTTCTCGATAAATTCCAGAGGACGGGTCCCATCAAATCTGGCGCGTGCTAGAAGATATCAAATTGAAAATATCACCAGTGGGGTCAGACTGCAAGGCAACTCAACTCGCCTCGGGGTTGCGTCCTTGCGGCAAGTAGCACGACATAGTGAGCGGAGAAGGGCCTCTGCTTCAACTGCCCCACGCGTTCAATCCAGTAAAAGTAGAGCAGCTGGACCGAATAGTTGCTTCGTCACCACATGGGAATGAATGCACTGACGGAAAGGCGCACGTCGTGAGATAGAGCCCTGGGCCTAGCCTAGCCAGGAGACGCCGCCAGCGATTCCGCGATTCGTAGACCGACTCAGTCCTGTGCCGGCTTACTGGCTGTACAAGACCCGTCAGGTCTGGTCTGCTCGAATGGCTCTTGATTGCGTCATGTCCGCATCTTTACGCAGGCGACAGCAAAACCTTTCTGGGATGCGTTACATTTGATGGGACTCGGGGGCCTCTTCGTAAAGCCAGCAGCTGAAAGTCACTATACAGACAAAGCCAGGCAGACACCAGACAATGGAATCAATGGCCATGGTCGATTGGACTGGCATTGACTGAGTCGAGGTAGCGTGGCCTGATTCTGAATGCGCATGACTGGCGGCGCCATGGATAAGGGTCCATCTTCCATTAATAGCGTGTGGGAACAATGGGGTGAGTTGTCGCGCGCGAACGTGTCCCGCGCTCGAAGGCAAAACAGACGGCGCTTGGAGAGGGAGGTTGGATCTCGAGACAGTGTTGCAGTGGAGATGAAGGCCAAATTGGCCGGAACGGCAGTCGAGGCCAGCAGTCCAGGCTGCCAGGCAGTTCATGTTAAGGTGGAGGCGGCGGTTCATCCAATACTCCCTAGCGCCCGGCTGGTTTCTCAGACAGGCCCGACAGGGTTCATTTACAGGCGGCGCTATCGCTGGACTGGGAGACGATGACAGGGAGGCTTGACCCAGCGGCGTCGCTGATTGGAAGGAGCTCCCAGCAGCATTCCATTCTAGCCCAAGCCCCCACGTCATCGCTGTCCATCGCGTGCCTGGCAAGCAAGGTACGGCATCATCTAAGCTGCTTGCTGCTTTGAGCCGGCCTGAATCAACATGTTCTCATTCCAAGACCTTACTTCTCCTCTGTCGCATGCTTTACATATCTTTCTGTCGTTCGCCAACTCAAGTGACTCTTTGGCAGTCACTCACACACAATACTACATAATTCTGACCAAGTCACCGTCTCGGGTCGCTACTTCAAATAGGCGACACCTCCCAACGAATAACAGGACTTCAAAGCTCTGACGGACGAGTCGACCCCGACCTACGACGGTCCGGCATCACGACATCGTGAGATCGCTGAAGTTTCCTTTGGAAGTGACACCGAAGCGTCGACACCAAGAGCTCCGACGTCAGGCAAAACAACAATTACAACCAAGCAATACATAGCAAACATTTGCCCAAGATGGGTCTGCTCTCAGCCGGTCTCTCCTACCTCGTCTTCTCCGCCATCCACATCGTCCAGTTCGTCCTCGCTATCACCGTGTGCGCGCTGTACGGAATCGACCTGGGCCGTGCCAACAAGCAAGGCACATACATCGACAGCAAATGGGTCTACGCCGAGGTAGTCGGCGCCCTGTCCGCCTTCACAGCGGTGCTGTACCTGGTGCCTTTCATCCTGCGCTTCTGGCTCGTGTGGGCGTGGAACCTGGTCCTCTTCATCCTGTGGATCGCCCTGTTCGGAGTCTTTGGAAAGATGTACATCAATGAGGACGCCGAGGGCGACAGCGGCGTGCAGCGTATGAAGAACGCCGTCTGGGTCGACCTCACCAATGCCCTCCTGTGGTTCCTCACCTTTGTCGGCCACGCAGCCTACTGGTACACCCACCGCGAGAGACACAGCCGCTTCACTGGTCGCGCCAGGGTCTAGGGGCATTCCGGCGAGACGGGAGAGCGCATTAGTAACGTCGAGGCGCACCCTTTTGGCACGCCGCCACCCGGGCACCGCGAGAGCTACCGGAGCGCTGTCCGCCACCGCAAAACATCCGCCGAGATGGAGAGGGAGATGAGAATAAACGGAGTGAACCCGGAGGGCCTGAAGCACCGACCTCCTATTCTCAGTTCATCTTTTGGATGACGGAGTCTTGAAAGATGTGTTGCTCGTTGGCTATGGGTGAATAGCGATGCTGCTTGATGATTGATACCATGCCCTCAGTTCGGGGGATCAGCGTTTGATTTCTTCTCTCTGCAAAGATATCCAGATACCACCAAACGAATTAATACTTGTGTTCTTTTGCAACATCAAATTCCTGAGCTGCGTGTGACTGTAGGGCGTGGTGTGCCTGGCTGGATTAGGTATCTTGCCCGAGATGATCTGATTCCTCGGCAAACCAGGTGCCAGACACCGTATCGGTCCTAGATTGTATATTCCTCGATTCGTGGCAACATGCTGGCGATTTAGTATGTTCTGACTCGCAGGCAATGGTTTGTGCGACAACACCTGGCGCCGGTCAGATCGAAGCTTGTGAAAAGATCATCGCCCGTTCTGTTTTTCATCAGACTTATTTGTTGATCGACAGATCCTTCGACAGAGACGCAGCCCCTCGTCAATCCCGGCCCAACCCACGCGTGGTGAGCAGGGTGTGCGGCTGTCTACGCGGCCTCCCATCCCATCTGCCGGACGATGGTAGAAGATCTTTACTCAGTCGGTCAACAGACAAATCTGCAATTTTTGATCAACATTCTCCAGGGTCCTCCAGATATTCCTGCCCAACACTGTACTGTACAGCCAGAACTGCCTAACCTTGCGAGCACCTGTCGACTGTCCTTGCTCAGCACATCGCATGACGTCACCGCACAGGCTGTCCCATTCAACGAGGCCCCATGCTCCTCTTTACATGGCGCCCAACCGCAGGAGCTTTTACGAACACCTGGGGAGGAGAAGGGGCAGGCCCCCACACGCTTGTGACGACCCCATGGTTACTGCTATATACGTTGTCACTTCTCAACTTTTTCTGTCTCTTCTGCGGGTGACATTTCTCGGCACTTGACGCGCCTTTTCTCGTTGGCGGGACGGTTCAGTCGCGAGACAATACTAGGACACGCCCGGGACACTCCGGCCTCTTTCGCAATTCTGGTTGGGCGGAAAGGGCGATCCGATACATAATTCCTGCCGCGTGGACAAAAACAACGTGAGGCAAAAGAGAGAAAAAATTGGGACCCCTTCAGAGACTGGAACCAGAGGCTGGAAATACACCTTCTCATCCCACGCTTCTGCAAGCGACCCCCAGAGGTCAGAGTACAAGCGATCTGCGCTGAAACAAAACGGCAGCCTGGCTTCACAAAAATAAGCCCACCGCATGGCGCGGCCGGGGGAAACACGGGGGCCCAAAAGGCTCACTCTTTTGTTGTTCTTCTGGGGCAGCAACGACATCCGCCGATGGGGGGCTGGTTGGCTGGAGGCACGCGGCCGTTGTTTCTCCACCCGTGGTGGATTTTCTGCATAACCGGTCGGTCGGTCGGTTGGCCGATGTCCTTGGGCGGCTTGCTTTTTGCCCTCCCAGGCCTTGCTCGTTGTCGCTGTGGGTTCGGTTGGCCCTCTCGCTCCGCTCATGTGCTACTCGCTGCCCTCCATTCCAGCGGATTCGTCACGTATTGATCTCGGGGTCTGCTCGACGGCGCCGTGTCTTGGATTTTCAGGGTCCTCCTGTCCTGTACCCAATAGACCGCACGTTCCATATCAGATTTGGCTTATTCGGCGGGCGAAAGGCGGGAATGTCCTTGAGGTAGGGTACGGTGGCCTGGTGTGGGTTTTGGTTGGTGGCGCCCGAGCCACAAGGCGACCGTTCCCAACAGAGCGACCCGTAGAGCTGATAGGAGATAGTGAGAGATCGGCCTGCTGGGCGTCCCGCTAGCATCGACAATCATGCCATCCCTTGACCCTCAAGGGTCCTCCTAGACCGTCGGGTACGTGCTCCATCGCACTCCCACCCTTGTTAGTGGCGCCTGTGTGTCTTGGTTCGGCTCCGGTGCCAAGAAAATCCTGGTAAGCGCCAGGAAGGTCGCCGTCATACCAACCCTTCGGGCCCTTCTTGGTCAACGGCATCTTTGAGTTTGCTATGGCGGTTGACCGCCAAGGTCGAGGCTTTGTTGACCCGCCCGGCCGGCCGGCCTACTCGTTGACGACTTTCTAGAAGGGTTCCCGTCTGGGCAGGGAGTAAGGGCGGTCGTCGAGTGGTGCTCCCAGCCTGGCTGTTTCAACTTCCGACAGGTTGCTAGCGCGGGCCAGGAGTGATGATGGAAATGTGACGTGTTGATCTTTGTCCGGGAGCTGTCGGCGCTCATTATACTGTTCTGGTAAAGATGTGCTGCCCGTTAGCGCGTGGGGCATGGGAAGAGGGCGTGCAAGCCTGGGCAGACAGGTACAGAGGGTGTGGCTCACAGAGGCTCAGCAGAAAGGCAGGGTCCTAATAATGTTTCTTTCAGCCTCTAATAATCGCTGCCACAATTGGAAAGATCCTCTGAGAAACGCCGACGACTGGCCCTGATGATGACCTCAAGCAGCGTAAATGGTCCGCTGGTGACCGCAAGACTGCTTCTGGCTTTCCCCGGGGGGAGCCGCGATTGTGTCTCGGATTTTTTTTGACATGCCTTGAGGAGCTGTAGGTGGCCCGAAGGGGGCGCCTGCATTGCATCTGCGGTCTGCGGTAGCGTTTGGATCCTCCTCGTCTCCCCCATCTTCGGTTGAGGAGGGGGTTGATCGTTAACTGTTGCATCTGCCCATTTTTGCCGCTGATGATGATGGCGTCGAGGGCGCGTGAAGCTCTGGACAGAGGCCATGGTCTTAAACATTTGAGGGCCCACGTCTCGGTTGATGGCGCCAGTCGTTGCCTTCTCCTCTTGAGGTTCGAGATAAGCTCGGAGGAGTCCCCACTGCTCTCATTACATGATCAGATGTGTTTTGAAGCTCTCCTCACGTCTTAGTCAGGCACACAGACACCGCATTATCCCTCATCCTTCGTCTCCAGTGCTTGTGTAAGTGAAGCCGATTTCAACTCTTCCACTCTGAAGCCTATGCGTAGCTTCAGTTCCTGGCCGACTTGGAAGCACTGAGGTACCTTCCCGGATACTCAAGTACTCAGACACTCTAGGACGGTGCCTAGATACTTATTCGTGTCGGGGACGACCCACCGATGTGATGGGAAGGAGGGGACGAGCGACGGTCGGTACGTACCTTCACCCCGTATTTATTGGAAGGTGACTTCTCTTTCCATCGCTCTGCCCAACTTCCCACCCGTAGCGGTACCCACCAAAACAGCGGCCTGTTGGTACAAGTACTGATTCAGTCCAAGGCCGCACTTTTCTCTCGACGCTCCAATGCGAATCAAAACCCACGACCACGACAAACACCATCGACCACGATCACATCAGGCAAAGGAAATACCCACTACAGATTCAGAATCTTCCGAGATACGACCCATAACTGCGGAACCTTTGCGGATAATAACTGGGCCTGGGTCACAGCGGGCCGAATCGAAGATCTCCTTGTGAAGCACCTGCGCCCGCCATTCGAGCTGCGAACTGAAGATTGAAGTCCAGAAGCACAGAAGAACAGGAGACCAAGGGCTTTCGTACCACACCTCGAGCATCGTCACCACGCCCCAGCAGCCCACAGTATCTTGTGCTCCTCGGCGTACCTCCTCTGTCAGCTGGGCCTTGTCGGCAATCCCACCCCAAGTTGTGGTCCGCTTAATCCCAGCCTGTCTTGTATGGAATGAATATCCGTCACTCTGTCAACCTTGCGCATTGGGAAACGACGCGGCCAAGCTGAGTAGGTGGCTCCGAGAAGACTTTGTCGACGTGCAAGCTGGGGGAGCTCCGAAGTCTCGGCCGAAGTGTGACTCCTGCCCCAGATTACAGAGTTTCAATCGGTGAAGCTCGGCTCTTTCCTGCGCGGTAAGCAGCCTGTCTCTTTTTCACCACTCGACCTCCTATCGTTCTCGTCTAGAAAGTGTCCATGTTGTGGTGGCGAATCAACCCACAAAGCGAGGGAGATCGTCAGACCTATCTTTCGGTCAGCAAGTTCGCAATCTCAACGACGCCGACGTTCGTGCTCGCTCGTCCAGAGACGGTCATCTGTGACCCCGGCAAGACCAATCGTCGATTGGTGCAGCGGTTTTCGGAATATCGCCGACGTTGATAGCGGCTGAAGCTTAAATTGAGCTCCACAGCACGAACGCTGTCACCCTCTGCTACCGTGGGATCGTGGCAGGTCGGGCACGTGCAGCTCTGCAACGCTACAGGATCCCCAGACTCTTGAACAAACTCTATTCCGTGTCCGTTCCCCGGCCTTGTCCTTCCGGCGCATTGATCGCATCGCCTTGCAATCGGGCAAGATCGAAGTCCAAGGAGATCGAGATAGGCTAACTCGATTCAAACTACAGCGTTTATTAGACTTCTATCGGGAGATTGGAGCAGCCCGTCCGCCGCGTTTGGACGAGGCCAAGGGAATCATTCCGACGGGCGTCTCTGGAGGCTCCGGCAGATAGGATCGATTTTGCCACAATGTCGGACATAAACCAGGCCGGTCACCTATCGGCCATGAAACCGTCGTCCTACAACTCCCAGACGGCCCAAGGACAGAGACCCCGCGGACGAACCGGCTCGAACTCGTCAGCGTCTTCCGCCGCATCCGCCGCCAGCACCAAAAGCCACGACCAATTCGTCTTCTCACCACACCAGACTCCTGCCTCTGAAAAGGAGCCCTTCTTCTCGCATCAGGAGTATTCCAGTCTTCATAATCCCCGAACACGCAGTAAGTACAACCACCCATTCCTCTTAAGTTTCGTCAATACATCATCATCACCCAACGCCTTGTACGAAGCCCGACGTTGGATCAGAGGACATTAGTTCGGCGCACTTTGCGGCAGCATTGCCGCGACTGCCATTACAAGCGCCTCACCATGATGGCTACCCAGTGGTCGCACCAAAAATCATTGGTCCGACTATAATGGCCTCCTCGTACAACTGTCGAGGAGTGGGATTCTGTCCAACCATATTCATGGCGTGCTTGGTAGCGGCACAGCGGGTCTGGCTGCTGGCACCGGCAGGCTTTGGCGAGTTTCACACCTCCAGATGTGGTCGCATGCGTGCCAGCGGCATCACATGGAAATCATCACCACCACACCAATCGCATCAAGGGTCCTGAATATATGCCGGCCACGTCTTCGTCACAATACAACGGCGATTCAGGGTAGCGCCCTCGTGAGCTCCACAGGCGATTCGGGGTCACCTTGGGAGAGCGCCATTCCCGCCGAGGGGTGTCTCGGGAGGCTGGTCCCGCACTGCTCCCGCGGCAGGACAGGGGATCGTGGACTTTTGCGGCAAGAGCGTCAGCAACAACGTCCACTGCATTGCGGCCCATGCGGTCCATCCGGCAAGTGGCCTGCAGGACGTCATCACATAGCAAAGTCCGCCCAGCGATGCCCACATTCGCGCCATCGGATGACCAAAATCCTTCATGCATTTCCTGCATTTACACCAAGCACTTCATGCACCTGCACACAATAACAACTGGCTGACACCGCCCTCTTTCTTCTTAATGTAGACATCCCCTCGCATTCTCCTCTCAGCACCTTAAATTCGCGACTCTCCTCGGAATCAACAACTTCCACCACCCCACACAGCCGACCTATCGTGATCGAACTACCATCATCCGCGTCAAGAAAGTCCAAGACTAGCTCGACCTACACGCCAATTCCGCCTCTCTCTGCCCGAGGTGACATATCAGGGTATGTTCTCCACTCAGTCCCTTCCCCCGCCTGCGGCCCCACGAGTCGTAGAGGCGTGGGTAGGCGGCACGGGACGACAGTGAGGGGTTGACACTGACGATCACTTACATGCAGCGGCTACTTTCCATTCCACGAAGATCCCGAAGACCGCATCCACAGACCGCATCCGTTCCACACCGCTGAAAAAGAGGCGCAACGAGACTGCGACATCGAGAGCCTTGCCCGGAGCATTGAAAGTACTCAGGGTGCCCCGTCGTCTGCCCCAGAACGTGGTGCCCCCTCAGCGCCGACTCCAGTCTCCGCACCACCTGGGCAGTTCCCTATGCTGCAGGCTGCCAAAATGCCTTCCTCGCGAGGACACACACCTGTCACCTCCTACGTGCCAAGCGGCCTGCACGAGACACCCTTGCCTGTCGGCAAATACTATCCCTCGAACTACGAGCAACGACAAAAGCAGACCCACCACCCGTCAAGGAGTAGTACACGACCGTCCTCTGCCGTCGGCCCCTCGTCTGTCAAGTCCGACACTGTTGTGCCGCAGATCAACAAGACTGACCCACGCGGGCGTCCCGACTCGGAGGCCAAAATGCGATTACTACAATACCAGCGCGACATGATCACGCAAGCCCAGCTTGCCAAACAACGAGTGGAGGATGGAGGCTCGTCCACATATCAGAAGAGCAGCATCCCAAGGGGGCCCATATCGCCAAGGCTGCAACCGCTGGGCAGCCCCGGACCGGTGACGCCCTTGGCGTTAGAGGGCGCTGATGGGTATCTTTCGGCTCGGAGTCGGGCCAGTCCTCGGGACCGGCCGAGACCAGTGCCAAGTCCGGACGCTGGACGAGAGAGCCACGCGCTCGCACGGGCGATGAAGGCACACGGCGAGAGGAGACGTAGGGAGGGCCGGTGCTCTCCAGCCGTCGAGGCGGGTGGGTTTGGATTTTGAGACTCGTCTTTGTTGTTGAACCTTCAACAAGTCTCTCATTTATCATCCACTATCCGCCAACGGCATCGACGGGCGGGCGGCCCGATCTTCGCCGGATAGGATCGTCATCTGCGAACGTCACGCACACTCGTCGGCATCGTGTCGCACAATTTTGGAGTACGGTGCGGTGCGGCGATCCACTCCTCAACCGGCAGACTCTTTTTTGTACGACTCCCGACGTTATGTACAAAATTCGCCACTCGGCCATACCAAAGAATCGTTGGATGGCGCTTGGCTGGCACCTTTCACTTTCAAGCCAGTAGGACTATTTGACATTTGATACCCTCACAGTGCTTGGTACCCAGGATAGACAGCGTTCTTGACACTCACTCCAAGCAACGCGAGTGGTCTTGTTTTTGATAGACTGCATTGGGTCGGGAGCGTTTTTATTTCTATGGATGCATGGTAGCAGGCACGGTGGGAACACCTCAGTTCCTGGCTCCTTACGAGAGCGCCGTCGTCATTCGCTGGGTGGAAGGGAGGGCATGGTAGCGGGAACCAGGGCCTGCGAAAAGTAAGCGGTCAACGTGTTTTTCGAGGGCGGGGCGGTCTGCGTTGGCACAGGTAGAATTCTTGAAAGAATTCACCCCGTCATTAAGATGTCATAGGCTCTCAAAGACAAGATCCTGCACAAAAAGAAAAATAAGAATTTTATCCCTGAGACCATGAACTTGCTCATTCCCTAGATATTCTATCCCCAGTCTGTGAGATATGCCAAAGATGGAAAGACATGGTAGACGATGCATCGCTCGTACTCGACCTGGACCTGGACACGCAGGCGGGCTTTCAGATTCGCCGCGTGTGTTCCGGCATGGGAACTATGTGTCACCGAGCAATGTCATAGCATTGCATACATGTTCATAGGTGGCTTGATTGATGTTCATTTCTATGCATACAACATAAAAAACAATGGAATCAGTTACTGTGTATTTATGCCCCTGTTTGACTGGCTAATACATTTGTAACAAATCATTCTCTTCCTATGGTATTGTCTGGCTGTTCTCTGGATCATCTCCCACTAGACGCGGTCATTTCCATCAATGATACTCGTTTCCCGAAGTTGTGCCTGGACCTTGATTTCTCTCATGTAGCCGGCTCAGTAATGAAGCGATGAATTCGCTTCTTTTCTTGCTCGAAGCTGCCTCCAAGTTCGAAATGGGGGTATCAACATGTTGTATGGTCTCCGACTACCGGGCCCATCTTCACCTAGAGCGCGTCGCAAGTCGTCAAACTGAACCGTGTCTCCTTGTGCCAGGAGAGGTCGAAGTTCGTCCAACGCCGGGGTTCCCTCCGGCGGCAATACGGACTTCATCGAAGCCGCCCTGAGAAGAGCAGTCCTAACATCGCGGCTCTGGTGGTCCTCAGGAGCAATAGCGGTTATTAGCCTTGGCCGCCCAGATGACGTCTTACTGCTTTTGGAGGCGGGTTTCATGGGATGCCGCTCCTCTTCCTTGAGAACTCGCCTGTAGCCGTGATAACCTTCTGCGAGGCTGTTGTCTGTCCCGTATATATACGTGGAAGCCTGGGTGAAGGTGGACACCGTCGGTCGATGTGTGCCGTTTACCGACTGTGCAGGAGAAGTGCCAGGGCTCTTCTGGGTGCTTGAGGTCGTAGTGGAACCGGGAGCTAATGGTAAGTGGCGCTTTATTTAGTGAGGTTTCCCTCCTTTGAACTAATACCGTGCACCTGTGCTGTACGACCGTGGTTTTCCTTTTCTGGGATTGGGGCGATCGTGCTTGGCAATGGATATAAGGATTATTACTCGTACGTACTTTATGTGGATGTACTCAAGCGGTCTCAAATTCCAACCAGGCTCCTCACCATCCATAGTCTATGTGATGCTGGTAAGAAGAAACGTTCCCCAGTCACTTAGGCAGGTGTGGCTTGGATGAGGCTGGGCAATGGGATGGGAGGGTGAATCAACTGACCCTTTCTCCTTGTGTGATGGCCCTCGCGAGATCGCAGGCAGCTTTAACTTCGAGCCAAAGGTCCTCATCATCGCTGACACAATTGCTATCATAGCTACTTATAAGGCAACAACTGAGAGATGGAAAATAGCTTGGCCACAATGCCTGGTACGTCGCTTCAATGTGTCCTGCAACGGAGGACTTCTTTCCTCTGTAGATGCGGATTCCGTCCAGATCTGAAACACCCCGGAACGAAATATCTCAGAAAACAGTTCCGGTTTTCGATTCATGCGCATGGAAACAGTGACTTATTGAACGGAATGGGATATCGAACGTACAGCATTTTGGATCTTCCAGCCAAGTCTTGACATGCGGTTGCAACGTAGCCGGGTTAAAGTGAGCGGCAGGCTCCGTTCTGTCATCTGAGCTGAGTCCAGGGTTACGATGGTCAATCTTGTCTGGATGACATTGATCAGAGTTTGAGTGATTACTCAGCACAGAGCGGCCATTTGCTGTGGTTGAAAAGGACCGCCTGCCCAAATGTCGTTGAACACCATCACAGCGGCGACTCAAAGCGTGTCCCAGGAGTTCCCGGGGCTTGCGCATGCTGTTCAGTAGCTTTAGGGTGTCATGCCCTCTTGTTGTGGCCAGAGTCATCGAACACTTAGATATAGAGAACATCTTGGCTGGCAGATGGTGTGTGGAGGTGAGGTTTTTGACAGCTGAGCAGCTTTGGTGTGAGCAAGAGAGTGTTGTTTGACCGCGGTTGCACGTAGAAAGTCTGGGAATATTGCCGTTGATCTGACTTGAGTCAAGATAATGTCAGTGGAGATGATCTCGCCACCGGCACTAAATAGTCAAGCAGCAGGAAGAGGGGGCGCGGAAGCGAAGGGGGAGAGCGAATCATTAATCAGTCAACAATTGGCCAACATTCAACCAACAATCAACCAACAAGAACAAACATGAAGAAGATGATTGGGTTATCTACGAATATACTTATTTTCTATTACTTAAACCTATCCTGGTCATTGCCCTAAGCCCTGTTGTGGTTGCAAACCAAAAGTATGCGCTCGGAGAAACGCAAAAGCTCGAGTGAGCAGGAGCAGGCCCACGTCGTTTATGTTTCTGATATTGTTCAGCCGAACGCAACTTACCGGCCATGTCCTGGAGATATGACTACGTGGAACTATGTAATCACAAGTCTGCATTGTTCTTTCTCATGACAGCCTGTGACATGTACCCAAGTATATTATATCCCTTCTCAAATTTCGTTTCAGACCAGAATTTATTGTCCAGCCGAACGAGGCTCATATTGGTTCAGAAGGGGAAATATAGCAGTACCATGCGCCTCGGACGACAATCAGGGCGCAGCCAGACGATGGCCAGACAACATTTAGAGAAAGATAACACTCCGTAACAGCATGTGTGAGTTAAGAGATAGGCGGAAGCAAGGAACCAACACACAGACACCCTGGACACAAAGCTACCACCCAGCGTCATCCATCATCCCCAATACCTATCGCAACACTCGATGATATCGCACAGCAATAGTTGAGTCTAGGGTTTGTGCTACTCTACATGTTTGGGTCGTAAAAGATGTATAGTCTAAGTCTAGGTCTCAGTGAGGTATAGGCTCAAGACGGTAATTAAGGAGTGGTGACGGGATTTGGCCTGAATGTACCAAACAAAAGCTGCAAGAGCAGAAGTGGTTTCCTCGATTAGCTGAAATTGATGATGACAAGACCAGAGCCCGGGAAAGTTTTGACAGTGATGCGAGTGATCAACTTTGGAGTTGGTCGATATTGACAAGGTTGCTGCTGTCTTTAAATGCTGGTACTGGTGTTTCCCGAATGCTTGGTCGATGTATTCGGGCCGTCGCATGCAACCTCGATAGGATGGTGCCGTAAATGGGGCCGGAGAATGGTGAATGACTACAGGGTTGTGCAAAAATTCCGTCCTATCCGCCCATTTGTCTTGTGAGGCTGGCCGGGATGATTGATTCTGCGTCTCCCGGATCGTGGCTCCTCTATATGATGTGCTGCAGCGCTGTGGGCAACCCAGCGGCCCAGTGGGGTGCTGCATCCGAATAGAGTGGCAGGGCCTCATTTGTCTGTGTGTTAATGCCGCAGACGCTCAAATATTCCACTGAGGCACTGGTTGAACTGCGTCATGGTGAAAGAACCCTCTCAACATAACAGATATCGTCGTTTTGTCGCGGATGGCCTTCACAGTACGACCCCTGCTGTCCTCCAACATTTCTCGAGTGAGCACCCACGGGACGAGTCGGCGCTCTCGAAGCTCGTGGTGGATGTGAGGATCCTTAATATCGAGCGGCATGAGCTTCTTGACGAAAGCCAGGCTCCATGGACCAGGCAGGCTGTTGAAGTTCTCGAGAAGAAATGGTCCGTCTGTGTTGTTTGTCTCTCTTGCTAGGCTGACCCTGCTGTGGAATATCTCATCCAGAGATGCGTCATGGACCAGGGCTGGGAGGCAACGGCGGTTGACCCAGCAGACAGTCCACTGCTCGGTGACGTCCATCTTGTAGTACCAACACTCGAACCACGCGTGCTTGGAAGTGTTGCAGATGGGACATATCTTGATCCGTCAATCCTCCGTACTGGGGTAGGGGCAGTAACGAATGTCGTGGTTCTTGCTGCAGGCACCACACTTGTCCCTGTTTGCCTCGGGCATTGTCTTGGGCCGATCGTTCTTAGGCGCACTCTTGATGTTGGACTTGTTCTTGTCTTGGATTGCCCTCGATGGTCTGGTGGCAGGTGGCGCTAGGGAAGTGCGAGGCCTGTGGGATCTGAATTGTGTCTCTTTTATAGCCGTTGGTGGAGGGGGGGGGCAGCAGGTCTGGACCTTCACTTGATCTGGGTGAATCACCGGGACTACAAACGATGCCGAGTGGATTGGGAAATCCATCAACGATTGTGCAGGTTTCTACTCTAGGGTGTCCCTGGGCCCCTCCGAATAAGACGCATCTGCATAGCGTTCTCATAGCAGTAAGCAAATGGTCTGTCAAACATCGAAGTGAGCTGCAGTACACACGTTTTGATCGGCAAAGCGAACAGCGCTCGAGCAGCCTGTATTTGTTCTTCTCTGAAGAACAGCAGCACAATATCCTACGCGTAGGGCTCAAAGATCTTGAGGAGAACAAGAGCCGTCCTCGCCGTCCGCCGAGTACTCGTTCGTTGCTGAGCGCCCGCTCAGGTACGTAAAACTCGAGCCGTAGCCCGTGCCATCACCTCGCTGGGCATCCAACTGCAAAACATCGCCATAGGGAGAGCCGGTCAGGAAGTTCCCCTCCAGAACAGGCAGCGGTATCTCCCTAAATGCCCCTTGAATACGCTCAGCACTTGCCAGGAAGCGCTCCTGCACGTCCGCGTAGCCCTCAACGACAAGACGCCCGTCGCTTCCTGAACTCGCCACCGACGAGGACGTGGTCAATATCCCCAACGCTGGCGTGGAGTATGACAGCCTCTACGGGGTCAGTCCAGCCCAGCATAGCCGGTGAGCGGCCGTCCCACACAACGAGGTCGGCCTTGGCGCCAGGGGCAATGACGCCGAGGTCTTTGCGCCCGAGGGCGAGGCCGCCGTTCCGCGTCGCCAGGAGGAAGGCCTGGTTGATGGAGAAGGGGTTCCGCTTTGGTATCTGCCAGCGGTCAATGGTGTTCTGGTACACCCTGTAGCGCGCGGGCTGGAGCCAGAGCCTCTCTTGGGTGAGGATGTCTGTTGAGAAGGTGAAGTGTGTGTCTACACCGAGTGAGGCCTGGTCTAAGGATCAGGTGGCTCGTCGGGTGGAGGTGGCCGTAGTGCACTGCGGCATTTCGGGTCAGCTGTTGCAGTTCTGAGCAAGAACTTCGGAGAAGGGGTGGAGTAGGCACATAGCTCCCGTTGGGAAGGTCAGAAGTCTGTATGGAGGCTGCTTACTCTCACTTTCTGGCGTGATGGAGACATGCTTGTTGGTGCTCCGCAACAATGCGGCGCCTCTCGAGTCCAGGGATGTGGCATGTGACAACACGATGGACGTGCTAGAGTCCAGAATCCCGGCGCGGTTGAGATCTTGAGGAGAATTTCCCACTGTCGCCTTCCGTCAGCATAAAGGAGAATGAAACAAGGAGATGGGTACTAACGCATCCAAGGCCCATCCACATTGTGGGCTGTCAGCACCGATACTTTGCTCTCCCTGCCGTGACTGTCAGTCACTGTATTCTTTTAATTCGGGTTTGGACACATACTTGATCAGGTCTATGACAGCCAGGGTATTTGCACTGGTCGGGTCGGTCCACCCATCATACGCTACCACAAGCTCAGTCAGGCTGCTGGAGGTGGAAGACGCGAGATCTTTCCACTGTGCAACCTGTTCGGGGACGCCAAACTCCGCAGAAGAAGTCTGGAAAGTATAGCCAAAGAAGACCCGCGCACAAGCGTGTTATGTGCCCTAGAGAGGGCCCATATCGTGATGCCTCCACATTAAGAATAGATCCCCGTCATTACATGCTACGTATGCAAATTTCCAATATTTGCCAACAGATACTGATACGCCTCCTCCCTGAAGTCATCAGTCCCAACCAAGTTGTCCACTGAGTTGCCCAACTCCAGGATCTCCCTCCCCTGTTCGGTCCACTGCGGCCATTCCGAGAACTCGCTGTCAGTGCCGTTGTTTGGGTCAAGCGTGTTGACGAAGCTGATGTAGTATGCATGCATCGTTTTCTTCGCATCCGTATCCCCGATGTAGTCAAAGCCATGAAGGATGTCAGTGGCGTGGAAGGTACCAAGTATCGGTGTTCCGTAGAAATACCTGGCTAGGTACGTCCCTTTGTTGTTCATTGTCAGCCGAATCGAGGGGCTCAGCAATGAGAAATCAAATGTGCGCTATTTGATAGTCGTAATCTCATTGAAGGAGAGGGGTTCGCCGTCGTGAATTGGCGACGACAGAATTGCGCCAGGTGTGACCTCGGAAAAAAAGATTCAATTTACTTACAAGTTGGAGGACCACCAAGCTGCGCATTGAGCTGCAGGACTCGGCGCCGCTGGAGAGTGAACAGCTGGTCGCCCAACAGGGCAGCTAGCCGCTTAAACTGAGGGTAGACGTCGTTGAATGGGCCAGTGCCGTAGGGCGAGCCCGCAGAAGAAGAGTCCGGATAACTGTTGACGTAGCCCTCCACGATAGAGCGATCGGTCTGCGGGAAGTAAAAGTCGTTGAGGTAGGTGACCAGGTCATCTGTTGTTGACAGATTAGTTTGCGCGAGAGAAAACAGGGTGCCCTCGTCTTCTTGGTCTCCGATTATGAACGGGACTCGGGCGTATCTCCCAGAAGCAGATAGTACGTCGACCGTGTCCTGGAGGATATCGCCGTCTGGTCGGGGAGCACTTTGGCTGCTAGTTAGCATTGCTTCTTGTCTGAGAGATCACCGCAGGAAAACAAGATGCAATCGTCTTGAAAGTACGCACTAAGATAATTGCCCTCCATTGTAATCAAAAAGGGCGGGAACACTGGTGGCCGCATCCAAGTAGTCCTGATAACTCAGAGAACGGAGACACGCCAGGGTGTCTCCAGTCCCTTCGCAGCCCGCGCTACGAACGACCGAGTCGTAGACCTGTTGAGCTTGTGGGGCGTCGACGCGGGCGTACGGAATCACACTTCCACTGTCCATAATGGCGCCGCGAAAGAGTGGCTTGCCCTTGTAGGTGTTGTCCCCGCCGTTGAGCGTCATCTGGAGGTGAACGGAAATAGATCCGGCACTCTCGCCGAAGATGACTACCTTGTCCGGGTCGCCACCAAACTGTGCAATGTTGTCGGCGACCCACTGCAAGCCTGGGATGTCGTCAGCTTTTTCCAAGTAAGAGGTGATGGAGCCCAAGCAGCGTACCTAAGCGCTGATCTCGCAGGGCAAGATTCGTGGAGCCCTCGGCCAGGAGCTCTTGACCCGGCATCAAGCCAAACCCTCCCACGCGGTAGTTGACGGCGACCCAGACGACCGGCTTGCCCATCGCGATCGAGTCGGTGACGAAGCTGGAGCCGTTGAACAGGGAGCTCCAGCCGAGCTCGAAGCCGCCCCCGAAGATCCAGTAGATCACCGGCAGGTTGTCGCCTGGGGCTGCATTGGGAGGCTTGATGACATTGAGGGTCAAGCAGTCCTCCGAAGCGCCGAGGAGCGTGTTCTGGCCGAGTGGCGTGTTGATCAGGCGCCCTGCTACGCTCTCCAGGAGACTCGACGAGTTGAGGTTCACCACCAGCTGTGGGCACGCCTTTGCATCTTGAGTGGCATCTACCGTCCCAAGCGGTGTTGTGAGAGGCTGTGGTGGTCTGAGGCGGAGGTTTCCAACTGGAGGTTGAGCATAGGGGATTCCCTGGAAGGTAGAGAGACCTTCTGCGTCGTACCCAACCACGGTCGTCCCATCTGCAAGCGTTGCCCTGACGTCTCGCTTCTGCAACGAGCAGACCGGCGTGGCCAGGAACAGGTGAAACAAAAAGATAAGCTCAAGTGCCAGCATTGTGCAAGACGGCGAGGACCAATGTCGACAGGAGGATGTGAGCTTTCACGAAGATTCGAGGAGAGCCTGAATTCGTTGGACCAAGTAGACTTGCTGCCCGCGATGAAATGGCCCGGGATTTCTGCACCCACATAGTAGAGCAGCTCCAGCAATATACAAGCTTTGGCGTGCCATTTTCGTACGTTCGTATATTCCGTGATGAAGATGTTATTACGGAGCAGACCAATGAAGCTGTCGACAAAACGGATAGGCTGCCAGCCACTGCAAGTGTCGTCACATGATGATATTCCATGGACTCTTGCCGAAGACAGAGCACCTCCCCGAGCCTTGCTTTCAGGTTTAAATTGGCTTTCGCAGGACCTTCCCTTCATCCTCACCCAAGTCAGCCCAGCTGCATCTCCAATCAGGCCCCCTGTTCGGGGCAATCATAGGTGTGAACCGTTAAGATCTGCAATATGACAGGACCTCTGCCGAGTACTATGTCGACCGTGCAATAATAGTGCCGAAGCGTTGGCGGGGGAGAATCTCGCATGGCTTGCCCGTATCCAGCACATGTTGAGAGCAACAACACCGTAGCATCGTGCTTGCTTTTGGCAGTGACATCCATCTCTTATTCGTATACCAGGGTTGTGGGTAGAGTGCTGCGGGGAATATGGGCTTCATCCAAGGGTCTCGACATTCCGGGCCGTGTTGTCAGCCGTGAGGAACCTCATTACCCTTGTCTTGTCCGATTTTCGTCCCAGCTTGACGTTGACTAGCCCAGCCGTTGCGGAGTTTTTTTGTCGCTATTCCATTTGTTCAAGAATTGGGGTCTTGACAAACACCCCCGCGAGCCTATACCCAGAACAAACTTTGGTCTTCGGGAGACAATACAATATCGACAAGGCCACGGTTTTCAACTAGTCAGCTGGCTTCTCGGGGCGTAGTCTTCATCCATGGATGTGTCGCACTTCTATCACGCCCTTCCCGGCCGCAAGATGTCCGATATACTTCAGGGCTCGCCACGAGGCCATTCTCAGAGGATTTCGTCCCATGAAGTCCGGTAAAATCACTCAGATCCCCGTGGCTCATTTCTGGACAGCTGCGGTATTATAATCGAGCGAAACCTCGGACGTGGCGCCATCGATTCCATGGTGTCGTAGCTAAAGTCGAGGGAGCCACAAGGATTCTTGCACCATCCGGGGCCGAGTCTCGGTAAACCCTATCCTCTTTCTAGAGACCACCAAAGTCCATATTGGCGAAGCTTTCCTGGCTCCAACCCATGGTCATCGTAGCCCAGAGATCATGATAAACCACTGGCTGTGCATCGGAGGATGAGCCCGCCCCAGGCACGCCAGCTACGGTAGGGTCCATGAGCGAGGCATTCAAAAGGCTCGAAGGATCTAGGAATGTGTCGTCCCATGTTTCTATAAACGGATCAAGGCTCCCGTCAAACATCGGGCACTTGCGCAGCCCAGCATCAGCGTCGTCGGGCATAGGGTGAGGCGGCTGCGCAAGAGCAGCCTTCTCCAGGGCGGCAAGCCGCTTGTCATACTTGCTCTTGACGACGCCCAGAACGACCTTGCTCGCTGACAACACGTCTGTGCCAGAGCTCGGCTTGCTCGAGGCCGGCGTCAGATTTGCGGTACCGCTGCCGTCATGCGTGAATCTCTCGAGGAATGAGCCCAGAGCAACTACCTCGCGAGCTGCGGCGTGGTCCCAGGAAGGACAGTCCCTAGGGATAGGAAATGATAAACGAAGTCCGAGGATAATTGCCCCAACGAAGTGCCCCCAGTCTGTAGCGGTGAAATTGGCGAACTCGGAGTCCGGAAGAGAGGAAATATAGTCGTTCCAGGTGCGTAAAGCTTTAGCACATGACCATGACCGACTTGGATCGGCGAGTGAGTCTTGCGATGGTTGAGTCTGTTTTCGCGCATTGTAGTATGGGAACTTGAGAAGTGCATAGCCTTGGAGGAGGATCTCGGTAAAGAGGGCGGCAACGTGGACCACAGCTAGATGAGACGTCAGTTGTGTACCCTTGTCTGCATCGTTGACTCTGTACTTGGATTTCGACCTACGCTTTGAGGATATATCAGAAGGTATGCGGGCCTGCCACTCTTGCAGCTGCGCTTCCATCCCCTTGACCATCAGCAGCACATGCTGGGCTTCGTGCTGCCGCTGTCCCTTGCGCTTAGTCAATGACGAAGTCTCCTCGGAAATATTCCCGAATCGAGCCAGCCAGGCGAGGCTCTGGTCCGCTCTTGCAGCTTGACCGGCCGTCGACCTCTCGAGAATATCACAGCAGGCGGCTGTCCACTGCTCAAAGGGCAGTGAGTTTTTCTTGGACCAGATGGACGCAATACTGGTGCAAAGATAGTAGCAAGCTACATAGGCTCTAATCCCAGCCAGGAACTTCTCGTCTGTCTCAAAATTACTTTGGTCAAAGTTATCAGGCGGCTGATCGAGTTCGAGGTCATGGACAATGTCGGCTGCCATGCGAATATACTGCGAGGCTTGCTTCTGTTTCGGCCTCAAGTGGAATGGATACCTTGATCACATCAGCGAGTGGCGCTCATGGGTTCCTCCCCCCTTAGAAAAACAGACTCAGCTTCGTGCACTCACCACGCGCAGTATATTTGCAGCCCAACCAACAGTTCAAGGCTCCTCTCACCACCACTCACGAATTTCAAACCTAGTACTTTGCGGAACTCCTCGTCATAGAGGCTGTGGCCCTGCATACTTCTACCCCCGCTGGCGGCGGCCAGCACAGCAAGCAACACGAAGGGCTTGTCCTTGGCTAATGATGGAACGGTTGCATCGGATGGAAGGGCGATCACAGGGAAATAAGGCAGCATGCCTTTCCTGAACGAGTCCAAGAGGGACGTGGCGGAGTCGAGGTTGAACTGAGGCTGGATGCTGCTGAGCCCGTGGACTGAACGAGAACTGGCTGATGGCGTCGATGACGAGAAGGTTCCTGCGCCACTGGTCGAGGAGGATGCCTGGACCGAGGGGTGGGCATCTGCATCTCCATCCAGGCCGTCCTCCGCGACGAGATCATCTAGGTAAGCCCCATGAGCATCCCGAAGAGCGTCGAAGCTCTCCGAGTGTTCCATTTCGGTGTCATCCCCGGCCGACAGTGGGACATCTATGGTGAAGGTCTTGGATGGCGCCGAAGGCGGTGGCGTCTTCCTGGTAGCGGCCGGGCGGCTGCTCGATGAATGATTAGGTCAACCAACTACTTGAATACTGCCTCACGGGATGGGCGCTTGACTGACAGCTTGTCGCGTCTCCTCCTCTTCCGCGGGCCCGTCTTGAAGATGCATTCGCGCTTCGAGACGGAGCACCTGGTGGAGACGTTGGGTGGTCAGCGAGCTTTACGATGGCCAGGCTGGGAGAGTCACAGGTTCTTTACCGTCTGCAGATGTCTGGTGCGCTGCTGGGGGTACATTTCACCTTGGCAGCTCGGCAGGCCTCACAGGCATAAGGTATCCGGGGCTTCGTCGCGGAGGATGGGCTGGATGGCTGCCCGCTTTCGTCCATGATGTTCCGTTGATTGTGTGATCAGAAATTTGGCGCTGCTATCACAGGTAAGGATGGGTTGCCTGGAGGTCGGCGTTTGGCAAAGTGGGTGGGACAAAGGGAAGCTGGGGCGGAGCTGGGAGGAGTCTAGGTCCGGTCGCAGCGGGCGTAAGCACCGACACCCTTCGGAGGGTTCCCGATAAGTCAAGCGGTCCACCATCACCCACGTAATCGCTCTAATTCAGCCTGATTATTACATTCGTAGTCTCTCCTGGCCTCGAAGTCATCGATCGTGCTACTATACTCGACTAAAACATGCCTAGAATCTCCGTACCAGCCAGCGATGCTCCATGTCCACATGCAACAGCGCAAAGCACCGTGTTCCACACGAGCAATAAAGACTCTGGCTCATGGCTTCCTCACTTGCGAGCCGCATACTTGATTGCGGCACTCTGTACGTTGTGCGCCAGACCTTTTCCACCCTCCACGGCCGCCTGCGTTGTTTTGAAAGACTTGGTCTTCACAATGATAACATAGCCATCCTGGGTCATCATCGCATAAATCCCCCTGGATGAGAACTACGCAGAAATGTCAGCTTATAATTTTGCTACAATCAACGAGACCGACCAAACAAGTGGAATGTCGGGCTGATTGATCAAAAAGAGGTTGGTGTGAGGTTGTTGCGGGTGCTCGGGTGGCACAAAAAGCTTTTCATCTGGGCTCATTGAACAAGAAGCGGGAAGGCTTCCAGATATGAGAGATCAACTTACGCTGTGCTTCGAACCACTGAAGCAGACCGCCCCGCATACGTGGGCGCCACGGGAGATGCACTCTTCTTTCTTCGCCTGGTATTCCTCGCCCCTGAACGTGAACCCCACAGTTGCTGCTTTCCGGTCTGCTGGCTGTCTTCGGATCGAGTCGAACACCTTTCCGATATTGTCGATCTCGTTCTGGTCGACCTTTGGCCCCTTGTCACTCCTGGCCTTGCCGGGCTAGAGTCGACACAATGGTGTCAGTGAACAGCTCCCGGAAGCGGGACGAGGAGGATACGAGCAACACACCAGAGCTGGCAGAGGCCAGTACACAGTTACTCCGGTAATTTTCCCCTGCCTGGTCGTTTTGATCTTTCCAGCGACAACTTCTTCTGCGGGGTTGTGTTCATGGACAAATCTTTAAGGAGCAGGGAATTTTGTCAGCCTGTACATTGATTGTTGGGGTGAGAATAGATGCTCACACGGCGGCATCATCTGTATGGAGTTAGTATGAGGATGCGACAACAAGAAGAACGATTTTATGTCAATATGAGGATGTAGGGCCCGGGTGGGAAATGACTGGAATGAGAATGAGATGCTGGAAACTGACCCTGAAGGACCTTGCCCGGGTTCCATATTTCTTTACCAGATGTAGTCATTCCTCTGATTGGTTCTAATGTGTTGAATCGGATCGCAACGTATCCGGGTTAAATGGCTAGCGAGATTCTCAGTGCACCTCTTTCATAAATGTCGGATTAAGATACGAGGGCGCTGATGATTTTAATGAACTGAAAAATCTCATGACTTCCATGATGAATGGCGTAGAATTACTCGTTTTAAAAAGCAACTTGTACATGGTGTAGTTGACCCCAGGAGGTCGCCTCGATCGTGGCCTTGAGCAGGAATGGCCGCAACCAGATTGTGGAACAAGGCTCGTGGAACGTTAGAGTCGGAGGAATATGGCCGTTTGCACGACGGATTAAGCTCGATTGGATCATGTCCAGTCAGGGCGTTCTATTAGCGTGCTGATTGGGAAGGGTGGTGGCCAGGCGTCAGCTTACATGGCGGGCTCGGGAAGGGCAACTGGAGTTGAGACCACTAACGTTGCCCCTGTGGCCCCCAAACGACCTAATACGGCAGATCCAATACGTATGAGGTAGGAGAATCATAGTTTCCATTGCCCTCAGCTATGGAGGACTGGTGGTAGTCACCGAAGTAGTGCCAAACGAAATGCTCCCCACGCCCGTCTCGACCTCCTGACCGCGGTTGCTGCTGCGCAATCCTACCTAGGTGGTTAGAGAACATTCACAGCAGGCCTGTTTCACTCCCAAAGCCGTCTAAAACAAGATCCCAAATGCCGAGATTCCCTAGTCCAAATGCACGGTTGGGAAGCGACGTATGATCACAGCCCACACGAAGGCGAATAGCAGGCCCGCCGACCTCGTGGGAATGGAGGATTTGGAGTGGGATGGAACATGACGCAGAGCCTTCGGGATCGGAACGCCCCACAGAAAACAAACGAAACATGGATGAATTACCCAGAGAAGACCTATCATAATATCCCTTGTACCCTTCGCTCCCTTCTAATGCCCCGTTGCCCGAGCATCTATACATTAAATGCGCCTCCATATCACACGATGCGCCCGTGTCTGTCTAGCGTGTAAAGCCACCGCCGCGTAATCGTACACATAAGTGTCAAGGCTCTCAAGGCAGAGTCATGAACAAGGCCTCCAACTGAGGATAATTCGGTGTCCCCAGGCCCGTCAGCGGATCCCACCCCTGCACGGCCGAGAAGCCATCAGTTCCGCACCCGGGGTTCTTGCCGTTGGTCACGTCGTTCATCACCTGCGGGTTGGCATACAGCGCAGGGTTTACGAACCCGACAGGGCCCTTGCCGGCCTGGATGCGCTTCTCATTGACCATGTTGATGATGGATGCAAAGACGGGGGCGGAAGCTGCGAAGAGTACTGCGTCAGTCCAGAAAGCTCCCATCAGCAGTCGCAGGGAGGGCAAAGAGACGAGGACTTACCGGATGTTCCAAATGACAGCGAGAACCGGCCGTTCACAGCGGTGACATAGTTGGCACCGTTCGCACTAACGTCTGGGAAACCCCTTACCACCTTCGAGTTGTTGAAGCGGTCCGCGCCGTACGGTGGCGCGTGTTCGGCGAAGTAGGTACCCACTGCCTTCTCCTGGTATGAGGGCATTGCGAAGACGTTCGAGAACCCTCCGCCAGAGAAGATGACCCGCTCACAGGCGCTCTCGGGGGTCCTGACCGTCGAGCCGTTCAAGATCTGAGTGGCCCCCACAGACGTCACCCACGGGCAGCCCCCCGGGAACGACGGGTTGAACATGCCGGTAGATCCGTTATTATATGCTCCTGTGACTGGATCGATGCACTGGTCTCCGTTGCCCGCCACCCCGAAGTCGCCCGAGGAGTAGACAACTGTTACACCCTGCAACGCTAGCTTCATATACTCATCGCATTGGCGTTTCTCGTACTTGATGCCCAGATCGGCCTCGTTGAAACCGTAGCTAGTGGATATCACGTTGGTGGGTTTGGTGGTGCCGCAGTTGACTGAATTGGGGTATTGACCATCGATGTTGGGATCTTTGGAGTCCCCGCCCTCGAACTGACAGTAGCTGCCATCGATGCCGTCCAGGAAGTTGTTGAAGCTCGCGCTCTGGACCAGATCGCCGACCTGGTACAAAGTGGCCTGCTGAGGGTAGATCAGGGCCATTGCGAACTCCAGATCCAGCGCCGACTCGCCGTTGAATTGGAAGCTCTTGTTCGTGTTCTGGACAACGCCATTGTCGAGCAGCGTCACAATTGGCGACTTGCCATTCAGGTTAGGCTCGAACTCCTTGAAGTACATGTCCAAATCCGACTGAAGAAAAGCCTGAGGAGTGTACTCCACTATACCAAGGGTGTTGTTACTGGCTGAGAGGCTGCCCGGTGGCGTGGCGTAGAGGGCTCGCAGGCACGCGGGCGTAATCATGGAATCGCATTGTGACAGGTCCATCAGAGCATTGTCCACGAAGGCGCCCTGCTTCGGGTTGCTGCCGTCATCGGGCTTGCCGACGATGCCTTTCTCGGGGCGCTGCCGCTTCTGCAGTTCTGCCGACCTCTTCTTGAGCTCTGAAATGGCGTCCTCCGGGAGTGCCTCGTGCCTGTTCTTCCGACCCTGCCCCACGCGCTGATCGAAATGCACCGTAGGCGTGATGAAATCGACATGCTCCACCAGGTGCTCGGGAATGTGGTACTTGTCGCAAGCTACGTGGCGAGTGTTTGCCGCAGTCGAATGCTTGTAGACATGGTATGTTGTCTTGAGGATCTGTTCCATCTCTCGCACCGTCGCGTTGAACGTGATCCAGCTTTTGGATGTCGACATTTTTATCCGACTCGGGTGTATCCCTTCCATCTGTAACCAGTCCAATACCGAGTCAACAGCATCCTGTTTGGGCTTGAACATGTCTACGACCTTCGCCGGCGACCAGTGCTTTCCGTAGTTGGGGGACTCCGGATGCGAGACATCGTAAATGAGCTCCTCAGCCCGGTGAAGGTTCTGCTGCGTGAGGCCTATCCGGACTGGGAGGTTCGCAGCGGCGTGGAGGCGATGGGACTTTGACCAGCTGCTTCGCGCCGCCAGTCTCTCCTCGTGGACGACATGATTAAGGGTCCTTGGCCGCAGCGGCGTCGCGTCGACCGCTGCCACCAGGGCAGTCAGTATGCTTGTGAGAACGCTGAACCGCATCTTGGCAACACCAGGTCGTCCAAAGTCCAGAAGAGGAAGAGAAGAAAGGTCTGGCAGGCCTTTGGAAAACTTTCTTCATATTGTTGTCGCTCCATCCGAGCTCTGAGATGCCCCAGCCAGGGGTTCTCTGGCTGGGGCACGACTGAAACCGCGCCCACGATCCATGGCAGACCCTTCTCCGACTACGAACCGGCGTCGAGTCCGGTAACTACAGGGTAGACGACGACCGCAATCCTTGAATGCAGCAATCTGTGGGCCGTGTCGAGCCATCTCGCACCCGGAAACCAAGCTTCAGATGATCCACTAGTCAAGCTTCCCAAGGAAGCTTACATGTGATCGGTGATCGACGGGATGAGGCAATCAGCCACAGCCATGACGGCGTCCGGGACGAGTACATCAAACATTTCCGGCACACCCACGTTGCAGACTGCAGGCCTAGGTTCGATTGCAACGACAGCAATCAGCTGGGGCACAGACAGCCCTGTTTCTGCCGCGTGGGTCGGTTTATGCACTATCTCGAGCCGTTATCCACCAGTTGTATGTCGAGGTTGAGGCCAGGGCCTGGGCGGTTGCTTTTCATGGGCAGCCGCTTCGAGGCACCGAGTGCTGGGAGCGGGTGGGGTTCGACACGGAGCTTCGGGAGCTCGGGACCCCTCGAGCGGGAGGGCTAGAGAAGTTCCAAACGCGTACCTGAAACGGAGGCGCACCCCGGGAATCCGCCAGAGATCTTGAGCCCTACGTGGCCTTGGCAAAGGGTAAACGATAAACTGTATCTCTGCTCAACGAATCTTGTTGTCGAAAGATCTCCAACTGTTCCTCGAGGTCACGCGACACTTGATCGCTGGTATTCTCGTCTGCTGGCTGCAAGAAGGTTGATATGGCACTCTCGAGAGTCCCGTCCGAGAAACCTGGCGTTTTGAGCATTGCGTGGAACTGCGTCTCAGATCTGAGATCAGCCTCAAACTGCGCAGTAAAGGTGTACGCACGCTGGACTTGAGACGGTTTGACAATATTCCACGCCTTGGTGGGCCTGCTGCCGCGCGACAGCGGCGGGTTCAAGATTATGTTTGTGACGGCAGCATTCAGGTTCGTAAGTTCCTTTGCGCCGCTGCTAGCCTGTTTGTCGGTCACGCTCCACGCATGGATCTGTCCCTTGGGATGCCCAGACAAAAGGACCGTGCCATCGTACGTCAAGCCCAGACAAGATGCAGGCCCTGATTCTGAGGGGGCAACACAAAAAGGCGATGTGACCTGCACGACAGTAGACGATTCCTCACTCTTTGGTCCCAGCAGCGGCTTTGGACCGAAGAACTCGACTGAGAAGACGGAGCCATTCTCTGTCGACACAAAAACACCTTTCGAGCAAGGGTCAAGTGCAACACACAGAGGGGAGGTAGGGAACAGCAGAGTGCGGAGGACTGCACCAGTCCGATAGTTCCAGACGATGCACGTCTTGTCCTTGCTTGCTGACACGCAAAGGCTCGTCTCCTCGCTGTCGCCAGACGATGACGCGATGGCCGTGACGGCACCCCTGTGGTTGGAGAAAGTGACGACAGGCTCACGCTCCTCGTTGCTGTCGAGTTCCAGAAGCTGAGCGAGGCTCCAAACATGGATGTTGGAGTCGTCGGACGCGGTCAGAAGATGATACGGCGTTGCTACGACGCAAGACACGGCCTGGACGTGACATGGAGGGAGTGACACCAATCTCCCGGTGCAGGTCTGCGGAAAGCGTCAGTGAACTGGATGGTAGCTGTTGGGTGCACGTAGAACCCTGGAGAACCTACCTCCCACAGCATGATCCTGCCCTCGACGGTCCCTAGGACGAGTACATCGCCGGCCAGCGTCACGCATCTTATCCTCTCAGGGAAGGCCACAAAAGCCTCCTGATTGCCACGGAGGCGTGAGTAGACATGGACATAAGCCTTCTCGTGCTGGGCGGCAAACACGTGTGTCTCGCTGGCGGCAAGACAATTTGGTGGAGTTGCGCTCTTCTTGAATGCCGATTTTGCAGCAAACGTTGGCCATAGAGAGTGCGTATAAATCCCGACGTCCTTGGCGATGGCCGTGTTGCTGGACAGCGGGGGCCCACAGATGGACGAGAATAATTCCTCGGCCAACATGTTTCCTTGCTCCGGGAGATATACTTCATGCACAGAAGACAGCGGCTGGTGGTAAAGTTCCAAGGTTGGATGCAGGCAGGCGTGAGGACGCTTTTCTGATGTCGAGGCTAAGGGAAGCACTGAAATTTACTGCGCCTAAGTTTGGTAGGAGCGCACGAGCCAGGTGAACCAGGACCCAGGGTATAACCCTGACCTCTTCGCATCCTCATTTGCCTCTCATGCATTGTGCAGAACCTAGACCTCAGCTGCGAAGTCTGCGAGTTTGTTTCAAAGGATTAATACACGGAGTATATCTGTTCGTGTTGAGATGCAAAGCCCCAGCACGAGCGTGGACGTCATGATCGACACTGACGCTGAGTGATACGCCGCGGGTTCTCTCTGCTGCTGACACAAAAAGATCGACCAAGCAACGAACTGAGGGACAACAACTCAGCCTCATCGACTCCTATTTTCGTTGTTCAAAGAGGCCGACTTGGATCATTGAGCACTCATATATACGATTCAAATGCTCTCTTAGCCATGTTTCAAACAACCAGCTTGGTCTACAAGTCTTCCATCGCCAAGCAACCCGTGCCATCCCATGACTTGCTACCCCTGAAGGTCCGGGGAAAGTGCCTGCTCTGAGCCTCTGGCGCACGGCGCTAACCACCACAACCACATTGCAGGAAACGTCTCCTCGCAGTCTTCAGGACGAGGAGCCATCCATCTCAGCGACAAGTCCGTGAACCGACAGCGTCATCGCCCAGTGGGGATGGGACAAGAATCTCTCCGGTGCAGGACACTAGGCCGCAGACCTCGGCGCAGGCTCCAGATGTCTCTGGTCCGAGAGGGCGAAGACTTCTACGCACTAATATTAAGCATACCGAGAACCTAATTTAGATTGGGGCCTCCTCGCCATTGGCCAATCCCGCAGCCCCTGAGATGTACAGCTTCCACTTTGGGCGCCACCCCGAGTAATTTCACCTCCGTGGCGATCGCTCGCGCGCGGGGTGTAGGGTAGCATCTGGGGCCAGTCTTTGTTCTAGTCTTCTTGTGTTCCTGGAAACAGAGCAGAAAGGTGAGCGGGGAAACATGCAGAGGATGGGCTCGAGTGTATATAGGCTATAACTGGCCAGCAGTCTGCGTGCGGGTGTTTGTCCTGTGGTGAATACCCTCATTCACTAGAACGGTCACAGCCCATTCGGACGAGCATTTATAGCGTAGGTTGCAGGCCATTTGGTCTCTCCTCTCCTTCTTCTCTTCAGGAGCTCCGAATATAGAGATTCGTCTGCTCAGCACGTTCGTCCTTCTCTTCGTCGCCGGTGCTGTGCCGCCAGCTCTCCTGCCTATCAGTCTTTCGTTCACTCACTCTTTCGTTCTTGAGCTCCGCAAAATGGGCCGGAGGCTCGCATTCGTTTCTTCACCGTCGGCAGTTTTCCTGTCACTACTGCTGGCGTGCTTGACGCTCGCGATCGAGCTCGACACCGCCGACACCGCTTCCATCTCTGCGTCCGCATCAACTGTCGCCTCGGGACTGTTCAAGGCATACTACAATGCCAACTCTACAGCGGGCGACTTCAACCAGCCGAAGCCGTGGTACTGGTGGCTCTCGGGCTCGGGTTGGAACGGGCTGATGGACTATACCATTCTCACCAAGGACACGCAATATCAGACAGCCCTCCTGGCCGCCATATCGGAGAACCTCGGCTCAGACTTCGACTTTGCGCCTGCGGAGCAACAGAGCTGGGAAGCAAACGACGATCAGATGTATTGGTCAGTTTCACTCTTCCCCTACTATGGTTCCCCAACCCTTGTGCTTTGGAATATTCCAGAGCGTATGATTTTGGGACCCGTGGCAGGTGACTAACACATAGCAGGGTGTACAATGCACTCACCGCAATGGAGTATAATCTCACAGCCGTCGAAGGAGCGCCGTCGTGGGTGACAATCGCCGAGAACGCCTTCAACGCCTTCGCGCGGAGGTGGGAAGCCGACAGCCCGACATGCGGCGGGGGCCTGAAGTGGCAATACGACAAGACCGCGAACGGCTACTTTTATAAGAACGCCGTGACGAACGGGGGCTTCCTCCAGGTTTCCGCCAGGCTGTCCCGGTACACGGGCAATACCACATATTCCGAATGGGCCGGGAAGATCTGGGACTGGTCTGTTGCGGTCGGGCTTGTGGGACCACAGTTCAATGTCTTCGATGGGGCGTCCGACGAAGGGACTGGCAACTGCAGCGCCATGTCTGCGGACCAGTGGAGTTATAATGTTGCGACCTACATGATGGGCGCCGCCAACATGTACGCATATAACGGAGCTATGGGGTTCCCAGAGCAGCAGGTCATCTGGGGGTCGCGAGTCGCTGGACTGGTGGCCGCGGCAAATGCGACCTTCTTCTCCCCGCCGACGAATAACGCCACGGGTATCATGTATGAGCGAAAGTGTGAAGTCACGTCGGAGTGCGACCTGGACCAGACTAGCTTCAAGAGCAGCCTGTCGAGGTGGATGGGTAAGACGGCGGTGCTGGTCCCTAGTGTCAAGGACAACATCATGACGCTGCTCAGCACCAGCGCGAGGGCGGCGGCCGCGAGCTGCACAAACGAGACCGCGACCGTCCCCTGTGGCATGAAGTGGTGGACGGCCGATGGATTTGATGGTTACTCGGACTTCGGGTCGCAGCTCAGCGCGTTGGAGGTCATACAGAGCCTGCTGGTGACAAGCAACGCTGAGCCGACGACATTGATTCCGTCATCATAGTTTGACGGAGTCGTTCGCTCGGAGGCATCGGCATTTTCGTCCCCAATACAATATCAACAACTTTGCTGACAACTTTTCCCATGTCATTGCCATCTTGTGACCGGGAAGGACCGTCTCCGGGTGGTGTTAAGTTCCCCCGACGTGCCCCGGACACCGGCTTTGATGCCGCCAACGCATTTCCGCAGCGTTTAAGCAGGGGCGTAGAACGGGAGCCACCTATGAGCATGCAATCGATGCGCACGCGCCGATTCGCATAGTAGCACAAAATACATGAGCGTGCAGCTCCGATTACCCCCCACCACGGTAGTCCTGGGAGTATCTTTTTCGAGATATACAGGGATCCGGAGTTAGCAATCTGAACACCGCCGGCGCTTGTTGCTGCCATGGTCTGAATTCCATGAAGGTTGGCCGGATCATGTCTTGGAGCCGCGGTCCTATTCGTCCCGTCTCATTGTTGTTGCCGCCACCAGACGGTGTCGGCTCGAGACGAGATGATTAACAGGGGCGTCGTGAAGTGACCGGGGAGGCAGAACTCTCAATCCGGGGAGGCACCCAGAGAGACTGTCCAGGTCCCTCGAGGCCGGCAGACACGAGCTCCGGGAGCGATGTCTCGGACGAGGCTGCATCTGCTCACGCGCGTCTCGTGGCAGGGCGCGCATGCTATTTTAGTACCGCATGGCGTGGGCAAGCATGCTGCTGTCTATGTGGCGCTGCGCGGATAAAATGCGACAATCAGCCACACTCGCGTTTCCGGCTGTGCCCTGGAAGGTTCAAGGGCGGGCAGATCATGAATCGCCGCGCGCCATGCGAAGCTTGGACTTTGGCGTGGCATGACCAAATCAAGACGGCATCCCTTATCAGCAGTAAGCCGGTGAAGGATAGGTCGGAATCCGGATCAGATAGGCAATTAATTGACTGGCTCTACAAATATCAGTTGTATCTGTAAGGCTAGCCCTCCCCGGCCTATAGGTTGCTGGTCAACCGCAAGTGGAAAAGGTGGATGTGGATTAATGTGTGCAAATAGAAATGGATATGCAGGTTGAAAAGCTTGGCAGAGAAGGGCCCACAAATGATGGGATGAAATGTGTTCGATTGCATCCTCGGGAGAGGAGGGACTGCGGTCGTGGAACCTCACATGGACCTTGTCCTGCTCCTCCGCCCCGAGCTGGCCCCCCAAACCAGGGATCGATTGGTAACACGACACCGCCCCAGCCGATCACAATGGCCTGAACGGAGAAATGGAGAGCGTTGGGACAGGAGGGGACTGCGGTCGTGGTTTCAGATTGTCTCCCGTAGATGTATCTTGGGAGCGGCTAGGAAGGACACTTGCTCGTGTGGTGCCTAGGTCCCTCTCCTCCCGACGAACCGAGGAGCGCGGATTCCATTTTTGGAGAAGGTGTGGCTTGCAGGTGAAACAAGGGGACCCTCAATTTAAGCTTTGCCTGGTGCCCTTCTGCTTTGGTCAGTGGTCAGTGGTCAGGGTTCGAAGGCTCTCCTTCCGCATGTCACCTCCCATTGCTTGGTCTCGTTGATGAATTCCCTGTTTATTAAGTTTTTGAGGCTCTGATGATCATTAGCCTCTGGCGAACCTAGATTGACGAGGGAAGCCTCGTTGAACGGTAGGCGGTGGCCAATCCGCGCAGACAAGCAGACAGGCACATTGTCAACTGCTGGACCCCTGCTGCCACCCAACGGATCGACCTCGTAGGTCCTGGTGCTGATGAGATAATATGGGCAGATTGGGATGGGATTCGTGCACCGGGTACGCAATCTGGCTCGCCCATTGGGTCGGCCACCTGCAGATCTCTCTCCTACGAGCATCTCTGAAGGCCAAACAAACTCATCACACAGCATGTTTGCCCCGAACGGAAATTGAGTTCGTTTGTGGGAGGGACATAAGGATGGAGGCGCTCTCCATATTGGCTTCGTCAGTGTGTTTTGCTTCCAGCCATTGAGGAAGGCCTCCAAAACCCGATCGACGCTTGTCTCGATACCACGCCCGGGTAGTACGTACGGGTCGGGTCATACGAAAAAAAGACAGGCAAGGCAGAGCAGAGAAGGCGTCGTAAGCCGCCTCGTAAAAGCAGCAGCGCCTCGCATACCTAGCGTTTGGTTTCCCAAACCACCTGCTCAACTGGGCATCGTTTCTGATCTTCCCTGATCTGTGCCGTCGTCGTCTTGGCCCCGCAGAGCAGCCGGCTGCACGTGGAAAACTTGGAACCCCGAGACGAGACGCCTTGTAAAGTCGGCATTCTCGTCCTACATTCTGCTGCAGTATAGTGTACGTGTAGACTAGATACTCCGTACCCCCGAAGCTTTTTCTGCTCCATGGGCCTCCACGTCACCGGTTCAGTCCAGCCCGGTCCAGCCCTGCCCTGTCCGCCTCCACGCTGGCCACTCTTTTTAATCAACTCGCAGCTGCACCTGCAACCCGCATCTTCGAATCAGTCAACCAGTCAGTCAATCAATCAATCAATCTATCTACCCACACCCATGCGCCCTGTTCGGGGGGTGGTCCCGAATTAAAAAAGGCCAAGCCCGCCTAGCTGCAAGCTCATCATCCCGCACCATACTTTTCTTGGCTCGTTTCTTCCTTGCCCATGCCCAGATGTGCGCATGTGTGTGTCTGCATCTGTGCCTGTGCCTGTGAGAAGACGACTGCTGTTTGACAATTGGCGAGATCCCGACTTTTTTTTCTATTCCCTTGCCTGCCATCTCAGTCATCCCGCCAACCAATGGGTTGAAATTGTTGCACTACTACTACTACTACTCCTACAACAAGTTACACATTGATATCGTCGTCTCGCGTCATCTCGTCCCGTCCTACCCTGCAACACTCTGTCTGCCACCTGGCAAGCCCAGCAGTAGGATCTCACTTCACTCACCCATCACATTCTTATTGACATTTGACGCTTCTCTGTCTACAACACACAAAAGACTGTACCCAGCCATCGCTCCCTAGCTGGACCCTCACCCGCCCTCCCACGGCGGCGCACCCGTTTCAATCCCACCGCAGTCTTGGCGACTTCCGAAACCTCACCGTCGCGCACCGACAGCACGAACCTGGGGCATCCGAACCGACCTCCCCCAGCCCCTAATCCAATCCGCGCAACCATCTCCTGCTACCGCCGCCTCCGCACGTCAGCCGGTCGGGATCATCTGGCTCCATGTTCAATGTCCGTCGAAAGCCGATGCTGATCCCCGTCTCGGCGCGATCGAAAAGCCCCAGGCGACAGCCCAACATGCTCACCGTCAAGCGCGCCCTGATCGCCGCCGCCTTCTTCATCACCATATTCTACATCGTCACCCGGTCACACGGGCCCGAAATCCCGCCACCCGTTCCAATACGGCCAGAAGAAGTGTTGCCAAAAACAGACAACGTACACCATGACTCCTCGAAACAATCCTCCTCCTTGACAGACACACCACACGCGGCCGAGAAGCCACTAAACAATGGCGGTTCCAGTAGAAATGGCGGTGGTGGCAGCGAGATAACGGGGCAAAAGACAATGCAGGACCTGTCCAAGATGTCGACCTACGACAAGCTCGCCTACCAGTTCCCCTACGATGTCGAGACCAAGTTCCCCGCGTTTATCTGGCAGACGTGGAAGTACACCCCTTCGAGCGGAAAGTTCAAGTTCAGGGAAGAGGAGGCCACGTGGACGGAGCACCACCCTGGGTTCATCCACGAGGTCATAACGGACGACGTCGCCGAGAACCTGGTAAAGCTGTTCTACGCCTCTGTCCCAGAGGTGATCGAGGCCTACACCGCGATGCCACTCCCGGTGCTGAAGGCGGACTTCTTCAGGTACCTGATTCTGCTGGCGCGCGGCGGCGTATACAGCGACATCGACACATCTGCCCTCAAGTCCGCGGTGGAGTGGGTACCCGATTCCGTCCCGCGCGAGACAATCGGCCTGGTGGTTGGCATCGAGGCCGACCCAGACAGGCCCGACTGGCACGATTGGTACAGCCGGAGGATCCAGTTCTGCCAGTGGACTATCCAGTCGAAGCCGGGCCACCCAGTCCTGCGCGATATCGTCGCACGGGTCGCCGCCGAGACGCTCAAGAGGAAGAGGTCGGGAGTGCTTGCCGCGATGGACACCAAGAACGTAATAGAATTCACGGGACCTGCTGTCTGGACCGACACGATTTTCGAGTACTTCAACGACCCGCGGTATTTCGACATGAGCACGAGCAAGGGGGCAATCGACTACAGGAACTTCACGGGCATGGAGGTTGCCAAGAAGGTCGGCGATGTCATTGTTCTCCCCATCACGAGCTTCTCGCCTGGCGTGCAGCAGATGGGCGCAAAGGAACCTGACGACCCGATGGCGTTCGTGCATCACGATTTCGAGGGTAAGCCCACCAAACACCAGAGAAGAGCCATTTGGGCAACAATTAGACTGGAGACTGACCTATCTGAACAGGCACATGGAAGCCCGAGAGCGAGAGGCACATTGGCCCCGAAACTTGACGGGCAGCACCATGCTCTTCGTCTCTTCTTGTGTACAAACTTTTCTTGATTTCACCCTCTTGCGAACATGCCAACACGAATGCATGCGATTGGAGTCTGGGTCTCTTTGCGTTGGTTTCTATGTCGAGGTTTCACGACGGTCGCGAGAAAGAGGAAAAGCAGAGACAGCCACTTGTTTACGATATGCATACCCAGTATTGATCGATTGAGGGACGATAACGACCTTTAGAGAATAATAGACAGCAAGGCTTGGCAAATATCCACGGCGATGAATTTGTTGCCCAGGTTCCGCCTGTGGTCTTCGTGAAGCAGACGAGCTCCCTTGAACTACCAGAGTCTTGCGAGATGTGGGCGAGATGAAGGGCGGACGCGGTGTCTGAAGCTGAACTTGCTCCCCCGTGTTGCGTTGCTTGTCAACATACATCACAACCAGGACGCGAGACGGCAGCACAGAGTGGCGGTTGTACTTTCGGGGAGGTGGCAGTTAGATTCTGACGGCTTGCGTGGCCTGGGAGATCTTGAATTGCGTGTCCATATGACGGCAGTTCGGTGGTCAACCTAGCTTGGGACCCGGACGACCCACGCGCACACTTCGTGACTCCCGTCATCTTTCCCTCCTGTCCTCGCACCAGGGTCCACTGAAATCCAGCTGGAAGTGGCACCGAGCTAGGTAGTAAGCCTTGGCCTGCTGGGCTAGTCTCCTGAGACTGTGGACTTGGATGCAACTTCCCCAAACACCAACCCCGCATTTCGGGGATCGAGCTGGGTGCGCCGCTCCGACTTGGGGCTGGGTTCCCGGGAGCGGACCGCTTCCATCGTAATGAGCACGGAAGGGCTCCCGCTGTCTCGTCAGGTATATTGTGAGCTGATCCCTTCGCGCGTGTTGCTGCTCCAGTCACGCGGACCCGCGATGCGCAACCCATCATACCCATCTGCTTCCTGACGTCATGCTGCCAGAACTCACCTCGCGATGGGCTTCGCAAGGCCTCAGAACTGCCCGGACCCGGCCGTGGAGAGTCCAGCCGAGGACGCTGTTGCGGGGAGCGAGGGCTGTCCCTCTGGCTGTGAACAGGACTCAAGTGAGGCCCTCGTCCAACGGTCTGACGTACAGCATCTCACAGGGGCCGGATGAGCCCCCGCTGCTGCCCCATACCATTCCCGAACACTTCGCGAGGGTCGTGTCCAAGAATGGTGACAGGCCGGCAGTCATCTGCCGCGGCCCGACAACCACGGGTGTCACTGGCCAGGAGACAACCCTCAGCTATGCCGCCCTCGACGCCGTGTCCAACACACTGGCCCAATCCCTGAGGTCGGCCGGCGTCAAGAAGGGCGCCAGGGTGGCCGTCAAGCTCGGGAATACGGCAGAGCACGCGGCCCTGACGTACGCCGTCTTCAAGCTGGGCGCCATCCTGGTGCCGCTGAACCCGACCTTCAACGCCTCACAGGTCGCCGCCGCCCTGTCGCACCTGGGCGTCGAGGTCTTCGTCGTCGCAGCCGTCACGGACCGCGCCTACAAGCCCTGCCAGGGGCGGAGCAACCTGGACCTCCTCAGGAGCCTGGTCCCAGACCTGGGATCTGGGCGCGTTGAGAGCCCGCTCGTGCCCACGCTGAGGAAGGTGGTGGTGGTGGACAACACATCGTCCCACCCTGCCGTGGATTTCCGCCTGCCCGACTACCCGTCCTTGACTCCATACACGGCGCTTGCCCCGTCCTTGTCGTCCTTGTCGCTGAGCAGCACCCGTCCCGTCGTGCCCGATTCCCCGCTCCACGCCCAGGACTGTATAAATATTCAATTTACGTCCGGGACGACGTCGCATCCCAAGGCCGCCATGCTCACACATACTGGCATCCTCAACAATGGCTACCTGATCGCCCAGCGCATGGGCCTGACCCCTTCCGACCTCGTCGTCTGCCCGCCTCCACTGTTCCACTGCTTCGGCTGTGTCCTCGGGTACATGGCTACTGCTACTAGCGGCGCGTCCATTCTCTTCCCGTCGCCGGCGTTCGACCCATTTGCCAGCTTAAAGATGGCAGCCGACCACCGAGCCACCGGCCTGTACGGCGTGGCGACCATGTTCGTGTCGATGCTCGAGCAGCTCGACAAGAAGACCCGGCTCGCCCCCGAGGAGGCTTCGCGGCTGCCCACACACCTGCGCAAGGGCATTGCAGCCGGGTCGTCGGTGCCCGAGTCGCTGATGCGCAAGCTTTACGATAGGCTTGGCCTGAACGAGCTCGTCATCTGCTACGGCATGACCGAGACCAGCCCCGTGTCGTGCATGACGGCGCCGAGCGACCCCTTGGACAAGCGGACGACCACCATCGGCAAGGTGATGCCGCACACGCGCATCAAGATTGTCGACCCGGGAGACAGGAGCAAGGTCGTGCCGATCGGCGAGCGGGGTGAGCTGGCCACGAGTGGGTATCTCGTAATGCAAGGCTACTGGGGCGATGAGGAGAAGACAAAAGAGGTCCGCATACTAGAGCCCGACGTTGACACCGGCAGGGCGGAGAGCCCAGATGCTACAGGGGAGCCTGCGGTCGGGCAGAACGGCAACGGAGGGGCCGGGACCGGGCGTTGGTGGATGTACAGCGGCGACGAGGCAAGCATGACGGCGGATGGTTACATCTCGATTACCGGGCGCATCAAGGACCTGATTATCCGAGGCGGCGAGAACATCCACCCGCTAGAGGTTGAGAACGCTCTGTTTCAGCACCCGCTGGTAGCGGAGGCGTCGGTGGTGGGTGTGCCGGACGCAAAGCACGGCGAGGCCGTCTGCGCCTTCATCGTGCCGCGCGCCGGCGTCGCCACCGAGGACGACCCAACCTTTGGCGAGGACGGCTTCGCACGCTCCGAAAGCCAGGGCCTGCCGCTGCTGCGCAAGGATGACGTCCGCGCCTGGGTGCGCGGCAGGCTGTCGAGCCACCTCGTCCCCAAGTATATCTTCTGGACGGATGACTACCCCAAGACGGCCAGCGGGAAGATCCAGAAATACAAGCTGCGTGATGCGGCACGGGACTTGATCCACATCCATACGGGGCCGGGAAATGTAGATGAGAAATATGAAGCTGTTTTGGAGAAGCAGATTGGTGGTAAGGATGGTGGACGGTCATCTTGGGAGAAGTAGTGGTGGCTTGTTCTTCCCAACTATCATGGGAGACTTTTCTTGGTTCAGGCGTGGTGTTGGAGGCACATATATGCTTTGATTGTCTGAGCTGCATGCGTGGTTTTTGGTTTTTGGATTGAAGCCTGTACGAGTTCATCCAAGCATCTGGGCCAGGCTGGATTACTCGAGACAACCCCGTAACGAGACTCAACCTGACACGCGTTCCCAACCTCGCCTCACTCCTCAGAATGGGCAGTGAGTTCCATCGGTCCAGTCTAGAGCCATCTTTGATGCGAGCTTAAACTGCGAGCCAGCATTTCTTGAACTATTGTGCTTCGCCCCGCTCTCACCACCATCCCTTCCATTCCCCTCTATTGCGCAGGCCAGTTGTTCGTAAAGTCCAGACACGCCCCGTTGGCGCTCTTGGCGATCCCGCGGTCCGACAGGAACACGCAATACTTGGCCACGTTCTCGACGGGGACCAGGTGCTTCTCCCCGTCGAACTTGGCCTGCGACTGCTCGGACTTCTGGAAGAATTCCATGTTGATGCCCTTCGCCATGGCATCCGTGATGTTGGTGTTCATGCCACCCAGAATCAGCGCAACGGAGTAGATCCCCTTGTCGGCATACGCGAAGGCGGTGTTCTTGCTCAGGCCCAGAAGGCCGTGCTTGGACGCCGTGTACGCCGCGCCGGCGCTGTGCCCGGTCCTGGCGGCCACGGAGCAGATGCTGATGATGAGGCCGCCGCTACCACTATCACCGCCCTCCTGCTGCTTCTGGAACTGCGCCACGGCCGCGCGCGTCGCGTAGAAGGGCCCGTTGAGGTTGACGCCCAGCACGCGCGCCCACAGCTCGGGCGTGCACTCCGCCGCGGGCGAGAAGTTGTCCATGATGCCTGCGTTGTTCACGAGCAGGTCGAGGCGGCCGAAGCGCGAGGCGGTCTTGTCGACGAGCGCCTGCACCGACGCCGGGTCCGTCACGTCCGTCGTCGTGGTCAGGATCCGCTCGGCCCCGTGGCCTGCGGCGAGCCACTCCTTCTCCGCCGCGGTCAGCCGCTCCTGGTTCACGTCGCAGATGGCCACGTTGCTGCCTGCGGCGAGGAAGGCGGTGGCGATGGCCTTGCCCAGGCCGCCGCCGGCGCCGGTGACTATTACCGTGTGGGAGGCCATGTCGTCTTGGTGTGGGGGGGGAGGGGGTGGTGAGAGGATGGATGGCTGTGTGAGGGAGGAAGTACAGTGCTCAGGAGGGAAGTCTCGCAGAGGCCTTTTGTAGATACGTAGTTGGTCCACCCGTGCTCCCCGTCTTTGATGTGGAGGGCGGGGATGCAAGCGCCGACGCTGCCCAGGCCCGTCCACGCAGGGGGCAATGTTTGTTCCCGGGGTTCCTATCCTCCAAGTGCCGTACTGTGGATGCTCGCATCGGACTCATTCAAGGTTTGAGACCTGCGTACAATTGTGCAAGCTCCTGGTTCCGGGAGCCACGTCTACATTGATAGTTAGGTTGCGGAACGCCGTAACCTTGACAAGATGACCCCAAGCCTTTGCGTTCATTTTCCCATACCTCAACCTCAATGTTGAGACCTGGGCACTTGGCTGATTGAAGTCATGCTTGACATCAGCAGGGAAGTTTCCCGGCCATCGTGTCCCTCCGTACTCGAGTTCGGAGGTATTCGTATTCGTTTATATTCAGGGGCTCCAGGGTTCGGGCTCCTGGAAGTCGGAAACCAACGGCGCAGAGCCAACTCAAAGGCATGAATATGTTCGCATGGTCAAGTCATGGCGGCCTTGTTGGTTGCTCTCATGTTACACAAGGCTTGGTGTGTGTTTTGTCAGCTCAACACTTGCCCTATTCTTCCATTCGAGGGAGCCTGCCACTTGCTCATCATCACCCTCTACTTTCTCTAGGCCTTTGTGTAGGAAGAGCAAAAAGACGCCCCTTGTGACTGTAATGTCAATTCTTTTGACCCCTACAGCCGCATATCCTTCGCATGCTCTTGACAAAGTTTCCTTTTCAGAAGTAATACAACTTGTGATGTAAATGAGTGCCTTGAAAAATAGGATACAACAGAGAGACCATCCCCAGCCCATACTATAACGATCAAGGCAACAGACTATACTGTCTTAAGAAAACCTCAGCATTAAATTCTCGGCACGACGTGGGTACCACCGTTGGAAGCGCCGTAGGTTCTCGGACTGCAAGTAGTCGGTGGCCTAGGCTGATGGAGCACCAACACCAAACACCAACAACCCAGCGCAAAAGCCCCCAGACAAAAGGTCGAGGGTGCCCCAAGCCCAAAATTACGGGGTAGCACTTGCGCCACTCCACGCCGTCGACCCATCATCAAAGAGGTCCCATCCAGGCTTGTCAAGCTGTCAGGTAGGTTGCCGCCTTGTGTTCCCAGGCCGGTGGGCTCCCCCACAACTTACAAGTGCGCCCCGTCCCGTCCCGCCTTTCCCGAATGGTCCCAGCCGTGTGCGGCTGAGAAACGACGGGACAGAGAACAATGACTTGCCTACCTCGACAGACTGCCCAGAAGCTTAAATGCTAGCTCTAGTCCTGTGGCAGCTTTGGCGATATGCCTACCAGTAGTGTTGAGGGGTGTGAGCTGATGGGGGAAACAAAGAGTGCCCCCAGAGCGCTACAAGATTTGCCCTCGGCTCATCGCGAGGGCTAACGTATAGGTCTGTTCAGAATTCGAGACCTAAGAAAGAACGAGAATTTTCAGTGTCGATACAATCAAAGGTATGCAAACGGCTGTAGTGGAGGTTGGGTGATGCTCTCATCCATGTGGTGAGGTCGGCAGGTTTCTTTTCCCAAGTCCCAGTATAGCGAACGTAGATACGCCAAGGACGCATCAAAGCGAAGGGAACTTTCATTCATTGTGCCTTTGACACTACGAAAGTACCAAAGGTTTGTAAACATGCGAGCCTCAGGTCGGGGAAGCGCCCTGGTTCCAAGCCACTGGACGGCCCAGAACTCTTCGCCCGTACTCGGTCGAACGAGCAGGCCTGGATATGGTGCCATTCGCATGACTCCTTTTGTTCTCAATTTTCAGCTTGCATGTGATTTTCTGTATTCATATGGGAATACAGGCAGCGGACTAGGACAACGTAGCAATTAGAGGCTGTCTCAGACGCTTGGCGTGTGTCTACTCATGCTGGCCATCGAGTCCAGAACCTCAGGCTATCGGGTCCCTTTGACAAGAATTGGGGTCCTATTTGCTGCTGTTGTGGAGCCCATCACTATTCTTCTTAGAAGCAAGTGCTTCACATACAGGTATAAATATTCAGTCACTGACCCTGCAGAAATTCCAGATATTGGTCAAAGTAACTCTCCATCCACCTGCGAGAAAAAGCCAAAAGCTGAACCAGTCACTTACTTCATTCCTCGAGTCTCACAATATGGGTTTCCTCGGACTTGTCCCCTTCACCAATGCTGGTGCCGTCTATAATCCTGGCCAGCAGTTGCTGACCGTCTCAGCCCAGGGCGAAGCCCAGAAATTCACATCCGGTTACTTCTTTAAGCGCGTCCCGTGGACGGGAGGGCTCCGTTTCGAGCTGTATGGCTGGACAGGCCCCGTCTCCCAGGGCACAGAGCCATTCGAGGTGTCTCAGCAGTTCAATGTCCCCAGCTTGCACATCAACGACCCTAGCAGCACCATCATCGTGTTGGGTTCCAACCACCCAACCGGTGAGACCTTCGAGATCAAGTGGCTTGGGTACAATCCTCCTATGGGAAACGGACAGGTTCCACCGAAGGGCGAGAATAAGGACTCAAAGGACACACCACAGCCCCCTCAGACATTGGATGCCGAGACTCCAGCGACGATCAACACTCTCTACAAAGAGCCCTTCACCATCGCCGAGAGGGCCTTTCCGGGGCCCGGGGCCACCTTGAACATGGATTTCGACCCCCAATTCCTGATGCTCACCAGAGCAGGCATCCAAGGGGGAGACCTTGTCTGGACTTTCAACTCGCTCGAGACAGGTATCACCCAAGTGGTCACATACAGTACCGAAGGCCTTGGGACCCCTGTTATCCGCAAGGTCTACACCGTCAAGGTGTTCGTGCTTGACAGCGCAGCCCGGCAGAGCAGCAACAGCAGCCAAGGCAACGGCGTCGTCAGCACCCTGGCCGTGAGCAACGGGCAGAACGGCAAGAACGGGGCCACCACGAAGCCGGGCGCCATCCTCAGCTTCCTGGGCCGCGTCTTCGAGGCGCAGCGAATCGCTCAGGGAGTCCTGCCCTCGGCTCGTCTGCTCCGCGTCCAGGCCACCCTCCCCGCCGGGCCGGTCTACCCCGTCACGGACCCGCTACGCCTGTCGCAGCTGAATGTCCTTTTTGTGGGCGACAGCGACGAGTATGTCACTGTGAAGTCCACGGGCTGGGGCGAGTGGGCCCTGCCCGTCGTGAAGAAGGGGACGCCTATCGTGGGGCTGCAGACCTTTGCGGTTGAGGACTGCAAGGTCGACATCACGCAGGCTGACGAGGCAGTCCGTGCCGAGGTGGGCGTGAAGGCCTTCTTCGAGGTGACTCTGGCGAGGCCGTTTGGGGCCCCGCAGTATGGTCCCTACAACCCGCTGTATACTTTCCAGATGATTGATACTAGCCTGATCTCTGTGGATGCTGTGACTGGGAAGATTCTTTGGAAGTGATTTCAGGAGGCCCTCTGCGGACGTAGGACCTGCGACAAAAGTTACTGTTCGGGATTTTATTGAATTTTTTCTAAACAGCCAGATTGAAATACGTAATTATTTTCAAATGCGCAATTTCAGACTCTGTCTGCATGTGGTCAGTACTTTGAGATGCGATAAGAAACCAAGTGTAAGTGACGAGAAAAGACTTAACGAGCCCCGGGGTTGGTGTGCTGTAGTTGGAGCTGTCTTACGTAACGCAGCCGTTGGGGTAGAATGACGGCATCGCCCTGCCAAAACATTTTAATCTTCTTTCACTGGTCTGGTCCAAGGGAAACACAGCCCCTTGCAAAGCAACAATGTCAGGCCTCCTGTCTCGCGCGACATCCGACTCGCGCTTCCAGCTCGCCGCGACCGCAGTGATATCAGGAGGCATTGTGGCCGCGGGTCTCCTGAGCTACCAGCGCCTGTCACACGAGCAGAGAGTGTCCAGGCTCAAGGACTCGATACCCAACCCGAGTGACGACCACCCGCTGCAAAAAGTCAGTAGATGCCCCCACCGCCCACCTAGACACGAAATCCCCAGCACCACGCCGAGCAGCAGGGTCTTGAAGTCGGAGAAGTGCTGATCACTAACAGCAACCCCTGCCCTAACAGCTCACGAGCCTCGGAACGATACCTGCGCCCGACAAGGAAGACATCCGGACCGAGGCACTCGCGCGGCGCGCCCAGGCCGGCGACTTCGACGATGAGCTGATCCTCGAGCAGCTGGCGCGGAACCGCGTCTTCCTGACGCCCGAAGGGCTCGAAAAGCTGCGCAGCTCCTTCGTGGTCGTGGTGGGCTGCGGCGGCGTCGGCAGCCACGCGACAGCGGCGTTCGCTCGGTCCGGAGTCTCGAAGTTGCGGCTGGTCGACTTCGACCAGGTCACGCTGAGCAGCCTGAACAGACACGCGGTTGCGACACTGGCGGATGTGGGGCTGCCCAAGGTGCAGTGCCTGCAGAGGCGGCTGAGGGCAATCGCGCCCTGGGTCAAGTTCGACCTGCGCCTGGAGAAGTTTGACGGGGAGAGTGCCGAAAGGCTGCTGGGGCCGTGGGCCGAGGGCGGTCAGAAGCCGGATTTCGTGGTCGACGCGATCGACAACATCGACACCAAGGTCGCGCTGCTCAAGTACTGCCATGACCACAAGATCGAGGTGATCTCTGCCATGGGCGCTGGGTGCAAGAGCGACCCGACGAGGATCATCATCGGGGATATCAGCACAAGCACGGACGACGGGCTGTCAAGGGCGACAAGGCGGCGCCTGAAGCTGCAGGGCGTCACACATGGTATTGCCGCGGTCTATTCGACGGAGAGGACGTCAGAGGGAAAGGCACAGCTGCTGCCCCTGTCAGACGAGGAGTTCCAGAAGGGCACGGTTGGCGACCTGGGACCGCTCCCTGACTTCCGGGTGCGCATATTGCCTGTTCTCGGCACCATGCCGGCAATATTCGGGCTCACGGTGGCCAACCATGTCATTCTAAAGATCACAGGTACGCAAACTCGTTTCTCCGCATCGTTTCCACGTCAAAAATTGCTAACCCATCGCTCAGGCTATCCTTGCGATTACGTCGAGTCCAAGGGGTCTGGTAAAACGCACGACTCTCTGTTCTCTGCAATACAGGCCAACGAGCAGAGGCTGGTAAGGTCAGAACCAGGGGCTCCGGCTGATATTGTTCTGGGCCTGAGGATACCACTAACCCACAGCGAGGTGGCCTTCCTTGTGGAGGAGATGTATAGGGGTAGGAGTGCGATCAGTGGCCTACCGACGAGCCTATTCCTCATTAGGTGGAGGAAGCCCCAGGCAAGCATCCTGAAGACACTGGGTGACGGAGAAGACCAGCAGAGGTGGACAACCCTCAAGATGAGCGACCTGGTGTGCATGACCAAGAAGGAGTTCAAGATACATGAGGAGCAAGTGCTCAAGGGAGGCAAGTCCCCAGAGGATCTGTACGATGCCGAAATTGTCAAGAGGGTCGAGGCCAAGATAGCAGAGGTTGTCGAGTACGAGAAGTACAGGTGACCGTAGCAGCTGCGGTCCTGCAGTAAACAAGCAATGACCTCTCACAGTGGCTTTAATCTCTGGCAAGGGTGGTCATGAGCACACTGAAACCTTCATTGCTGTTCTCCCACGTCCACGCATCCTCTTACTCCAGGGCTGATGAGGATGATCCAATCCACTTCGTGAATCGTCGTTACAGGTGCAAATGGAGCTGAAACCCAACTGTTTCTTTATGGTCCTTTTCTTGGATATCCTGGCCTCCTTTCAATGTCAAACCATGTGAATTTTTATTAAAGGCACCATTTACTGCCAATTTCGTCCGATCCTTCAGCCTTCCGAGGTCTGGTATCGCTAGATCTATATCGGGTACCTGCAGGAGCGTCCTGCTCACAACCGCATACCAACATCATACCTGCCCCTTTCTAAACAACCACCTGTCGATTCCCTTCCAGGAAACCTACCCAAAACAACAGCCTGTGATTGGCAACATAATCACCGTAGAACGGGCATTTTCATCTCCAGACATTCTTTGAATCGGGTCCACGATGGGTTCTTCAGCTCCTGCTATCGGCGACACCGTCGTGCTTGACAGGGAAAGCGCGACTGGTCAATTCGTGCGGACGGCCGTTTGCCTCTCGGCGATCACACTCAAGCCATTGAAAATCGAAAACATACGGCAGCATCCATCACTTCAATTGACGGGTAAGTGGCTCATCAATCACGTCTGGTAACTTGGAGGTTGACGGTCCTCTGTCCTGCTGCTCCTCCTCCTCTCCTCCTCCAGCCTCCCACAACCCTGCAACCTTGTAACTACTGACTTTCTAGTTGCCAATTACCGACGACCGATGACTGATGCAATCCCTTCCACGGTGATGACCTGCTGACCATGACTCACTACAGGAACGAACAAGCCAGGAATGACGGCAGAGCTCGTGGCTATTGTCAACTGGCTTGCTGAGCAAACCGGCGCGGAGATCATAGGCAATGTCATCGAGAGCAGAACCCTCGAGTTCCGGCCCAAGTACCGCCCGTCGACAAAGCAGATAACGCGCAGGGAGATCAAGATCGACCCCGGCTCCATGCTCGCCAGCTCCCTTCTACACTTCCAGACCGTCCTCCCATTCCTGCTCTACATCGGGAGCGAAGACCCCGACAACGGCAAGGCAATAGAGCTGAGACTCAAGGGCACGACATACTCGCCCGGCACCCCAAGCTTCGAGTACATTGACCAGGTCTTCCTGCCAGCCCTCCGTGACTACTTCGGCGTCGAAATCATCTGCCAGCTTGTCAAGCGCGGATGGGACAGGATGACCCGTAAGTGCCTCCAGGAGGGAACGGTGCGCTTTAAGATTCGCCCGCGCAAGGTCGGCACAATCCTTTCCCTTCGACCGAATGCCAAGCTTTGCGATGACGATGATGTGGTGGGCTCTGTCGACAGCGTGTTGACAAGTGTCGATGTGACCATCGTCACTCCTATGGTGCTGCATGAACCACTGCAGACGCACCTCCAGGGGGACATCGAAGCTCGGTTTGGGAACATTGATGTCAAGTTCAAGTTGGAGGAGAGTGGCCATGACGACCGGGTCTACGTGCTGCTCGTCGGCAAGTCTGAGCGTAGGCGACCCCCTTATCTGTTTTGCTCGGTGGCTGCTGACTTCTTGCCCTGATAGACTGTCGTTGGGGAAGGGACTACCTGATGACCCAACCTCTGAAAGAGTCGACGACCCTTGCGCTGTGCAAGGAGATCTCGAGTCAGGTCTGCAAGGATTTGGAAGATGAGGGTAAGAAACAGAATTCAACAAGAGAGCCCCTAGCAGCTGAGAGCTCAGCGCCCACGTTCCCGTCACCAGCAACGCAACAGCCAATACCGGTGCTGACACATGATATAAACAGTTAACAGCGAACGTGCCGTCGACATGCACCTGGAGGACCAGCTGGTCATCTACCAGTGCCTGGCCGAGGGCCGGACATGCTTCGACTCCCTGGCTGCCGGGGAAGCAACCAACTCGGACTCTTCCACAACCCAACTCTCCAAGGCGGCTGCGATTGCCCTCCTGCCGAGGGCCAAGTACAATGGCAAGACCTGCATGGGAGCAGGTATGGTGGTCGGGCAGCTCTAGTGTGGGGCGAAGCATTCCTCAGCATGAACAGTGCGATAGGTTGATTATCAATACAATACACTGCCGGCTTGGTGTCGGCTCTTGAGACTCAGCGTTGTGTTTCTGGGTGTCCAAGACTGGTCAGTCTTTCGTTGCACTTCAGCTCCTAGTCCTGCATCTATTTGATGTCATGGACCTGCCTCCACATGGGCGGACCCGAGGATGGCGGGCATGTGAAGAGGCACAGACAACATGCATCAAAGAAGAATTACACTTTGCATGATGTTAGGGACTTGGAAGAACTAAAATGAATTGATTCCCCGTCACATTCTATTCTACATCCAGGGTCTGCGCCATTGTCGCAGAGAGCCCTTTTGTTCTGGTACGTAAATGCATACAATTGCCAGCGCTGTGATGGCCAGCACTGGAAGCGCCACAGCAAGTCCAATCTGCCAGGTATCCATGTCACCCTTGCTCGAGCTTTCTCTGGACAATCTTTGACTTCTTTTTCTAGCCAATGTTTTACGGAGCAAGTCATCATACGACGATCTATTGATCAAGAGATCTATGGGTCTGCTTTTCAATGGTGCACTCCAGAGAGGGCTGTGTGCGCGGATACCTCAAGCTCGGGGGAGTTGGAGGCAATGCCTAATGAACAGCCCAGTCACTCTGATCTGGAATTGAACTGGATTGCCTGCGCTGTGGCTGTGACACTGATTGGGCAATTGGAACGAGATTGGTAATGCTGTTTGTCATTGCCCAGCTGATTGTGCAAGTTGGGTCAACTTCAGGGCCTAGTAAGTTGTGAGTACTGTACCTCAAGTCTTGGCTTTGACAGGGTCGTTGAGTTGCTGAGTCCCAAGGGAATAGCTGTTGTGGAACCCGCATACCTAGGTAGTCTCCGGGAGCTAGAACCAGAATCTAGCACAATCCAAACAGCCTAGTTAGTCTAACCCGCAACAATCTGCAATTCGTCTTGTCACCAATCACAGACAACCCTCCCATGGAAGCCATGATGATTCGGTTGATTTCATTTCGCCATTAAAGTCCCGAGTTCAGCTCGATCAGAACACCCCAGCATTCCAAGCCCAAGTGGGGGGCGGGTGTGTCTTGTGAAGCCGACGAGCAAATCCATTTTTCGAGAGGCCTAGAACGCAGGGCCCCGGGGTGAGTCCGCAGGGCAGGTTGCACGCTGAAAAGGCTTCAGTCCTGCTAAGCTCTCTCGGCCCCTCCGTCCAAGGTGGACGCCCTGGCCGGTTTTTGCTTCCCCGGGTGGGTGCCCACGACGGACGGGCCAGAGGGTGAGCCACGACCCCGAAATATAGGGTACCGGAAGAGAAGAAAAGCGGGACCGGCAAGCAAACAGGGAAAATGCACAACACACACCGCACCGAACGCCTCCGGGGGTGAAGGGGGAGCCGGGAGGGGGGGAATGGGGAGCCCCAACTCAAGTTCCAACTCGGGAGGACCAGAATGCTTCTCTGCAATTTCAGAGCAATCGACCGATGGCCCCCTTTGTGGGCGAGATCAGCCGAGATTCGAGCAAAAAAAGGGGGCGGGCTTGTGATGAGGACCGGCGCCCTCGATGGCAACGCCGCATCGGCCGGATGCCAGCCAGTGCGCCCGACCGCCTCTGCCTGCCTGCCTGCCTGCCTGCCAGCCTGGGCCCCGTGCAAGTCCAACAGGCTGACGCCCCGCCGCTCTCCCTGCCCTGCGCGGAACTGGTTGACTGGTCAACCCCCCGGATCGGCGCCGATATACCCCTGAGATTGGCGAGCCCAGCGCGCTGCTCTTGATTTCCGGCCGCGAAGCTTGGCCTCGAGGCGTCGAGGTGGATGGCGGTCGATTTTCGAGTCGAGATGGGCCTCGAACTGGGACGGGCAGTCCGGGGCGGCGTTGTGGCTCTCCTCGGCGCTTGCTGGCGCTTGCTCCCTGGCCCTGGGCGAGACTTGGGCATCTTACCTAATTGCACAAAGAGGGCGGTGACGGGATCGGATACAGGGTGATTAGTTTGAGATCATTGTTGCATCATGATAATGAATCGCACGCAAATGCGCTGCTTCTGCCGATGCTTGTAGTTTTACTTTGACAGCCCTCTGTGGGTGTTGTGGCGTTCTCAGGCTGGGAGGGGCCAATATTGAAAGACGAAGAATCGAAACGCTTGACCAGGTCTAAATAGGGCTGGCTGTGTAGTCGTTTCGAAAATCAAGTGCGGCGTGTTAGTTGGTTGGCTGGGGGGGGGGGCGATAGAAAGCCATTTGCGACGCCACACTCGTCCTCTTCATGGCCGCCACACCGTTCGTCCGATGTTGACCCTGACAAGGGCCCCCCCTCGCAGTTGGTGGTGCCAGTACCACAGAACTCAATGCTTATTCATGTTTTGAATTGGGTCGTTTCACGGGCATAAAACAATTGATTATGTGAGTTGGGGGCCCTACGACCTGGCCTCGGTTCAAGATGTGGTCGACAGCCGGCCGTCCTGTCAGGCCCGGTCGAGTAGCGAACCAAGCATAACTTGAGTCTCTTGACCGACCTCTTTGTGTGGCCCCCTACTCTCGTCACCCTCCTTTTGCCGCGGCCACGGGGGTTCTTCCCTTTGCAACTGCCCTCATAGGCTGGCCACCCATGAGCTGATCGCTGGCAAAAGTGGACCGCTTGGCGACCTGCACAATTGTAGGGCCCATGATTCGCGCCTATGGGGTCCAGCCAAAAGCATCCAGAACTCGACACCTCCCAAAAGGCGCGCGTCTATCTCCTTGGCAGGCCGCCTACAGGCGAAGCCCTCAAGGTTTGAGGCAGGAACGCCCACTGGGTGGGTTTCTTGCAAGCAAGTAGCTGTGCTCCGGGGCCAGCTGGGCTGGCAGGCTGGGTATACAGTAGCCACTTCTTGTCCGTACGAGGCCAGAGGACCCTCGTATCGAATATTTATTGTGGATGGGGGCAAGTCTCCCCCACTTTCACATATTAAAGTGTAATTTTAGTAGCGCCATTGAAACAATCGACGTCGACGGGTCTTTACCCCTGTGTCCGTGTGTCCAAGTGTCCCAACGGCGCACCTCGAGGGCGCCTGGGTATTGGTATAAAGCCTCAAGGCCGGTCCTCCTCATTGCACACCCTCTGTCTCAGGAAACACTCGACCACTCGCAGCTCCACCCCCGACGCATATCACTCTTTACATGCCCTAGGTGGTACACTGGCCATACAGTCCTTTCCGCTCTTTAGCAGTCGTCATTCATTGAAGCTTGTTAGCATCAGACACACGTACACACACGTACACGCAAACCCATCCTCTCTCAACATGAAGTACTCTCTCTCGACCTGCCTTGCCGTCATCGGCATGGCCTCGGCCCACTCCTGGGTGGAGTGCACCGACCACGACAACAAAGATCTCCTGCAAAAGATGATCGCAGGCTCCCAAAAGACGCCCCCAGAGTTGATTGACCCAGTGTAAGTGCTGAACCAACCCCCCCCCCCCCCCAAAGGCCAAAGGGTTGCCCTGGCCCAGGGCAGACGCGAAGAACCCTGTAGCTGATCATGGTCCTCCAACAGCTTCTTCCCCGAGAAGTGCCGCGGCTGGCCTCGCGCCAAGGCCAACCCAGGCGACTGGATCGACGAGTCAACCAACTTCTCATGGAACATCGCCGCCAAGTCCTGGGAGGGTGACCGGTCCGCCTGCAACCCCTCACAGCGCAGCCCCGGCCAGGAGGCCAACGCGCCAATGGCGACTGTCAGCCCCGGCGGCACCATCAAGCTGCGGTTCGGCGGCAACGGCCACACGCGCGGTACCACCGCCGGCGCCAACAACGACCCGGGCCAGGTCAGCGTGTACTGGGCCGGCGCGAAGGAGACCGAGATCCAGACCATCGATGAGTTCACCGACGCCAACCGCATCGCCCAGGCCGGCTTCGCCGACGACTCCTTCTCGTACCCCGCCGACCCCAGCATCATCAGCGCCACACAGGGCCTTGTCGACAAGGGCAACTGGATGGACGTCACCATGCCCACCAACATGGAGCCCGGCAGGCACATGCTGGCCTGGGTCTGGAGCTACGACAACGCGCCGCATTGGAGCACCTGCTTCGACGTGCAAATCCAGGCATAAGGGGGCGGAAGTGCGGGGCCTGCCTGAGGGGGAAGGGCCATGAGCGATGCGAGAATGAGATGTGGGTCTTTTTTTGGTGGAGTCGGAGTTCTTCCAAAAAAGGTCTGGGACGGCCGTTCAGGATATTTTGCGATTTCCTTTGATTCCGAGATTTCGTGTGCCATTTACTTTGCTTCTTGCTTCCTTGCTCTTCGCTGTTCCGAGGCGTAGCGGGAGGTGGTTGGTTTTGTTCACTGCGTGCCCCATTGAGGTGCAGACTTTGGGTTCAGGGAATCGGGCACGTCCTGCTCGGGTTGTATTTCGTGGGCATCTTGTTCGCATAGCTGAATTATTCCAACTGTTTTTCTGAACATACACGTCCGCCAGAATAGAGAACTCGCTCTTCATGGATCTTGTCCATATGACTCATGTGTCGTGTTTCCTCATGCTGGCGAGTGTATGCCAGGCTCTGATGATCGATTCCGCCATCATGAACGTTGCTTCACGACAGCTGCATGACTTACCTCGGGTGGTGAGCTCGTTCAGATTGTGACTCTTCGAAGTTTCCCTTCGAGGAGAATTGCAATTGTGCTTGGGCCATATTCCATGGTGCGTGCGTGAGTTTCTCATCGGAGTCAGGACAGAGACGATGTCACGACGGTCTATGGCAGGTCAGCTTTTTAACAAGTTCCCATGGATGCAAGGTGTCACAGCAAAAGAACCAAACTGAGCACCGTCGCCCTCTGTATGAGAATGATCAGCTTTGTAATTGTCAGCTATAAGCCCTGACTTTGTACATACTCCATGTCGCGCGCGTATCACCTCAGTCATCGTCCCTCTGTAATCCTTGGCGGCCGCGACCGATTCTGTCTGCCAGAGACCCATTGCCTGCCGCGTTGTGAAGTTTGTGTGCGAACTCCCGGCCTCCGTACTTGGATGAATTTGCTCGGGCTCGGTCATCCGCCTCGCGCTCTGCCTGTTCCTTTTCCGCCAGAGCTGCGAGACGGGCTTCCCTGGCCCTGTCCAGGTCTGTGGCATCGTCCTGCATGGCCGCGAGCTTTCTTGCCCTCTCCTCCTCATCATCGCGGTTTTCGGGGCGATGTGCTCCCCCGTTGAGATCGCGTTGAGAGCGTTTCCGGTTTGGGGATTGTCTCCTCTCTTTGCCTTCCCTTCGATCCTCGGAGTCGTACCGCCGACTGTCTGAATACTCTCTTCTCGGTGGCCTCTCCCCATCGTCACCAGAATCATTACGCCGCCGAGCCCGAGACCCATCGCGAGAGTCGGAACGGCGACTTCTGTGGCGTCTCACACTGGCCGAATCGTCATCATCACGGCGCGTGGCTGGCGATCTGTCTCGTGAGTGTGAGCGCCGCCTCTTGCGCCGCCTCTCAGGTTCTGATTCGTCGTCGTACCGCCGTGGGCTTCGTGATCGTTCTCGAGAGTCTTCTCGCCGGCGTCTGTGACGATGTTCGCGCTCGTAGTCATCATCGCGGTGACGATGATGCGACCTGTGGCTGTGATGCCTGTGCTCCCTATGCTCCCTGTGCTTTGATTTGGGCTTCTCTTCCACGATTCCCATTTGCGCCAGAAGTTGCCGACGTTTGGAGGGATCCTTCATCATGGCTTGGTATGCGCCCTGTTCCTGCCTTTTGATTGCCACGAGGGGATCTTCGCGTATCTTGGCTGCCGTGTCTCGCGCGGAGGCGACGACTGGGACAGGCCCCGGGGTCTCGCCAGTCGGTCCTGCGGTCTTCTCCACCTTCTTCATGTCGTCGCCTCGAAGGACGGAGTCGATGCGTCGCTTGCCAAGGAGGAATGCTTCGCTCGAGTATTCGTCACGCCCGCCATCGTTAGGCCCTTGATACATCCATTCCACACGATCAACCTTCTTCTGTCCCCCTGCAGCCTCGAGCTGCTTCTGGGTCTCCTCGATCTGTCGCTCGCGCCTGATTTCCTCGAGCCGGGCTTCGGTGAGCTTTCGTTCTTGCAGCGCTGCCTGCTCGGCGTCGTAAACGCGCCGCTGGTTGGTCATCAACTGGGGATGCCATGATTTCTTGAGGTTGAGGTCGTTGCCTCCCATCTTGACTGTGTCTGTATGTGAACTTGTGATGCAGCAGGCAGCTTATGTCGGGAAAAGACCTAGTGTGGATGGATGTATAGTGGGTAGTAGAGGAATGAAATTAGGGCGAAAATGACAGTGGCGGAAAAGTCAAGGCAGAGAGCGAACCGAGTGGGCCCGTGCACTGCATTACCTCCGGGGGCAGCTAGCAGCAACGGCGGCGATAAGCCCCACAGTCCACCCCTGGCTGCCAGCTGCCTGAGCCCCTCAGCCTTACAGCGTTGGCACGGGCCCTCATCAACCTGGAGTCGCCATTCATTGCCCTCTCAACCCGCCCAAAGCAGGCAGCGTCCACCCGTTTGTGAACTCCATCGATCGTCTGCAACTTCATCCACGCACGTTCTTCCTCATCAGCAGAGCATCGCAGTTAACCCCGAGCCAATCTTCTTCCTTAGACCGCCTCATAGCTACGGATTTTGTACCAGCAGTACGTCTACCACGATTATCAACATGTCGGACGACGACTTCATGCAGGAGTCTGATGAGGAGTACGACTTCGAATACGACGACGACGACGACAACGAGGATTCCGGGGATGTCGACATCGAAAACAAGTACTACAACGCCAAGCAGCTGAAGGTCACCGACCCCGAAGATGCAATCAAGGAGTTCCTGGAGGTACCGGGCCTGGAGCAGGAGAAGGGCGACTGGGGCTTCAAGGGCTTGAAACAGGCCATCAAGCTAGAGTTCAAGCTGCAGCGTTACGATGAGGTCTGTCATGGACGACGCACGGGGTGGACGGCACACTGACCATTGCCGCAGGCCATCAAACATTACGCGGAGCTTCTCACCTACGTCAAGTCCGCCGTCACGCGCAACTACTCTGAGAAGTCCCTCAACAACATGCTGGACTACATCGAGAAGAGCTCCGACGCCAAGGGAGCTGCGCTGTGCATGGAGAAGTTCTACTCGCTCACCCTGGAGTGTTTTCAGACAACCAACAACGAGAGGCTGTGGCTGAAGACAAATATCAAGCTCGCCAAGCTCCTGCTGGACCGCAGGGAGTACCCGTCCGTCAACAAGAAGCTGAAGGAGCTCCACAACGCCTGCAAGCGCGAGGACGGCAGCGAGGACTCTAGCAAAGGCACCTACCTGCTTGAGATCTACGCGCTTGAGATCCAGATGTACGCCGAGACGAAGAACAACAAGCAGCTCAAGCTCCTGTACCAGCGCGCACTGAAGGTGCGCTCGGCCGTGCCCCACCCCAAGATCATGGGTATCATCCGGGAGTGCGGCGGCAAGATGCACATGAGCGAGGAGAACTGGAAGGATGCGCAGTCGGACTTCTTCGAGTCTTTCCGTAACTACGACGAGGCTGGAAGCCTGCAGCGCATCCAGGTCCTCAAATACCTGCTGCTCACAACCATGCTGATGCGCTCCGACATCAACCCCTTCGACAGCCAGGAGACGAAACCGTACAAGAACGACCCGCGCATCGCCGCCATGACGGAGCTGGTGGACGCCTACCAGCGCGACGACATCCACAAGTACGAGAGCGTCCTCCAAAAGAACCAGGACCTGCTGGCCGACCAATTCATCGCCGAGAACATCGACGAGGTCACGCGAAACATGCGCACCAAGGCCGTCCTCAAACTCATCACCCCCTACACCCGCATGCGCCTCTCCTGGGTCGCCAAGCAGCTGCGGATCAGCGAGGCCGAGGTGCAGGACATAATGGGCTTCCTCATCATCGACGGCAAGATCAACGGTAAGATAGACCAGCAGAGGGGCGTGCTGGAGATCAACAGCGACCGTGACGCCGAGCGGATCGGCGCCATCCAGCACCTGTCCGATGCGCTCGCCGAGCTGTACACCACCGTGTTTAAGGATGGTGACGGCTTCCGTAACTCGGACACGACCGTTGCCAGTGACGGGGCGGACCTTGGGGGCGGCTTCTTCGAGCCGTCGATGGGATCACGTCGCGAGGGAGGTAGAGCCGCCGGCCACGCCCCAAGGGCTCGCAGAGTGCCCAGGGAAACATTTGGTCCGGCATAGTGCGTCCCGTCCTAATCTGTGCGCCGGCGGTAGGAAACGAGATAGCCTGCTCTTAAGCAGGCCTCATGTATGCGACCTGTTCTCAACCAGGAATCATTGCATCTGGTCATTTTGGCCAGGCGGCGTACCACAAATGAAGGATACTGCCCACTGCGGCTGTGGTTCCGATAGAGATCCGAGCAGTCAACACCCTGAAATAGATAGCCACACATTGATGCCACCCCGGGACTTCGGCCCGTTTCCAACATGCACAGTGAGAAGTGATTGGCGGCACGCAGCTGGGCGCAACGGGATTTCCCAGCTGGCCTACTTAGCCTGCGCACTGCCGTTATCAAATATCGAATGCAGGAACCTGCAAGAACACATCCCATTGCAGCCCACACAACGCCGGCTCACTCGCTCGCGCTCTTCCTTCCGCGAGCGGAGCAGGATCCTACAATCTAGATGCGACTCGTATCCGCTTCCCGCCTTGCAGGGGGGGATTCTCGCATGGTGGAAGCTCGAACCGTTGAGGGTGGTGGGGGAAAAGGCCGTACTATACCTTCTGCTGATCAACGTTTGTTTTATGATGCCTCGAAGGGAGAACCAATTACCCCGGTTGGTCGAGAGGCCAAGCCGGTGTGCTGTTCTTTTTTGGAGAGGGGAGCTGAAGGGCGGTCCCAAAGGAGCAAGATAGTACGGACGCCTCCCACTGACCGACCGCGTCGCCACCCGGAAGCAGCATTGATCTCCATCACCATCACCACATGAGCATGGCAGATACAGAAGGCATGGGCAAGGACACGCACACACGAACACATGCGGTAAAGATCCAGCGCGAGAGAACGCCAATGCTATGATTTCAGGGATTACATTACCTGCCGGCCAGAAAGCCACGGCCGATCCGGCCATAATTACAAACTGCCTGCCCTGCCCTGCCCTGTTTGCCTTACTACCACCCTCCTTTCCCAAAAGAAGCACAGAAAAGATAAAACTCCAGAAAATAGTTTTTCTCGCTTCCAAACGGACTCTGGAAAGACTGGAGACCGAGACCGTGAACCAATAAAAGAAGATCTGGGCCACGTTGGCCTCGCGCAGCAAAGGCAACGTCGTCTGAAAATGCAGATTTACTTGCCACTCCTCTCCCCCCCTTCCTCCGGCTGGCGCCTACTTGCTACACCCTCCGAGTGTGGCCCAAGACTTTTTGTTCTTTGCAAAGGTTTGCAAAGGAGAATGCGCCCTGTCTCGCTTGTGTGTGCCGAGGGCTGTTCGTGCCATCTGCTGGGAGTCCTCACATAATCCCCTCCGTTGTCTGCCACCGGGGCGTTTCCTGGGTCTGAACCCCGTGGCTCAGCTTACTTTCAATTTACAGGCGCCCCTTTTTTGAAATCCTCGCACAACACTTGACTGGTCAACGTATCCTCATCGGCGGCAGCTTTTGTGGCTCTTGACCCTCGCGCGCCCGCTCTGTGATTGTCATTTCTCGGTTTTCGTATCCCCGCGACCCGTACTGTCGTCAGACGAAGAATGACCTGCTCTATGGTGGCCTTTCTTCTTTCCCGGCCGTTCGCACCTCTCGATCCAATCATCGTAGCCGGGCCTGTACTCTTCTGGTTGGAAGTTGGGATTGTTGTAGTGAGCGGTGTTGAAATGTGAATTCTTGAACGTGTTCGTCTGGAGTGGCTGCTCTGGCCAGGCATTTGTGTCCATCGGCTCCGCGTACTGATACCGGCTGAAACGGATCTCGTGGGTCGTCGAAGGGCCAGGGATGGACTGCGCCGGTAGCGAAGTCTGCTGCGATGGTTGCGGCTGTGCTGGGGGAGTGGGCGATGAGTCTGCATAAGGTGACGAGAACCATGGCGACTGTGGGCTGGATGGGTAGTCCAGTGAAGATCCTGTCAACTGTCCCATGGAAGACACCGGGCCGACGGTTCCAAAACCTGGTATCAAGGCCAGAGGGTTTGTGAGGCTGAACGTGTCTTGAAACTGTGGGCCAGCACTTTCATGGTAAGTGGGTGCGTAAGCCATCCGGTTGACCTGTAAGGTGGTGCTATTCGTCGTCGTGGGCTTGTACAAGATATCGTAATGCCCTGGACGGTAGAGAAGATGTATGAATGGACCTAGGTTGTCGGGATCTCCGTCTGGGAACCGGTGGGTGTTGACCTGGCTCCCTTGACTCCGGTCGAGGTAGGCGATCTCAAGTGTGAACCCAACTGGTTTCAGCAGTACCTCAACCAAGAGCACCACGCCCAGTTCCTCGATCTCGCGCTGAGCTGGCTCAATCACAGTCTGGGCATAGGTGTCCGGGTCAGCCTCGCACCACCCCGCGTACTGGTCTCGATTGCCCCTCAGCCACGCCCCTGCCAGTAGCCGAAGGTGGAACAGTATGTTCATGGAGGATAGATCGTTAAACTTGGTAGTGAGAACGGCCATGGCTGTGTCATGATCGTGAATGTTGTCGGAGATCTGCTTGAGGAGCTCGAAGGTATCCTCTACGAAGTCCACAAACAGATCCGGATCGTAGTTGCCGTTATTTACGAGGTAGTCATTCAGCTGAGTAAGGCGCAGAATCTCCCCATCGACAAGCTCCCGGCTGCCCTGCTGGATGAGAAGCTCGAAGTAGCAGAAACCAATAGCTTGAAAAAAGGTCAGCAACTGCACAAGTCTATTTGGCACAAGGGTGATGTCCGCGGGAATGATGCTGAAGATGTGACCAAGTTCGGCCCGGGATATGACAATTAGGAACACCCTTGCGTGACAGGGCGGGGAGAGGGAGGTGGGGGCCGATCCGGCGAGATTGGGACAGCTCCGAAGCTTACCTCTCCAGCCACAGTTGCCGTCTCCTTTGACAGGCCTGTAGTGCGAGTAGGTCTGGGGGAGGGCCTAGGTGATCGTCAGCGCCGATGCAAGACTGCCAAATCATGGCTGGCGCTTAAGGGATGCTCACCATTGTCTTGTCAACATAGACAGGGTCTGCCTTTGCATACTGCTCTGTGATGGCAGTAATTGTGGTCTTGTCGCCGAGTAGGGGCCCCTGGTGCGGATCCGGAGTGGTTAGCCGAGGAAGCTCCCTCGAGCTGCACAGAGTTGGGCGACAAGAGCTGTCACGGGCTGTGCGGGACAGGAAGACGGGCAAAGGGCGGGATGGTGAGCAAGATAACGTACCTCGACCTCGGGCTCCCAGGTCCTAGCTGCGGCCTCTTGGGCGGCGAAGTCGTCGGGCAGGCCCTGGTTCTGCTCCATCTTGACGTGGGACGCTGGGCGATGACCGGGAGAGTAGTGCTGCTGCTGCTGCTGCTGCCTCTGGAGGGATGGCTGTTGCCGGTGGTCAAAGAGGCTGGGAGCTCCGGGCTGATGGTGTTGATGTAGAGGAAGGGTGCTGTGGAAAGGGAACACGGGTAGCGGGGCAGAGCGGACGTCGACAGGGACCCCTGCAGCCCCGCCATGAGCATCATGGCATGAGCCGCCGGCTGGTCCAGGGCCACTTGCAGGGGGCCCCGGCGCCCCAGCCTGTGGCCCAGGCCCACCCAGGGACAGAGACGCAAAGGGCGCCTGCGGGTAGGTGCTGTACCCAGAGGCTTGCAGGCCGCCGAACCCGTCACTTAGCCCATCATCCTCGACGCCGACGGGAAGGTAGGCAGGGTAGAAGGACGAGTACGGTGTCGGCTGCGGCTGGAACATGCCTAACTGACAGTACCTGAGCTCGGGGAGGGGCAACGCGGAGGAGGATTAGACCAGACAGACCAAGCCAGGCAAATCAGCCCAATTAAGGGCAGGCGTAGAGGCAGGTCAATCAGGTGAAGCAGTCGGGATTACCAGCCACTGTATATGATCCTGTCTTGTCGACCGTTGAACAAGCAAATGTCTTTGTCCTGCTGCTTGCTCTGTGGCATGCAGCTTGTTGTTGAACTGCCACCGGGGGCGACCGATCCGCTGTTGGATAATAAGTATCAGTCCGTCTGTGGAAGACCTCGTCAGTTTTTTATCTTCTCACACTCTCACACGCGCGGACACGCACACGCACACATATGCACACGCACAAATGACAAAAGGAACGGCGCTCAAAGAAGAAAGTCACGGTCAGAGCTTTGGGCATCGCGGCAAAACAGATAAGTCATGTAGTGAAGTTGGACGTACGGCCGTTGAACGAGACCTCAGGCAACACAGCCTGCACAGAGTGCTTGTGATAGATCCCGACCCGGGCGATTTGTCAGGACGTAAGAGGTCCGCATGTGTATAGGTGTGACGGTGAAATGGGTGCAGCCGGTCGGAGAAAGCAGCAGTTGAGAGGTTATGTTGACGGTCAGACGGCAGGCCAGGCCAGAACGAATTCGATGTAGGGAAACGAAAACAAGAAAGAAGGAACAAAAAAAAAGGTAGACCGTGGTTCGGAGCAGGAGGGTCGGCTTGACAGCCCAAACAGGAGCAAGATAGAGGCAACCACCCCAACAGAGAGTAGCCGAGGCCGGAACGTTGTTGACGGACCACGCGGCTTTGGGTCCAAGGTCGGGGGCAACGACGGTGTGCGAGGTAAGAGGTAGAGCAAGGTCGGGCTCCCTTTCGAAGGTGACACGGTGACGGTGACGGCGACAGTGGGGCCGAAGGATAAAATACGGTGCTGATGCGTGCAGCAAGCACACGAGATTTGACAGCCTCTGTGGCCTGCTGGTTGTCTAAGCCGGACCAAGGATCGCGGTAGTGCTGACTGTGTGTGAGTCGTGAGGAGGGTCAAGAGACACGCAAGACCGTGACCCCAGCAAGTACTCTAATTAGACAGATACCTGCGAGCGGCACAGGCACACACTCTCGAGATCCGATGCGGAGCAGGTGTGGTGGGCACACCCAGAGAGACTGTGTTGCAGGAGGGCGAGCGGGCAGCAGGAGAGTGTTGTTGATATTGCGTCTAGTTGAAGACTATGGAGAAAGGGTAACGGCCCCAAGACATCCAAGACAGAAAGAAAGTTTGGAAATTGGAGTGCTTATACGAGAGGAGCTGGGGGGATGCGAGAGGCCAAGGGTCTCTGGCTGCCCTGCTCGGTTTTTTTCCCTTTCCTCCTCATTGAATGCTGCATGCGCGGAGAGGGAAAGCGCGAGAGAGAGAACGACCATCCCAACCCATCCCATTCTCATCAAACCCCGAGCAGGGCGGCGACGCACTGACCCGCGGGAGTAGCCAGTGAATGGGCAGGGAGCCTCCAGGTTGGGAGCGTCAACGACTGGGCGGATCAGCTGGCAAGGGGCCAGCAAGCTCTCTGTGTCTGGTTGACGATGGGCTGGGCTGGACGGGCCGATGCTGGCGATGGTGCTGGTGCCGGGAAGGGTGTCGATAGAGAAGGCGACGTCTGGTTTGTCTGGCTGGCTGGCTGGGCTGGGCTGCGTGTCTGTCTGGGTGATCGCCACGGGCCAAGAAAGGAGCCCTGTCCATGGTGCTGGTCTCGTCTGATGAGGATGCCAGATGCCAGACGACCGCTGCCCGCGGCAGCCCCATGGCCCCGAGCCTGAGCCTGAGCCGGAGTCTGAGCCTGAGCCTGGGTGAGCCCGAAGCCTACCTAGGTACGTCCGTGGCCTGTCCCGGGAATCTCTAGCGGGATTGACGAGGGGCGCTCGGCTGGGGAACCCCTGGCTGAGGTTGCTGTCGTGTGGGAGCTCTCCTGGTCAGGGGTTCTCGGAGTGAGACGTCGACAGCAGTCTTGGGACGCCTGGACGTCTGGATGCCGTGAAAAACTGTGGACGGCGGCCGATGAGTGGCCAACCAATCTGGGACGTCAGGATACTTTTCTCTCGGCCGTGTGTGCGGTGTGTGTGTGTGTGTGTGTGTGTATGTATGTGGTGTGTGAGTGAGTGTGTGTGTGTGGATGGTGACGGATGCATAAGTCCAATCGGTTCGGCAGCTCGAGGACTGTTCCCTACGATGGCAGGCGTGATGGTGATGGTGATGGCGATAGTGCCCCGTTGCCCTTAATGCTCCCGTTCCTCGATCACTGCTGCTGCTGCTGCTCCTCCTCCTCCTTCTCCTCCCGCCACCAAGCATCGCCCACTGGAGGGGGGCGGGCGGGCTGCGGGCTGGTCCAGCTTTCAGCTCGCAGACTGCTTCCCTCGGCCGGGTTCTGGACGGCCCAGTCAATATCGAAGCCTCTTCCCCTACACTACAAACACACGGCCTACACGGCGAGTAGGGCAGGGCCTAGCTAGCCATGTCCAGCAATCTCGGCAACAGGACGACATTCCCAAGGGTCGAGCATTGCCAGGGTCGGCTAGTGCTCAGGTTAGTTGGTTAGTGGGCGATCCTTCCACCCACACGTGCAAGGTCTTCTGGCGTTAGTTGTTAGGCCCAGACGGGGGCAGGAACGGGGGCAGGCAACACTGCCCGCTGCCCAGGCCAGACCCGTCGGTGGTTTGCTGGCTTGAGGTTTCAGAACCCACACCCTGCGAGACCGCGACCCTCCGCCGCGTCGTCCGCCCTTGGCCTTTCTCTGACCTTGGTCGCCTTTTCCATGCCCCTTTCCCCCGGTGTCTGTTTGACTTCGATCGAGCCGTGGGAGACACGCGAGAGTCTGGTTCCGTCATGATTCATTTTGCGCAAGCTACCAGGTTGTTCTCGCCTGCCGTGCTCGGATTGAGGGCTCTGGCCTGCTCGAGCGCCACTGTCACGGTCGCATTCATGCAACTCGATTCCCCGTAACTCTGGTACAGATTGACGCCTCCAGGCCGTGCAGGCCTGACCTCTCGCCGGACCATCAATGGCGGCGTGGCCAACATTCCGGTAATCCAGTAATCCCACATCACAGAAAGGTCCATCGTCAGCCAATTCATCCGTGCGCCACCGTTTGCCCGGCCCTGCCATCCTGGCTGGCGTCCATCGGCACGGAACGTCCATCTGTGCTCAGTCCTGGGCCCGGCCTGGCGCCAACCAGACAATGGAGAGCCCGCCGTGCCAGATCCCGAGCCAGAGCCAGGGGCAGACGAGATCACCTCGAATCTAATCCACGATCCAACGGTGCAATCCGCCCGCAGGCGGCCGAGGACACAAAGCTAAGCTAATCGACGGGATCACGGTCACCCAGCACAGCACGGCCAGTGCCTCTCCATGTGGGCCGGCCCCGTCGCACGCACACAGGCAACCCGTAGCACACAGACATAGCCGGCTGCTATGTATACACCACCCAGGAGCCGGGCCATGAGGTCTACCCTACAAGCCTGCATGCCTGCAAGCCTGCAAGCCTGCAAGCCTGCCCGCACACAATGCCATAATGCCTGTATGGTAGATCCCGGGAAGCTCCCGTCCTTCCCGACACCAGACGTCTGAGCAAGCTGGCACTGCACAGCTTGTCGTCTCATCAACAAGCAGAGCTCCATGCTTGCGGACCCATCATGCACATCACATCACAGCGCAGCGCAGCGCAGGTCAGCACAGCACAGTACAGCGCAGAACAGCACAGCACAGCACAGCGCAGAACAGCACAGCAGAGCAGAGCAGGCACATACAGATTATAATCTTGCAGAACGTGGGATCAAGAACAACCCCCCCCCAAACTTGTCACCATCGCCTCAACAATAGTCACCAATGATTGACGCCCGGCATGTCGGCCATATGCACGCGCTTCTCGCCTCCGCTCCGTTCCGGGAAGCAGCACTCTCCATCCCACATTCCTGCGGTTGATTGTCCTCTGGCTTCTTGGTTCACCAACCAAGGGACACTTGCCGTCCATATTGAATGCCACTATTCGGGCACAGACGAGACAGGCCTTTGTGGGGCCTCGCCTCTCAGCCAATGCTGTAGCTTCGTCACTTTGATAAGCACAGGATTTCTCGCCAATGCAGGAGACAGCTATGGAGAGACATTGTCTTCTCGGGGCACCCCTGATCGATCGACGGCCTTCTGTGGTCTAGTGTGTGCTACGCAGTAATAATTGACAACCGGAAAGCCCGTGATGCGATTTGACCCGGATACTTACAAGGATAAGCTTCGCGGTAAAAGATGTCTCCCAAGGGCAGGTTAGCAAATGCTACTATACAACAATTGACTACGATGCCACGGCTGGCGTCGGTCGAGCGATCACTGTGTACCAGAACGGGGAATGCCCCAGCCCGCGGTAAACCCGAGGTCTTATCCATGCCCTGGTGGCATCTGTCTCGTGTCTCTCTGTATATTCTGCGCGGGGCGGGCGAAACACCAAGCTCTTCAAGCAAACAATCCCACCAAACGCAGCCCACACATGGACTGGGACAGTACACAGTCGGCTAGGGCGTCAGCCGGGCTGTGCTAGCCTTTCTGAGGGAGGGGGACGCAACGCCGGCACTGGTGGTTACACGAAGCCACCACGCCATCTCGCCATCTCTGAGATCTGACAGATGCACACTGGCCGATTGCACGAGGCTCATTTGCGGCGGCTTGCGTCGATACTCCCACCTGCTCGCCTCCGTGCTGTCTGGCCCAGCCGTGTACGTGCACCCCCGAGCGAGGTCATCAGGCTTTCGGGATGGGACTCCACGCATACACCTTGACACCTCGTGACACAATCTGACTTTTGACAGTAGAGTTGCTTGACATGTCTCGGACTGCCACGGAGAGGCACCGCACAACCACACCCGTACCTCCAAGACACATGCACAAATGCACACAGACAAGACTGTTGCGTTGATGAGCCGGCTGGCCTGGCCAGAACCTACTTGTGGGCGGCCAGATGCTTGCATTACAGGATCGGCCACGGCAGGAGCAGCCCCATCGCACCAGAGCGGAGCATGTACGGTTGACATGTACGTGACCTGTATCGTGCCGTGCATGTGCCAGGTGCAAGACCAGCCGGCAGCTCGAGAGGACGAGGCGACCTGCCGGAGTCGACCAGCAACAGCGGACTGTGGACGACGGTGGTGTTGCAAGAGGCCGGCCTCGTGAAAATGCCTCCGCTTCAAAAGACAACGTCGTCTCCATCATCATTATGACGAGCCGGGCTTAGCTAGCGCTCCACTAAGCTCAAGCATTCCCCGGAGCACGCCCAAATCACACCCAGAAGCGTCCACAGCTCCCGAAGTTAAGACGAAGTTAAGATAGGTCTATGGGCGGTCCAACCTGCGCTAGCGGGGTGGATCGTTGCGGCTAACGACCTGCTATTGCAACCATCATGCGAGATCAGGGAATTGGGCCGGCATGGTTGGTCACTCCCGGCCTGACTTGCTTGGCATCAGATCGACGAACTCGTTATGTTGTTTCGAGAACGCAGAGCGAGGACAGCCCGTCGTCGCGTCCCTAGGTTGTCAACGACCCGTTGGTGCAGATTAACGCCGGGCGCCGGAGGGCAGGGGGGTGGTTTTCTCCTGAGCAAGTGGCATCGAGCCGCCCGCAACTGCAACTCCCGAAACTCGCCCGCTACACATATCGACATGGGAGTGTGGGGGCCACAATATCGATAATTGCTCTAGATTATCACCAGAAAGCGAACCACCACTACCCGCTCAAGGGGGGACCTGATTCAGGTTCATTGTTGCCGGTGGCATTAGAGTCACCTCAAGAAATACAACACTACGGCCTGGCCATGACTAGCGACTGGTCTGCCAGGCTCGCAGCCATCACGATGATGAGGGCTTTTGGAGAAGGATTCACGCCACGACACCACTCGGCGCGGCAGGCAAGGTCAAGTTGCGATCTAACCTGCGCCACGCGATGGAACTACGACGAAGAGGCCGAGTTAATAACCACGCGACTCTGAGGACTCGGCAAGCAGAAAGCAGCCGCCGTTTATGACATCGACTGCCAGCCCACACGCAAACAACTAGAGCTTGCACACACAAAGCAAAGCAGCCAGTGCGTTACGGGTTGCAGAAAGGGGCCACTACGCCACCCTGCATTTCACGCATGAAGCACGCACGTAATCTCATGGCATCGAACCCCAGCGCGTGGCATCTACCGGCTGGGTTTTTTCCGATGCGCGTCGATTGCTCGGATCAGAGAACACCCATAGCCGTTTAACCGTCGAAATTCAACACTAAGACCCGTGGTCATGATACATGGAAACTACTGTATAGCCCACGACCAGGACCCAGAGTAAACGAATTAGAGCGGGACAGCTGTTGATGCTATGCATGGACTCGACTGGCAATGCAAGGTCATGTCCATTCACATACAGTTTATTCGTCCTGGACATGCAGGCCAATGTTAGTCCCGCAGTTTGCGTTCCCACGATGCAGCACTCTCGGGCCCCTATGCCCACCATCATGGGCAAGCCTCGTGGGATTCCTGCTCTGTTGCCGGACCCGCGTGTTCCAACTCACAAAGTTTGCTTCTCGATGCCACGACCCGGACCATCTCTCGATCCACCCTCCCCACCCCTTCCCTGATCTGATCCCGTCCCGATCCGTCCCTCCCATTATGAACACAGGCGAACAGTTGAGGTCTCGCGAACAACAGGAGGTGGTGGATTGGCCATGGGAGATCCTTCTGCTGATGGCTGCTCGGCTCTCCCAACCCGTGGCCGTCATCGCACACCCAAATACTGTGACACCCGAACCTGTGCCCCCTGCGTCCCCCCCCCCCAACCAACCTAATCTTCCGCCTGTTGTTTCTGCGGGTGCAAGACATCATGCAGCACGACTGTGGCTTCCTCTGGGGGCGACACCATCTCATGTACGTAACCGTGGCCACCGTGTACCACTGACCTCGGCCGTGCCATCGTCGTGTATGCCCTGCTGGAGCGGGCGAAGGAAGGAGGGGAGGTGGAACCGGATGCCTCCTTCTGCTTTGAGCTGTCACAAATGGCATGTCTCTCAAACTCTCCCTCGGTATACCCGAAGCCCGTAGTCTCTTCCGCAGCTAGGCCTTAGGGGTTAGTCGTTTTTAGATGCCCTATTCGCGTGGTAAGTCCTCGTATCTCTGTGGCGTCGCGTTTGCAACTAACACTGCCGTCTCAAAGCATTTTCAGCTCGGCACTGTACGTCACGACGGCTCACGCCTCGACATCATTCATGAGAATTCACATTTTCTCAAGTTTACCCGCGCTACTCATCCCCTCTTGCCTAGAGGACCTCCCGCCGTCCTCGATTCTTCCGGAGTGGCACGCCTCCCCTAACGTCGCCTCTTTTCCCTAAGCTCCGGAGAGGCCGACCAGAACGTGAAATACGAGAATCCTCGCTCTAAAGAGAACAATTACTGTTGGCTTCTTTCAAAGTGAAACATCGCGGGAACAGAGCCGGATTTGGCTCCAGGCCCCCTGCGCGGATGACGGCTTGCCTCTTGTAGAAGCCGGTTGTCGCCATGACGTTCTACACGATTACAAGAGCGACACAAGCATTTACGATCCCGCAGAAGACGCGAGAAGTCGAAAGCTGTCCATGCCCCTGGATTCTGCGCCGGCCCAACCACTCGAGTGGCAGCACTGCTTGTTCCGTGTACACGGGACTGCTGGCGCTGCGGCAAGCCTGCCGTGTCGTGATACGCTTAACCCTAATGCCCTTCGAAGTCGGCCTCAACATGTCCTACTGGACAGCAAACCATGGTCGTGCACCAATGGCCTGCTAATTACGAGTATCGCATTCGACTCCGGGTGGACTGTTACAGCGGGGAAACATTTGGGCACAGGTCTCTCGGGCCACACCCGACTCTCTGTCTTCCAGACCACCTCTGCCACGAGGCTTGGGCCCACGAAAGAATGCTACAGATCCAGTACGCATGTTCGGCCGCGGCTCTATTCTACCGCAAGCGCGGGCTGCCGAGGCGGTCAAAGCCGGGGACAGTTCAAACTGACCTCGGCGGTCCTTGTCGATGCGGCCAGCCAACACAAAATGACAGGGAGTATGCAGGAAGACTCGAGCGGAAAAGGGGAACACCTTCGAGTTTCTTGCCTGCTCGAACACCCGATGGTGTCTTGCAGACAAGGGCCCTTGGTCCCATCCGCCTTGTCGGAGTTGCGGCTGGTGATGAAGGCGACCAGCGCGGGGGGTGAAGATGTCTGGGGGATGCTGCAGCAAGGCGGCGAGTTCTCCGCCTCCGTCAATGCATGTCATTACCATGTGCGTGTTTACAGAGCCGCCACTTCGAATGAGAAACGCGAAGTATATGCGCGTTGGGATCCTCACCGGTGAAGGCTCCAGATCAAGGGGTCTGTCGCCGGGCCCACGGGAGTTCCACCGCGCAGTCCCAGTTCAGCCGCCAGAAGCGCAGGGGGCGGTTTCTCGTGGCCCGCATCAACCCTAGGCTCGGCTATCTAGTAATCTGAGTCGATCACCACGGCTGAAATCCGTCAATGAGGGGAGAGAAGGAGACAGAAGAAGAAGGAAATTAACGGAGGAATTTAGCATGTTCAGGACACCGGTGAAGAACTTGCTGCCTCCCAGAACTCACCTTCCTGTCTCAGGTGAGCCTGGAAATTGGCGCTTGCTTCTGCACGTCGGAGTACTCGAAACCTTCACATTGCATGTCGCGTTCAAGATGGGGCTGCCAAAGGCTTTTTCCTTTTTTTGTTCCTTTTCCCCCTGGTCGGGGCGCGGGGGAGGTGGCCTGGGGGGCGAATACTGCTCGCGTACCCGGAGTGAAAGGATCATACAGAAAACCCCAAGTGGAAGAGCCGTCGGGTCACGACACCTTGTCATGGTCCGCGTCCGCAAACCACTCCCCGTCTTGAAAAACCTGTCATCTTTGCTGTTGCTAAACCTTGAGAGACGGCAAAGATAGCGAGACCTGGGGGGAAGTTGTCTCGGCAGACCCGCAACCGCTTCTTCCCCCCCCCCCACCCCCGGTCCCTGCGGCCTTTCCCGTCCCGTCTGGCCCCACAAACCCGCAGATGGATTCTCGATTTGCGGGTCTGGCAAGGACAGGGCCTAATGATGGTTTTCACAACTTGCATCTCGCCCAGTAACCATGACCGAAGGGGGGGGGAGGTTCGGTCGCGGCCAACAAAGCGAGGCGGAAAGGCTTCTACTATTTGCAGTGATCTGCCAATCTGTCAGGCAATAGACAGAGTATGAGCAGCATAGTGCAGCGTCTGAGCGTGCAGGTCTGCAGCAAATATTAGCCGCCACTTACACGCCCTGTCATGGCCAGCCTTGTGGCTGCGAGGAAGCTTGTTGACGTCAGGGGGGAGGGTTGCGAGTTTGTCATATTCGACAAAAACCTCCGTGGGGCGTGCGACACTATCGACTCTGGGCAGTATTGATCCTAAGAACGTCAAGCTGGCCCGCTCCCCCCCCCCCTCGTCGACCCCTTCCCCATTGATGGCGAGCTGGCTGACCACCATCGCAGCAGCTCTGTCCCGGTGCCGAGCCTTTGCCCCTTTCAGGGCCGGTGTATGGGGCTTTTGAGGAACGGGGACAGGCTAGATGGATCGAACGGCAATGCCCAGGAGGAGTGACAGATAGGCATTTTACGATATGCTCAGATCTGGGCCCCACAGCTTCCCATGCAGAGCATTGGGTAGTTCAATTCGTGAATGGGTGGGAGACATTCCCATACATATACATGCGCAAACAGGCACACGCTGGCGCGCGCACACACACACACACACACACCTCTAAGCCACAAACGCACATGCACTCGTCGCACACACATACGCACACTCGAAGAAGGAACAAGCGAATCAATGACCATGCAGTGCTCCCGCAGCTCGCTCCCCATGGGCCGATCGAGCAGGGGCCCACATTCGGCATCTTTCAACCAGACGCATGCCCGATTCAGGCTGTTTAGCGGAGCACGAGTTCCGCGGCCCCCCCAATCGCTCCCTCGAAGCCCTCCCTTAGCTAATGAGAGGCTGCTGCTACCAGACAAAGCCCGCTGCATGGGAGGGGGGCCACCGCCCCTTGGCCAGAACGTGCCCGCAGGGAGTAGCACAGTCACAGTTTGGGTGATCTTTTCTCTCTCCAAGGGGGTGGTCAGGACCACTAACAGAAACAAGCCCCGAGACACAAAGGGGGGCTGGCGGTCGGCCAGGGACATACGCGTTATGATTGCAAGATTACCGCGATGGTGGTAACCAATCAGCGGCGCGACAATACCCCGACGGGAGGGAGAGAAGCCTTATGGGGCCCCCTAAATTCTGGTGGCATGGCCCCCCTGACTCTTGGGGATCGGATGGGGAGGAGGGCGGTCTAGCAGTGACTTTGGGGGGGGGGGAGACCAACGACAGGGAGATAAGGGGCTCGGCCCATGCAGTGCATGTGGGATGTGATGGAGTGGGGATGCGAAAAGATCATTTATCACGAACTGCACCATCCGGGGTCCATGTGCCTGTTCCGCCTGTTCCTCTTGTCATGCAACCGTAATAAGACTACCGGCTTCTGGACTTCCCGTCCAGACTGCCTGCGGCCCGGAGATCAGACCACCCCGACGGCTGTGATTTGGTGGGGCGCGGCTCACACAAGCTGCCACGTTGTGAGGAATGAGGGGTGAATGTGAGGTGTCGTTTTCCCACCCCCCTCCCTTTGGTGCTTATTCCTTCCTGATGACGTGCCCACCTTGCGCTCGGCCGCCTTGGGTCAGTTGTCACCAGGGGGCGCGCGCGGGGCTTGTGTAAGCGTTGTGTGGTACTCGCCATGTCGCGGCTCGGCAGATCAAGGGTTTGGCGAACACGACGGCGACGGCGTGCAGGTCTGCGATCGATTGTGACGGCGGTTGATGCGGTCAGATATTGTCTTGTATGTGCGGCCTCGGTGTGCTGTCGAGGCATGATTGGCCACGGGCCAGGCGACAGAGACGATAGGGAGCAAGCCACGGACCGGATATGTTACAACGCCGGGTATCTTCGTCTATAGTCTAGTAAGCTGACATTGCAAACCACCACCATCCATCCCATGCTGATCGTAATCGTGTGACAGCCATAATTTGTTCCCAAATCCTTCCCCGTGTCGCACCTTCCATCATGTGACCACTAGAGCACCTGATCACAACGTCGTCGCCCTAACTTGCCGGCCACCCCCCTGCCGCCCGTGGCTACAGCTCGTGCCCCCTTGCAGCATCGACGTAACCGTCCCGCCGGGCCGCGGCGACGAGCTCCTCGGCCTCGTCCCTCCCCACGAGCTGCACCGCGTGCCGGCCCAGCCCCATCCCCTCGGCGAGCTCCTCCGCCCACGCCCGCGCCACGACCTCCGAGTCCAGCCCCGGAACCCCCGTGCCCCCGGCCGCGAGCAGCTCCTCCTCGACGCAGGTCACGCCCTTTCCCGCGAGCCCGCACGCGACGAACCGCGCCCAGGGGTTGGCCGCCTCGTCCGTCTCTGCGCCCCCGCGGTGCTGCATGGTGGAGCCCACGGCGCGCGTGGTGGGCATGTCCAGGTTGAGCGCGGCGCCGAGGCTGCTGACGTGGCGGCGGAGGTGGATGCCCAGGGCCGAGATCTTGCGCACCTCGCCGTCGCCATCCGCGCCCCTGGCCATGCCTCCCGGCACTGGTGGCGTCCGCACCCACACTCCCGGGTCGTCAGTGGTGAAACCAGCCAGCCCGAAGAGCCGGCGCAGGAGCGAGATGGTGGTGCGCTCCAGCAGGCGCGAGTAGCAGCGCACGGTGAAGTGCTTGTGGCCGAGGGCCCTGCTCGACGAGTTGATCACCATGACGGGCCACAGCACCACCTGGCCCGGCCCGTGGTAGGTGGCCAGGCCGCCGCGGGGCGAGGTCAGGACCGAGGGATGGAAGATGTGTTCGGAGCTTGGCGGGTCGGCCGCGTTCTTCTCCGCGCTGGTGGGTGCCAGGCCCTGGGTATGCTGTGAGTGGGCGGAGGAGGAGCGGATGTGGAGGGGGGCCTTGAGGCGGGATATCTCTGCTGGTGACAGGGAGGACGGCGCCGGTGATGACGAGTTTGAGTGTGTCTGGGCTTGTCGTCGGCCGAGCGTGTATGTGGGCTGCGGTGTGAAGGATATGAGAGTTGGGTAAGGCGGGGTGAGCCCCTTGTTGGACGGTGAAGATGACGATGACTCGGCATCCTGGTAGTCCAGCTGACGCCGTCGCAGCAGCTCTTGCAGGGCGGCTGCTGTCTGGTAGCTCGGGAAGATGCCCTGTGATGGTGACGCGGGGAGGTGGATGTGCCGGAGGCGAACGGGAGGCATGATGCCCCAGCTTTTGCGAGACGGTGAGTATATCAGGTGAAGGTACAATGAGAAGTGTTATTGGAGATCTATTAGGGATAACATTATGAACTTGTTGTCATCTACTGTAAGTCGTGTGAGTGGGTTCACAGATCGATCCAACTTGAGTGAGTGAAGCGCTTGAGTCGGGTAAGCCAGAGACGGAATGGACTTCACAGTGACGTTTTGGTGATTACATAAGTGCTTGGTCTCCTAACCCTCGCTCCCTCAACATCAATCCTTCAGTGATGGGCCATTAGGCCTGGGAGTCTGGGCGGTACAACAGATGCTACCTAGGTATCTGGTCGACTTGAATCCTCTACAACGACCTGGTAATCCTGAAATGTCCAGGGATCGGCCAATCCAAGATCGACCAGATATTTGACAGCCATGGCCACCGAGAGCGAACGCTTCGCACCCGCGAGAGCAGCACTCGGCTCTGACCCCTCTCGTTCAGCACCCGCCCTGTTTGCCTATGGGTCTCTCATGATGGACGAGGTCATCGCAACCCTGCTGGGCCGTGTGCCTAAGCATGAGCCCGCAAAAGCACCGGGATACCGCGTGTCTCAGCTCCCGGACCAGTCATACCCGGGGCTCGTTCACGATGAGTCTTCTGAGGCTCACGGCCGCATCTAGTAAGAACACAACGGCCTGGACACTTCACTCGGGAGCTCAGAATCACTGATATAGACCCACAGTTACGGGCTCAGCCTCAAAGAGTGGGCAATCTTGGATGCCTTCGAGAACCCGCTGTACGAGGTACAGGTGGTGACACTGGCGGGTGGCCGAAAGGCGCTGGCCTACGTGTGGACCGTGGATCTTCTGATAGGGGCAGCGGGGTGGACTACTGCCTCCATGAACGGTCCTGTGCTGGAGGAGTACTTGACGTGGACGAAAGACTGGCGCGAGGATTACGATGGGCAGCTAAAGGCATCTTGAGAAGCCCGTTGCCCAAAGATTGGGCGGGACTGCTTTCTAGATATACATTCAGAAAAAAAGAGGGCAAGCACATCGGCAACGGTTCACAGGTGATGAATTCTCTAGTTCCAAAACTCCGATACCTTGAATTAACAATCTAGCTTCTCTAATGGGTATTTTACCTACGTCCAAAGACTCCAAGGAATATAGCTCAAACAGCTACACTACCAACAACAGACCCCTTATGCCGGCGAGCATCGGTAGCACACATAATGTGTGCGGCAACCCCAGCAAAACGGGCCGACCAACGGGTTAGTAAGCTCACACCTGCAGCACTTCCACGCGTTCAGAGGCACCTTTCGCGCCTGGACCTCAGCCTCGGACCTGTCGGCCTTGGGCTCCGGGCGCGGTGTGGGAGTGAAGTGTCTGTGAGCCCGGCCCTTGGCCTTCTCTTCCTGCTCAGCAAATGATTTTGCAAGAGGAGAGGCGCTCTCCGGTCGAGCAGTCTGGCTAACGTCAAGGGAAGCCGCCTCAAAGGCGTCTACACCGCGAGCCTCGTCCGAGTTGATGAAGAGCTTGGACATCTCCGCGTCAAGGTTCTTCCTGTTCGAGTTGTTTGCCATGTTCCTGAGTCTTTGGACAAATTGTTGGATCTGTCTGTGGAGGTTCCTGAACATGAACAAGTGTCTGTGTGGAGATTGATGGTTCGGATTTGAGAGCCAAACTGGAGATTTATTGTCGAGATTTATACATGTGTGTGCTTCTCTAACTGACACACCTCAGCCAGCCAGGTCCTTTATGGGAGCTCACAACTGGAAACAATGCGTGCATGGGCTGGCGGCAGCGACGGCATCGTGACAAGGCCCTTTTTATGATTCTCGTGCTTTCTCTGAATGGCATTATCACACAACCGTACCGCGTTGTGTTGTAAGAAAAACCTTGAACCGAACCGAACCAAACCGCCAAAGACAAAGGCGTGTGACTGAACTCGGGTAGTGATGTGGGCGCGGGCGTAGATCTCATGGAGTTGTTCCTACGTCGACCAGCCCTCACCAGGCATCTTCATTCCTTTCCACCTCCATAGGTGAGTTATTGCTAACTAAAGTTTCCCGAAATGCGAGTTTCCGACCTCCAGTGTCTATTCTACCATGACGGGCTGAGAAAACAACCAGAGCTCTAGTCTCAAGGCCTCCGTTGACAGGAATAATCATGCGATAACTCGAGCGAGAGAGCCAGGTCACCTGTGATGAGATTCAAAACCTGGAAGACCATTTATTCCACCACAATACAATGGCAGACAGGCCATACTCTCTCTCCTTTCCAGCCCAATAGCCCAAGCCTGCCGCGACCGCCAAGACCACGCCTGGCAGCAGCTTCTTCAACATGCCCAGAGCGACCATCTTCAAGAACATATTCTGTCGCGCTGCAACACGTGCCACATGGTCTTTCCTCTTGTTCGCATGCGGGAATGGGACCTCTGGCACCGGCTTCCCTAGGAACTCGCACAGCGGGCCCCAGCCGTCCTCGACCTTATACTCCAACAAGCGGCCCTCAGGCGCAGCAGCCCGAACCTCCGCGTAATGCCTGTAATACCGCTCCCTTGCCTTGCTTCTGATCTCGCCGACGCCCCCGGCCTCGTAGTACCCCAACATGATCTTGCGGATCGTCAGGCCGCCCTGCAAGCCCTTGAGCCGCCCGATCACGTCCATAATCAGGAAGGCGCGCCATCCCCACGTCGTGCTCCAGATGGCCTCCTCCATGCTGGCGTACCACGAGTCGGCGTCCCGCTCGACGAGGATGACCTTGGCCTCCGGGTAGGCTTCCATCAGGGGCAGGGCGAATAAGGACGCAATGTCGGTCGCGCCATCGTACTTGCCGAAGACCTGGTCCCAGTCGGCGCGGGTGAATGCTGCGCCCGTGTAGGTCGGCAGGCTGGGGAAGAAGGAGTCGGCCGCCCGCGACAGGACCGGCCAGTCGCTGGCGTTTCCCACGTCCTTGACGCCGTGGTGGATGTTATTATACCCCAGGATGGTGAGAGCTTGCGCTATCGAGGAGGAGCCTGTGCTGGCATGTTAGGCCGGGTCGGGCGTGGGGTGGGATGAGCTCGTGGCACGTCGTTTACCTGTTCTCGTCATGCCGAGGGAGAGAATCTGCATCGGCTTGATCGGTCGCGTCTCTGGGGACTCGCGGAGAAATGAAGCTGGTTGTGTCATCGTGGATGATCTTGTGCTGCTTGTTGTCACGGCCTTTAGGGGGGCAGGCTCATGGAGATCGAATTGGTAGGTATGTCAGTGTCGTCGTTTTTTTCGACAAGGTACGAGGTCTGATTATGTTCGAGACCATGGTCATTATCTTGACAAGCCTCGTCATCTCGACACCCTCGTGTCGCAAATCGCGTATCCGCTGCCTCGGTGATGGTGGCATGGATGACGGCCGATAAGCTAGGAGGCTGTGGCCATCATGTGCGAGGCTTTCCGTCCGACAACGTGCTGTTTATGGAACACCCCATTCGTTAGCAGACTTTCCTACTTTGGAAGAGGGGAGTTCCGGTCGATTTGCCACTTAAGTGAGCCGTGTCCTAAGAGTCAACCGGCGTCCCCTGGTAGCACATCCCAGCTGCAATGGGCTCCAGGTCCAGCACGAGTCAGAGTGTCGGCGGACTATCTATCTTCTCTCGGGTCGAGTCATGCCTTTCAATTGGTATTGTGGATAGTAGATCAACAGTCGCGGGTGCGTGGCAGGAAGCGATGAATCAATTGGACAATCGCAGCAGCGGCATGTTTGAGGCTTGGTTGCCTTCTTTCCGGTCTTCTCGTCAAGTGGGCCGTCATGGAAGAGCTCCGGCACTTGCCCCTTGGAGAGTGGTAAAAAAGCATGCTTCAAGTAGATACCGTACAAAACACCAATAGTCAGCGCCAAGATATGCAAAGTAGAGCCGCATAATTGTTCGTCTCGACAATACAGGCAGGCAAAAGGTATCACTTTGGTGTTGTCAACGTCACGGGCGGTTCGCTAGGAGCTCACTTACAGAAATGGCAGCAACCTTGACGGTGGTAGACCCTGTCCGGGCGTACCTGCCCTCTGTGAGCAGCAGTAGCATCTTTATGGGCGTGCTGCTCCTTGTGAGTTGTCGACGACTACCTCAATTCGACAACAAATGGCCTTCACACGCTGACACCGTTTATCACAGCTCATCTCCCGCCTCATCGTGATCAATGTTGTTTACAATCTCTTCTTCCACCCTCTGTCGTCCTATCCGGGCCCGAAGCTCTGGGGTACGTCTCGCCTCCCGTGGAACTACTTCAACTTCAGAGGCCGGCTTGGCTGGCGCATACGCGACCTCCACAACCAGTACGGCCCTGTCGTCCGCATCGCTCCTAATGAGTTGTCGTACACTACCCCGAGTGCCTGGAAGAAGATCTACGGCCAACGCTCGCCCGAGTTCGAAAAGGCCGTCGACGGGCGCGGCATCGCGCCCGTCGAGATCAACGGCAAGAGGGCCCTCATGACCGAGACTTCGGAGGGACACGCCAGGCTCAGGAAGGCCATCAACCCGGCATTTAGCGAGAGGGCCGTGAGGGACCAGGAGAAGTACCTGCAGGCACACTCAGACACCCTTGTCACCCAGCTGCTCAAGAGCTGCAAGCAGGGCCCGGTTGACTTGGCCAAGTGGTTTAATCTTTTGTCTTACGACGTGATCACCGGCAAGTAGCCTCATCTATGTTACTAGAGGCGTCGCTGACTGTGAGCTATTAGAGCTTGCCTTTGGCACCACCGCGAATTGCCTCAACCAGGCAGACCAGCCACATCTCCAAGTGCTCGGCAATCGGGCCAAGTCGGTCGTGTTCTTCCAGTTTGCCCTGCAGTACGGCCTGATGTCAGTGCTGCAATTCCTGACGCCCAAGTACGCTCGTGAGGCCCGCCGCAAACACCTTGCCCTGTCAGCAGCCAAGGTCCAGGCGCGCCTCCAGGCGAAGAACCCTGGGAAGGATTTCATGTACTACATCCTCGAGAATCAGGAGGAGCAGTTTTCCAGCCTCGACCTGACGCTGCTCGCGAGCACCTTCATCGTGGCCGGGAGCAACACCACCGCGGACACCATGACGGGCCTGACGTATCTGCTGTTGCGTAACCCCGACAAGATGGCGTACCTGAAGCAGGAGATTCGCTCCATGTTTCGATCCAAGGACGACATCACCATGCAGTCCACTGTGCACTGCAAGTATCTTACCACCTGCCTCGAGGAAGCTATGCGCCTGCGCCCGGCCTTGTGCTGCTCGCTTGCCCGGACGGTGCCTGACAACGGCGAGATCATCGACGGCCAGTTCGTCCCCGGTGGAACTGGGGTGGGCGTCCACATGCTGGCAGCTGCCCATTCAGAGCTCAACTTTAGGCGCCCCATGGATTTTGTTCCGGAGAGGTGGCTAGAGCTACCGCCCGGCTCCGAATTTGCCAGTGATGACAAGGGCGGAAGCCAGCCATTTTCGCACGGACTGAGGTCATGCGCAGGGAAGGCGTAAGTTTTGGCTGTGAAATGACGGAATGCCTGTGACAACTGCTGACTTGATTCCCGTGCAGGCTTGCGTGGGCTGAGTTGCGGATCACCATGGCCAAGCTCTTGTGGCATTTCGACTTTGAGCTCGCCAGTCCGGACGAGGACTGGTGGAATAAGCAGCGCACATACTTAATTTGGGAACGACTTCCGTTGATGATCAACTTAAAACCAAGGACGGCATGAACCGGCCCATCATGTACAGTTCTCGACCGGGCTCCGGAGCCAACAAACTATGGTGATGCTCGCGCGGATGCTAGTCGCAACGATATATAACGTGAGCTGGTATTCAATTGCACAGGCATCTTCTGTCACGCAGATCTGGCGAAATTGAAATGGAGTTTCCCTCAGAATAGCGAAGCAAGTTGGCCGTCGACCCTGAATTCCGACGTCACGGCCTCGTCTTCCACGGGCCCTTATGATCATGCTTCGACGTTGATGGGAACGCGGCCCTGGGTGCTTCGAGCGACAACTCGATTGGCATTACTCCAGGATGAGCCTTTTCCGTGGTAAGGCTCCATTTCTAATGCACAAAGGCAAGGGCTTGATGGAGAGCAAGTTACCCGGCATACTCGGAACGATCAGGCCTTGCACAGACGCCCATCCTCAGAAACCAACCAACCATCGCTCCCAACAGCAACACCGCAGTAGAACATCCTATCGGGATCCCACTTGCGCTTGATAGACAGCAGCTGGTCATATTTAGCCCCATAAAATACCTCCTTCCAGTTGGGCTGCCGAAAGTCTCCTTCGTTGATATATGCCCCCATGCCCGGAGTCGCCCCCTCAATAGCAGGCTGCAAGACATCCGTAATGAGGTCCAGCTCCCGATACACGTCTGCCCACGGATCCTCGAAGCTGAAAGGGACCTCGAGCGACGCGGAGACGATCGCGTCACGCCACGCAGGCAGCACCGCATTCTCGTCGCTGCCGAATGGCTTCACGTTCGTGCCCACACCGATGAAAATACCACCCTCTTCGGCAATAGTGCGCGCCGTGACAGAGAGATTTGCCAGCTGGGACCGCGAGATCAACCGGCCACCGAAGTTGGCCGTGCCAACCTGGATCCAGCCATCTGGCAACGGCCCCCAGTAGGCGCTATAGTGATCATAGTAGGTTGGGTTCTCGGTATAGTTGACACTGTGGTGGAGTCCCAGGCCCCCCAGGGCCGAGAGGAAGGGCTGCATTGCCTGCTCGAGCTCCGCCTGCGTCTTGTTGTAGGCCGTCAGGGCGGAGATGCTGAGGTATTCAGTGGTGAAGTAGTAGATCACCATGGTGCCGAAGTCGATGAGTTCCGGGAGGGCGGCGTGGAACACGTCTACCGCGTCGAAGACCCGATCAGTCGAGTTGCCGTTGCTGGACTTTTCCACGGAGAGTTTGAGGCCGCTGACGATGGCTTCTGGGTAGGTCTTTACAGTGAGGGACACAACGACGCCGTAGTTTCCGGCACCACCTCCACTGTGCAGCGTTCAGGGAGTTACTTCGAGTCCTATAATACGAGGGCTCATGGATATACCTTAGGGCCCAGTACAGGTCGGTGTTCTCCGTCTTGGAAGCAGTTACAAGCTCACCACTGGCGGTGACAACCTCGAAGGACAGCGTCTGATCTGCAGCGAGTCCGAAACTTGTGCTTAGAGCCGAGTGACCACCGCTTTGTGTGTAGCCGCCAACCACCCCGACCGTAGGACACTCTCCTCCTACAGCAACACGACCCAGCGCCGTCGCAGCCTGCAGCATCTCATACCCTTGAACTCCTGCCCCCAGCTTGAGAGCCGAGCCGGTGAAGTCTGCGGCGTCCCACTGGACCGGCGTGATGTCCTTTAGGTAGTGAGTCCAGACGGCCAGGGCCCCAGCGCCGGTAGAACGGCCCAGATAGTCATGGCCAGTATTCCGAATGACCAGGCGGATGTTCTTCTTCCGGGCGAAGTTGACAGCGGCAGCGATGTGCTCGGAGCCGGTGGCGTTGACGGCATAGCGGACATATGTGCCCAGCTCACATGGCTGGTCACGCGGAGTCCACGGGTCGCAGCTCTGGTTGGCGAAAAACGGGGCCATCACGCTGGAGCTTGAGTTGACGCTGCGGGAGTTCGTTAGACGAGGGGTTTGTAGCGACAGGGACGGCATACTGATAGGCTCACTGGATGCCCGCATAGAGCCATTGCTCCCGGAGGTATGCACACTGCTCTTCATCATAGTAGGGGTCATGACAAGGGGAACCAAGCGGGACCGTGGCGATGAGTCGGCCCCCTACCGTAGCGTTCAGGGACGACCACTCGGCATCAGGCGGCCAGCACTCGTCTCCCGGGAAGCACCTGCAGAATGCCTCAGCTGTATCGCCCGGGTTGCGCTGGTGCACTGGGGCTATCGGCTTCTGTTCGAATGCCGAGACTGCTGCGGCAACATGGGCTGACAGCAGGGTCGTGAGGAGAGAGAATCGGTGCATGCTGAATATTCCAGTGCCTAGTCTGGACTTGGCCCACACACAACAAGTGTATGAGACCGCAGCTTGAGTTGGTCAGTGTTGGAGACTGCCGATTGTTCCGCCGGCCGGGGAAGTTGACAATGTCAATGCATGGTCAAGTCTAGGTGTATGACGACTTTGGTGTTGAAGACTTTTGTTGGTTGGCAATTGGAGAGGAGGATTTAGTGGATCGACATAAGCCACTGCAGCAAACGGGACCGGGGGCTTTGTTCGACCTTCTTGGCATCTTCAATGCACACTCAACTATCTACCCCTTTTCACGACCAACATTTTTTTTGTTACTCCCGGAACTACACACCTTGATCGACTTCTGCGGGTTCACGTTGTGGGAGAATTCCGGATCCTCGGCTCATCCCGAGTCTCAGATGTCCGCCAACCAGCACACAGTTTGACGCTGATACAAAGAGTCCGCCTCCGCAGAAGACTTGGGCAAGACTGCGTAGAATTTCTCCTCTGGTTTTATAATTATCAAGTACGGCCATACGTCTTTGCGAGCTGTTTGAAGTGGCTGTTTGCTGGACACTGAATGATTAGACCCAAGCTTCTACTTTCTATCAGGCAGTACTCACAAGCAAACCGCCCTACGACAGGTTCACGTTGGAGCACCATAAGGAGCTACTCAAGTCACTATGAAGGAAGGTGTAAGGCGCCATAGTGTTTGGCTTTCATTCTCTCGACCCGCCTTCCAGCACACTCTCCAGAGGTTTAATCCACCTTCTTCGATGCTTCAGCTCCCTCGAGTGACTCATTGCTCGTGCCATGCCTCGCCGCTCCAGAAAAGGACATATCTCTGCCGAAGCAAATAAACCTGTCCTACACTGTTACAAATGATCCTGAAGCATACAAAACATAGTCAAACACCCTAATGACAGTGGCGATGCCTAAGCATCTATATTCTCTTGGATCCATGCTTTCTCTGGCAATAGCGGAATTACAAAAGTAACTTGTCATTTCATCTGAGACTGGCGATACGCACGGAACTCCTATTACTCACAAAATCAGACTATCTAAAAAAGACACTTCATAACATCCACCTATGACGGTGTAAACTAGTGGGACTAGCAGGATATAGTAGGGTCTTTCCAGACTTTTATCACGCTACCACGGCCTCTAAAGGGCTCATCACACATAAGTTCTTCCCCAGCATGTCCACCGCCACATACCCAGCCTCACACAGGTGGCTTAGGGGTCCCAAACCAACTTTGACCCCAGTGTATAAGTTGAATGATGTTGTGTATTGCCAGACCAGTAGTGTAGGTGGTTGCCCGCCCGGCTCTTCGCACTCCTATGCTAAAAAAAAATACCCAGCCTTGACTTCGCTTACACAAGTTTACAAGCACCCGAGGAGGGTCCTGGTTCAACTCCAGGTCGGCCTATTAATCACACTTTTGTCCCCTCTTTTTTTGCTCTACCCGTTTCTCCTTGCATTCACTTGTTCATCCTCCCTATTGCTGATCTACCACACCAAACCAATCTTCATGGGTGGAGTTCGCCTGCCGTCTCGAACTAACAACTGACCCAGGTCACCATTGCAACTCACGCCCGACTGTGGAAGGAGACTACCCTGTGCTCCGCCTCATCGCCTGCAACACACTCATCACCACCAAGTGCATTACTTCTCTGCATGTGAGGCAGAAACTACACAGCCTCCTCAAATTAGCAGACTTGATCACCTGGCTGTCACCTCGACTTGTGTCCCAACGCTGGAGCCGGAGGCGAGGTTCTTTGCAGACCGATCGGGGACGGAAGTGGAGATCTACACTGAGGTACTCGGCGTGAACATGACTTGCAATGCAGGTGTCGGAGCCCGCGTGACCTTTGCGCCTAAGCTCTTCCGCAGTAGGCTTTTTAGGGCATGTCCCGGGACTGAGAGGAGCGCGTTCTTCTGCATGACATTATCGAGCTTGTTGGGTACGCTGGGGCGGCGACGATGAGGACCTTAGATCCTGTGAGATCTTCAAATCAGCGAAAGCTGGGCGAATGAGCTGTGGGCTTGGGAGTGTCTTGCGAGGAAGATGTCTCCATGGGACCTCCCAAGGGCTGTGTTGGTCAGCATGATACTTCTGAGCAAGAACGGTAAAGTAGCCCAGAAAGGATATTCAGGCCAGTCAGTCCCCAAATTACAGTAACGAACTTGTCAGTATCACCCGCCTTCGGATACCCCAAGGCGAACACTTAAAAATCACCGTGACATTTGAGCTCATGATTGATTTCCAGTGTGCACAAAAAAAAATGTCAATAGACTTCATATTGCACCCTAAGGGCCAAGAAAATCTCCGAGACATGCCTGTAATTCAACCATGATCCTGCCGTGCATATCCTACCCATGAAACAGGGATACAAAGCCAGCCAAACTCCTCTGTGGATCGTCTCATATGTCTTGCTCGGGGCTATTCCTATACTCCACGAAATGCCGGATGGTATCATGTACTGTCTGGGTCGGGCCCAGGAGTAGACGATGGTGTGGGCATGTCTTCATGCATGCTGTGAAAAACGGAAATGCTGCCAAAACAATGCTCCAGCCGTGCCGCGTTCTTACAACACCGATTTACCCTGGGTGTCTAGAGCCGGTTTATCCGTCTTCTCTTGCGTGTGCTCATCTCCGGCATCCTTCTTTGGTGTTGTCTCGTGAGAATGGGCCGGGTCAAGTGGCTCTTTATCCGCCACCGGAGAGCTTGCCGAAATATCGCATGGGGCCGCAGTAGATGGCTGCTGACCGTTCGCAGCGTCTTTTTGAAGGACCTCCTTAGGCTCCTGGGGGTCGGCGGGTGCCTGGTGAGCTTCGTGCGACGCGGGGTCGGGCTCAAGTCCGGAGCCAATTGCGCGCAAGTCTTCAGCTCTGTGCGACTTCTCCTCATCTGAAGCGCTGGAATCTCCATCGGGGCTGCTGGGTGCATCGTCAAAGTTCAGGCCCTCCCCGACCTTATCCGCCAGGTCCTCAACCTCAGCCCGCATCGCAGCCTCCCGCTCCTCGGCACTCCTCTGCTGCCTCTCTGCCTCCTTGTCACCAACAATCTCCCGCCACGTTGCTTCCAGCTCGCCTCCCCAGCCCAACTCACCGGCGAGCTTGCGGACACCCGAGTCGCAGTCGCCCAGGACCAACACGTCGTCCGACCGGGATCCCAGGGAACCGACACGCTCAAGATTGAAGAGAACACGGGGCGTCTCGTCCCTGGCCATTTCCGGCAGGCTGGCAAACGGTTGCACAGTGAGGCTCGTCCCCATGACCAGGACCAAGTCGCCATACGAGGGGACGTGCCTGTTCTTGTGGAACTGCTCCGGGAGCTGCTCTCCGAAGAAGACAATATCAGGCTTCACCAAGCCACCACACTTTGCATTGACACAGCGGGGAACCTCGCCCTGGAACACGTACTCCTTCATCTTGTCGTCCGGGAATGGCGTCTTGCACTCGATGCACCTCTGCGTGGCGAAGCTGCCGTGCGCCTCGACGATCAGCTCTCCAGGGACGCCAGCTTGTCGCTCCAGACAGTCGATGTTCTGGGTGAAGAGCATTCGTAGGAGGTTCTTCTTGGCAAGCAGCGCGATGAACGCATGCGAGATGGTGGGGGAGTAGTTGCCAGGATACAGCTCTTTCGCAAGGACGTAGAAGGGGTCGGGGTTCTGCCGGAAGTAGGAGATGTCGAAGACGGCCTCGGCGTACGGGAGGTTTAGGCGGGCGAGGTTGGCATACAGGCCGGTGTTGGGCGAGCGAAAGTCGGGAACTATACGCCATGGGATCAGCTCGTGGTCGCGCAAACCAAGGACGGCTGTGCGACCAAGGCGAAACAGTCACTTACTTCCAGCGGCAGTGGAGATGCCAGCACCGGTCATGACCACGATCCTGCGAGCCTCTCCATCCTTGATCATCTGGGCCACGGCAGAGAGCGAGCGCTCGGACAGGGTGGTTGGAGGGGTGTCATCCTCGAGGAGACCGGACTGCTCTTGGCCCATCTTCCTTCGCGGCGGCTTCTGCCAGGAGCGGGGTCCTTTCTGTTGGTGGCGTGCACGCCGACGGCAACCTATCTTGGCGGTATTGGGTGGGTAGGTGGAAGATCAGGTGAAGTGAGTGGTATGCTCGGCAATTTGACGTTTGCTGGGCAGAGACGAAAGAGAAACGGTGCGAAGGTGTGGCGCGGCCGGGTGGTGGTAGGAGGAGGAAGCAGATGTGTTGTTGGGGGTCAAGGTTTCGTTTCAATTTAGGCACAGCTTTCTTTTGACGTCAAGCCAACTTACGCAGAGGCAGAAACCAACCTCGGGCGAGAGTGGAGGGGCGCTTGGTAGGGCTTATCTTATCAGCTCCACAGTGACAGGTGCAGGGGACAGGGTCCAGGGCTTGATGTTTAAAGTCTGGGCCAGAGCCGCAGGGTCACAGGGGGTGATGGGAGCAAGATTTAGTGACAGCAGTGTTACCTGGGAATGCCTTCGTCATTTTCTCCACCATTTCATACCATCTATTCACCATTCGCCATTCTTACTGCTGCATGTTGAGCTTGGGTCTTTGCTCGTCTGCCGGAATGCACATCCTCAGAGGATGCGTCCTTGTCACAGGACCAGAGAGCCTTTCCAGATAACTCACCGCTCTGAAGCATACTTGCATCACATGAATCCTCAATGGTGTGTCAGCCAAAATTTGTCATCTGAGCAGCCCTTTCCTGTCAATGCGCTGGCGTAATTAATCACTTCTCAACTTCCGTGCATATTCATTCGATTTCCGTTATTGATCTCGGGCCCGTCACGGAACCGAAAAACCGGTGACAACGGCCGTCCGTCATTCAGCTCACCCACCCCAATCCTTCCATCTTCAGTGAGCCTGGGGGATCACCCACCACAATTGCACCAGAAGATGTCAATGGGTGCGTAATTTCACATCTGTGTCCTTGGCGACGCACATTCAATCCATGTAGCAGCTTGTCAGCCCAATTGTGAGTGGTGGGCCGCCACCCACCAGCTATAATTGACCATGTACCTCAGCTCGCTTACTACGCAAGTGTGTTCCCCAACACTTCATATTGCGTAACTCTCTATCCTGCTACCAGAAGAGTTAATAAAAAATTATATCAATTGCAGATGATACACTTCGCTGACAGGGCTATGCCTGAGGCTCTGCCGAGTGAGTCCGGGACAGCTTGCGCAGTGATGGCAGCTTCACCGGGATTCAGGAATATAAATCCAGTGTTTATCCAGAATATTCTCGGCTTTTCTACTATCTTTCATCCCAAAGACTCCAAATATACTGCTTCCAGCCAGACAGTTGCTCGATATCCCTCATTTCCGCCGTTGTGATATTGTCTTGGACAATTACCCTGTCATTCCTTGTTTTCTGTTCCCCTTCTCAGTATCTCCAAAAATGCATCAAGGCCGGTCCGGAAACACTAGAACACACCTTTAGAATCATTACCGTGCCAGCACAGGACATGATCAGAGGCACGGCCGGTATGAACATGTTAGGAATGACCACAGAGAATATTACAACCAGAGGTAATGTCAGCTGAGGGTCTTCTGAGTCTAAAGGGAGCAAGGGGGGCGGTCTCATCAAAGCGGCCATTCGACTTTATGATATTGCAATCCTGTTTCAGGCATCGAGACCTCAATTGTACTTGGTAACTAGAATAATATCGAACATATTGAATAGAAGCATACTGTAGGAGTGAGCTAAGGGCGCGGGAAAGTAGAAATTTCATCAAATGAAACCAAGTGAGCTCGAAGGGACATGATTGATTCTGGCCTGGAGTAGATCAGATTTTCCGAGCCCTGTAAAAGTAATCATTGTGAATTTCTCGATCACCCCCTGTCATCCAAATCCATCATAAAATTTTTCTTGGAAATATACACCACCGAGCTCCGGTCACACTGTACTGCAATTCCTTCCGAGAACCTAGAAGGCGGCGTGCAGATCACGGCGAATCTTGTGTGGAGTCGCAGCGCCAGTGAAGAGACTGGTAGCATTCCTGAGGACGTTCGCAACGCTCGCGGTATCAGTCAGGGTGACCATTACCTCCTTCTTGGTCCATCCCAGCTCGCTGGGGAGGCGCTCATTCTCTGTTTTGTCCAAGCCATACCAGTCAGAAGCGACATTCAGCGACAACGCGGATTGGGCACGCAAACATACCGAAGAAGTAGGTGACGAGATTCTTCTCGACGGTGGGATCCTGCAGAGTCCCAAAGACGATGAAAGGGGCGGCGACCTCGCCGAGGCTGAACTCCTCGGTGGTTGTCGAGAACGTGTACTCGGGGTTGTAGGCCCTCGAGGCGACTTGCCGTGCCAGCTTGCTGTTGGCGATTTGTACGGGGGTGAGGATGTCGGTGGTCCAGTAGACGGTCGAAGTGTCGAAGACGGATTGGTTGAAGACGTGGTTGTTGCCGAAGAAGGCATCAGAGCGGCTGGTAGTTGGGGTGTTAGTGGGAGTCTCATGTGCTATTGGGTACTGCACTTGTACATACCTCAAGCTGGCATCATGTTCCAAGACATTGTGGCGGTTGAGGTTATCCCTATGCACGGTTAGGAGCCGAGCTACAATTTGAAGTCGGTCGGGATGGCTCACAGCGTGAAGAAGGTCGCGTTGGGCTCCGGGTTGGCGATGACGGCTTGGTCCCACATTATACCGGCCAGCTCGGAATTAAAGCTGATTCCAGCACCCAGGGCATGAATCGCATTTTCTCGGGTGATGTTGCGGCCGTCACGGGGAAGGAAGCCGTGGTTCGCCAGAGTATTCATCATCGGGCAAGGGCCACGAACTAGTTATATGGCGTCAGTGGGCCATGGTGCGAGAAGGGGGCTTTCCCCTTGGACTCACAGTCATCCGGACCGCCTGCCCGCCATTCTCCCTCAGGAAGAGTTTCAGCCCCATTTTGAGGCAGGGCTGAGGCCAGAAGGCACAGCTGGGCAGCAGAGAAGATTGAAAACTTCATGATGTTTTACAATATTTATGGCTCTGGATTGTGATAATCAGAAGAAAGAGACCTAATATTTGCGTGAGAATGAAGATCACAGTCCTTTTTTTTCAATGGGGGAACAGCGGCCCTTCTTATATTCATCTTGTGAAATTCCCAGTGGCCGCTCGGGGCTGTGCTTCTGTTCCCGGAGCAATCAAGCTAGAGCGTCATGAAGTGACGGGTCGCACAGATTCTATTCCCATAATAGGGGGCATCATTTTCTCTGCGGCAGTGATGCCTCGCCCCAGTCATCATGGACGGCGTGCTCCAGATAGAAGATAGGGCCTGGTCCTCGCCAGTATAATCCCCGTCGACGACCGTCACCTGCCCAGGCGGCAAGGCAGGCTGCGCGCAAGGCACAGAGCCAATGAGAACAAGTGTGATTGTTGCTGACGCGCGTTTCAAGGGTCTATTCTGGTGGTGTCCACCGCTTGTCCGCAGTGTTCATCCACAGTAGTTGCTAATCAACAGTAAACGTGTGGGTCGGGAACCGGTGCAGGGCTGCAGGGCCTTTCCCGCGTGTTCGGCCTCGCACATACAGAATCAACGGTATAGTCGATTAAGATACCCCCTGCCGTCTCCACACCCGAGTCCACTCCGTATTCGGCACTGCAGAAGCGGCTCGCCCCGTCTGACGAATGGCAGTATTGGGGATACGGAGTACAGCAGCGAGCATCCGTGCGAAGTCATGGCGAACAGGGGAAATGACCAGGATGGTCGTTCTCGGTCTCTCTCTCGTATTATCAGCCTGCAGGCACGCACACGGTCAGAACAAACGCACCTTAAGAAGCAATACTATACCGGTACGCTCCCTGAACTAGTCATTCAGTCTATTGTAGTAAGTTATACACCTAGTTGCTGCCGCCCCAGAAAATTCCCCTGCTATGTTCGGGGATTTCTCGTCCCAGCTTGCAACCACTGGTAGCTGCTTGATGAATCTCTAGGGGCCAAGCATCTTTGCGGACAACCTCCGGCATCTTTATTTTCATCCTTTCTTCCATGACCTTTTTGACAAGCTGCACCTTCAGTTACTGGAAGCCCCGGTGAGAAACTCCATTGTGGACGAGCCACAATTTGCCCATGAATAAAACCTCTGCATCAGAGCTGGTTTCCCATTGTTTCACACGGGTGGTTTGTCTTCACTCTTCAAGATTCGATCAGCCTCGGAGGAGGTGGTCACCGCAGCCTTGAGGTTTCGCGGATCTTGTTGGTGACCAGGACCGACTGACTCGTCTCGACTGGCAGGGCTCTGGGCTGGAGACGAGGACAGATATATCACCTCAAGTCCATCCTCCTGGTGCAGGGGTCGCCGGTGCGGACGGCTCGAACTGCGCCCCGTTTGAGAAAATGTGGGTGTTTCCGGCAGGGTACTTCCTTCATCGTTGGCAGACGAATGACGCTCAGTACGGGCAGCTGAAGGAGTCCGTGACCGAGAAACCGAACTGTCCAGGTTCGTCGGCGTATTCGTGCTGATTCCGACCTCGTCAATGCGCCACTGGGACGCCGGGAGATACGCGCCAAACGGCGGCATGACCAGGCCTCTGACGACATCAAGCTGACTCTGGGTTGGGCCATCGAGCTCGTCCGCTTCGATGTCATCGTAACAGGTGGCCGTAGCGAAACGGTGTGCTCCACCGGTGTCATAGAGGTATGTGCCGGTCCCAGTGAGGAGATCTCTGCGAGCGGACTCCATTCTCATTCTCTGGACGAAGGCCTTCATCAAGAGATGGACGTCAGTCCCTTTCTTCGGCCATCTGGTCGCCTGGGGGGGTTTGGCTTTCTTCCAATCCGCGTAGAAGGAACTTGTAGAAGGCCAGAGGTTAGCCTTGGTGGGGAGATGCAGGAGGCAGTCTAAAGCTTTGATGACATTTGTCATATCTGCACTGCCCAACATGAACAGCTGCCTCTCGACGGTCGATACGGCGAGGCAGGGCTTAACCAGGGCTTTCAGCTTCCGGCACAGCCTGTCGATGAAAGGCAGCGAGCGGATGCTATTCCGTTTGGTGTGTCGGTAGGCGATTGCAGCCATGGCCGATTTGGAGCGGGTTTCGTTAGTTGTCAGGTGGCCCAATGGCCTAATAGGCTGGAGGGGATCGTCGTGGTCCTCTATGCTGCAGCGGACCGACCACATGAGCACATATCAGAAGACGTCGATCCTGCCCTCCCAAATGGGGTGCAAGGCCAGCTCCCGCATCTTCTCGGTCTAAAGCAATGCCACGTAGGGGTGGTGGTATTTTGCCGAAGCATCCGAGTCGCTGCGTATTGTCAAGATGTTCCAGGCTGTGGAGGCATCAATCACCAGGCCGAACGTAAAGAGATCGGTGAGCGGGGCCCTGAAGACCTGCCACATGATCTGCCAGAGGGAACGTTGGGCTGAGTTGTTTGTCGTCGACTGCGCCAGGATCTTGTCGTCCAGTTCGGTCCAGTTCGCCTCGTCGACCCAGAAGTCTCGGAGACGTTCGTACTGACTCATTCAGGGCTGGCCAGAGAGGATTTCCTGCAGTGTGAATGGCATTTCGGTATCTGGTGGCAAGAGTGGGGGATCAGGGAGCCGCTCGTCGTCTTCATCGTCTTCATCCTCCTCCCGCGGCTGCTTCTTGGGCGGCCGACCAGCTTTCTTGCCTTTACTCTGCCGATACAAGGGCACGTCGTTCTCGTCCCTCTCCACAGTGCGCGGTTGTCCGGGGCTTCTCTTGCGGATGCTGTTGGCTGCATCATCCAGTTCCTGCGCCGTGCGCTTGTTTCCTGCTCTTGGTTGTGACTGAAGAAGGGGTGACTCTTCTGACATGTCTTCGGAATGATTGTCTGCAAACGCCTCGATTGTGTTCTCAGGAGGCCGTGCCTGGAGACTTGCCAGTCTAGGTTCTTGACCGATGCTGGCTGCCGACTCAGGCGTAGCAGGGGACGCCTCTGCACCGCGAGTGCGGTCCATCGAAGCAGCCATTCTTGATGAGTGGTTTGAGTAGAATGTTTGCGTGGAGGCAGCTGGGCAATCAGGACGTATTGCGGCTACCGAAGAGAGGAAGAAAAAAAGAAATACAGAAACCAGACGGCCTGAAATCTACGCTATAAATATTCAAGGGAGTGATCTGTGACCAGAGAGGTGAATGTGGGCATTCACTGACAGAAGGGTGTAAGTGGCCCCTGCATCCTTAAACAAGCAGGGGCCTCTTCACCAGCGCGCTAGCCCCACAACTTGATAGATGGATCTACAGTAGCTTGTGCGGCCCGAACCGCCTGAAACTTTGTCGCCTGCAGTCAGCCAGCACTCATTCCCGCTTTGGCAGTTGAACAAAGTCTAAAACGATAATCTCCTCTCGAAACGGTCTTAGGTAAGGTAATTTACCTCAGACAGTTTGACATTACACATGAGCTCCGGGTACATCATGGTCTATTCGAAGACGTTGCCTGGCTGCCTTTTCTCTCTGGATCACCAGGACCCAAGAACTCATGCCAGCTGTGGGACTATTCGCCAACTCGTGCCCGAGTTGCATGGCGCCAGGTGCTTGAGACCAGGGCACACACAGGCATACGACCATGATAAATCTTCAGTCCTCGAATCAGGCACTCTTTAACTGGAGCTGAGAACCATACTTTCCTCATGCGCGGGGAGTCAGACTGAATTAAAACCTTCCGCATCCACTCAGCGGTCAGTATCCCCAGCTGACAGAGGCGGCGGAGGAGCATGATTGTCGAATTTTCTCCCGAGCGAGCTTCTGCCATGCCAACTGGGCGGGCATCTACTGTGTGCTTGCTCCCTTCAAGGCCACTTCGTTGCCGAGAAACCATGCCATGGGTTTCCTTGTCATCATGTACAGGGCTCATCACAGAGGCATATCGAACACAAGCCGTGGTGCTCTGTAAGCAGCGAAGAATGGCAAAACCAAGCCAATATATGTCTCGAGTCCTCTTATATCAGTCTGTCCTAGATGTTTGGCCATCCCTTCTATGCACCAGATGTTGAGTGAGGTCAGCCAGAGAATTCATCTCGTGTTCAGCTAGACTTCCACCTCGGATGTTAGAGGAAAGCAACTCGTCCAGGAACTCGTCTACAACACACCATACTACCATGCCCACCGCCATGCTGTTTGCATGAAATTCCTTGCACTTCATCTATTCCCAATTCGTAATTGGGCAAGAATGAGTACGGAAACAGATTGGGAAAGGGTATGGCATGAAAGCTTCAAGTTGTTTCAAAAGTAGAAGATAGACTTCGCAATGACGTCCTCTGTGAATATCACAGCCTTTTCGCGTTCCTTCACTGCCTAAATCCAGACAGAAAGCACAAATAGGGAGCCGCTGATGATGACTGTCTGGTCTCCTCGGCTTTAATTCTTGCTATGCACCCTGAATATGTCATGACCTCCCGCACACGTGGCTCACATGACAAACATATTATTCTACGGATGTGTAGCTAGAACATGAGCGCGCTGGGCCACTTCCACCATTGTTTCTAAAAGAAGACGGAGATTCGCAGAGCATAAAAGGGAGGGTACAGAGGTACATGCTAAGCAGAGTCACGTCACCTCCCCCAACGTCACCGCACCAGCTGCAGCCACCAGCGCCCTGCGCAGCCTCCGTCGTCACCAGACTCAACACAACCACCCCATATCAACACCACGCTAAATCAACTAATTGCTCATCGGAATCAATGATGATACAGATATGAGATCACTCTGGTTTCGAGGCGTAGTTGCAGAGGAAATGTAAAATCACATTCCATACAGACTATATAGGTATCAAAACACCATGCAATTAAGCACAGTTGGGCGATTTGCCCCCTTACTTAGGGTAGAAAGTAAAAAAAGCTGAACTTGTGACAGTTCGGCAATGAGGACGGCTACGATACGACAGTACAAGAGTCAATTAATGGTGCCTATACGAATTGAGTGGGGCGGAATAATCGCGCGCTGGGGGCGATGAGGTACCTCTGTACCCTCTCTTTTACGCTCTGCGAATCTCCGTTTTCTTCTAAAAAAGGTGGTAATGTGCGTCCGCAGGGGTGACTTGAGATAGAGATATGAAAAGCAAGAGCACTGAGGAGGAGGGTCCAAGATCGATTACAGTTACAGATATATTTTACGAATTCAAGATCACTTCATATCATAAGTCTTCACACCATATATTCCAATCAGGAATGAGGTCAGAGTGGGGATTTCATTTTTCTACATTGTTTGGTAAAGTTAGCTCGCCCATGAAAATGACCGTGGCATTTAAGACATCTGCTCAGTGAACAAGTCCATCTTTCGTGGGCTTGATGTCATGAAGCCGAGTCATCGAGGCTGTAGACTGCGGGCTACCACTCCTTATCTTGCCTCTCTGGTACAGCAGGATACCTGACCATAGTACTCTCTGTCGTCCACCACTGATCGGCTGGGCACGATTGGCCGTGGTCTTTTCGTCGCCTACAGCTTGACTAGCTAGCCATAGTTGCTACGTTCAGGCCTCATAGTGAGAGCTCTCGTCTTCCCTGGGAGGTGCAGTTCGCTGAACATAATCCCCTAGGCCAAGCGTTTCTATGGCAAAGCATTCGGGACACTCAGGGAGCTCAAGGACGTGAAAACTAGTCACATCGTTATTGTTGGGGTTGGACTCCAGCTGCTCCGCTACCCGTCTGAGGTTGTTTGCACGGATTGGTTGGAGGTTCTCAGCCGTCTGGTAGATCTCGGGGTGATGGACGCATCGCAGCAAACTCCTTCTGTCTTCACGGACCCATTGGTTGTGGATCAGCTTGTGCCAGTGTTCGCTGAGCTGAGTGAGCAAGCCGTATCCCTCCAAGGTGGCGCCTATCCATCTCGGTAGAGTGAAAAGCATCTCGATGCCCGGGACTTTCTCCATACCACAGCTCAAGCAGTGTTCCGCAGATCCCCGAATAGAATTACGGCTATACCGCATGCAGGACTGACTCCGTGAAATAGAGCAATCTGGGTCCCAGTTACTGCCGATGTCAGAGGGATAGCGCTCGCAGAGGAGCGCCTCAGGGCTCTTCAAGTTGTGCCGATCGAGGATAGAAATGCCATTGACGGTGCCACCGAAGAGGTGGGGGCCAACGATCTTGATGTTTTGCTTCTTGCCTGTCTTCATGTGGGTATAGACCACCTTGTGCGACATGACTTTGGTTTCTGGGTCTAGAACGGTGAACTTGACACGCAACTGGTAACAATCCAGCGCGTCCTGGGGCAAATCCCAAGGCAGGAAGCGGTGCTCATATGTTATCTGTCGTTCGATATCTATGTCGTTTGGCCCATCTTGAAGCATGCGAAGGGCGAATCGAGGGGTCAATGGCCCAGGCCGCTGCAGAGTCAATGCTCGAATGTCATAGTTCAGCAGAGGAAAGTAGTTTCTCCACAGGTAATGCAGCTGCTTATTGTGCACAACGGGGCAGAGGCCTTGGCGGGCGACGTAGATGAGATAGAATTCCAGTGCTTCATCGTCGTTCCGATAACGAGTACACCGGAACCATGGGTGGTCTGTGGTGTCACACTCGAAGCAGGCCTGCAGGCGTCCATCGCTTGTGTTTGGGTACGGGCAATGCTTGAGTGGGTGATCATCGCCGCAGCTGGGGCAGGTGACGACTTGGCCACTGCTGCCTGATGCTAGCGAAGAAGAAGAATGTTGTGAGGCCGTGTCAGAGCACGAGTCTGCGAACTCTAGCTGGGTTTGTATGCTTTCCTCATTCATCGCGGCTGTTTGCTGTGGAATGCCTGGATGTTCCAATTCCAATTGAGTTTGTCCATGATATGTTCCATGGGGAGGGCCGCCGCAAAGGTCATCGTGGGCTGTCATGTTTTCGTGGACTGCTGAGGCCGAGAGTTGGGTAGTTGGGAGCGTTTCACACTCCTGAGACGGATTCTCCGTGTGCGTTGTTGACTTCGTGACTCCAGGCAAGTCAGTGAGTGACTGAACAAGTAGGATTTCAAAATCCAAAACTCAGTACAAGGTGGGGGGTTTTCTTTTCTGGCCTGCACCTGGCATCTTGGAGAGCTGCAGGGTTGACTGCGCCAGTGCAGCTGTGGTGGGCAGGGCAGCTGGCTGGCTTAGGTACCCAGTTACTTGATACACTGTTTGTTTACTCTAGTAGATGTTGGCTTGAGTCCATGTATCGAGATCTGTCTTGCGTTGCCAATGTGCACTTCTCATAGCCATGTCGAATTTTGTACGCCCCAGGGAATGCTGACCCAGGCAAATTGTGCCTTTGTGAGAGATTGTCTATGCACTGAGGCATATTGCGATCCACCGGATATCCATTCTATATCATTGTGTGTACGTTGCCAGCTGCCCCGTGGAACAAAAATGTCGTTTGTGGCCGTTCAAGTGAACAAAACTTGGAAGATTGGGCAGCTCGATGTCTCTCGTGGTTACATCAGTAATCAAAAATTTGCTATGATTCTACGTGAAACAATAAATACAGACGACTGGCAGCAATTAAACCCAGTGTGTTGTCACGCCAATTGTCTTGCAGAAATAAGCTCCTCCATCATCTACTACAGTTGTCCTGGCTAGCATATCTTGAGACAAGTTTGAGGTTTCTGTTTCTTGTGAGAGTCAAGCCTACACGTTTAAGAAGCTTGCCTTTAGACTCGATCCTTACCATACAACAAGACAGCACTGAAGATAAAGATATACTTAAACTATACACTATTATTTCAATTGGAAAAGAAACATTTTATGATTAAAAAATTTCTTATACTAATATCACTATTGTGTTGAGTTACAAACAACAGCCTTAGCACTTCGCACGGAAGCTCAGTCCAGCTTTCGCCCACCGGGAAACAAGACACAGAATAAAACCGGCCAGTATAGAACAGGCTGCCCACAACTGTGGCCCCAAATATGGGCGGGACCCCGATGTCTGCAGGGCCCCTCCAACAGGTGGTCCAGTCATGGACGAGATGCTGACGATGGCGAAAGCCATACCCATTCTCGTTCCAACCTTGTCCAGCCGATCTGTGATGCTGGCAATGGTGGTCGGCAGCAAGCACTGGAACGCCCCAGAAGTCGCTCCATAGACAGCTGTGAAGGCGTAGTACCCGCCAATGTCCCTCACGGCCAGCCAGCAGAACGCGACGATCACCCATGTGAGCGTGACGGGGAGCAGCACATTTAGTGGCCCGACGCGGTCAGAGAACAGGGGCACAATGACGCGGAAGGGGAGGCCCGCGCCGTTGACGACCATGACGAGGACGGAGGCGGCTGAGTAGGTCATGCCAAGGCCCTCAACAGCGAAGGATGCGATGTAGTAGAAGGTGTAGTAGTTGGCCCACATGATGAGCCACCAGCCCGCGACAAAGGTGTCGAACACGGGCTCCCGGAAGGCGGCCCAGTCGATGATGGGGCCTGACTTGCGCGGGGGGAGGCGTGGGCGCATGAAGGCAAGGCACACGCCCAGCGAGGCCAGGTTGATGAAGCCCAGGACCCGGGACGTCCAGGCGAAGCCGAGCTTGGGGATCAACTGTCGGACCACAAGGGGATAGATGATGCCGCCGGCCGAGTTTCCTGTGGTGACAAGCCCCATGGCCAGCCCGCGCTTCTTTTCGAAGTACTTTTCAAGGTCAGCCACAAGATTCACGAGGAGAGGTTCTCACTCTCGTCCAGGAGAGGCGTAGGTCAGTCACTCACGGTAGTCACGAGGGCCAGCGAGGGTGTGAAAAAGATACCGCCACCTAGGCCGGTAAGCACGCCCTGCGTCAGCATGAGCTGCCAGTACGTCTTGGAGACGCTCATCAGGAACATTCCGAGGACCTGGAGGACGGCCCCGACGAAGAAGGTCGGCACAAAGAAGCCGGCGTCGAGAAGCCGACCGGTAAAGACACCGCCGACCATGGTCAGCCAAATCTGCAGAGAGCCGATCCAGGATATTGTCGAGGGCGGTGTGTCAGGCATCGTCTGCTCATAATATGTCTGGAAGCTCCCGAATGAGTTCAAGTATCCCCAGGTCACGAAGATGGCGATCCTGCGCGCGGCTCATCAGTAACTCGAACTGGAAAGTTAATTAGGCAAATCAAGCAGTGTGCTTTAGCATACCATCCCTGCGTCGAGGTTAGCAATCCGGCAGTGTCACCATCTACTGGCACAACTCAGGCACAACTCGTGCAGAAAATCAGGCAAATTTGTCTTCAGTTCAGAGCTGCCTCGGTATCTTGAATTCCTAGGTATTGATCATTTGACAGTAAGACGTACACAAGCCACCTGGGTCCAGGCCTTAGCACCGCCGTCCGGGGGAGGCGGCGGCTCCGGCCAGCCTCGCGTTGTGATGCGCGAGGCGATGGTGGACAGGACGTTGCTGGCTGTCCTCCTCAGATCCTCCGACGCACGGGCGGTCCTTTGCCTCCTCATTGACGGGGGAGCGGTCGACCCTACGTCGTCATCATCGTCGTCGTGGGAGCCCTGCGTTGTCACGTCGTGGTCATCGTATCCATCGGGATACATACCCGGGTGATTATCTTGGAGCACGCCGGTGTTGGGCCCGGCTGGGCCCCAGTGCTTTTCATCGTCGTGGTGGAACATGTCGGACTGGGCCAACTTGGGAGAGAGGCTGCATGTGGGTTATGGTGATTGTAGGCAATCCGCTTCGGGTTGCTAACAATGCCCTCCCGGCGACGATGCGAGGCCCAGGCATCGTGCGATACTTAAAGCGCTTAAAACATGGACCCAGAGGTTCACTCTCGCCCCTTGGAGGGCGCAAAATTCAGACCGGAGCTCCGTCGTCGGTGGGCCCGACCCACTTGTCGCCGGTCCCGGACTGGCTGGGTGCAATAGCTCGGCCCATGATGTGCCGGGATTGGGCTCCGGGTGCCCGACAGCCGGGCCGGACTGCGGTCCGTCCACCAGATACGACGCTGAACCGGCGTGGTTGGGTGCGTTTCGGCGGGACCAAGGCCTGTATCCATGAGTGATCGGGCTGCTATCTCTCAAAGGGGAGCATCACGGCGAATCCAGCACCGGCATCGTGGCGACAAAGCTGAGTCCTCATACGTTGGCCCGTGGATATTGTCCTTCTGTCACCCGGCCGGCCAACCAACCAATTGTCCCACCATCTTGCTTGCATCAGTTTGGTTGGGCTGCCGGACTGTGAAGACCCCTGGAGTGGATAATTAGTGCTCTGGCCTGGGCAGATAGACGGGTGGAGAACGCCTAGGCCACTGGTAGCCCCGCATGGCAGGAGCTTTGAAGCCGAGCCGGGACTCGATGGCTGACTAGTATCTCGACTATTGGGCCTAAGAGGCAAGGTGCTTGTGTAGATGCAAGGTGCTCGAACCATGGCCACTTGCTTTTTGAATTGCCGTGAAGGTTGCCCAGCTGTGGCTGTCTCTTTGTTTACAGCCCTGGACTGCATCAGCTCAGCGGGACGTGCTGGATCTGTTTGTGCCATCATATTCACATGAGAATTAGGAATTACCCCTGAACAGCAAAGCAGCCAGTATCTGTCATCTGGCTGATGTATAGTAATAACAAGAGGCAGTATTCCCCCTTCATTACTCCCACATTACAGAGTTGCATTGCTGACCAGGCTAATCAGGATCGCACCAGCTGTGACTGCTGGGTATAGTACTAGGACACCCTCCTGGGCGGCCCTTCCAAGGTTGCGTGTGGCTGCCCAGATGGGATCCCCTGGTTGGGTATAGCGCCATGTGGGGTGGGCAAGAACCCCAACCTTGGTACTGAACGTCCTCCTGCCCTCGCAGAGTCGCAACCTCCGTCGGCCACTCCTCAATCCAACCTCATCGCCCTGCTCTGATCCTGAAAACCCACTGACCTCCGCCAACCCAGCCTCTGATTGTCCCATTGTCTGATCCGCTGATCGCACATGCTTTTCCCCAGATCTCGCTACCAGGGAAAGAGGAGTAGTGTCGATCAGATGGCTGCTTTTCCTTGACTGCTACGCCAGCTTCTGGAAGATCAGTCCTCGCTTCTAGCCTGGGCGCAGCATATCCTGGCCGCCGTTCCGAGTCGACGACGATCACTCGCCTGCGGAGACGCCTATCGATGGCTCCCACGGCACAAGCGAGCATCATCAGACTGAGACTGCCGGGTCTGAGAGCCAGAGAGCCTAGGGAAGCGAGAGGCCACGCGGAGCCGTGATGGCATCCGGGCCCTCCGTAATGGCCTTGTCTCACTTGCCCACGACGAAGTTTTCAAGCCACAGCGCTCACTATTCCGGTCTGGATGCGCCTCCTTGGTTGCTTTTGCTCGCCCGGCAGGCAGCTGTCAACATGGACGACCACCTGGGGTGCCTTCGCAAACGAACGGCTTGGGGCGTTCGTCCATCTGTGCAGCATGGTTCCTGGGGTTCCTGGCATTCCCGGTTAATATACCTGGATCATCGGGATCCCATCTCGTGACGCCTTAAAATGCCCCTATCGACCGGGTTGCTACATGGACCGTTATCGCGGGCGTGCGACCCGGACCGCCCAGCGGCCTATGCCAGCTCCTCATCAATACCGGAACCTGTCGAAACACACCGACACGCGGCAAGCCTCGCAGCAGTCCTGCACTAGACCGACGCGCTGCGAGCTCTGTGGCTGTCGTCCTGGCGTCCGTTTACCCCTGCGGCGGCATATGCAAGGCGGCAGAGGACCTGCAAGCCCTCCTACTGCTTGCCACCCCCCGGCCCTGAGTCAACAATCTACTGTGCAGCCGTGGTGTACTCCTCCCTTGGAGCCCACGGGCAGAGGCTTGCCCGTCCTCAATGTCTTTTTCTGCGCAACAGATCTTACGACCTTGCCCGCGCTCGTCTTGGCTGATCTGGGTTGAGACACCGTCCCATTCCCTGTCATTTCAGTTGACTTATGGCCCGCCCGATGCTACCTCACTCTCGCACCCGCAGGGACCTGATGGACAAAGTTTGTGGCAGCAAGGCTAGGGATAAGCATCTTCTTTTCCCTTGCCGTCTCGAACATGTCAACCATGCTTCTCGCCATCACCTCGTTATTATATGCTCCGGGACAGTGTCTCGTGTGGCAGCACCGTTTCGGCTGATCTGCTGCGTCATTACGAGCCATCAGTTGGCCCTGGTGCTGTGGTCCTATAACCTGTGTCACCGCATGGGACGACCACTGCTGGAAGCCCGGCCGCATACTCTCTTTCTGGTCCCCTTTGCTTGTCCGCGCAAAATAATTTGTTAATCAGCATCTCCTCCTCGGTAGTACCGCTTGTCTGGTCTACTTCTTTGTCAGACCTCAGGTCGGGCCACTCCGCCCGTTCGGTCGTCCGCCCGTCCCTCCCACGGCCGACGTTGGCTGGCATAGCAGCCCTTTAATATCAAGCCCTGATTTGAGTCGCCCACGCCACGGGCCTAGGACCTGTGTCATGACGAGGCTTTTCTAGTTCCTCAACTGCCGCCACACCAAGTGAGCATCCGGAAGACGCTCGTCTTGTTATTCGATCCCAGAGCTTGCCCTGTGCAACACAGTCGTGACAGCCCCATCCCAGAGGCCAATCTCTGCTACTCGAGGACCACGGAGTGCCCAGGTCTCTGAGTATAGCTCCTGTGTGCCTCTGCATCCCGAATCTTAGGTCCTGTTTGCTACCGGCCCACCTGGGAGAACCACCATGGACGCAATCGAGCAAACCTTCCCGGAGATTCTGGCCAGGGACCTGGCAAGATCGCAGGATGTGTTCCGCACCAGGAGCTTGACCGCAGGGTCGCCGGCGGCGTCACTGGCCCTGGAATGCCAGCCACCTCAGGTCCCGCGCCGCAATCCCGGTCGTGTTGTTACAAGTACGTTGCACCGCACGACTTCAGAGACCGCCTTGTGTTCTCCAAGAGAGTACGCTAGGGCCAGGACGGACACCGCCAGAAGACAACAGCAGGAAAGACAGCAAGACGAGTGGCCTCTTAGAGGCCCCGGGCCCCGGCTCAGCTCGCTCCCAGGCAAACGGCAGGACCATATGTTCGCCATCACGGAGATACACATGAACAGGCACGGTAAAAAGGACAGCAGGAGGTTGTTCCTCAACGGCCTCGACGACGACTGGGTCAGTGATTCGTCTGCAGATATCGAGCCTGGGACGTCGCCACCATCAGTCCGAACCCGGAAGCAGTCTGTGACCACGGCGGCCACATCAGTCGAGATCCATTCGGTGCTCGGCGGGGTTGGAGAAGTATGTCTCTCTCCGGCCAGCAGCCTGAGCAAGGAAGCTGCACGAGCTCCTGCAAGAGGCGGCAGGAGCTGGGTGGACCTGGACCCTGACATGTTGCGGACCGAGGCAGACCTGGACGAAGGAGGCGTGGCATCGATTGGAGCTGCTGAGTATTCAGACGGATCACAAGCCCAATCAGCAACACGGTCGAGCGTGATGGGACATGCAGAACAGCCTGCTCATGTCGATGTTCCCAGGAGGCGATCCTCTCTCAGCCACCAAGTCACCACTGTTGTTATCGGAGAGGCCACGCAAGTTCGAGTAGGTTGTGCCCCGCACAAGATCGAGCTGGAGGCTGCTTCGAAGCCGCCGACGCCCTCTTTACCATACAATTCGACTGCCCCTCTGGCCCAGTCATACCATACTCCAGCCGACTGGGAGACCAACGAGGTTTCCTCGTGCGAGAACGTTCATGCCAGCTGCCGCCAACCTATCTACGAGCCACAGTACGCCCTCACGGCTACGTCCAGCTATCAGCTGCGACCTCCTTCGCCGCCTCCCCAGGAAGCTCTTGCTCACGACGCGTTCGAAACCCATCAAAACTCGCGACACCACCCAAGTTTGCTTCACAAGCTTCGCAAGACGCGAAGTCATTCCAGGATGCCCATCGTCACTCAAGTTCAGTCCTGGCTGGACTCGAGCGCTACAACCGCTCACCTCACCTCGCCGACACATCTCACCACCCACTCGCCTACGAGCAAGGCTCCAATCGGAAGCGTCCGCGTCGCAGCTGAAGTCCTGGAGAACCTGCGCATCAGCGTCGGCAACTTCCCCGACACAATGCTTCGCACCTCCTCTCTGACCGTGCAGACGATCCGTAGCTATTCGCGTAAGCTCAGGCGGGGCGGCACCAGCAGTGGCGACCGTGGCTTCGGCCGCGACAGCGACGACTATGCGCTCACGGCTTTTGACGCACACACCTTGGAGTCCGTGTCTGCGTCGGTGGACCGCAAGTCATCCTTAGGTAACCTGAAGCTCAAGAAACTCTCCCTGCGCGGCAAGAGGCTTCACCTCTCATCTCGCCAAGCTCCTTCTCCCAGCTCGCCCTTCCTGAAGGAGGAAGATGACTTCTGGCCACCGGTTGACCACCGCAATTTCTCAATGCGGTCCAACACTCCCCCGTCTCGCAAGTCCTCCGAGGTGAGTGCCTGCGTCGGTGCGCTCCGCAGCATCTTCCCCGACGGGACCGACTACCTCCTCGACGGCCTGTATGCCCACCTCATCGCCTACAACTACATGAACTCTCTCTGCGGCGCGATGCCTCACCTGCTAAGCAGCCCCGGCCACCCCGGTCTGCGTTCCCGGCCATCTCTGAACTTCCCTCCAGGCGTCACTAGTCGTGCGGACCTGGAGCTACAGGACCGTGACGACCTGGCCATTCGCGAGCTCCAGGACGAGGTCGCCACCACCGCGTCGACCGCCGTGGTTCCCAAGAAGGCAGCCTCGCTCCTCGGCCTCGGCGCGACGCACATGGGCAAGCCGGTCAGGCCACGCCCCGGCACGCTGGGCGGCCGCAAGGACAGGCACCGCAAGACCACCCCGCCTGCCGCGGCGTTCTCCGCCTCTCTTGAGTCCGAGTCCGCCATGCGTGACCTCCGTGACGCCATCGCCGGCAACATCAAGCGACTGGTGGAGACAGTCAAACAGTGCTCGCCCACCGCTGCTGCCAGGGATAGCGACGAGGACAGTGAGGATGCTGCCATCCTGGGGCAGAATGCCCGGGAGCTGGATTCGACCTTGCTGCGCGCGCTCTGCGAGGTTGTGCGCTGCTACGAGGAGCTTTCCTAGCGCCACCAACCACAATTTTCTCGTTTGAATTGCGGGCTTCTCGCTCGCTACTTGCCGTTGCAACGGCCTGTACTTTTACTACCACTGCGGCAGTCGTTTCTTGGAAGCCGCGACACGAGCAACATGACTTTCTCCCCTGGCGGCCGGACTCTGGAGGCTTTTTGTACCAACACATTGCAACATTTCTTTTGCGCTGTTTTCTTCCTGCTTCCTGCGACATACTCGGCATATTTCGAGCCAACGCGTTTTGACTTGGGCCTAGCTCTCGCTTCCATTCCGGCAACGTTTTCGGATTGCATCCCTGCTTCATCCGGCAAGTGGTGGATTGGTCAAGTCTCGGCTTGGCCATAACGACAGGTACTCGATGATAACCTCTCGTTGTTATTGAACCACCTTGTGCGGCACGGTCTCTCGGCACTTGGACATTTCAGGTATGAGATACTATTAACTTGCCATCACTCGCCCAGTCAGAAGCTTCACTCCAGGAGCATCTAATCCGATACGACAACGGTGTTGGGAGAGCGACGCGAAAGGCCCGAAGTCTAAACACAGCAGGATCCGGAACCATCCCCGGTTTTCAACTTTTCCTTTCTGTCGGCCTAAGTTTTTTCTTCCGTCCATTTTTCGGCGTCAGTTCGAATCATCGCGCCCACAGCATATTTACTACACCTGACCCAAATCTCCGCCTCCAGACGAACCCAGAACGCACGGATTCAACAAACTATTCTTGTTTTATTCTTAGATCTTTTCGACCTTGGGTCACAGCATCTCTTATTGAATTGTGTACCAAGTATGAAGGAGCCTCCACCCGCTATTCGACTAATTATTGCATTTACGCTTCGCGGGCCTTGTTCTCGCAGGTGGGAAAGCGTTTGGTGGTGGGCTCGGCTTGGCAGAGGAAAATCAGCATCGATGGCATGAAGAATTCTCAGGAGCTTCATGGCATGCATCATCTGCGCTGAGGATGAGGCATAGGGTGTGAGGCTCGCGAGTTTCAAAAGGTGTGAGGGGGGGACTTCGGTGGCGGGAACCCATCGAACTCCCGCGGCACTGTCGGAAATGAGCGGTCGTCCCAGGGGATGGGTGTTGAGACACCACTTTCTACCTGTTGGGAGGCGTGACATCGCGTCGGTGGGTTTCGTCATCCAGAGGGTCTGTCCCACACTGACACGCAAGAGTCGAGTACTCATCTGTGTGCCAGGGGACACCAAAAAGGGAGAAAGGCACGGAAGATCGTTGGTCGGATTGGATGGACTGTGGACTATCTGGCAAGATTGCATCGGTTGCGGAGGATCATTCACATATTCATATTGCCGCCTTTTCTGCCCGTCCTTTCTCTCTTCCCTGAGACCGGCGCATCCCGGACTGCTCAGAGCGCCTCGCCAAGACCCTGGAGCGCTTCCGACGTTTTCCCTTGCGCCTTGCGATTGCGCGGCCTATCTGCACTAAAGAAACGGTGGACAGGGGAGAAAGTTCGACGGGAAATGGAACTGACTTTTCTAATTCTTCTTCGTTCTCGGCTGGCGGATCCGTCTTTGTCATGATAGATACCAAAAATAGGAGAGCCAACCAGAAGTTGAGGGCTTTGGTCTGGTGTGGTTTAATGGTCAGATGCGTTGATTTGGCCTTGCAACATGCCGGTCTCTTGACCCTCCATTCGAAGTCTGTGATGTGCCTATTTGTTTTGTATACATGGACCAGCAGCCTCTCGCCGAACGCAAAGCAACTGCCGTGTTGGGTCCAGTGTCGTTGCAACCTTTGAAGAAGAGACGGAACCCAAATCATTGGATGAAAGGATAATGAAAGGGAGGTGCCTGTTGTGGTTTCTACTTCGCATCAGTTCGTAGGGCCTGTTGTCTTCCCGCTGCGACACATTCTAGCCTGCGCTGGGTGCTCCTGTGATCTAGCATCGAAAGCTTACATCAAACCACCTAATACTCGCTACAGTAACGGAACATTTTCCTCGTAGTCATGACCGACACGGCAATCATCCCCGTCGGCCCCTCGAAGCGACAACTTCCAGCACGCCGAGGTGGGTGTCAACCTGAACGCGGTAGTCCGGCGGCCCGCTATCAGTCGATGAGTGCCGTCGGAACCTCCCGGGGCCCTCGCCCTTCTCCAGCGAGTCCTCGGAGCTCTTGAGGCTGCTCAGGTCGCTGCTCTCTGGCCACGACTCAGTAGTCTCCCGCCGCCTCACCCGGGACCGGTGGCCACTGCCATTATGAACACCACGACCAGCACCAACACGACCATCGCTACCGCTGCTGCCGTTGTCGCTCGACCGGCCGCCGCAATGTGGGCCGCGCGCGTACCTGTCCTCGGGGGAGGGCGCGACGACCCTCCCGCCGCTGCGCAGGCTCTTGACGCTCGCGTTGCTCAGGGCCAGCATGCCGCCGCTGATGAGCAGCAGCACCAGCATAATCAGATTGCCGGCCTGGGTGGCGTTCCCGCTACAGGCGGCAACAAGATAGACCAGGACCTTGGCTATGGCCTCGAGGTAGCCCTCGGCGTGTGTCTTGGGCCGTAGCCAGACGGTTGTGGTGAGGGCCTGGAGGTCGCTCGAGAGCCCGCGCAGGATGACCGTCGTGACCGGGCTGACGTTGATTGTGTACTGTGTGATGCGTGCCATCCTGGGGACCAGGGAGAGGGGATGGGAGAAGGGTGGCGGCAGCACCTTTGGTTTGGGCCGAGAGCGCTGCTTGATCACAAATATGTTCAAGATGCGAGAGAGCATCAGCGCCGCGGTGAGGGCGAGCGCCCACCCTATGCCTCGTTAGCAGCGACCTCTTGTGAGTCAAGAGATTCGTCAACAAAGAGAAAGGGAGATCCCACAGTCTCCTACAAGTATTATCAAGACAATCGCCACACAAGTAAGTAGTGGGCTTGCCAGGTACAACAGATGTGCGGTCCAGCCTAGGTCGGGCAAGGCAATACCATCGCCACCACCGCCCCAACCCCCAGCATACACCGATGCCCTCTGCCCACCACGGCCGGCCCGTGCCGTACGCCACGACCGTGACTTGACGGGTATCTCGCCGACGTCCAGCACGACCGTCTCGCCCTCCTTGGCGGTGCGCAGGACATAGTTCACGACGGCCTGGTTGACGATCTGGTGGGAGGTGGGCTTGCCATCAGGCTGTATCTCGACGGCGGCCAGGGTCTTGGCGTCACCGTAGGCGAGCTCGTCGGCGGCCTGCTGGTAGTGCAGACCCGGGGCGAGGAGGAGGCTGTCGAACCAGGAGGAGCCGCCGCGAAGAGAAGTGCGCTGGGCAATGGTGTTTAGGTCTGCGAGAACGAGCAGGCCTGCAGCAGAAAGGGAGAAGTTGGGAATGGGGGTGTTGGCCCAGCCGGGGATAAGGGTGTGCAGGGTGTTTGTGGAGGGTGTGGTGTAGGCCATGGTGGTGGTGGTGGTGGTGGTGGTGGCCTCACAGGCACAGGCAGGCCTACCAGGAGAGCCTACCACATATATCTGCACCTATCTATCTGTGCAAGAACGATGGAGGTTGTTCCCCAGGAGGGAGTCCGTCTTGGATATAGAAGGCTGAAGGGCCTAGCACATGCACATGCACATGACGAGCAGACGGCGGGCTGACGGCAGAGACATCTCATCTTTGACATGCTTGTGACATGGATCGACCCGGTCTCAACCACAGCCAACAGAACGGTTGGTGCCGTCTGCCTTGTGCGAGATGGGAAGCTGAACGGGCAGCGGAGGGTCGGGTGTGTTAGCTCAGCCGAGAGCATGTCTGATAGAGATGGGAGGTGAGGTCAGGCGACGAATGAGACGGCCCGCTTGGCAGCACATGATGGATCTACACAGGGGCGGGCTCGCACCCAGGCGCACACCTCTCCAGGCAATGACAGTGCCAACAGAGGGCGGTTACGGCGGGATGGTCGGAGGATGGGAATACAGTCGAGCGAGTGGTCTTGTACGTGTGCCACTGTTTCCAGGCACATGGCAGCCCTGTACAACGTCGGGTTCACGAAGTGGCATACTCTAGGTACAGGATCAAAACTTGTACAGTCACTTTTGGCATGACCGGTTGGTTCTATCAGGCAGGCCTAGGCCTGGAAGGTGGGGTTTTCGACTTACACCAGCTGCGGCTGCAAGTTGGATGCTGGGAGTGGGGTGGAGTGGCCCTGCTTACTCAGCAACGAGTACATCACCAGCACTAGACCAATTCACACACCCGAACCACATACTTGATACCTATATGCCTTATTCACATACTTATTAATTTATATGCCTAGGATTGATTATTCATATTAATTAAATGTGTAAACTGGGTATATGGGTGCTGGTTGTGTAGGTGTATAGGTGTTGGGTATGTAGATGTTGGGTGTGTAAGTATTGGGTGTGTAGGTGTTGGGTGCTGGGTGTGTGGGTGTTCGGTGTGTGGGTGTGCGAATAGGCTTGGGTGATGCGCTCTGATTACCTACCTACCTACCTCCCACCCCCCTGCACAGCTCGTCCCGACAACCATCCGTCACAAAATCGTCGACTCGATTATATCGGGACCGACAACCACAATGCGACCACGTCTTCTCCGGCGGTTCCTCCACCGCCAGCCCAGGACAACACCAGACAAACCGACGCGGACATTCACCCACAACTCGCCCGCCGCCCTCTACCATGCCCGCCCACAGCTCCCCTTCCTCTCGATCCCGTCCCGCTTCCAGCGCCAACAATGGCGCTACCTCACCACCGAGCGCAAGACCTGGCTGCGGCGCGAGGCCATCCTCAGCATCAAGTACACCGCATATGTCTGGGCAATCATGGCCTGTGTAGCCAGCGCCGCTTTCGCCGTCCAGCAGGAGTTCCTGGAGAGGCAGTTCCCAACCCCACACGAGTGGTCTTTCCGCACCCGGATGCTGAAGAGGGGTGCCGAGGCCGAGAAGAATCGGCGCGACGTCGTCATGGAGAACTGGGCACTGATCAGCCAGATGATTAAGGATGTCATCTCCAGGCTCGAGGACCCCAACGGCGACGGCAAAGGTCTCAAGATTATGGGGCCAGAGAGCCCCGCCGGCACAAAAGACGTTTCCGCTATGCCCGAGGCATGGAGACGAGGATACTACGAGGCGCTTCTGACGTATGCGAGGGCGTCCGAGCACGTTGAGGGCTGGGTGCTTGACACGACAAGGAAAACCGTCTTTCCTCCGGACGTCGTCAAGGGCCCCTCCAACCCGTTTCCCAAGCCAATACCCCCGGGTGCCAAATCCGCCCCGCGCGAGGAGGACTGCGTGCCGGCGGGCTTCCCCAGTCCGGACGAGTGCTACCTGAAGCTGCTGTCTACCGAGGGTTTCACGTCAAAACAGCGCATGGATGCAGCGCTGGCGTACGCGAACTGGCTAGAGTACAAGGGTGTGGTTGGGCCTGCGGCCATCATGTACGACGACGCGGTGAACCTGGCCATCGAGGAGATATACAGTCCCGGCGCACCACTACTCATCGATCCCCAAACAGCAGTTCTGAGCGACAAGGCCGACCGCAGGCCTTCCACGAACCTACTCACTTCTCTGACGGCACTAGCGACTTTCAAGGCCCGCCACGAGGACCCGTCCGCTGCCCTGCCCATTCTCGTATCTATACTCAAGGCGCGGCGATCACTATCCAGTGAGCCGCCACAGAAGAGCCCCGATGAGCAGCCTGCCGCTCTTTATGAGGGACCCAAGAAGGACGGTCCCCTGCAGACAGTGCTCAACCTCTTCAAGCCGCCGCCATACCCGCCGCCACCATCCGACGGGACCTCACCTCCCATCCGCGACAGCAAGGAGCTCTGTGAGGAAGCTGCCCTGGACCTGCACATTGGTGAGATCATGTACGTCCTGAAGGAGTCCGCCCGCGAAGACGGCCTGGCGTGGACACGCGAGGGAGTCGACCTCGCCGAGGAGGAGCTACACAAGGTCCTACAAGACGACAAGGACAACCGGGAAGCCAAGAAGGCGTGCCGTGAGTGCCTCGCCTCCGGTTTGGATAACTGGGCCGCTATGGTGAGCCGCATGGTCCAGGAGGAAGAGGCTGCCAAGGCGAAGGGCGAGACCAAGTCGTCGTCAGGCTGGTTCGGCCTGTGGTCCGGCGGCAAGGTCGCCGAGGAGAGTGGCGGCAGGTGGGCTGCCGAGGAGAAGGTGTTGATCGAGAGGACGGTTCGGGCGCAGCAGATCCTGGAAGATCTCGAGAAGCCGAATGCCGGCTTGATGACCTCGCTGCTGAAAGCTTAGAGAGACTCGTGGCAGGCGATGTCCAGAGCTGACTGGGTGCCTCCGCCCGAGTGGGCAGTCACTTGGTATAGGACTAGGTGAGGCTGGCAAGTGTCTCTACGGAGGGGAATGAAAGGAAAAGTATCAATTATGGAGTGATACCCGCATTATGATATCACAGGCGGGTGGCTGGCATGATGATCGAGGTAGTTCACGGCTGAAATGCGTTGCAAGCCATGCCATGTAATCATCCGTGGTGAGGCCTGTATCTGTGTAACCCAAAAGCATCATCCGGCCACAAGGGCACCTGTGTCTTTTGCTTCCCGGGCCTCAGTCGTCCTCTGTAGGCTTGCCGACGACAAAGACATTGTCAGGGACAGCAGTCTCCTGCTTGCTCTTGCCCTCCCTCCTTAGGCGATCCTCCCACTCCTCGCGGCTGATGATCTCCAGCCCGCTCTCCTTCTCCTCCTCACGCGTCGGCTTCTGGAATGCAGCTGCAGCAGCCGCACCATCGGCCGGTTCGTTCCCCCACGCACCACTGACGCCGCCATCATCGCCGTCAGCCCAGGTCGGCGCGGCGCCCACGTGCTCGTCGGCGTAGGTCACCTCGACCTCGGGGTTGGCATAGCCCGCACCGGCGCGGTCAACCTCGGCCAGCCAGGCGAGGAGGACGTCCTTGGCCTTGATGAGCGTCATCTCCATGTAGTACCGTTCACCGGAGCTGAAGACGTAGGTGCCGTAGTCGGTGGGGAGGACCGTCTTGTCGTTGCCGTCGGGCCCTGAGAGGAGGGTGTCGGCCGGCTCGTGGCAGGTGGAGAAGAGGCGGGCTTTCTGTCGGTTGAAAGACGACGTGTTAGCATTGGCACAGACGGGGAAAGAAGAGGCAAGAGGCAACACTATTAACTACAAACTCACCTCCCTTAGGAACGCCCTGAACCCATCATCCCGCACCGAGTCAGCATCAAGCCCGCCTCCGCACATGGCTAGACACCCGACCCTGCCTCCCCAGCGCGCCCAGCCCCCATCCAGGACACGCTGCGCCGCTACCGCGCCGTCGCCCACGCCCACGATTTGCACCACCGCGTCCGCAGCGACGAGGTCCTCGTTTCCCAGGACCTGCTCGAAGACGCACCTGACGTGCGCGGCGGGGCTCTCGTTGCGCGGGACCGTGTTGGCGCCGCCGTTCGGGCCGTCGTCGCGGAAGCGGCCCCAGTGCACGGCGCTGCGCATCGGGGCGCCCTGCGCGCCTCGCGGGGTGAGGCCGCGGCCGCCCTTGGGCCACCACCAAAGCTCGCCCGTGTTGGCAAGGACGAGGCCGGGAATAGTGTTGGTGCTGCTATCGCCATCCGCATGGTGCTCATCCTGGTTCTGGCCGTTGTTGTGGTTGTTCTGAAGGAGCGCCCTAGCAATATCCACCATGCTGCCCTTATCGACGCCGCCGGCGCCGCCGATGACCCTGTGCGCGATGACGCCCAGCTCCTGCTCGCTCTCGCCGACGATGAGGACGACGCGTTTCTTGTCCTTGAGGTCTGATGAGACGAAGATGGGCACATGGGGCTCGGCGGTCGGGGTGCCGAGGGGCAGGGCGAGCTTGGTCAGGCCCAGGGCCTCGAGGCGCGGGTGGATGAGCTGCGCCTCGACGGCCGAGTTGAAGGCGAAGCGCTGGCAGTCATTGTGACGCACGTTCTTTGTGTGGAAGTAGTTGAAGTAGTAGTTCGGTCCGTCGATCAGGCGGATCTCGTCCGACTTGGGCTCGACGAAGTAGCTGGATGGCTTCTGGTTAGCTGTCATCCATGATGGATTTCTACGATGCGTTTGGCGTATGAGTGTCACGCGAGGCAACAGTCGACGGCGAAACGAGGAGTCGCGGAGTAAGGGGCAAGGAAAAGGTGAGATTGTTGACGTACCCAAGTTTCTCCAAGTCGGCAGGGAAGGAAGGGTCTTCTGGCAGACCAGACCAGCGTCGTCGAAACATTTTGGATTGTTCGCGTCGTGTAATCCACTGCAGTGTGGATGTCTCGTTGGGCTGCAGAAATTGAAGAAGGAGGTGTTGGTGGGAGAGCGATGATGTAGCTGCGGCAAGAAGTTGGGCTTGCTGTTGTCAAATAATTGAAAGGCAAGACTGCAAAGTCTGGTAGACCATTTCAGATCGAAAAGTTGCCAATGGTTTTCCAGACAAGAGGCAAGAGAGGCAACAAAATTGTGCTGCCTGTTCGTAAAAGTTTCCCTTCAAGAGCAGCGTCAACTTTGTGTCGTCGTTTGCTAACGGAGAGCCTTGCCCAAAAGGACTTGCAGTATTTGCTCCTCAAACGTATTTTGTAAATGACGTTCAGACAAACACGCACAATAGGGATTGCCAGACAACCAACTTCGATTGGGAGTTTGTCTTTTGATATTATGTGCCTGGAGGCTTATGATTCGCCTGTAAAGTGTTGATATACAAGGCCTGCTCATCTCGAGCCGCCATTGGTCTCCTCTCAAGGCATACCATCACACAATGGCAGCGTGGTCCCATCATCCATGCGCTGCTCATCGTCTCAAATGCTCGCAAGATCATGACTGAATAGCCAGAATCAGGCAAGACCGGTTTCTCTTCCCTAGCCCTACTGCAGGCGCGTCCTTCCCCCTCCTGCACTCCCGTCTACCAGCTAGCCTTCTGCACACCAGGAAGAGAGCCCGCGATGGCCTGAAGCCGGAAGTTATACTGTAAATTGCCACGGCAGTCAGCAACATTGTCACCATCCTCAACAATCCTCCGCCTCCTATGACCGATCCATGGTTGTATGCTCACCCTTGACATCTTGAAGTCGCTAAAGACACCACGCCCCTTGCCGCCGAGTATGCACCGGTTGCGTATCTGCGTCGGGTTCGTGTAGCAGTGCATCTGCGTCAGCTGCAGCTGGGCCTCCGCACGCACGCGCGGCGCGAGGGTCGTGTTGCGGATGATGTAGCGGAGGGCCTGTCTGTGTGCGGGAGAGCGCGGAAATGGTCAGCCAGCGATTCTCCGTATTCTTCTCTGTTCTGTCGTCCTCTCGTCCATCCTTCCTGCAACAAGCAGAAAGGGGGCGGCTGATTGCTTTGGTCTGATCCGATCGGACGGGCAGACGTACCTCTCCGCCTCGTGCTTCTCGTACACCTTCCGCTTGGTGTGGTCGCGGATGACCTTGATGTTGACGAAGCAGCCCAGGTCGAGCTTCTTCGCCCTGAAAATCGACATCTTGGGAAGGGCTTTTGCGGGCGGGACAACAGGTCTGATGTTGGCGATCGGCAAAAACGTTGCGATGCGATGTCCAGGGTGTTGGATCACATAGTACATCCACCACGGCAACTTACATAAGCGCCTGGGATCTACGAAGGATCTGGTCTAGTCTTTCAACATCGATCTTGTCTATATCACTCTGAACATGGCAACCTCCGCGAAAACAGAATTTCATTACTTCAATTGACAGTTGCACATGTTGTGATTTGAGAACTTGTTTGAGCGATTTTTTAATCTACCGCTACAGAAATCAACTATAAAATAAGACAAGACTTTCATAAAGTAAATCAACCGAGTTGTAAAGCGAGGTGTACAAGCCGCTTTATACCCTTTTGGTTATCCCAGAACGCCAGATGCCTGAAATAAGTCTGCAAATAGGGCCTTCCCTCCCTCAGCTTCACCACCCTCTCCCCATTCACACGGATCAGGTAGCCGTAATACAGGCCAGCACACAAAAAGCTGCCACGGCAACGTCCAACTGGTACGTTGGGTCTTGGCGTCATTGTACCATCCCGGAAGGTCCATAGGGCATCAACCGTGATAGAATGCGTCACGCGGGCGTGTGGTGTTGCCCATCAGGTCAACCCGCATATAGTTGCGATCCGTGCCTGGTCGTTTCGTCTTCTGTGATCCGAACATACTCATCTATAGTGGGATTCCTTCGTACTCGGCGTAGCCCAGTGCCAGGTTCATGTTCTCTGTAGGGTCCAAAGTCAGTAAAGCGTACGTCAAGAGAATAAGCGCAGCGCAGCAGACTTACGCAGACACTGCGTCGCAGCCCCCTTCAACAGGTTATCAATGGTCGCGCAGACGACCACCCTCTTGCCCGAGCTGTGCACCGCGAACCCGCCAATCTCGACACCGTGCTTTCCGCTGATCGCCTTGACCAGCGGCGCCTCGCCCACCACCTTGACCAGCTTCTCGCCCGCATACCTCTCCTGGTAAAGCTGGCGGATGTCGCGGGACGTCATGGTCTTGTTGAGCGGGATGTTAATGGTGTGGTGGATGCCCTGGAACCAGACAGCCACGTGTGGGGTGAAGGCCACGCTGTGGCCGAGCTGCGTGCTGATTTCCCGCTCGTGGATGTGGTCGGTCAGCGAGTACGGTATCAGGTTGTTGGTCAGGTTCTCGACGTCGTTCTTGGGCGAGGGCTTGGTGCCTGCCCCCGAGTATCCGGAGACGCCAAACACGGCGGGCTCACCGCCCATGTGCTCCATCAAGGGCGCGAGGCCGAGCTGGGCTCCGGTGGCGTAGCAGCCGGGGTTGGAGATGTCGATGGCATCGTGGATCCTTTGCCGGGGCACGAGTTCGGGAAGACCATATGTCCATGAGTTGTCGAACCGGTAGTCGGCGGACAGGTCGACAATGACACTCTTGTGGCTGGATGACTTGCGGCCCTCGTGGACGGCCTCGACGTAGGGCTTGCAGACACCGTTTGGCAGCGCCATGACCCAGCAGTCAATCTCGCCAGCCCTCTCCTTTTCTCGCACCTCATCGGGGCTGAGGTTGACATAGGTAACCTGGGCCTTGTCATATCCTTCCAGCGGTGTTCCTGCCAGTTCACGAGACGACACGTACGACAACTCCATGTTAGGGTGAGAGTTTAGGAGCGAGATCAGTGCTTGGCCCGTGTATCCACGAGCACCAATCAGCGCCACCTTTGCCGGGCCATCCCTCGTCTTGTTCCTCTTGCCCAGTGGTGGGTTGGGGTTGGTGGTCGTCGCAAAGCCTCGGGACTGGCCGGCCGTCTTGGTCTGCCACGAACGAGGTCTGGTCATCGTAGAGAAGCCCCGAGCTTGTTGTGCACCGGACTTGGGCGCGGAGGTAGCACCAGCGTTGATGGCGGCCCGCTGCATCCGAGCCTCGAGGTTGGAGTCGCCCAGCATCGCCCGACCGTGTGTCTCGAAGTCCTTCATCACGTTGATGACCTCGTTACCATCCTCGATGCCGCACCAGAACATGACATCGCCGTTGACAGACAGGCTTCCATCGGCCTTGTCCCAGAACCACGTCAGGTTCTCATCATGTTCCCTAACAGTCCAGACAAGCTTCGGAAAGTCCTTCTTGATGGCGGTGAAGAGATTGTCGGCAATGTTGCTCAGCCAGCCAGACTTGGTGATGGTGAGCGTCGCCAGAGTCGCCAGGGGGCGAGATTCGCTCGGTGGCAGGACAATGGCCAGGGCCCTCAGGGCTTCGTCGTAGTAAGCCTTGAAGGGGTTCTCCTTCAAGAACTCAATGTAGGTATCGACGGTCTGCCGCGCGTTAGGGCCTTCCCTGTCCCGGATGAGCACCTCCTTAAGCTTCTCGACGTCGCTGAACTCCTGCAGACTCGTGGACGCAAACAGCTTGTTGCCCCTCCGGATGAGTGTACCGGCACCAGAATCCGTAAACAGCTCCTTCTGGAGGTCCTGGGGGTGGATGATGGCGACGGATGACGAACGGGGCAGCGTGTCCAGCAGTTCCTTGATCTCCCTGATCTTGAGGCGAGTTCCGTACTTGCACCACGCCTGAGACATGTAGTACTCGAATTCTTCGTCCAGGTTGATCGCAGAGATCTTGCCACCCTCTCCGTCGAAGAGACCACCCTTCTCCGACAGGTACACAACCTTCAATGGTTCCAGGGCGCGGGCAAGCTCGGCGGCCGCGACATCGGCGTTGACGTTGAGGCATTGACCCTCGGGGGTGTAGGCCAGGGAGGTCAGAACAGGGAGGCAGCGGTGGTTGATAGCCTGCTCGATCAGGTCCTTGTTCACGTTGGTGATCTTGCCGACCAGGTTCCACTTCTCCTTGTTCAGGTAGTCTGCCTCGAGCACGCCGTTGGTGATGGGGCGGACATGGACACCCATCTCCTCCAGCCGGTTGGTAAGCTTCTGGTTCTCCTCAAGGAACAGCTTCCGGGCCACGGCGAGGGTCTTGTGGTCCGTGATCCGGATGCCCTCCTCGAACTGTGGCTCAACCCCAGCATCCTCCAGCAGCTTGTTGAGTTGTGGCCCTGCGCCGTGAACAACGACTGGGTAGAGGCCGACATGGTAGAGGAACGCCAGGCTGTTGCATAGCTCGTCAAGGCTGTGAAGAAGACATTTGTCAGTCTCGTGTCCCAAGAATCACCCCATGTCTACTCTGGGCGACTCACTAGTCGGTCAGGATAGCACCTCCAACCTTGATCACCGCGAACCGCTGCGAAGAGACGGATGTGAAGTGCGACAGGTACTGCTGGACCTCCCTCTTAGACCCCACGCTGCTCAGCGTCTGGATGACTATGCCGCGAGTGCTGAGATCGGTAAGCTGCTTGGTCGAGGTGGAGAGGGCGCGGCGGGAGCATTCGGCAAGTCGCGCGCTGGCAACCACACGAGGGGCAGCGGTCTGAGGCTTGGGCAGTCGAGCGCATCGGCGGGCTCCGGCCCGGAAGGCCCTCACGGAGGTGGACAGCATGGTTCCTATGGAGATGCTTCCTAAGGCAAAGAACTGTTGAGTTAGCCGGGCAGAAGGGACGCAGGGTGTTTGTGGTAGTAGCAAGCTGGCAGCAGGCCAATTGGCTCCGTGGCAGGTGGCGGCAACAGGAGGCGGAAAGCACCCAGGCTCTGGCGTCTCGATGTGTGTCTAGTGGGGAGATATGGGATCTGCCACAGATCCTCCGTCTGGAAGGGTGATATTTCTCGGGGCACAGTCGGTCGAGAGGGTCCAATACACACAAACAACGGCCTTGTAATGTCGTCTCCTGTTGCCGGAACCTGCGTAGCGGACTGCCATTGCCTTGTTCTGCCAGCCATGGTGGGCATACCAGGTTGGGGCGTGGAGGGCTGATTGTTGACTCACGATATCTCCCGTTCTGACTCGAATGCGCAGGCCACAAAACCCAATTGAGAAGCGGAAAATTGCCTTCTCACCCGGTCAACATCGAAAGAGAAAGGCAGTCAGCTACGGAGTGGAGAGTGTCTAACACGAGAGCGAGGGAAGGACGCAGAGGAAAGAGGGAGGGGGGAGGGAGACTGTGGGAGAGAATCGGCTGTGTATTGTATGTGCTGGTGTGCGGTGCCGACTGGGGTATGGCCTGGCTAAGCTCCGGGCTGGGGTTCCACCACCCAAAAAAAGTTCCAAAGTTGCGTGGGGGAGAGGAGGGGCGCTCTGAAGGCCAAGGAGGGATTTTTCCAAGGCCCAGGACGCAACGCCGAAGCCGCTCCTCGCACGCCCGAGGACCTACCTAGTCCAGCCAGTCTGCTGCGGCCGGCCAGCCTCGCAACCGTTTCTGCCCTGCAAGCTCGTGATTGGGTGCTCGCCGCCGCCTCCCCCGCGCCCGACCCCGACCTGGGCGAGCCCATCCAGATCCCCGGCATGTGAGCATGTCTACAATGTTATTAGCCTTGCATTGAGAGATTTTCATGCTGCCAACAAGAAGCGTGCAGGATCGTCGACCACCTGCATAGAGCCAGCGACGAGCGTCGGTTCTGGGCCGAGGAATAAATGTCATCACCACCCACCAGCACCCTCCGCTTCTTCTCCAGCTGGCCTCATTCCCTCATTTCGGAACCTTGGCACACCATGATGGGGCATGGGGACGAGAGCCCATCCCGGTACAAAGTTATCAGATGCCCCTCCTGATCCACCCTCTCCCCTTGGACTCTTACGGAGGGAGCACCCGGCACACTCGCGCCCGAGGTCTTGGGCGCGCGAATGTTTTTATCAGATGCCCCAGTGTGGCCCACTCCAGCTGGCTGCTCCAGCTGGCTGGCTCCAACCATTGGTGTCGTAAACGCGAGAGACCTCGGCTGCCTTGGTGGACATGACATGATGGAGGATGGGTCTCGAGGTACTCCGTACGGACGGACGTCCATGGCTTCCAGGTTCCTCAGAGCCAGCCTCCATCGGCCGCTCTCCCTATTTAGGCAGTAGGCTATGTATACCTGTGTGTGTTATGGAGCCGTCAGTCGCCCTTAAATTTTTCGAACCTGACCCTTCTGGTACACCTCTCGACTGCAGCATGTCACAATTGTTGCTTTAGATACAGGAGTCTGAGCCATGGGTCCGCGGCCGACATGTCCTCCAGCAGGCCAAAGAAGCCGAAGCCAGGCTCGCCATTTCTACTCGGTACTCAGGTACCCAGGATTGGTGGAAGGTACCCAACCCACCGCCTACTCATGATGTGTACAAGACGTGTTGACTAACACACGAGGGGTCTGGGCTGGGGTTCCACCATATCCTGCAGCTGTGTCGTCACTCGGCGAGATCAAGCTCGTGTTCATATGCGGCAACCCGTGCACACATACCATGTCCGCCTGTCTGACCCACGCCTGGGACTCCGTTGTACGAGGGCTCACTGTCACATGTGCAGGGCGGGCTTCAAGGTAAGTCGTGAATGTCTCCATTAAGTGATTTGCAAAAAAGTCATTTGCCATTCCATCATACATACAGTCCCGCGTTAAAGGTGCTTTGGGTCGTTGCCAGCCTAGTAGCATCGCTCTGGGAGAGACTCGGAACCCGGGCCGTGACCTGGAGTGAAGCCCGTGGCGAGAGCACGCGGCGAGACTGCTCTTCCGTCGTTGGTCATAACCGAGACGTGAGTTTGGGTTCATCAAAAAGGACCGGTCGAAATCAGAAGCTAGAAAACTCCACCCTTGCTAGGTAACTCGAGGCTCGCACGCCTGCCAGCCAGCCATTCCCACTCGTCGATGTCCACGTGAGGATGCGTCCCGAAGCCTGCGAGATCGACAGTCGTGTAATCGATCGTTCGCTTAGTCGTATTCATTCCGCAGTGGCGCCATGATGCCTTGCGTCTCCAGCCTTTGCCAACCATTTATTTGGTTTGGGTGACCACAACTGTGAGGACAGACATCAGTAAAGTTTCATCACCAGATACAACAAGCCAGCCGTGCAAGATCTTGGTCCACATACTCGGCACGATGATAATCAGGAGCAGGATAATAACGCCTGCAATCAGGCACATGCGCATCTTCATGTCCTTCCACCACATCTGCTTTCGCACTCTGTTGGCGCCGCGGCGGAAGCCATGGGCCTGGTTGGCCAGGTTGTCGGTCTTGGTCTGCAGGTGATCCAAGTTCTCACCGCGCTCCCTGACCTTCTGGATGTTATCGTGCATGACATTGACGGTGTCGTCGATTTCCTGCAAAATGCTCCTGCGTCAGTCACTTGGCACAAACAGTAAACATGCTTGCAGCAATCCGCGGCAACGCTCAGCCCAGGAGCCCAAAACTGCGCGTAGCCAACGCCTAGAAGGTAGCTCTTTTCTTTATCGATACGCGATGCAGGTTGAGGGTCGGTGCTGGATGTAGAAATTGCGCGTGTTGTTCTTTTGTTCGTGCGACGGCTGTTTTCTTGGCACATTCTGGGCGTCCGAGGCGGCACTGTCACCCTTTGTCCGCTGTCTCAGACCGCTGATTGAGCAGTTGACATGTTGAAATGTTCAGAAAGTGCTCATCGACATTTGGTGTGGAGGTTCGATTGTGCCCTTCTTGATTCCCCAGCTTCGCGTCGTGCCGCCGAAGGTGTGATGCCGACGATGTAGGCGGCGCGCTGATGTCGCTCCAGTTCGGCCGCGGCGGCAGAAGGGCGACGGGTCTGGACCCATCGCAATCTACGAGCTCCTGGCGAAATGAAATGCAGGTTACTTGATTGAAAATGACTTACCGCTTGCAGAGCTTGTGTCCTCCTGTCTCCGCCGCGTCCCTGTCGCGGATCGGGGTCGTATGGGGAGTGGTTGTCAGCCATTGCGGCGGTTGTATGTGGTTTTGCTAGGGGTTTGGAGGAGTCGGATCAATCGGGCGGGACTGTGTGATGGCAGTTATCACGAAAATCAAATGGCGAATCGTCTGTTGTCTGGATCTGATGGCTTGATGAGCGGGGGTATCGTAAGTGCAGATGCAGAGGCAGAGGTTCTGTTCGTAGGGGAGGAGGAGAGAGGAAAGTGATTGAGAAGCAGTAGGGTTTGGGAAGTCGCAGACGGAGGCGGGAGGTTATGAACAGCTGAGACGCTTCGCTTTGGCTGCTGAGGCAGGACTCTTGCAGGGTTCGTACCGAGTCGAAACAGGTCTGTCTGAGGTGGGAATTGGGGCTGGCGTCACTGAAAGAAAGCACCAGTCAGCGCCACCACGCAAGCACCCAGACAGCCAGAGCACCCCAAGCAACCAGGGTGGGCGGCATGGATGGGGCTTGAGTGTCATGAGCTATGCTCCTTTGGGTGGCTCTGGTCCCCGTTCTCCGTCTCCGTGCTGGCTGGGTGCTGGGGTGACGAGGCCCCACAGGACCTGGGTGCCTGTTAGTGGCGAACATGGCTCACACATACTTTACACTATCAATTCCACCACAGCTTGCCGCGAGGGCCGGCCAGTTCGAGTGAGCTTCTGAGCCTGCTGCACCCCACTGAACCGGCTCGACATGCTCGTTAGGTGCATTCCAGCCCTCTCTTTTCCATTTCTCTTCCCCAGGTTGCCTGGTTCTCGGTTGCCTGGACAGCGTCTATCTGTTTGCGAGAACAGGCAGGCCAACAGTAGATACGAGAAGGTCATCATGGCCAGACCGCCCCCCGAATCTGCCGTCTCCCAAGCACCATTACGCAACCTCTTGGCCCCTCCCTCAGCCCTGGCCGCTCGGCGTCCAAGCCTTCCCAAGCCTTCCGTGTCTTCCAGGCACTACCAGCCGGACCAGGGCCACGAGGTGGCAGTGCAGACATCCACCCCGAGCTCTCCTCAACCCTCCCCGTCCCCAACTCTAATAATCTCAACAACCGCAATCAACCCAACCCAGCTCATATCAGCTCGGATCCCTTCACATCATGTGAGAGGGCTATAAGAGTCGCGTCCATGGGCTGTATTATGTACAGACCACCAGGCATATCAGCCAAGGCCGTCTATTTCGTCCTCCCCTTTCCCATTCGTTGCATCTCTGTTTCATCTATGTTCGCTCTGCTTGCCGTACCCTACTAGCAAACCCCCCGACGGACCGCTTTCGCCTGCACGGACCGTGACTGGACCCCTATGCAGGGACCAGAAGCTGCCTACTGGCTACAGATCCGCACGGCGTGCCTGGGAAGACCTGGACACTTGTTCCACGATACGCGCCCCGGACTGCCGGTGCTGCTGTGCACGCATTTCTCCGTCTGATAATCGGTACATCTGGCCGGAGCACGGCGATCCGGTCGAAAAGGGTCACTTGAGAAGGCCGAAAACGACCTAGGCACGGCGTTCTACACTACTGTTCAGTGTTTGCCACAAGCATGCTCTATGGTCAAAGACAGCTGTTCGCGAGCTTCTCCATCACTCACCTGCAAGACTTTTGAGTGACAGTGTCATTTGTCTCTGGAGTCTTGGAATTATTGCCGAGAGTGAATCCCCCCTTGCAATTTGGACCTCGGATGACTTTTACTTTCCCCAGAAACCATACAGCTCACGGGCGTTCCAAACGTCTATCCAGTACCGAAGAGTGCACAGAAGGAGAATAATAAACCGGACTGTCAGCATATGCAGTATTACAGGTCATCCCAAAATACGTTTTCTGTCCCCTTCAAAGGTTATCCCACGGAAAGCTACCCTGCGGAGAGCTATCCCTGAGGGGGTTTTATTCATCTGAAGTTATATTCTGCACCGGTCAAGTGACACCCAAATCTTTGGGAACTGATCTGTACGATGATGGCACACAGCTGGAAGAGAATGACAGTGTCTAGCCAGAAGTGCGCGTTTGCATTGACTGGTGGCGGCTGAAATCAATATGATGCCTGCGCCTAGATGTTAATGACAGGCTGAGAACCCGCGGTGAGCTCGACAATCTCACAACAACAAGAAGTTGATGCTCTTGCTTCAATACGGACCCCAACAAAAACACTCTGCTCACTTTGTCGCATCTGATTTGTCCCTCCTTCCCATCGTCATCACAGTCTTACCTCCTCTTGTCTCCTTCTGAACAGGACCCTCGCTTCCGCGTCAACACCTATCTCACTTCCCCCCTTCACCACGTCTCCGGGCCTCTGTCCGTCCGCCAGCTTCCAATCATACTTCAGCAGGAGGTGACACAATGCGATCTTGATCTCATTAGCAGCAAAGAATCGTCCTGGGCAGGCGTGCTCGCCGTGTCCAAAACCGAGATGGTCGGCAGTCGTGCTGACCAGCTGCCACTTATTCTCCTGCCCCGGCTGATTGCGGAGGTCAAGGAACCGCCGTGGGTTGTATTCCTTCGGGTTGGCATAGATGTCTGGGTTCCTATACGCGTCCAGGGTGACCCAGGTAAAGGCTCCTTTCGGGATCACAGTACCGTCAGAGAGCTTGACCGGGGCCTCAGCAATGCGCCGCATAGACGCTGGGGGTTATCTGGTCAGTGGTTTTCCATCATGGAGATCGCCACAGGCGAACTTACCGATGTCTCTGGTGTGCATGCGCTGTGATTCCTTCAGTGCGCTGTCCAGGAGCTTCAGTTTATAGAGGCTGTTCTTCTTCCAGTGTCTCTTCCCCGTCCCCTCAGCATCACCGTTTGCAACGGAGTTCTGTTCTTCAAGGATAGGGATCATCTCTTCGCGCAAGCTGTCGATGAAGTCACTATTCTGTGCTATATCGAGGAGGGTACCCGTGAGCAACTCGGTCGTCGTGTGGATGGCCACCACGCTCAGTGCGAGTTGCGCATCCGCGGGCCTGGGCTCGAGTCCGTTTCTCTCAAAGGCATCTTGGAACCACTGCCGTAAAGACACTGTGCATCAGCAGCGTCTCAGGGCCCGAGCGTCACTCGAGTCTGTCTTACCTGGATAGTGTCTCCCGTCTTGGGTCGCGGCACACCTTTTGCGTCTGCCGTCCGGTTCCACTCCAGCCGCTTGTTGACTACCGGGGCGAGGATCCTCCTCGCGTCCGCGACGTCCTGTCTGATCTTCTTCCATTCTGGGAGGATCCATACCATGATGCGCCGGAGTGCAAAGGGCCAGCTGCGAAGGGCCCGTCCGGCGGCGAAGCTATCCAGCGTATAGTTCTTGGCCAATTCCAGCCACTCATCATTGCGACAGAGATCTTCGCCGACGAACAGGCGCGACGAGAGCCGGGCTACGAGGTCGAGGACGAAGGGCTTCAGGGCCATGGATGTCCATTCTGTGACGGCAGCATGTTAGTGAGGATGCTGGGAGTAACGGCAGACGAGGCTGCACAGTATACCATTGTTGTCGCCCAGCCTCTCCTCCAGTACCAAGTTGGCTTCTTCAGAGAGGTCGTCGGTGATCAGATCTGCGAGAGCTTGTCAGTCTGACTGACGGCAAACCCAGGCTCGTTCTCCGTAATGGTCCTACGAACTCAGAGACTGCGTGATATTTTGCCGGGTCACCTTCTGCACAATATCTTCGTCGTGCGTTAGTGCTTGCATTGCCCGAAGGCCCGGATAATCGAGGAACAACTCCTTTGTGTTTGAATTTCAGCAAATTTATCAACATGGTCCGTCCTGTCCTTCCCAAATCCCAGACTTACCCACCGGAGTGCTTTCTTGAAGCTCATCTGCTTGATGTTCTTGATCTCCTCCGCGTATCGGGCGGGGAGGAAGATCTTCACGCCTACATCGGTAGCGATCTGGTAGGGCTGCGAGAACTGTGCGCACAGGGCTTGTCAACTTCGACCCCCTGCAGGGGTGTGTTCCCTGGTGGACCGGGGCGCCTTCATACCTTCTCGATGGCTTCTGCGACGAGCTGGGTTCCCTGCACTGTGTACCTGCGCCGCGCCTTCTCGATCTTCATCCAGCCCTTCTCAATGCCCCAAGTCGGGATGCCTGGGTGAAGGCCTGGCTCGCGGAAACAGGCATACAGCACGAGCCCCAGGACAGCTGCGCCGGCTACTAGCTGGCCGTAGGTGGAGGACAGTCCGGCCTGAGAGCCGAGATCAAGAGCGTATTGCAACATGGCTCACTCTTTGACAAGGTGGTGATGGGTACGTGAGAGTCTGTGCGGGTGTGTGTGCAGCTTCAATGTCGGTAGACAAAGCCCGGCTTGGGGGATCACTCGAGGAACCCAAGTCTTTCAGAGGACCAGCGCAAACATATAGAAACACCGACTCGGGTAGAAGAGGTTCCATCCAGAGCAACCCAACTCCGTCCAACCCCCGCAAGGTTAAAGGGGTGTCGGGACATACCCCAACCGCCGATGCCGAAGGGCGTGCATACATGTCCCAGGTATCGCCATCAGGAAACCTGGCACGGAGTCGCACCCAGAGATGCCATCACACTACGCATGCCAGATCCACACAGCTATATTCTCACCTCAGCGTGCTGGCGGGACTTTCAGTTGAATGCGGAGAAGCTTCACCAAGCCCTCGCCGGAAAGTATGCGCGCATGGCAGGGAAAGAGCAACGGAGGCCCCTGCGGGCACGAGAGTTCGACCACAGCGGCCGCCTCCAGGCCGCCGTTCCATGCGAGAGCAGTGCCTCCCCGCGCCCCCCTGCCACCCATCAGACGGCGCGGTGGCCCGCTGATTTGCACGATGTGACGCCCAAAGCTGCCGTCTGTGCCGTTCGGCGCCGACGCGAGGCCGATATCGTGATAAGGGGTTATATTGGTTTTTGTCAGTCTCGTGCGCGCGAACGCGCATTATCTCCACGCAATATCCGGCAGTTGGCCTGCGGGCGGGTCGATCCGAGAGGGAGGGGAGGGCTTTTGACGGGTTGGGGGCGGTTGGGGTCGGAGAAGGGCGGCCCCAGCTTTCTCTTTTTCTGCAAGTTGATATCATGCAGACGGTTCACGGCATGTTGTCTGTGAAGAGTGAGCGGGAGTTCCACAATATGTCATGGGTGCCACGCGCCCCTCGAGCGAGATGGATGGACCGAAGCTTTCTGGGCGGGTGGAGCGCAGGAGGATAAAGTTTCTGTCAGCAATACAGGCCTCGGTTAGCCTGGCCTTCTTTTCTCGGCGTAGAATCCGCCGTAGATCAATCGAACTACTCCATTCCTGATACAGATGAGTCTCTCTTGGGGGCGGATTGGTCGGGTGTGATGAGTCTTGCTTCGTAAGGTCAGTCTATTTAGTCTATGTGGGTATTAAATTCTATGCTCTAGTAGATCATCAATTTGCGGTCAGGTAGTCGGCTGTAAAAACGGAGGGTACACCCATACATATATCATCAGCCTTATTTAGACACCACACATAATATCACACCCAATACCCATACACCCAATACCCAATTCATTTCGGAGCGCTTGCGGTTGCGGACAAGGGGCACGGGGGGCGTAGGAATTTGGTGAGTCACTCTGCCGGGCGGGGTGGTATGGACGACGCACGACATATTGATTACTACAGTCAGGTGGTAAGCATGGGCGATGAAACGTTAGCAGGGTGGAGCAGGCATGGAGGCGGGACACAGGATGATCAGGTTGACAGCTTGGAGAAAGTAATCTACGGGGTCACCAAGTGTTCAAAAAATGCCTGGGAGACCCGTCGCCGTGTGTGGAACACCAAGCAGTGCTATTTCCGATTTCACTTGGAGCATGTGAGCATCTCACCTCAGACAGGAGGGAATTCGGACTCACCTTCATTGAAGCATATATCATATATAAAACCCCTCGTCTCTTTTCCCATCCCCAGTCCGACCGGGTATCAAAGCCATATATATGCAAGCAGCCTGTGAAAGCTTCTCTCCTAGTCAAATAGAATGCACGCATGGAGATACATCAGGTACACACACTCTTTCACCAAACCACCACATCAGTAGTATCCCATATGCCCGTTCCCCCTTCATCGGTCGGATCTCTCATCGCGCGTAGATTTTATTCCATCACATCGTGATCGTCATGGCAGTCATCATCATCACCATCATCCAAGGCGCATTACCACCACCGACCCCAACAGATGGCGCCCCCCCCCCCCAAATTACCTCGACAGTTGGATCCTCTCGACCCTCTTCACGTCGTCGGGCATCCGCGAAATACACAGCTCCTGGCAGAACTGGCCCCATTCCCCCGAGGTGCCGTCCCGCACGGCCTCCATCATGTCCTTGCCGTAGCGCTCGGCGTACGCACGCTTCACGGCGGCCATGTGGTGCCGGTCCCAGTGGAAGCGCACCAGTCGCGACGTCAGCAGCTCGCGCCGCAGGCCGTCCTTCTTGGAAGCCGTCAGTGCGTGGTGCACCAGGAGCGCGTCGCGCACCGGCTTGTTGATCACGCCGTTGAGGATGTGTGCGAGGAGCTCGCCCTGGGGAGAAAGTCTGTGTTAGTTGCTGACGTAGAATAACCCCAAGGTTTGCTTTAGGCTTTAGTACTTACCACCAGGTTCCCGCTCTTCTTCAGCGCGTCCCTTGCAAAGTTGGCGCGGTGCTCCTCGCTGTACTCCCGCAGGATCTCCCGCAGGTGGGCGTCGCTGCGCATGACAACGATGGCGATCATGGCGCTCTCGCCGCCCTTTTCGGCCTTGACGGCCTTGTGGAGGGTGTGCACGTCGCTTCTGACCAGGTCGTAATCGAGTTCCAGCGGGCGGCCGTGGCGGTCGAAGTCCTCCATCCTCTGTTCGTCGAGCACCATCAGCACGGCCTTCTTGAACTTGTCCTCCTTGAGCTCCTGCTTCATGCAGCGCGTGAGGCTGTCGCCGTACTTCTTGTCGGTGAAGGAGTCCTTGATCTCGTGCACCTCATCGTTGCTGCGCCCCATGAGGCTCTCGATCAGCAGCTCGCGCCGCGTCTTGTCGCCCTGGTACCAGAAGCTGCTCCAGTACGCCTCCGACTCCCACCTGCCCAGCGCCGTCGCGTAGCACGCCTTCATGAGCGACGGGTCCTCGTCCTTGAGCCGCACGCGCACGTGCTTGGCCACGTTGACGCCCTTGCGCTCGGGGCCCGTTTTGACCAGCCTCTTGTACTCGGCCCGCAGGTCCATCACCTGCTCGTGCGTCATTCCGGGGAGGATCTCTATCAGCGGCTCCGTCCGCGGCGGCTTGCTCCCCTTGAGAGCGTCTGCCAGGCGCTGCGCGTCGTCCTGCGGGTCCGCGAAACGCGCCCGCCGCGACCGCCTCTTGCCGCTGCGCTCGTCCTCGGACCCGATGGGCGAGACGTCCATGACTTGCGCGTCGCCCGGGTTGTAGTGGGTAGGTAACAGCAGGGGCGACGGCATCGGCGACGACTGCTGGTAGGTCCCGTGGTAGGACTCGAGCAGGGGCGACGCCGGCGCGGCCGACACGGACAGGCCGCCGGGGCCCGGGTGGTAGGGGGTCGACACGGAGAGCGACGACATCCTGTTGACGGGCGGCTGCGGCGACGAGGACCGCTTCATGGCGCTCTTGCGCGGCGCGTCGCCCGGCTCGACCGTGACGACGCTGGCCGACGAGCCGCGCGGGTCGACGGTGAGCGAGTCCCGGTGGGAGTGGGATTTCCTCTCGCGGTCCCGGTCCCGGTCCCGGTCCCTGTCCCTGTCGCGGTGGCCCGGCGCGGGGCTCCGGCTGCGCGTGCGCGAAGAGCTGCCGTGGCCGTGGCCGTGGCCGACACCGAGGGCGTCAGAGCTCTGCCGTGGGTCCCGGTTGGTGTACGAGGACAGCCTCTCTTCCCTCTCATACTCCCACTGGGGCGGCTTGGCGTGCTCATACGAGGGCGAGGGCGAGTGGCGCGGGGAGGCCGGGGGCCGCGGAGACACGGGGCGGGCATCCTTTGTGGGCGGGGAGTGGAGCTTGCCGTAGGCGAGGTCCTCCTCGAGCTTCTCCTTCTTCTGGGCGCGGCGGTCGCGCGACCGCTCCCTCGACTTGTCGGAGATGGGGGCGGTCATGTAGTTGTAGGCGTCCGAGTTCTCGAGCTTCTTGGCGTACTTCTGCGGCAGGAAGGCGTCCACCAGCCCGGCACGGTCGCGCTCCTTGTCGCGGTCCCTGTCCGAGTCGGAGTGCCTGTCCCTGGGACTATCCCTGCGGTAGTCGTCCTCGTGCCTCAGGTCGCCGTACGAGGTCCGCGCGCCGTTCTCGACGGCTGGGCTCCTCGGGCGGCGGTAGTAGGCTTCGTCGCTGGGTGAGGGCGGCGCCTGATGGCGGCGCTCCTCGTGCTCGTACGCACGCTCCCTCTCCCTGTCGCCGTATGGGTCGGTCTCGACGGTCAAGGGAGGGCCACGGCTTCTACTGCGGCTGCGGTCGCGCCGGCCTGGAGAGCGCGACCGCGTTCTTCTGGTGTCTTCGACCTGCAGAGACATGAGCGCGTTGGCCCGTAGTCTTGGGGGTCTGGGCCTGGGTCCGCGTCTCGGTTCCGGGCGAGAGCTCGAGCTGGAGCTGTGGGCAAGCAGGCAAGCAGCACAGCACTTATGGCCTTGGGCAGAGGGTGAGCTGAGCTTTTTGAGCGCGATGGGGTGGGCTCGATAGGCTACAGTATGGGGGACCCGCACTGCGGGGTAGGGAGAGGGCCCGGGTGGCTGGGTCAGGAATACAACGCGGGGTCGGGAGACGAGTTCTGAAAGATCGTGACAATTTCGCGTTGGCGTAGCAATTCTCAAGAGCAGTACCCTGCAGCAATTGACCAGGTCACGCGGTGGGACAACCAGCCAGTCGGGTCGGGCAGACAGATCTGGGAGTGAGAGATACAGAGGGACAGAGAAGAGGCGGCGCTGGTTATTATATCATGGGTCGGACAGGGCGATGTGAAAAGTGATAAGGAAGTAGATCTAGTGGGCATCAGCTGCAGGAAGGGCTCGGCCTCGGGCTCGGGCTGGGCTGGGCTGGGCTGGGCTGAGGAGGGCGGCAGGAGGGCAGGAGGGTAGGAGGCAAAGGAGGAGATGGGGAGGAGACAGACAGCAGGGGAAGGAGACGAGGGCTGAGCTTGTTCCTCATGCCAGGAACTGATCACTGTGGCTTGGACCCGGGGGGGTTCTCTCTGCCCACCGTCCTGCAGGAGAGATGTGCGCCCATTGAAACGGGGAGCCCCTCTGATCATCATCACTGCCCATTGCTCGGGGCCTCCCTTGCACCTTGCTGCTGGCGATCCTGCCGCCCATGCAGCCATGCAGCAATGCAGCCCATTGTTGGAGCCGCTCGTGGAGCTAATGTGCGGCACCCCATGTGCCATTGCCAAGGCCCCGCGGGCCCGGGGTTCGTGCGTTTTTCTTGTTGGTGTGTGGTGGTTGTGTGTCGTCGGACACTGTCGTTCATTGTCCATTGTCCACCGGTAGTAGCACGCAGCCGTTGTTGTTTTTTATTGTTGTCGTTGTTGTTGCCGGCACACACAAGTCTCGTCACCCCGTGTCCTCCTCGGGCGGCAACCCACAGGACCAAGACCAACCCCGTTCGACTGCACTGTTGCAAAAGTGACGGTCACGGTCACATCCGCAGCAGTAGAATATTACTGTACGGTGATAGGTACAGTGAGAGATGACATGGCTGGACGGGCTGGACGGCTAGCCCAACAACGTGCCGCGCCACATTAGTACCGTAGTAGCTTCTGGCTGGGCTGATCCTCTCTGTTGGGACGGCAGGTCATTACCAGTCCGAGCAGTAATCAACAACAATAACATGCTGGGTCTCCATCGGGGACCGTGGACCCACGCCTCTGTCCAGCTGACCTGTTCCCGCTGCAGAGAACTCTGTCAGTCGGGCCCCATTCCGACCCCCAGCTCAGCCATGCACGCATGCATGACAAGAACCTAACAAGTCCAGTCCCCAGAGCCTTTTGCGGCCCCGCCCGGAATCCCCGCCATTGTGTGTGGCTCAGCCTTGCTCGTATGCAAGCAAGCAGGAAAGAACAGAAAGCTTCTTTGCCCTTCCCTTCTCTCATCCCTCGGCTGTAGGTATGCGATGCATGCGACTTGTTGCCCCACAGTCTTGGGGGCAGTGAGCTTGCCAAGGTGGATTGTGGTGCATGCACCCCATGACGTCCTCCCGGCACGGCGGCGGCGGCGGCGTCGGGAATGGCCGACGAGCCTCTCTCCAAGAGCAGCCAGCATAGCCAGAGCTATCGCCGGGCGCCCCGTGCTACCCGGCACTGATTCGCTGTCATGCACGCAGGGTACACAGCGGCATCGTGGCACATGTACGACATCGTTGTTGACAATCTAGGAAAGTCAGAGTCTACTCTTCAATTGCTGGCTGCCGGGAAGTGAATAAGCGGGGGCGAGGTGAGTCTTGAACGCGCACAGCTGCTCAGATTGCCATGACACGAGTGGGCTTTGGAATGCTCGTGTGTCTCCAAGTGGTGGGTGTGTCGTCAGTGCAGCTGCCGTCCGGCTCGTACCTAGTAGCGATGAGAATGTCTCGTCAAACAGCACGTTCCCGCCCTCCCGGTTTGTGGAATATTCTTTATTGGATTATCATTTTGTATTTCGTGCCGAGGTCACTCGCGCGGCCGGCTCACAGCTTACTTTGCTCACACGGGGGTGCGACCCTTTCCTGCTCGCAGCCTCGCCACCGCATCTGCCCAGCTGGTATGTACCCGCGAACAACGGGAGAGGGTGGCCGAATCGCCCCAGGGGATTAGTCAACAACAGCATCTCGACGGTGCCAAGTATTGGCACTTCGTTCGCGGTCATCTCACGGCGCCCCCTATTGAGCTCCTTGGTGGGATACACAATTCATCTCTTTCAACACACCAACACCATCCAAACCCATCCGAAAAAACGCCCGCTATGCCCAAGAGAATGCACACACCTCACATCCCCACGCTGATGGTCATCATATCACCCATGGCTCAGCCCCGCCGTCATCGTCCTCGTCGTCGTCATGTTCCTCTTCCGGCTTCTCGTCTATCGTCTCGGGGATGTCTAGGCCCGGTGCTCGGACCGACATGGCTCGAGCTGTCTCGACGTCGTCCTGCAGGCGGATGGCACCCTCCTTGTTGAGTATCCGGCGCACCCTGAGAGGCAACTAGAGTCAGTAACGCCGATTTGGCTGCAAGATCGGAAGGATCTAACTCACGTCCTCGACACCGGCTCTGCTGTTTCCATCATCAGGACGACCAGCAGGAACGTCAGCACCATCCCGATCACCAGCACGTCGGCGTGGTGGGCCCCACACGGGCGCGGCTGGTGGGCACTCCCCAGGGTCGCGGCAGGGCCTCGTGCGTGTGCCGCGGTGTGCTGCTTGATGCGCAGCACGCCTCCGTCATGGTTCGATGCGAGCCTTACTAATGAGCCGACCGACATTTTCCTTCGCGGCGAGGGCTCTGGGTGCGACTCCGACTGTGTCTTTGCGTGTGCCTCACTCTCGGCCTCTGCTTCAGCCTCCTCTGGTAATGACTCCTGTGCAGACTGAAGCCTCGCCAGTGCCTCCAGGAGGTCCGACGTCAACGGCCCGGCCGACGAGAGCACCTCCGAGGCAAGCCGTGAGAGGTCGGATGCCGACGATGATAATGGCCGGTTGTCAAAGGCTGGCTGCCGCGGCATGTCGTCGTCGTCGTCGACGAAGACTGCTTGTCGGTCGAGAGGCCGGAGGATCTCCGTCTTCGACCCCTCCGCCCCTGCGGTCGTGATAGTCGCCGGCGGCTGGTACCCAGCCGGTCCTGATGACGGGTCTGAGGCTGTCTCCAGGGTCTTGGACAGGACGAGGTGAGGCAGGACTGGTGTCGCCATGGCGAGAGGCGCCGCCGCGCAGAGTGAGTAGAAGATGTGCCCTGACCTCATGGTGGGCGATGATCCTTTCCCCTTTTTGTTCCCTTTGTGAAAGTTATATCCTTTTCGTCCGGCAGGTAACACACGCGGCTCCAGATATTGACGCCTCCGATGATATGATTTGAGAGTGTTTATGGCTGTGGTTGCTCACTCTTTCCCCGAATTCCCGGTGGCTGTATATTTTATATGAGAATGAAGTGCACACGGCGGCAGGGGACTTTGTCAGGATGTCGCGAGCGCGTATGTCTCAGACACTCGAATTTGCCGACTCGTGAAGCTGTCTCGGAATGGCCCTGTGTCAAAATGGTACCCGCCCCCCGTTGAGGAACCACCAGGATCAAGTTATGCTCTGTTTGATCGGCGTGGGGACGAATGATGCTTATATTCCAGGTCAAGCTTGCTGAAGCATGGAGGCTAGGGGTTCCCAGTGGTAATCTGAAGACAGGTGAAACCAGCGGGAGTTGGGGGTTGATCTTGGGATGATTGACAAAACAAATGTTGAAACGAGCGATGAACTGGCGTGCACTGATCGGGACTGGACTCCCAGGGGAATTGTGATGATCAGCAGACAGGACACTTGGGATAAGTTTTATTTGAGTGAATCATAAAACTCGGAAAAGAGAGACCAGATGACCGAAGTGAAAGAGAGCGGATGGTGGACGGGACGAGCTCTATGTATGCATGTGTGTGTGCACGCACATGCATGTGCAGTGTGTGCAAGTGGGCATGCGGGCGAGGAGGGGAGCGAGTATTAATATGCCCCGTTTTGGGAGGACGGCAGTGAGCTTGTATGGTTTGGGCTTCTGGTGGTGTGGGAAGGGGGTTGCTCTTCCACCCTGGCCGAGCGGCGCTGATGAGGCTGAGCCCAAATCTGATCAGAGCAGTTTAATATGGGAGGTTCTGTGCAGGACCGATGTACTCCGTACATAGACCACGAGCACAGGGCATGGGCAGGAACTACCTACGTACCTAGGTAGGTACGTACTACCACAGTAGGTCCATGAGCATGACCGTATGAGCATTAAGCATTGAGCATGAGCGACTGCTAGCCCCCGACCGTCCGGGAGAAGGACAGTGCACCGAACCGAGAGCGAAGACAGGCCCGGCGAGGACCGGCGAGGACCAGCGAAAGCCAGCGCTGGCCGGCCTGCACTGGGTGGAGCACCTGAATGCTTGACGCTGAGCTAAAGCTGTCCCACGTTTTGTGCTCTGTTTGACCTCTTGTCGGGCCCTCTTGTGTGCTGGGTCTCTTTGGTGAGGGAAAGGGGGGATCTGTGCCCAGGCTGCCAGGCTGCCACTTGCTAAACACCCGCGGACCGGGGTGGACCCTTTGGAGTGTAACGCCGTGATGCCTTCCTCCAGCCCACTGGCCGGCGGCAAGGACCAGGGACCTCTACGTCCAGAGCGATCCTGGGTCTGCTTGGCGAACGGCGCACGTGCATTGAGCAGAGAGATTAGCTTGGCGCAAGTCGGAACCTTCCAAGGAACGCTAAACTGACGAGTCCCATCTCTGGCACTCGTGCTGCTGCTGCTTCTGCTTGCCGCCGCCCGCCCAAATCGACCTGCATCGCATATACTGACTGCACTTTAGAATTACCCGTTATGGACAGCCCGACGGCCCAAGCCCTGGCCGCACGCAGGTAGCCATCGGTACTTGCCAGCAGGTCAGTTGCTCACTCGGCCAGTCACTCACTCAGCATCGCCTCGGCCAGAATTGTACAATGCCCCGGCTGTCGATCATGCCATGATCACCCCCTAAAGATCAAAGCCCTTCTCGACACAGGAGACGCTGGTCCAGCTGAGGCTCTGCGAGAATCCCGCAACGTTGCCCTGATGAGAACCTCGTACACGCTGACCCGCCAGACCCGTCGTGATTCGCCACAGCGTAATAGTGGGCGGAGCTGGCTGGGTGGTTGATTACCTGATGAGAATGGCCCACGAGGCCATGCCGTGATGGGCGATGGATCGAATCATCATCCCTTGGGATGGACCCCGAAACCTAACTCTATCTAATATAAGCCCAGCTACTTTGTGCTGTGGAAAAGGGGTCCACTCCCTCGCGCTGGGCGGGCTACTATTGGCTGCGGCGGACAGTTTTAGAGTTCACCTCTCCCCGGTACGCTGCGCTAGTTCCCGTGGCAGTCAGCACAATGACAACCAGCTGGCAATGGCGTGTGCTGTGTGCTGTCCACGGCGATGTGACCCTGTCTCCATGGGCCGAGATCCCGAGAAGCAACTACCGTCTGCCAGTGGACCACGGATCCAGCACCAGGTGTCGTCGAAAGCTGACAACCGTCGCATCATTCACCAGACAAGGGACTCGTTCCTCTGGGTGATCTGATCTGCGCCTGCGCCCGCGCCCGCGTAGGTAACGAGTCTATGACAGCTTCTCTGTGACAAGCATTGCTTGGCGAAGAAGGGACCTGGGCAGTACTGCGCCCCTCACGAAGTTGAGAGATTTTATTGTTCTCCGGCAGAGACAGCACTCACCTGCATGTCGCAGCAGTGCCTCGGCCTCTGCTGGCCCACTCCCGCCGTCTCGTCCGGGCAGAATTGGCCTCGGCCTCCGAGTCCACGGACGCCTAGCCCAGCGAGTCCTCGCCTCTGCAGCAACAGAAGGCTCCCCGTCCCTTCGGTCGAACCACGTTCAATTCATGTCCGTCTATTTATGGGCTTGACCGGTCCTCGAAAACTCTGACTGGCGATTCCCGCCGGATAACTTCCGACTCAGTCACTGTTGGTTAATTCGTGAGCGGACCCCGTGCCTCTCTGGTGGCAGGAAGACTCAGGGGGTATTGACATGACTTTTGGTTCTGCCCTCTCAGAAGGCTAGGCCGGTCCACGACATGCAGCCACACGTGGGAGCTGAGTAAGGCCCGAGAGGTCATCGGCGTACGGGCCTGTCCTGCCAGCCCTGCCCGACCCAATTCGCCGTCGCTGGAATGGACTGCAATATAATCCGGTGATAGTCAGCCGCCTTTGTCTCAACCTGGCTCACACCGCTTTGGGGAGAATTTGAGGGCAAGTCCCTGCCGGGAGTGGTATACGAGAATGTAAATGAGGGCCACATTGTTGACACAACGGCGGTGACCCTCTCCTTGGGTCAAAAGGGATTGGATCGGCTGCCAATCAGTTATTTTTATTTGGGCACCGGCGCGACACAACAACACGGTTGGCGCCGGCCCGGCTAGCACGACATGCTAGGCTAAGCTTCAGCCTTAGCTTTGTGGTGGCTACTGGAATGCTGCCCAGAGATCCTTGCGGCGATCGTATCCAGCCAGGGGCACGGACAAGATGCATTTCCCGTCGCGCCATTTCAGGCCGTCAAGAGGCAAACGGCCTGGGGTGGGCGGCGGCCGGGCAGGCGGGTTGCAAAAGTATCCGGCCACAGCTAAGGCGGGATTCTTCGCTAGTAAGTTGCGCAGCTTATAGACCACCCCAAAAAGCGATTTTCAAAAAGAAAAGAATACGAGAAGATTTCTGATTCAATTCTGAATAGATTGATGATAATAGATCCTACCACACGCCCTGTGGTTGTTGTATGATTGATGCTGAAAGTTGAGAAGTTTTGTTGGTGCTAACACTTATGGCCGGATACTTTTGCAACCCGCCTGTCGGGGTTGCTGAGGCAGCAATGGAGCCGACCTGTTTTGGCTTGGCCGGGGTTCGGGCTCAGCGAGACCGTGAGACGAACAGGCCAAGACCATGTTGAATGGATTGAGGCCATCGCGAGACTAGTCGATGGTTCGCACCGGCCGATGACTCGATCCCTTTTGGGTGCGCCAGCCGGCACTGCCGTATTTCGAAATTACCCCCGGGCTATTTTTGAGTTTGGCAGAAAAAGTAGTGTTGAATTGCCCGGATCGCCTAGGGCTACATAGTAGGATCGTCAGGATTGTGGTCGAAATGGGGACCTGACTAGTGACCGCAAGGCTTTTTCTGGTTCGTCAGTGCGCTCAGTTCCCAGAGATCGAATGTACGTGTATGATGTGATAGGCTTCCCCAGACGTTCAGGCGATCTCCACTCACTGCGATGCCAAGCTTTTTTCGCATGAGAAGTGAGGCAGGTTTTGACGAGACGGCTTGGCACGTCTCGCAGCGCCGTTGACAAGTTTGAGCACGAAGGGTCCCTCCTCAGGGGGAAACAGATCTGGCGCCGAACCTGCCCAGGATCTCCAATCTCCACACCTCCTCCACTCCGCAACCCAGCACACCATTCGTAGGCACCACGGAGCGGCCCGTGCACACACATGCCCAAGCCACCAAGCCTCAGGCCCATCGGGGTGCCCCCCTTACCGTTATCGCCCGTTCAACGTCGCGTCCAGGCGCCGCGCTACCAGCCTACGTCAGAGCCGGAAGCAAATCTAAACCTCGCGAGGGCCTAGACCACGAGATCCTCCGACCCACGAACGACTGCCATCGTGTGTGGATGGAGAGAGGACGCCCATCTTGATAGCCGTCCAATGGCTCCTCCCTCGGGCCTGCAGTTCTCGTCAAAGGCTTCCGACTACAATGACAAGATCGAGCGTCTGCCGCCTCTGGCGCGCTCCATAACCGCCCCGACCAGCTTTCAGCAATCAGCAGCAGCAGTGGCATCAGCATCATCAACATCATCGTCATCATTGCACCACGGCCGTCCTGACCCGTCGCATCTTGCCCCAGAGGATGCCTTCCACGCCGCCTCACCCCCTCGACGGTTAAATGCGTTCGAACCCCCGGGCAACAGGGACCACATTCCACGCCATCTGTATCGCAAGGACGGTGGCAGCAGGAGTCGCAGTCGGCGGCGGAGAAAAAGGCCCTGGAAAAAACTACTGTGGGTGAAGCAGTCGTGTAAGTCTTGGAGTGATGCACCTTGGAAAACACTGTCGCCAATGGTGGCCTACGGTAGCAGCAGAGCTGATGGAGTCGACTGTGCAGATCCGGACAATTACACCGACCAGGGGACCTTCCTCGAAAACCTACAACGCAACCCCCGACTAAAGCCTTACGACTTCTGGCCCCTGGTCGCAGACTCTACCGTCATTGTACAACATGTCTGCACTGTATGCATATTTGTCGTCTGCTTTGTGGGCATCCACCAGGGGCGACTGAGCCCCGTGGCCGTCGTCGGCTGGGGTTCCATTGCGACGTCGGTTGGCTGGTTCCTGTGGGATTGGTGGGTGGGGAAGGAAGGCGAGAACGATGATATCGAGAGCCTCCACAGGACAAGGAGCATTGGCCCTAGACACTACCGCCGTTCTTCACGGCCCCAGGATGAGAAGCGAAGCTCTGTCGGGGGCAGTGGCAGCGGCAGCGGCAGCGGAGGGCAAGGAGAAGAGGGCATCGCAGCCTCGCAGACCGTGTCTGGCGCAGCTAGCAGCAGCGCGTCGACACTGCCATCAGCCGAAAGCTCCACGTCGAACCTGCTCATGCCACCAGGTCAGGCGCTTCTACCGAGCACCAGCGCCAGCGCCAGCGCCACGAACCTCCTCACTGCGAGGCCTTATTCTACATCTGCGAGCTCTCTGCTGTCCGCCACCTCCCAGACCAGCACCTCCGGCACGACCACAAACCAATTGCGGTCCCGACGGACATCCTCGCCCACCGACCCTGCCGGCCCACAGCTCAAACACCGGCCCTCGTCGCCGCTCCGGGGCGGCCGGGCTCACCTGCGTATGAACACCATCAAGTCCGCGATACTCATCTACTTCACCCTTCTCGGCCTGTCCCCGATCCTCAAGTCCCTCACCCTCTCGACCTCCTCGGACAGCATCTGGGCCATGTCCTTCTGGCTGCTGGCCATCAACATCTTCTTCTTCGACTACTCGGGCGCCTGGGTCGGCGTCAACAAGTTCCCCGTCGCGTCGCTGTCCACCAACGCCGCCCTGATGGCCTCGACCGTGCTGGCCAGCCGGCTCCCGTCAACGGGCCAGGTATTCAGCCTGACGCTGTTCAGCATCGAGGTCTTTGGCCTGTTCCCCGTCTTCCGACGTTACGCGCGCCACCGGAGCTGGCGGTACCACGTGGTCCTGACGGTGCTGTTGGTACTCGGCGCGGGCGGCGGCGTGGGCATGATCCTTGGCGGCGCCGACTGTGACGGGCCCCGCGCCTGCGAGAACCAGCCCTGGCCCTGGGCGAGCGGCCTCCTGGGCATGGTGGTCGGCTGCGTGATTGCTGCCGTTGCCATGGGCGGATGCAGCTGGTGGCTGATCGGGCTGCAGAAGTACAAGAATGAGATCTATGGCCCCTGGGACCCTGCGCGGCCAATTATTATCAGCCGAAGGCACTGGGATGATGATTGATAGGATAACGTCTATATAATATCTATGGTTTGAATGAAGACTAATTTTATGTTCACGGACCGTATGTCTCGCGGCTCTTGTGGAAATAGTGGCCGGCTTTCGATGGCAACTGGAATATTCAGAGGCTGTGATGGACAATTGCTGAGGCCTCGCGGGACTATGCATGTCGTATTTTAGGCATCGCATGAACGGCTATAAAAAGCCCATCCCGAAGTAGAAGGTACGGCCTCTCCTCCACCTCTGATCGAACAGCAAGCACTTTTATCACTGAGCGAGAGCAGGCTGATCCGGAAACGCTTGTTTTCTTTTGGAAATAACGATCATCTCAATGATTCGCGGGTGCGCACCGGCTGCCCCATTCGTTCCACGGAGGCTGAAAAGTACTCCGCCCCCTCGCTACCTAGGAATACACCGCCTAGTGCCCGAGTCTCTACGCGGTCCTCTCACGGCGACGACCCGACAGTAATACAGGTCCTACGCACGTGCTAGCAGCCCTATCCATGTGCGGTTTTCCTCCTCTTCACCTGGGAACGGCAGCCATGCGATCGAGTGACGGGGACGGTGGAGCCCGCCCTCGACACTACACTTGAGCCTAGCCAGAAACAGGCCGACCTCGTATTCGACTACTTTTCCCCCTTCCCCCTTGTCAGTCTTGTCTCTGCGGCGAATCCTCTCTTGCTGCTATTATGGGGACGCTTTTTGTAAGAGCGCACAGTGCCCTTTGGGGGGGGGTCAGGCTCGCCAGCAACGTTACTTCCTCCCACCTTTACAGGGTCGGGATTTGGTAGGCCGGGCCTGTGTGAGCCGGGCTGTCGAGAGCCGACGGGATGTGGACAACATGGTTCTGTATATGCGTCACAGGGGGCGCAACAAATACATGGCCGCTTCACGGCGAACCAGATTGGGCTGGTACACTCAGCGCCTGGCCTGTCCAATGACGGGCATCTTCTACTTCGCTCTGGAGCCGCCTCGCTGTCTGGGTCCTTGAGCAGATTTGTGGTTTCTGGTGCTAAGGGGGGGTGGGAGTGGGCATTAGACAACTCCTGGTCTATTCTTGTTCTTTTCGGATCTGTAAAGGCCTAGCCGGGCAAAAGTGTCGCTAGGCCTCTATAGAACGTTTCCCCTGACACATCGTACTTGTGTGTATGAGTGAGTATGCATGAGAAATGGGGTTATGGGCGCAAGACATGGTTGTGGCTGTATGCTCTAGAATTAGTCATTTGTGGCAGTGGTGTCTCCTTTGCGCCTCGCAGGCTCTCACAGGCCAGCTACGCATCTTGGCCTATCAGTGTCGGCCGTCCTTCACATGCGACTTCCTCTTGCTGCCAAACTGCAGCACGAGGTACCTCTTTTGCGGACACTTCTGCTTCTACGCAAAGCCTGCCTCATATATCACGGTCCAGCCCGCGACTCGTTCTAGGTGCCTCTCGCCAGTGGGGCCTCGCACAACACGCTCAGATGCGACTCGTGGTCGTTGCCTCATCCCTTCAGAAGCTGCTATACAATCACACCGTCGTTGATGCAGCTGCCAGTCTGACCATCTGCCGTTGTGCGCTCCCATATTGAAGCTCACCTGAGTCAGTGAGCTGCGTTGACAGTGTCGAGGACGGCTCTGAGGGGGTATGATGGGCTCCTACTGCCTCTTTTTACATCGAAATTGTCCTCACAGCCATCGAACAGGCTCACAGACAAGAGCTCACAGAACAGCCAAGCTGTGGCCAGAAGTTAAACGTCAGGAGTTCGCCGAGACGTTCCAGAACCTGCCTTTTCTGCTCCTCGATGTCTTCCGATAGGTATGCCCTCCGCTTCCGTTGTTGTTTAGTACCTAACATATGTAGGGTCTGAGATGACTCGGCTTCTTGAACACGAGCGAACCTACTCCATACTCTCTCCGCCTTCACCGAATGCAATTCTGTTCCGCTAGACAGTCCCACCAGCGCGCTATCCCAAGACAAGCTCAACAAGGCTCTTGGTCACATCGAGATGGTTGGCTTCCTGGCGCAGGGAGAGGTGAGAGGTTTCTAAGAGAAGAAATGGAGCGGCAGAGGTCTGAACACTCGAGGGTCTGAATACTTGAGGGTCTGAATACTTGAGGGTCTGAATACTCGAGGGTCTGATGAAGACTTGTGTATTCAAAAGGTTGAAGGGTTGAAGGTAGTGAGCGCCGGCGGGGGAGGGTTTGCGATGGCCTCACTCTGGCTGGCCACTAGCTCGAAGCACCAACAACCACAGCACCAGCTGGTCGCTAGACTGGTATTGATAAGGGCATCGAAACAGGTCCTGGCACCAGCTGCCCCAAGAAAGAAAAACAGAGCGTAGTGCAGTGGTCAAGAAGCAAGACTCGAATTCAGAAAAATACAAAACAAACAAAGACTAAAAAAATTAGGGGCAGCTGGGGGAGGGATGGATGCACACGTTCAGAAAAAAAGGAGCGCAAAAAAAGAACTGGCTAGATCAGACATCAAAACAAACAAACCAATAATCGCGCATCTAAACTGCCATATAATAGGATGTAGGCCTCAGTTGGCCGAACCTTTTGCCTCTTGGACCAACTTTTGCCCTGCTCGCTCTCACGAGGTATCAGTATGCACAGCATGGGTTCAGTTCTATTTGTCCGTGACCCAACGTATCTAGTCTTATGCGTCTAGCTTTAGCCTCTCTAGCATGGTATCGATCTTCCTCAAGAGTATCTGGTAGTTCATTGCGTCTAGGTCGAACTCATCTTCGACCACTTCTCCCTCCAACGTCTTGACACCACCACCACCAGCAGAAGCGGTCGTCCCGTCATTCGCCACACCATTTGTGCCTGCTTCCTTGATGGCCTCGCGACCCGCGCCATTGGCAGCGACCAGCCCCTCCACAGCCTCGGGCCGGATTTCCCCTTCCTCGTCGAGCATCTCATCCAGCCCCGCATCCTCAAACCTCAGGCGGAAGCGCTCTGAGAGGTAGTAGCGTATGTCGTCCAGGAGTTCGATCGTGTCGGTCTCCTGTCGCAGCTTGAGCCTAGAAGCGGACTCCTGGATAAGGTCCGCAAAGTCGGGCTCGTCGATGTAGTCTTCAAGCCTGTATGCCAGGTACCGCGCGGCGAACTCCTCCAGCCTCTGCACTCGGAGGTCCCACGCGGCGTGGATCACGTCGTACACATTGATCGGCTCGACCTCGACCTGCTCATCGTGCCCTTCAGCGTGGGTGCGGTCCACGAGGATGTTGCCTGTCGCGCTCCCGAGCGTGCTGATAGCCTGTGCCGCTTTGCTTTTGAGCCGGTCCATGAGGAGCATGTCTGATGTGTAGAGCAATTCCAGGGCGAGGTCGAGTGGGCAGTTGAACTTCTCCGTGTACATGAACGTCAAGATGATCTCCAGAACCTCGGGTGTGCAGTCCACCTTGATGATGCGCAGGTACTCCGATTCCTGCGCCTCCATGAACTCGCTTGAGAACATGGTTCCGAAATACGGAGACCTGATCAACATAGCTTTGTGGACGGGAAAGACGGTGGACTTCCTGGGCTTGTGCTTTGCCTCGTTCTGGTTCGAAATTTGGGCTGCAGGCCCAATCGGGATACCGTTGGCCCCGATGATTGCCGCTTCTTGGTCGTCTTCGCCTTCATCCTCACTGTCTGCGTCATCGTCATCCGCCCGTAGTAAGCAGTCGGCGAAGATGGAATTATCCAGCTTCCACTTGATCTCGTTGACCTTCTTCGTGTCCACCACCATCTTGTGCCGCACGACATGCTCCTGGAAGAAACCCTCGACCTGTTCCTGTGCCCTCTGGATCTCGTCCTGGTACCTTTGCCTCGCCAATCGTCGATCGTCCAGGGTCAGAGCCGCCTCCCAGAGCTTCTCGACCTCGAGCTGTTTGCTGATCTTATCAATGCCCTTGAAGACCTCTTCCTCGGAGGTTGAGCTGCGGGGATCAACCAATTCCCTGGGCAGTTCGTCCAGGTAAAGGTACTGTGCCACAAGTTGGAAAGCCTCGACTGGCAACGCACTAGACAGTTTCCACTGCGTCGTCTCCGGGGCATCTGCCAGTTTGGCCCTGAAATACGGCGTCCGAGCTGAGAGCAAAAACTTGTGGAGGTGGAGGGATTCCGACCCCGACGTCAGCGTGATATCCGCAGTTTTTGGAATCTGCCGTGCCAACAAGGACGTTATGTGCGACGACCAAGGCTGGAGTGGATCGGTGGATTTTGAGTAGTCATAAGACAGCAGGAGGTTCCTTATGCGGTCGTTCAAGGCGTTATACACTGCTCTTTCGCCCTGAAATGTGTTCCTCTCCGCGAGTGCACCTGCATGGGCATCAGCACCTTCCCTGCCGGCGAGGCCATCTCCGTATCACAAGGTGGCGTACCTGATTCCAACAGAAGCTGGACGAGCTCAAAGTGACCGCAGAGGCTGGCGATAATGAGGGGAGTATAATCGAACGCATCTTTGCCGTTGATATTAACACCGTTTGATATCAGCTCCTGGCATGTCTTGAGATCTCCTTTCCTACATGCACCTAGGAACTTGGTGAAATCTGAAGTTAGGTCGAGGGGGTTCTCATCACGGAGGATTCCCTGCTGAATCAGCTTGTGCTCGTCCTTGAGCTTAGCCTCGAGCTCATATTTCTTGAGCACTCCAGCCATGGTGTAGACCGGGGTATGGCAATGAATAATGATACTACGGAATAGTTCCGACAGGAAAGAAAGAAAGCAAGCAGGCCAGCAACTTAATCCGCCCCCGGAGTACAAAGCCGGAAGAGGTCATCGGAGTTAAGCGCACCGGCACCGGGTGGCGCATCTACACCAGTCGTCACAGGGCTTATCGATAACGCCGCAGTGGGGACCCATGCCGACAAGAGATGTGCCCCGGCACCCTAACCCCCATGCAAAAATGGTTGCCCAGGCAATTGAGGTGTTGACATTTACTTTTCGGACATGGGGAGGTGTCCAAGCACTACCACCACTACCTCACCTCGCCTCACCTCGATTTCCTGATCCTGATATCCCCATTACCTCCCTCGACTCAGTCCAAGCAGAGTCCATATCCTTTCAACACAACAAACCCGACCTGGGTCGGCCGAGTCCTACTAACATCAGCAGGTACACTCACAACATCCTCGACCCTGAATGATCCTGTGCCTTTGTTTGCTTCTCCCTCAGCTTATGGATCATCCCCAACCAACCCATTGACGAAGACTGCCCGGTTCTACATCTCAACATGGTGTCGGACAGCTCTGACAAGTACGAGGTCCTCGAGAAGATTGGTACGCATAGTCCATTGTCGCCACTGCATCATTGTGTGCTGGAGCGGCCAACCATGCTGATATGGATGTGACTTCGCTGACACCATCTCGTACACAGGCCATGGCTCCTTTGGAATCATCCGGAAAGTTCGCAGGAAGGACGACAACATGGTCCTCTGCCGCAAGGAGATCAGCTACCTCAAGATGTCCCAGAAGGAGAGGGAACAGCTCCACGCCGAGTTCACCATCCTCTCCTCTCTCCGCCACCCGAACATTGTTGGATACTACAGCCGGGAGCACCTTAAGACCACACAAGACCTCCACATCTACATGGAGTACTGCGGAAATGGCGACCTCGGACGCGTCATCCGAGACCTGCATACCAAGAGTCAATACGCCGAAGAGGCATTCGTCTGGAGCATCTTTTCACAGCTCGTCACGGCCCTCTACCGGTGTCACTACGGCATCGATCCCCCAGAGGTTGGAAAAGACGTCATGGGGCTGGGCCCCTCTGCAAAGCCAAAGACTCCACCAGGCGGCATGACCATCCTGCACCGGGACCTGAAACCAGAGAACAGTGAGTGCTAGAGTATTGGGGGCATCATGACAGCTTGCTGACATCCTCTGCAGTCTTTCTCGGCGAAGACAACTCGGTCAAGCTCGGCGACTTCGGACTGTCCAAGGTGTTGACATCGCAGCAGTTCGCATCGACCTACGTTGGAACGCCGTTCTACATGTCGCCCGAGATTTGTGCTGCTGAGAACTACACGCTCAAATCAGACGTCTGGTCATTGGGATGCATCATCTACGAACTCTGCACGAAGGAGCCTCCATTCAACGCCAAGTCACACTACCAGTTGGTCCAAAAGATCAAGGAGGGAAAGGTCGCACCACTCCCGGGTGTGTACTCGGCAGAGCTCAGCGCTGTCATCCGGGACTGCTTGAAGGTCAACCCAGACCGGAGGCCAGACACGGCAGCACTGCTCAACCTGCCGGTCGTGCGGTTGATGCGGAAGGAGCGCGAGGTGGTCGAGATGAGCCGCGCACTTCACAAGCGGGAGGCGGCCCTTGCTAAGAAAGAGGAGTCGGTGAACCGACGGGCGCGCGAGATCGAAAAGCGACTACTCCGGTTGGACTCTGAAAAGATGACCATGAGGCAGGAGATCGACTCATCCCTGCGGCGGGAATGGGAGGCGAGAGCCCGCTTGGAAATTGACCGCCTGGTCAACCTCGAGATCGAACAGCTCCAGAGCAAGTACGAGGAAGAGGTGCAGGCCCGTGTGCAGGTCGAGCTGCAGCAGCACAAGAAGATGGTCTCGTTCACGAACGAGCACCAGCGCATGGAGTTCAGCTCATCAGCAGCCAAGTCCGAGTTCCCTTACTCGTCCATCGGTGCTAGCAGCAACCAGAGCGGCTTGACTGCGGGAACAGACATGACCGACTTGTCAGAGATGGGCCCAGACACACCAAAGGACGAACTGAAGAAGGCGGCAAGAACCCCCTTCGTCCGCGCCGCGACCATGTATGCTGGGCCCCTCGGCACGCCCATGGATGTGGACAACCTCTCGCCGTCCCCTTGCGCGATCGCTTCGCTGTCCCTGTCACCCCGGCGCAAGAACTCCGGAAAAGGCCCCTTCATTCACCAGCCTAACATTTTTGCGAGTGAGGAGTGGCGTAAAGTCCCCGAGATTCCCGACAACTTCGAGTCTGAGTCGGAGGACGAATCCGACGACACGCCAGCATCTCCATCGCCGACCAGAAAGGTGAAGAAGGTCCAGAGCCTCTCGCGGCCAGCGTTCCCTCACATGAAGACCGAGCCGTCAGGGAACCTGCTCAAGAACAAGCCGTCCCTGCCAGCACCCGCGAAGACCACCACCGGTCTGCCACACATGATTTCGAATCAGGAACTGCGATCTCCCGGTGCTCTCCGCGAGCGAGACTCGTCCAACCGACAGGTCTCCAAAATCCCCTCTTTTGCGAACCTGTCGGCGGCGAGCGGCAGCGACTCATCCTCTAGGGGTGGATTGTCTCGCAAGCAATCCGTGGTCGGCCAGCAGGGCAGCAGCGGTGGTCTCGTCAGCAAGATGGGCAACATCCGCGGCCGAACGCTCGTCGAGCTCTCGCAGGCGCGTGCGGGTGGTAGGGTCTTGAACAGCAACGAGAACCTGAAGCCTGCCCCGATCTGGGACCCCGAGACCGTGGATGAAATGCCCAGCCCCTTCCTGATCCGCAGCAAGCACATCCCCAAGCCCATCCCGGGACTGTGAAGAAGCTCGAGCTTGTTTGTCTGAGTTTCGGTGCAGTTGTACAAAAAGGTCCTCCCGCCCACTTGGGCATATGAACCATAATCAGCATTCCAGTCAGAATCTGCGATGCGCAATCTATAAACGGCGAGCATTCTGCAGCGGAGCACATATTTTAGTCGCAGCCACCCACAGGCCAGCATTGTCGATGGCGAGCACAGACACTCTGCATTTTCCTTTTTGTTCTCTTCTCTTTCACTGATCAGCATTGCTATGCAGGATTGGATGTCACGGTGTGGGAGGTGGTACGGGGGGGGGATACCAAGTCACTCAGTCGCCCAGGATGCCGGGCAGAACGAACTTCATTTCCTTTGTTGACGAGCATGGAAACAAGGCTGACGCTATTTACGCATGTCTTTTGAGCAACGCTTGACGGGGCCAGCCAGCGTGGGTTGGGCAGAGCAGCGACAGGACGATATACCCGCCATGTTCATGCGCCGATGTGGACGTGTCCTTGGTGGGACAAGGCATGGGAGTCCCGACGTCTGAGGCTAATTACTTTTCTCTTCCGGCTGCGCGCATTCTTTTCACGCGAAAAAAAGGGGGGCATATCTGTTGTCGACCGGCGTTAGAAGGATGGAGGGCATCACGAGCGTATTTTTTTCTTTTCTTTTTTGGGTCTCTTTTCGCGCGTGTGTGTGCTGTCCTAGATTGGATTTCCCAATTCAGCTTGATGGACTTGGTATGGTCTCTGCCAGACACGAGAAAGAATAGGCAGTACAGCCCAGCTACTGCAGCAAGGCTAGTAAGCCGGCTAGCCAGCTCATGATAAGAGAGCGGCAGCAGTGCAATTTCGATTTTCGATATTATCTGTATGTGCATATCCATGGTGATGTGACAAGACCGGTGATTTGCCCACCCATTGATGCGAGAGGACAAGGGGGATCACGACACCCCAGCCCACGGCCCCCAACAGCATTTTATCGTAATAAAAGAGAATGCAGTACGGGCTTCCACGTAATAGCAAAGGTCGTGTGCCACTTACATATAGGTAGGCCCCCCCCCCAAGGCATCACGGCCCGAGAAGGGCGACCAAAGACAAGTCTGTGCGCCCACATGCAATATCGCCAGCCTTTCCCGAGCCAGCCAGACAAGAGACAGACAGACAGACAGAAGACGCCCTCCCCAGACGCCCGCAGCCTCACGGGCCGACCGCTGCCGGACGGTGAAGTTGGTATCAGACAGAGACACTGAGAGACATCGCGGAGATCAGCGTTGGAATGTAGTAGGCCACCCAGATAACTATGTGTCCATCTACGCAACGAGCAAAAAGCCGCGGGCCCCGGCCAGAAGCCTCGTGGCTGACACTTTTTTTCTCCTTCTTTTTCTTTGGCTCTGTCTCTCATGCCCCTTCACATCGGTCGATACACCGCATCGGGCACGCGCAGGGCGAGGGGATATATTACTGTGGCTTGCAATTTATTCCCCGTGTTTTGAAAGGGCCACCAAGCAGCTGCCCACGCCGCGCCACGGCTCAACGTCCCTACCTAAGTGTGGTCCTGACCCCTTGGGCCTCCTGCTTTTCTCGCCCTGTGCTCTTTTCTTTCTTCCTATTTGTCTTTTCTTTTCCCTCCTTCTCTTCAACCTTTGGTTGGCGCCTCGGTTGGCAACTTGCTTATTTAGCCCCCCGGGTTTCATTGCCCGGCCCTGCGTTCCGCCAGGGGTTTTCTTCCTTCCCAAGCCAACATGCCCGCCGGACGGGGTGGCGCCCCTCGCCAGGCAGGTAGGGAAGCCAAAGAGAGAGGGCCACAGACGCTCGCATCTTAAGACAATGTGCGTATACCTCGTAGATCCCCTCATAAAGTCCGGTTCGGGAAGGATGGAACACGAGCCCGTGGTCTTGTCTCTTGCTTTCCCCTGCGCCGACGCGCACTTTCGAGACAGCTTTTGGGACTGGCGTCCAATCGCATCTACTGGGTCGAGACTTTCTGATGCCAAAGCAGACGTGCGTTTGCTGGTCCGCACCTAGCAGTCTTCATCCTTGCCTCGTGGCATTCCGCTCTGTGCATCATCGATAGCGACCTCCGAGTCCCATGGTTTTCGTCGCGACTGTGCCTGTCTCCGTGAAATAAAAGTCCCCGTGCCGGAGCGTTGAGGCCCTGCTCCTGTGTTAGGCTATGCTGTCACCCAGCTAGCTAGGGAGGCCATCTATACCAGATCCGATCTAAGATGCTAGGCTACAGTACCGAGGCGCTTCCCCGGTCTATTACACAAGGAGGATCACGTTGGCGGGCGTGAGGCGAGAGTAGCGCCGCAGGGAGCTTGGACCCGTGCCTCGACGAGGTGCTTCTGGAAAAAGCTGGTACGGAGATAAAGGCTGCGCCCCCCTTCTTACCAAGCTGTTGGACTGGACCACTAGTCACCGACCCTGGAACCCGGTCAACTAGCTTTGCAGCAGCGCAGGAGCCTTTGCGTGGTGGTCGATCTGCCGCTGCATGTGGGGCCCGGCCTCTGCCTGTGCCCAGTCTTGGTGGGCGCGACAAGACTGGTACCGGATAGTCTCTGTTGGTTGCTGTTGTGTCTGACTGCATGCCGTCGCCGGGACAAAGGAGGACAAATGGCTCTGTACCAGCAGCCTCCCTATGACCCGGCATCCATCCACAACTGCCACACCACATGCATTCCACACTACCCCTTGGGTCAGTGGGTGGCCCAGCTCGCCAGCTGAGCGGAACACGTCGACAAGCTCCAACGCGCGTCTCAACGCCTATCCCGGTGGTCGCCGCTGGTGGGGCCGGCTCAGAGGGCACTGCTGTCAAGGTTCCGGGACCCAGGGCGGTGGTGGTGTTGGCAAAGTGTAATTATTGGGCTCGCGCAACGAGCGAACCCGGGCCAGGCAGTCAGTCTGTCATGCTGTCGAGGTGGAATCCCTTGAGGCCGGCAGTGTTCACCGCCACAGCATGCGGGAACAGGGCTTTGAAAACACTGTGGTTGGTACCTGTCCGATGTAGACTACAGTACTCGGTAGGCCCGTCCCACTCGCCTGCACCATGTCCGCGCGGTGCTCCGGCGGCTGCAGTGTCCCCCGGGAATGACGATCACCAGCGCAGATTCAAATAAGCAAACGTGGGCTGTGCCGGCTGGTGTCCGGGACCCTACCTGCGGGGACGGCCCTCTCGGTCCAAAAATGGACAATGGGCCGGCGACCAAAGCAATTGTTTCCTGCGGCCGGACGGCAGACATTCGTCAGGTGCGTCCGCAAGCAGAAAAAGAAAAAAAGAAAGAAGAAAAAAAAAGAAGCAACTGCGTCCGACGGCAGCTGGTTAGCCCAGGAGCTGAACACAGCACAAAAGTCCCAGAGCACCGTCGCTTGGGCAATCAAAGCGTTCGCGCACTGCTGCCGTTGGTAAGCCGGTAGCGAGAGCCAGCCATTGCTCCATGTCTCGGACGAAGACCCAGTAAAGAGAACGTGGGGAGGAAGAAGCAAAAGGATACATTGCACGGCAGTACGTCAGCGGTACTTTGCAATACCTGGGGCGCCGCCGTGGGGGGCGCCAACTCGTTAGGTTGCAACGGTCGCCGGCGCTGCGAAAAAGGGCTGCCTCGAAAGGCACGCGATGTATCCACACACTCGTCCACGATGATTATGGAAGGCTTTGCAAGCACAGAGCGGGGGAGTCTGCTAGCTGTCCCGATCTGGCACGAGGCCCCCGGGTGCACTGCAACTCTGTGGACGAGAAAAGCACAACAATAACCTTATTCCAGCAGGACCCTGGCGTTGCATGTTCTGGCGGTCAGTGCTTGAGTCGTACGGGTGGGGACTGGATCTGCCTGACAGCCGAGCCGATGTACACGCATGTTGTACTATGTACAATTCTGCAACGAGGCGCTTCTTCAGATCCCCAAGGGACTTGGTCCTGGTCCTGCTGGCTGACTGTGGTCGTTAGTTCCTGTAAAATACGGGATCTGGGAGCGCGCATCATTGGTATTTAGTGTTTCATCCTGCGATGATCAACCGCGAAAATATCGAATGGACGCCCTGAGATGGTACAAGAAAAGCAGAGCTTTCGGGCTCTGGAGAGAGATTGAAATCAATAAGAGAGCACCATCCTACCGTGGGGAGCACCATCCTACCGTGGGACGCGCCTTAGCGGCTATGTCTAGTCCTCATTGAGCAACCAGCGCGTGTAAAAGAAGCAGTCTCCCGCTGTCGCTGTCAGATGGTGCTGTCACCATGTGGCTAGCCATTCGAGCCAATGCCTGCGAAGATCACCGGCTTCGATAGCACGAGGTATGTACAGGAGGACGTGCCCTGCATTTCTCCCTTGTCCCGAGAACTCACCGGTGCAACCGGTACAACGATTGGCTCCGTCCGAAGAATCCTGGGAGATGATCGGCGGAAGCGAGGTTGGCGACCCTGGTTCACATGGGCAAATAATCCTCCAGATCCCATGTGGGGTGGCAGGCAGGTGGAAGCCCCCTGGTCCAGGTCCGCTCGTGGCTCTTGTGCGGGCCGAAATTCACGTCCATTCTGATATTCTGATAGGGAAGACGTGCAGGAGCACCACCAGATAGAAGAAAGAGCGCCCTGGTTTCCATCATATGCGACGAGGCGAACATCCGTGATGGTGAGGTCAAAGACGAAAAGGGGTTGGAACCTGCCGCAGCTGGCCTGGCAGTGATGTTACATGGCCGTGAACGATGATCCGCCGGGAGATCTCTGGTGGATGCTTGGCGACTTCGCTTTCTGACCACCGGTCCAGTCCTTGGCCCCCAACGCCGGTCGCAAGTCCTTCGCGCAGACCAGATGTGATCAACTGCATGCAGAGTTTGATTAGCCCGCTTTCGAGCACGACGAAAGCCTGGCAGCTACTGTGGTAATCTATCCTCTGCCTGATGATCGCCGTTCGGGGGGGGGGTAGCCACAAGTAAGTCGCTCGGCTTCGTCATTGGGCCCATCCCACGCTACAGCGCAGTGCATCCGCCAGGCGGGAGACCAACGTGGAAATTGGGGCGGATGGGACCTGACCTGCACAGATCTCATGTTCTGACCGAAAGAACATGAGTGCGCGATTTTGCAAGCCTAAACTTGACCTCAGGCCCGCGGTGGCCACTCTTGATGTCATCCGACCTTGTTGACGGAAGGGGTGCGGTAGCGTTCCCCACGATTCCCAACGATGTCACCACGGGGTTGTCTCGGAGTGGCTCCTCCACAGGGACGCTGGACAGATTGACAGTCAGTACGTGTGGATCGAAAAGAAAAGAGCACATGCAGCTTCCCGATAAGACTTGACAAGGCAAACCGATCCACTGGGAACGCACTCATGACCTGCTTGATCCGGCTTGCGAGTCGCCGACTGGATGGATGCGCTTCCTGCGATTGAAAATCACAAACCCAGCCAGTCATGGAGCGTGGAGACGTGGTCCTGTACCCACTCATCGCTGCATTGCCCTTGTTACTCGCTCTCGCATTGGACGTGTGCAGTACGGTTTCGACCTCCGGCCCTATCAAGCTTGTTGCGTTGCAGTCAGCTGGGGGCTTGCTGCGATGGTGCCAAACGGTAATCAGCTTCGCAGGCTGCTTTTCAGTCTCGGGAAAGGTCCTGTTGACCAATCCTCAAAGTGTGAGCCAGAGCCAAACAGAAGCGGTCTTGTCTCTCAGATCGTTCGGGCATGGGTGGCGGTGGGAAGGACACCCAGGAAAAAAAAACCACGAGAAACCTAAGCTCCGAGGCGGCTCGAGGTAAGCCGCAAGGCCAACGCGGTAATGTGCTCTAGGTGAGGTGTCCTCATTTGCTGTCGACACCATCGGGCTTTAGATCAAGGCGTCATAAGTAGGCATCGGCCAGGAAGAGGCATCGTTGTCGTCCACATTAGGAGTACACCATCATTGACCTATCTGAGCACCGAATGATATGCTGAGCACAGGACCTCCGGCTCGGGAAGATCCATGCCTGGCATCCGGATGATCCCCCCCCCCTGCGGTACTGTCTGTACAAAGTAGGTGAGATAGACGCATAATGTGTCCTAATATACCAGTGAATCCAACCTATCAAAAAAAGGTTCGACATCATGGACTGCTTGATATCGTGGCTTGCTGTCTCTGAGCTGCGAATCTGAAGTGTCCAGAGTGCTACGACTGACCCGTGCCGCACGCGAGAAGAAGGGGAGTTAAAACGGTGGGCGACTCTTGAGCAACATTTAACGTCTTTCTAACGGCGAGAACCTGTATAGCACGAGAGTATGCAAAGTACACGTCCCGCAGCTAACGGACGTCGCTGAATGAGGTAGTCACAGCATATCGATAGCCTCCAATGGCTTTCGAGTTGTGTGAGTCTGGGAGCCAACGAGTGTGCGTCCGACTTCGTACGGGAACTGCACCACCCTATCAATCTCCCATGGCTGTAGTTCAGCATCTCAGTGCAAGACCAAGTGATCTTCGTGACGGAAAACAGGAATCGGTGGATGATTCCATGGCCCGTCCCACATTTTGGGAGCTCGCCCGTGAGCAAGATTGTTCGAATCGACTCCGCCCCCCCCCCCGGGGAGCAAATGAAGCCCAGAATACGGGCAAGCCGAAGTGCATCTGAGCTGATAGTACATTCCAACCAGTTGGTGTGTAATAATGCACGCACTGATTGTGCTCGGAAGCGAGGGACGGCATCCCACTTATAAGGCAGAAAGAGATATGCGGGAGATGATCAACGGCACATTGTCGTAGGCGCCCTTGGCATCCCACGCTGACAGCCTTCAGCTTCCATCCCGGGGACGAGTGCTTGCAGAAGTGAAGAACGAGGGACTGGACTCGACGCAGTGTAACAATCCATGGTATCGCGGTTTCGGCCACAGCTGATCCACTAGGCACGATTGTACCGGTGCCATGTCTTAAGGCTGGTGTGGATGGCAATGCACGACAGCACAGCGGTGTAGTCGTTCTCATGTACCGCCAAACCAAAGGCCCTCGGTGGCTGAGACAGGCTCAAAATATAGCTTCTACTTCTTCGACCCAAGCATCGTGTTGGCCACGCGCCACCAAGACCTTAACTGGTATTCCACTCGTCCCCACAGACCATGCGGTTTTGAAACATGTGCCGTGGCGGCCGTGGCGGCCGTGGCGGATGCATCTGAAGCCACCCGAGCAGCTCTGATGCAAGACCAGAAAAAGACTTTCTCTGTTTGGCTCATCGTCACTCTTCGGAAAGCTTGCGAGCACCATCGTGGGGGGCTCATCTGAGCCGGCGCGCGAAGATAGCTTTGTGGGCTAATAAACCTACGAGTCGACTGGGCTGACAATGTGGAGGTTCCAATGCAGACCGATGAAGCCAACAGACAGGCCGAAGGATCAAATCAGGCCACAATGACGCCTAGCTTGGGTAGTCCAGGTTCAGGAGGCTGCAAACCGATCTGCCAGGCCCTTGGGTTGGAGCGATCGGCAGTGGCTCGCAGATCATCGTCAGGGATTCAAATGACAACCAAGACGGATGGTCGTAAGTCATTGTCAAATCGGGCGCGCCGTTGGTCTCCAACTGCCATATGATTAAACGCCAAACTGGGCTTCCACTCGCTCAGCGTTGCAAATAGATGCACAGTACATGGCCAAATAGTGGGCAACCGATACGCAATCGCAGGCTCGGTTCGCAGCTGCAGCCGGCACACCTGCAAGGAGACAGATCTCCAGCAGGGGCTCCCTGACCGATCGCCAGAAAAGCCGAGGACCCGCTCGACAAGCTCATCCACGCCACTTGGACTGTGCACCGATCCGATTTGATCGTGGAGGAATCAGATTGACTGCTGGGAAGAACCCTTCGGCTGGAACCTCCGCATCCCATTCCACTGGGAATCAATGGCAAACTTCTCGTGAAGCAGTTTCCTTAAAGGATGCCCAGCAACAACCGCTAGGGCGCAAGGAAACGTCAGCCTACCAAGGAGCGATCGACGGTGCGCAGCCAGGAGTCAGGCACGATGTTGCAATGCCAATAAATCCGTAGCGCGCCTGGGTTCTTTTTGGGGCGAGGGGGCAACGCCGGTAGTAGCATAGTTGCAGCCGTTGAAGACTGTGTTGTGATGAGATTAATCGAGGGGCTGGGCGGGCCTGGGGAAACTTAGTTTCAGAGGCTCCAGCAGACACGTGCCCGGGACTTCCGGGAGAGGAGCTTGCGGAGAAATGCAGGATTTCTGGAAGCTCACAATTTCGCACCGTTCTCAATTAGCCTTGAGCGGCAGTGCAGGTTTTTGATGTTCCTGGACGAGTTGACTCCTAGTCTGCCCTCAGAGCTGCTTCCCCTGGTCTTTCAAGGTTGATCCCTTTTCTTTGGGCGGACTCCGATCTCGTGATCTTGATCTGATTTTTTTCTTATGAGGCTTTCGACGTGCGATCGCGTCGACGTCGAGTCAAGAACAATCGTTCCGGCTGCATCGAATTTCCCAGGGCAACAGGCAGGCCAGGGTTGTTGCGCGATGATTTGAGGCAAGGCGCGAAGCTGAGAATGGCTATAGGCGAGTTTGGCCCATCTCATCAGCCCAGCTGCCCCAGCAGGCCGAAAGTGGAAGGCCATCGTGGTACATCCAAATCTCCAGTGGCCATGTTAGGAATGATCGGCAGGTGGTCCATCATCATTTGCCTTGCAGCAAATGCGACCCGAGCCAGCCTCGTGGGCTCTTGCTGGCGGAGCCATCTTAAATTTGAATCTAAGAGGGGTGGAAGAAGTCATGATGATCGGCCCCGCCTGTCAATTTCGACCAGCGGCACCACCGCTGAAGCACACCGAGCGATGTCTCTTCAATCCCAGCCATGATTCCAAGCTTGGATGATGCTTAATACACTTATACTGTGCCCCAAATAGTCGGAGCTGGGAGCAGGATGGTTCGCAAATCATGGTTCGCAATGTCGGCTCGTCTGAAAAAAATCTACAGAGTGACATCGGCCTAAGACATGTTGGGTTAGGCGCATCCGTGGAGAAGGTTGACCCCTTTGTATTGGGATGGGAAGGCCTGGGCCTGGATATTGAGGTCGCGTGGTGATTACATCGCTGACAGCAAGGCTGAAAACGTGCGTCTCGGCAGAGAAGGGATGGGATGATGGCCGGTGCGCATTTGACAAGGAGCCAATGGACGACGACGGAAAACTGGAATCCTGGAGTAGTGATCGACAAATTCCGAAGAGGCAGGGAGGTTGTTCGAGACAAGGGCGTCACCAGAGAAGGCAAAAGGGCTGAAGGGTACTGGGCAGTCCAATTTCCGTAACAGACTGGGCTTCAGGACTGCAATGCATTTTGCCAAGCCCGGGTGGATGCCAAGGCTTCAGGGCCTGTCACAGAGAGGTCTGTGAGCCAGGACTCGAACTCAGCGAGGCAGCTTGGAGACCCTGCCACTGCATTGGAGCCGCAGGACGCCCGGAGACAGTTGCTTCCGCGCAGCACGTCGACCCTGCCAAGGGCCACAGCCGTAGCCATTCGGTCAGCGAATCCTCGGGCATGACGACGCGGGTAGGTGCGCGTGGACGGTTGTGCTTTTGCGCAGATGACTGAGGTCTTAGTCACCACCAAAATGTAGGCGTATGTCTGGACCACGCCCGGCCGGCGTCGTTCATACCGGTTGTTTTGCCCAGCGAGAGCCGAACTAGGCCATCAACAAGATCGTTACAAAGACAATGGTCCCCGACAGGACAATGGTCGCTTGAACGAAAGCCGTGCAGGCGTCACACAGCAGCCCCTGCCTCGGTATCCCATCGGCGGGCGGAACGGGGTTGCGTATAGATGGCCCACACAAAGCCCAATCACATCCCTCTTGAATGGTGGCTTCTGCGAGCCACTAACGTCTGATGAGATGCACACCTGCATGTAAGCGACCAGAGCTAAGGCGGCGCCGCGGGATCGACGTCGAGTCGCATGTTTCCAGCTTGCGCAAGGAGGCGCTATATGTGCCTTCTGATATAGGGCTCAAATCCAACACAGGATAAACCACATTCCGGGCAGCGGCAAAGTACCTGCGCGACTCCCTTTGGCTGGAAGGGACTAGGCTGGATCCTGGAAGCCGCTCGAAGATCTGAATGCCCCCCAATGGTCACGGCACTTGGGGGTCAAGTCGTGATCTCCGCGATCCTACCGATCCGAGTCGATCTCGCGCGGCCAATTGAAGCGGATCATCTTGGGCGAACGCAGTCGACGGCGGTACGAAGAAGACGGCGAGGTACAAGGCAGTAGATTGCAGAAAGGGGGTTGAAGCACCCTTGGTTACAGTAGATACTACCGGGTATGTAGCATTAGAAGCAGGTGGTGGTGCTTTCTGGCAGCGCTTCCAGAACGTGATGCTGTCGTTACGGTGCCCGTGGGCGAAGGAGAAGTGCATTCCTGACGGCAGGAAGCCTTCTGAGCACAGGGGTGCTGCACCGTTTCCTTACGCCGTGGCGCCTTCCTCTCTGAACTTCCACGCACGGCTGGCGATGACGCCGATTGCCAGTTTGGAAGGGTGTCAGACTCCCCAGACGGAAACCTTATACACATGGCAGTCACAACCGTCGAGACAGTCAGACCAGATCTGCACCTGGACGGATGCATAGAACACGTCGAGACGAGGCACGGCCTGCATTGCCCAAACCTCAGCAGGAAGCTTGGAAGAGCCGGTTGTCAAAACCGTGCCGTCCTCACCTATGCTCTGCCAATGTCTTGGCCACGCTCGCCGATCATCGCCAGTCCACACCGCAAGGACGCATTGGAAACTGGAAGCGTGTCTGCGCGGGCGGGCGGGCGTGCACACTGTGCCTGACGGTCTCGTTCACGTGCCTGGTGTCATGTCCATGATCATCATGTCCACTATCATGTGCAGGTCCATGTATGGGTTCGTGTCGTGTCATGTCAGCCGAAGTCAATGGCCTTGCCGCCGACCCCACGATGGGATGGCATGAGCATTGGGATGCATTGTGCCGCTGTATCAACTCGTCTTCGACAAGTCAGCATTGGACGAAAGACGTCAGAGTCGATCATCCAGCAACAACAAGCCTTACAGCCCGCGCCCGCCTTGTCGTCCTCAGACCTTGCCCGTCCCAGAAGTGGCCATGCCACCTCCAGCCTGGGGAACGGAAGCCTCGGAACACAAGGCCAATCTTATGCCTTCTGCCCTCCGCAACCCACCCGGAGGCGACTCGTCGACTAGACACACCCTGCCCAACCCCTGCCGTCCACGATGACCTCTTCGTTTCTTCCCCGTCGATCGCGGGGCCCCAATTAAAGCATAATCGACCCGTGTTAAGGGGGCAATAGAAGGGCACCCCCCAGAGGATGGCAGGCCCCAAGACATCAGTCGGGACATGCTGGCTTGAACCTTCTTCTTCCTCCTCTGTTGACCTGTGTTTCCCAAGTCTCGAAACTCGGCCGGCCGTTTCTCGAGGAGAAAACATTAGCCTGGGTTAAGAGCGTTTGAGAGTTGGAGGGCCGCGTCTCATCACTGCCCCCATGCGGGTCATCACCTACCACGGTACCGTACCGTAATACGGAGATCAGAGCCTCAACCAAATTTCCATCCATGTGGAAATCCACCCACGCTCACTCAAGCTTAATTGTACCCCGTGGGTGGGAACTACCGTTTTCTCTCTCGCATGGGACGCACCGGTCAAGTCACGAACCCTACCGCTTGATCACCACTCATGCACAACGGATGAATGATGAGGCCCTGGCTGCAGTGTCCAGGTGCCGCGCGCCACCTGCACAGAATCATGATACTGCAGGTGCGCCGGTGGCCGTTGTAGGCTTTTGCCCCCGTTGAATCTGCAACTATCATGGCATTTGCGTGGGGGATGAGACCCTCTAGTGCACGCAGAGGCGCTCCGGGCCCCTCAGCAGTGGCAGCGGAATGCATCATGCAGCACATCCGTAACTCACCACCCTGCGACGCGTTTGCACAGCTATGTTTGCGGGCCAGGAGAATTTGCCGTCGATCCTTCGCTCCACCAGCATCAGATCCGACAATCCGTACCAAGCAGACCTCATGCTCTCGAGCCCTCCCCCAGCCTCGAAGAGCTGGGCGGCGGGTTGTGGGCTGTGGGCTGTGGCTGGAGGGCCGGGGGGGAAGACCAAGTCGCCAGGCAGAGACAGGGCTGAAGTTCTGGAACGGCGACAGCGGTCATCCGAACGCTGGGAGGAGTACGTCTACAGGTTTGAGATGACAGCTTTAGTAGGGCAGGACGGCATTGAGATGGCTAGTCAATCCGGTCGCAGCCCAAGCCCATACAGCACCGATGAAGCTTTTGGGGCCTCAAACATTATCAGGCAAATGGACAATCCGGTCGCTGCTCGTCTCAAGTGTGTGCTGGTTGGGACGGGATACCCCTGCCGTCCAAGCAGGGTCTCTCACAGACTGTCGTCGAACTTGGGACTGCGGCAGCGACACCGCATCAGGCAAGGTGGCCCATGACAGCGCCCTGCGTTCTACCCTTTCGGGCTAGTCTAAACGTTGAAAGTCGCTTGGCCCGGGCACGCTGGATGGACGAACGTATGAACGAGTGGGTGGATGAGTTCGTCGCAACTCGGCGCCTCTGCCAACCTGATGCCGTGATTTTCGCCCTCACCCTCTGTGCCCTCCGCCTCCCCCCCATCCCCATCCGAGCCCACTACTATGGCACACGTTGCTCTCCATCAAATGGAGTCAGCTTGGGATGATCTTACATGTTCCTGGCCACAGGCAGAGGTCGGGTTGGCGGGCAGCCGTTTGGTTCCCAGTGTCCGGGAGCGGGTCCAGGGCAGATCCTTGCAAGTCATGTTCTTCAGACCGATCTTCTTCTCCCAAGCTCCAGGTACTGCGGTACATCAGGTACATCAGGTACATGGGGTACATCATGGCCGACCCCCGGCAGCGACCATGACACTCGACCGCTTCGTCGGACCCTTGTCTGCAGACAGTTCCCCACCACCCTTGCCTGCGATCGTGGCAGCCAGGGGCTGTCGGCAGGGGGTGCAAGGACGGGTCCGCCATGCAAGAGCACCGCTAAGGATCACCCCGATCACGTCCCGAGTCAGAGGGAACTCGAGGGTACTCCTCGTTTACGCACGAGTACCTTGGGACGCCGCCTGGCTGAGAATCCCCTCGGTCCAAGGCCTTGTCGTAACCTCACAGCACAGAGAGGGTGACCCACACATAATTTGTGACAGCTGCTATTGCGGCATCCGCGTCCAGGGATCAACGGTCATCGATTTGCGCTTGATCGTCCCTGCCTCTCTACTTCGGGAGATCTCATTAGCATGCCTCTCTGCCCTTGAACCTGCCCTGCCATTCCCACATCGGGCTTGTCTTCGTCGTCACCTACATAAGATATCCACCACTCCCACATTCTGTCCACGGCACTCGTCTTGTCCCTCCAAGCATCTCAGCATAAACATACATCAGCCCCAGCATCAAGTGTCCCTCTCGCAGATCTGGTCGCCATCTCTCAACCACTCCATCTTACCTTGGATAATATTAGTCTTATTGTTTCCTTGCTGCGACCCGTACACAACAAACAGCCCCAACTTCACCTCCGCGAGGGAAGCATATTTTAATCACAATAGAATGGCAACAATGATGATGTCGAATCACTACGCCTCACAGCCCAGCGCACACTACGCCTACGGACAACCTCAGGGCCCACCATCGCCCCCAATGGACGAGACATCGAAGTGCTCCCTGCCCTCAATCTCCAATCTGCTTGGTCTGGCCGATGGAGGGTCGCCGACTACCGAACACTCCCCGGCGTCGCAACAAGGTAAGAGGCACCGACGCGACCAGTTTCAACGGCCACTGACATGCCGGCCAGCTTCATCGCACAAAACCGATGCTCGCCCGGATTCCTCGCACTACAATAATGTCGCTGCCCGCAGCGGTGCGCTCCCACCGACTCCGCCAATGTCTTCTGATGCTTCATTCGAGGGTTACCACTCGCCTTCGACAAAGTCTGTGAGCCAACTATCAGCGGCATCAAACTACTTTTACGACGCGGCACCTGCAATGGCTCATGTGGAGCCAGAGGCTCAACGCCAGCAAATGGCCCCCCGCCTCCCGATCCATGCGCCCTCCTACGCGCAGTCTGCCTTCGCAGCCTCATCATACATGGGACCACCCGCCATGGCGTCTTACTACCCTGCCATGCAGCCCACTCCCCCACCACAGCCTCAGGTCTCGGGGCTCTACTATCAAAGGCCACTACCTCATGTAAGTGACCGCGCATCCGGTCAGCCAACCCGAATTTCAAGCTCACATCCCATCCAGGCCTTCCCTCCCATGCCACTCGGCGTTGCGATGCCCTCGTCTGGCTCGAACCCCTGGCAACACCACCACTATATCTCGCCGTCTTCAGCAGCCTCCTTCCCCCAGTCCCAGGACCGCTACATCTGCCAGACCTGCAACAAGGCCTTCTCCAGGCCCAGCTCATTGCGCATTCACAGCCACTCCCACACCGGCGAGAAGCCTTTCAAGTGCCCTCATGCCGGTTGCGGCAAGGCCTTCAGCGTTCGCAGCAACATGAAGAGACATGAGCGGGGCTGCCACAACTTTGAGACCAGCAGCAACGGATCACCCCTGATGTCATAGAGAGGAGGAGAAAAATAATGTCTTGCCGCAACGACAAATTCGATTCACAAAAGCTTATTCAACTACGTACATTTAATTGGTGCGCCACAAGTCACGACGGGTACTTTTCAAAGACGCGATGATCAGACGGACGAATACCTCGCGGTATGCTCTTTTATGTGCAATACCTGGCACGGGATGGCCAAATTGGCACTGGGGGAAAGGCTACTTGGAATGATACCAATTCTTCAACAAACGGGTTTAGAGGAATACCCTCGCCCATCACAAACTGGGGGAAGGTGTGGGGTTTGAAGAGGCCCAGGACGTCTCGACAAAACATTCTTTGGTTTTCCCCCACGGTATAGGCGTTGAGTTGGGGTTTACTGTCCGCGTCTTCGCGCTTGCTGGGAGCATTTTCACGGGCGCTACAGGGTCTATTGTTTTCTGGACGAAAGGGGATACGGTGAAGAGGGCTTGTTTCCCCCCCAGGGCTGGTGGACAAAATTATTCCCACGCGAGGACGACTCGCTTACACTATAACTTATTGTATATTCCCCATGTTACGGTCTATGTCGATAGATCAGATTTGCTCAAATGTGAGCTTTTGTACGATACTCTCTACCCGTGGAAGAGGGTGGGAGGACTCAGGCGGTACGTTAGGTACCGCACATTTCTGACAGGCTGGCAAAGCTTAAAAGACAAAGCTATCAATTGGCATTTCAAAGAACAAGTCACTGGTCATCAACATGAGTTTTCCCCACAGTGAAGTGACTGCTGTCTCGTCCTCATCCCGCAGGTCAACAAAATCCCGGGACACCGCTCCCGCCAACAAGCCAGGAGAGTTATTCATGAGTCGCACGCAACTATACTGCACAGATCATGTAACTCACGATCACAAAAGTCTGTCTCGACGGGTACTCGCGCACCACCACCACCAGGGCCACCCGTCATCACAATAGACTTTCCGGGTGGGACTTGGGGCGCCCGCCCGCCCCTGTCTCTCGGACTCGTGGCCTCCTGGCGATGAACGAGCGAGTGGGACCCAGCCAGGGCTGGAATCCGCGGTGATGAGCGCCTGGATCGACTAGAGTCGTGCCGATTCAGACGGCTGATCGGGGTGGGGGGGGGTGGTTGGGCGCAGGAGAGCGTGTGGGTATGGAAAAGGTATGATGAGCCTACACTACGTGTGTGATTGTGCGTGGGTACGCGTGTGGGAGTTTCTCTCTCTCTCTGTGTGTGTGGGGTGGGCCAGCCGGGGAAGCCTTGTTTGGTTCAGCCCTCTGGAAATTCCCCGGTGCTCTTGCTCTGTGTGGTTTCAGTTCTTCTCTACCTATGGTGTGTTTATCTGCGGTGGTGGTCTTTTCTTGTTTATGGGGATTTGTCATTGATACTAACTTGGAAGTACAGTAGCGGGTTTAGTGGTCGTGAACCGTAGGTAGTTAGCCCACACCCACACCCACCCTCGCGATCCCAGACTTCCCCCAATCCACCTCCTCGACGACCGACAAGGTTTGTCACCGCCTCCCCCAGATAGACAACGCCAACGCGTCGTATGCCTGACTGGCTGAGCGACTTGCTACTGTAGGTCTCTGGCCTCTGGGCCCCCCTTCCCTCCTGCCCGTCACGAGTGCGTGCTGCTGGCCTGCCTCGTGGCGGCCCCGTCCCCACAAGGAAATTGCCGCATGGCCAAGCCTTCGGGATCGTCCTCCAAATCAAGCCAGACCGGCGATCGGCGACTCAAGCACGCGGGCTATATTAAAAATTAATGTTCCGGGTGCCTGTCGCTGCCGTCACAGTGGCCGTCATTGCGTACCTCTCCTCCGTAGCAAGGCCCTAGCTCTCCAAAACAGCGCTCAGCGCGCGTTTCTAGGCGTCAGAATTGAGATTGTTTGTGCGTAATATAGGGGCCCTCGACTGGCTATACTGCCACTGACTTGGTGATATGGTGTTTTAAGGTTTCCGCCCTGCTCCCGTCCGTGTTTCTGGAATGCCCATGTTGCCGCGCGAATAACCTACAAGCTGCCCCTCCCCCTTCTGGGTTTTTGAGTTTTGCGTGTTCCCTCTTCCGGTCATGATCGCCCATGCGGCGGTGGAGCTCGCCTGGAATCGTCCTGGGACTCGACTCGGCAGCGCCCATCGACCAGTCTCTACTCACCTGTCCCACCGTCCCTTTGGCCTATCCGGACAGCACGGCTTCGGGGACAGCTTCAGCCTTCAGCCCTCTGCGTCTTCCCTCCGCTCAGACCCACTGACCACACCTGGCCGACGATCTTTGTTGTTGTCACTTGTCATAATCAAGGTTGGTTGACTCGCTCCAACGCATCTGCGTACCCACCCGGGCCCCTCATGGCCCCCCTCCTGGCTGCCTCGTGACTGTATGGGGACGGGGTCAGCCACTGGCCGACGATCCTGATTGTGGGAGCTGTCAAGTCTCAGCATGATTATGGTTTCGGATAGGGGACAGCTGGCGAGTCGGCGTCAAATCCAGCGCCCGAGGGGGGCCAGGTTGGTTAGAGTTTATAAACCACATGCCCGTTATTGCAAATCCTGCAGATCCCAGTTATTGCAACTTTGGTCGGGACGGCGTGGAGCTTTGCAGCCCAGAGTGGTATCGAGAGGGTCCGGAAGCAACGTGGCTCGCTGAGGCTACGCTAGCATCGCAACTGGAGAACGAAGGCACGAGGCAAGGGAAGGAAGCTCGAGCTCGATACAGATCGTCGCAATCGGCGGACCCTTGCGGCAATCTAAGGTTCCCACTAAGTCGCCCTCCGTGGGACCTCGACCCGAGTCGGGGGGATGGGGCTGCGGGCTGTCGTGCACGCCGACGTCTGCAAGCCCGCCCGCTGCGGCTGTCGTGGTGCTTGTTGTTCCTGTGGCCCAACGCCCCGTATTCGGGCGGTGGGCGCTTGGGAGGGTACCAAAGGAGCGGCCAGTCCAGTGTTTTTCCCCGACCAAGGCTCCAGCACGCGTATCTGTACGTGTAGATTTTTTTTTTCGACGAAGCGGTGTGCGGTGTGCGGTGTGCGGGTCACGTCCTGCGTACTGCGTACTGTGCGGCCAGAGGTGTGAGTGCGGAAACGAAGCCTTGCCTGGTATGCATTCTTCCTGTTCTGTTTCCCATCCAAGCTACGACAAAAGGGGTTTCCCCAATACGACCAGCAGAATCTGCCTGGGCCCATCTTATCCTGGTAGTGACAAGTCGGTTGGCGGCAACGTTGTCAAGTGTTTCCAGAGCTGGGCGAGACCAGGTGGGACGTTGTGCGACTCGACTCGAGCCGAGTCAAAGAAAGTTAAGCCTCAGTTCGCGAGATGACCCCAATTACAAGGGCATCATGCGGTTGCGGGCGCAGCTCGCCGGTACGCTTTGATGAGATCGCGGGCGACGTCCACTGGGGCGTCGATGCCGTCTGGGAGATGCCTGTCTGCGGTCCGGGCCTGCGACACGTCAGTTCCCAGGGACAGCAGGCAGAGGAAGAGGTGACCTCGCATTGATTTATGACAGAGCCTAATATCCACCTGCCCAGGCAGCCCAGGCAGCTACTGTGGTTGAGGGCGTAATTTTTACCCCCCTGCTTTGTACCTCCAGGGGGCCCTTGTTCTCGCCACCATACTAATTCTGGTGTAATGCGAACTTTTTTCTCCATACCTATGCAACTAAAAAACTCCTCGCCGATACTTAAAAAAAAAGCCAACTTGCCTCCATCACCACCCTTATCGCCTTCAAAATGGCACGCCTAAAGGGCTCCTCTATGCATTAGCTGACCTCTGATGATAAGAAGCTTATCTATAACCTTTATTTTAATGGAAGGCTATCCTGAGCTGAGATTTATATACGCTGTGAGAAGCGATTCACACCCTTTTAAATTCGCTATGCCCTCCGATTAAAAGATGACGATACCCATATAGATGCTCGTGGAAGACGCCTTGTTCTCTCGGAAGAGTAAATAAATCGCTTACTTGTATATATCACTGGCTTGAAGATAGGCTATTGGGCTTTGTGGGCACGTTTAGCCCTCCTCTCATTTATTATTATGGGCATCTAAGTTGGTATTTATTGTATATAGTTAATGCTTTATCGTCTAGGCTATAATCGCTATGTTGCCCGTTGGAAGCCGTTAATCACTGAGAAGAACCGCTGAATATAACTTTAATAGGCTTGTGATTATAAGAATTAGACTGCTGAGCAGTAGGCTTAAGTGCTTTGGATAAATGAGATTTGGGTTACTGGAGGTTCTTATCGGAAGCAATATGTTATATGCAAAAAAGAGGAGATTTGGAACCCTGATTGCATTGTTGAAAAATACTAAAGAAGAGGAGGTTGGATATTCTAGGGCTGCTTTTTAGGTATCCCTGGTTATTAGAAGGGTCCCTCTTTCTTTTGAGAGAAGGAATGGGGTATAATTATAGAAGAGATGTATCATTAATATATTATATCCCTTATTAATAGCTAGATTATGATATGCCAGTGAGAAGGCTTAGAGCTGATCCTTATATAGGATGGCGTTAGCGCCCATTTAGCCTTAGGTACGCTTAAGGATTTACGTGATTGAGGAGTGATGATAATGGAGTGGCCACCCTTTAGCCCTAACCTTAACCCAATCAAGATAGTTTAGTATAAAATAAAGGACTATATTGAGTAGAAATATGGCCATATTGAGAAGCCCTTATATAATTAATTATGGTAATGGGTATGAGAAGCCTGGGATTAGATTAATGATAGCCTTATTGAAGATTTGCTAGCTAGTATGCCTAAACGGTGTAAGGACGTTATTATAGCAGAGGGCTGGTATATAAAGTAGTAGGGAGAAATATTAAAGAAAGTATGTTAGATAGTAAAAATACTCTTGGAAATAGCTGTAAATTGCCCTAAATAGGTAAATGGTACCCTAAATGACTTAACGGACTTGGCATTGTCTATTTATATATGAAATGGGTAGGGATCGGCAGGGTGTGGGTCCGGCGTAATATGGCAGGCGTGTTTTATTTCCTGGGGGCACCACAGTAGATGCTATACCATGTGGCCTAGCAGCAGTCGTCGAAGTCGTCAAGGGCAGTCGACGCCGTTGGACGCCAGGATGAGACGGCGCCGCTGTTGGCGCGAGTGGCGTCAAACGGTCGCTTGTTCACATAGTGGGAAAGGTAGCAGGGCATTAGTGTGAGCCGAGAGCTGAGATTGGCTGTTGGAGGTGGAAAGTACCCTCTACATCAGAGTCCATGTGTATCCAGCACAAGACGCAGGTACTGGGGACCTGGTCGGTCGTGACTGCTCTTCTTGTCACAGCGCGCACCCAGGTAGGGAGTGCCCGTCGTTGCTGTTTTGGCTATGCCCTTGTTGCAGCAGGTGCCTGGGTGGGAGGACCCCTGTTCCTGCAGATCACTGCCATATACGAGTCCAAGGAAGGTCGGCCTGTGAGCTCTGCACCAACGTGGTTCTATGCTGCGCGGTAGAGTACCTCATATCTATCCCACGTACACTACACCCTCCTACTCCATGGTGGACTGTTGTACGGGAGATGCCAGCTATCTGGACGTGAGAGGGCACATGTGCCCATAGGTGCACGGCCCGCAAGCTGCGGTGGATAAATGCAGCAAAGATGCAAGTAGGCCATTGTACGTGCGTGCGGCTGCGTCAGGCGCTCGTGGTTGGCGCCGTATTGCGTGCATGAGGACCTGATCTACACAGTAACAAGAGGTAGTCAAGGCGCTTGGGTATGTGGCCGACTACACTATAACTTATACGCGCGGGTTGGCTGCAACAGGTTCCGATATACATATTGGAAATGGCCCTTGCCGTCTCCATATTTCCCATGCTGCAGAGCCCCGGGGTGCATCCTCCCCGCCCAATCACCGTGCCAAGATCACCACTCGCTTGCGGATCACCGCAGCAGAGCAGCAGAGGCCGCGGCCCTGCTCGTCTATTTCGAAAACAGCCAAAATCAACGTCAACCCAACACACAAGACCCGACTGTGCAGCATGCAGGCATGTAGTAGTAGACTATACTGTCCGTAGTCTATCCCCTCGACCGTGCATGCTGCCTCCAAGACATAGAAGACATAGCAACCGGTTTCCCAGTCTTGACCACGCCGAATACGTCTAGTCCCGCGCCTTCCTCGTCATCACGCCACCCCTCGTCGCGCTGCTATCTGATGACGACCGACTCAGGTATGACTTTACGGTGAACCTTATCTCCAAACCCTCCCAGGACTCTCGCGGCAGTGGCACTGACGCTGGACAGAGCCTCAAGACCTACCGCGGCCGAGTGAAATGGCGTCGGTGACGGTGGTCGGTGGTCGGTGTGCGGGTGGTCTGAGCCCCTCCCCCATGTTTCATCTCAGCCCCGTTGTTTCAACCAGAAGCGGCTACCTGATTAAACCACACCGGACGAGGCCACGAGCAAGATTCAATGCTACCACACAACGGCCGCCCGCTCTGATGTGTGCTCGCCACCGCGAACGACAGCCAGACTTCAGATGAGACGACGTGCATATCAGCCTACTCGACTTTGCATGGCTGCATTAGCCGTCGCCGTCTGTTCTCGCCGCAGTCCCGGCTCGAACTGCTTGCTCTCAGCCATGGGTGCACATGCGCCCTGCCCTCAGGAAGGCAGCAGCAGCAGCTCCAGCTCGGCCAGGTTTCCGCCCTGCATTGATGCTGGGCTGTTCTGTCGCCTGGCCCTGAGTCGTCGTCCTCCCACCTCGCCCTCACCTGGCCCGACCACAAGCCCCCATCCAGCACGTACGAGGCAGCGGCCAGGATGGGCTTGCGCCAACTTCTTGTTATTAACTTTGGATGGGGCCGCTGCACCGCCAGCAACCGAGGAGGCCAAAGCGCTGCTGCAAGCCCCCGAGCTCCGCAATTGCTACGATGCCAGGGGCCTGAGGGCTTGTCCACGCGGCTGGTGACACGTGACGATGCTTCCTGACAACTACTAGCACACTTAATAGCAGTACTACTGCATAGCACAATCGCGCTGAAGCTTGCTCCTGCGCCGGGGCCGGGGAACCAGGGGGTCAGGTCGACCTCGGAGTTTCTCTTGTCCCAGCGTGCCCCAGGCTGCTCGACAGACTTTACACCAGCGCTCTCGTCTGAAGGATCAGATCATACCAGTAGACTAAGCAAGGCCAGGCCGTTCGAAATGCCACCCAAGATTCGCCTTTGGATCTCGGCTGCCCTGTACGACTGAACCTCCAACTTGGCAGACTGCCTAGTGGTGCGAGTCCACTGGGTGGTCCAAGAGACCCGAGAATCAACCGACAGCAAAAGAAGAGTCCATTGGGTGTCTCGTTCCTACGGAAAGTGGGCAACCGCCTCAGTCTGTGCACCTCCTGCAGTAGTCTCGGCGAGGTCAGTGATTCCCGAGGCTGTCGCTGCGGTAGGACGGCTGTCAAGTTCCAGGTGGACTGTCCCAGGAAAAGGGTAGAGACCCGTCGCTAACTATATGCCAAGAACCAGTCAACATGTCACTGGAAAAGGGAAAGAGAAAAAAAGGAGAGCACAGGCCACAAAGATCGCCACGAGCCGCCTATTCGGTGCCCACCTGGGTGCCCGGGGACGTGTAGTTCGGCCAACACCTTGTGGCCTTGGGATGTTTTAGCCTCTTCTTGGACTTCTCTGCGATGCCTTCATGCCCCAGCATATGCCCTGGCCACACCCGTGTCAAGCAGCCATGAGCCCCCGGCCGTCGGGCCGGACTCAAGTGAGTGAGAGGGCCCTGACAGTACCAGGCGTGACGAGCTGGTACGCAGAGAAGCTTGAAACACGGTTCTGCTAGCAGGCTAAGCCTTGCCTCCCATCCTGAAGGCGGGCGCGTTTCAGTTATGCTGGGCCTTGCAGATCCGACTGAGCCCTATGAAATGGCCGGGGTTCAGGGTGCCCAGCGGGTACATGTCTCTTGGAGGCAGTGACTTTGACGACAGGCTGGAGGAACATCATATGCCGCTGTCTTATTGATGCGTCCCAAGGCTTGGAATCCGCCTCAAAGTGCCCAGCGGTGCATTATCAAACACCGCCGGAATTCGGGATGGTGTCCCTGATCTGTAGCTATGTGGGCGTTAGCAGCGTTCATCCTGTGGCATCGTCGTCCGTAGGCATGTTGCGACGATAACCTGTCGTCCTGACTCACGAGGCTGCCAATCTGTCTCTTGAGCCTCTCCGATCGGGGCCCGGCAGCTGCCGCCCAGACAACCAGCCTGGCGAGCCACACGACTGCCGCTTTCTCATCCCATCTCTGCGCAGCCCAGGCCGCCTTTCACGCACGCGCCTTTTGGTCATACCGCAGGCTGGCGTCTGGCAGCCCTGCCCAATCTGAGACAAGACAGTGGAGCCAGCTGAGGCCAAGCTTTCGGGAGCAGCACTTAAGCTTACCTCGAGGAGTCTTCCCCCCTCCCTTGCTACACCCAAGTGAGTGAGTGTCAAGGGTCTGCCAGGGCCACGACCTGTTTGCTGATGTGTGGTCACCGCGTCGTGGCCAATGCCCCATCCACAGATCTGCCCCCATCCTCCCCCATGGTGTTTCGTCGACGCGGAGTTATCAGGGATTTCCAAGGCAGGGACCCATCAACAGATGCCCTGCTGAGAATCAGTTCAGGATCACCAGGATCGTCCGCGAATCTCGTCGCTGAGGCATCATTGCGCATCACAAACTGTTGGCCACACGTGTGCAGATGTCCAGCTCACGTTGGTACGGTAATATTACAACAAGGCTGGCTGAAATCCGTGCGAGGCTCGAGATATGGGAGATCGAGCATGATCAACGAACTCACCTCTGCCAGTGCCATCTCGAAGTCTGCTGCCCGGGAGTTAGCTTCCTTCACACCATCTCTGCAACCTTCACCGACGGACGGCCATTGCATTATTTACGATTTCATCCCATCGTTTTGCTTTGCCTCCACCGTTGCGGCATGTCGAAGATGACAGTTTTCTCCCCAGATGACAGCTGCCTCCAGGGGACCGTCTCTCGGAACTCAGCTGATCCGGAGCATGGCAAGCCCTGACAGATCCGAGACTCGTCTCCTGTCCGCCCTGGCCCTGGCCCACAGGCCGATCTGAGACCGCCTGCCCGCTGTGGGGATCCTGTTCTGTTCTGTTCCGTACCGTCCTGTACATGTGGGTTATACTACACCGGGCAAAAATGTCATTAATGGTGGTAGTTGTGAGCTGCTTGCCATAGCAGGCATTGCAGCACGTGCCCGTCTCCACTACAGGGAGTGATCGTCTGGACGGCTGCCCGGCGGCGGGGCGTTTGAAGCGATGACGTGGATCTACCTCAGGTCATCCACCCCCTCCCCTTCTTCCCCTTGGGAGGATGCCCAGCGGTGAGGGTGCACCAAGACGGGAAGGGAGTGCGTCGTGACAAACGGCCCTAGAGTCGCGATTTTCTAGGTAGGGACCCCGTACATCCTCCCGCCCATGGCCCTGGAGATCAAAAAACACAGTCCCACCCCGTATTCGCGTCCCCCAAGGGTGGCCGGGCCCCAGTCGGCCCCTGCGACGTTCGAGGACGCCCCCAGAATTAGAACTCGTCCCGTTCCTGCGAAATCAACAGATCCACAGCGGCCTGTAACTGCACAACCGCCGGCGGAGGGTGAGTGCCCATGACAATGACATCACGGGGATAAGTACCCTGAGAGTGGGCGAGGTGTGCGTGGATCGCACGTGTGTGGCTCCTCCGATGTTTAAACTCCTCTTGGGTGAGACGATGGGATGAGATTGCGCCCTCGTGTACGGGGTTTCCGACCGAACCCTTTCGTGCTGGGGCTCTCGTGTGTGGGACTGGCTCTTGAGGGATGGAGGGGCGGGAGCGCTTCCATCCGTGTTCGCTTCTGCCTGGGCGCGACGGGGGGCTTGATGATCGCAACCCTGGTATGTTCGGGCGCAGGTACAGATCATGATCTGCGGTACCGTGTCTGCGAGGGGATCGTCTGCGGCTGAGTCTGGCGGATCTGGTTGAGACTAAGGCATGGGGCTTCCTCGAGTTGTGGCCTAGAACAGTGCGGTCTTGGTTGGATTTCAGACGCAGAGCTGGTAAGTTGGTCATGGAAAGGGCTACAGGCAGGGTGTATGGTATTGAACTGGTGAGAAGACGCTCTAAGCCGTGTCGTTGCCAAGCCATGTTCAGGAACCAGCTTCGGTTAACGACGACGCGAATGATATATAACAGTCATAAGACATGCTTTTCAGCAGGAGTAAAAATCGCCAATATTCTAGAGACTGTCCTCAATACATATGGTATACATTCCACATGCTCAGTCGGGACCTAGCCACAGGTTTGTACCTGTGGCTGATCTGGTGAGCCCATCCTCATGCTGCCGGATGGAGTCATAAGTCTGGAAGTATCACAACCACTGTACGAAGACAATCAGGTTTTTTCAGAAAGGGGGCAGAGACATTGTTGAATTTGTCCGAAGTACGGTAGGGAATCATTTGGCACTGACTGTGACCTGTACCTGGCGTCGTGCCGTGAATTAGCACATATGCCCCGTTCTGTCCGTCTACATATCACAGGATCGGTCGACTCTATTCACTTCGCTCATGTTCGCAGAGGGATCATGTCGCCAAACCAGAGGAATAGGTCAATCGATATTCTTGATCCCCGGACATGTCCAGCTCACCGAGCCCGAATGTGATGTTTCTTCGCGCCACCATGGACCTCCCGCCTCCGATTCTTCTTCGCGAGACCTCCCGTCTGGTCGGGTCAAATGCGGGCATGCCAAATTTCACATCCTTCCCAAAGGTCCAGATGTCCCTTCTGATGTGCTTTGTCCTCACCGTAACGAAGTGGTGACAGCTCGACCTGTGAGAACAAAGAGTGGCCATGAGGCAGATAACACGCAGTGGACTTAGAGAAGCTGGCTCGGTTAGCACCACAGCACATCGACTCGTGGAAGAGTGACCTGTGAGGCCGGACCAATGCAGGGTTTCTGAGATGACGCTATTCACACCTGTAGAGATGATGCAGCAGAGGGAGGCGACGAGACCGAGACACGGATGGTAGAGCTGCTCATACATTATAACCTAGTTCTGAAAACCAGCTCCAGGATAGTGATACTTTTGTCGTGTCTACCCAACCACAGCGACCTAGATGACTCATGGAAATCCGAGTATCGCCTTTCTTACACCTGGCGCCTTCTGACCACTGGATCGTCATGTACATCACGTCAAGACCATCCCATCCAGCCTCGTCGCGGAGGTCCTCTCGTTCCTCCGCCTGAAATATCTCGTGGCGGCCGCCTCCCGGACCCTGGTCTCGGCGTCGAGCTTCTCCTTGGCCTGGCGCGCCAGCTCCTTGATGAGGTGCCGCGTGCTCTTGGTGAAGATGTTGTACCACGAGGCGTGCGGCTTACACCTCCTCCGGTCGCACATGCCCGCCGTGGCCAGGGTCCACTCCCTGCCGTCCTCGACCTCGGCAGCGGCGGCCTTCATCACCTGAACCTGCTCCTCCGTCCAGCCGCCGCCTGTCGCGAGGCTGTTGTTCTTGTAGATGGCCTCGCCCTGCGCGGACTTGACGAAGACGCCGAACTCCTCTGGGCAGCCGACCAGGTCCAGCCTGGTGTCGTACCCGCACACGTCCTTCTCGACCAGGCCCTCAGTGATGGCGGCCTTCCGCCGCTCGTTGGCCAGGTCGAGGAGCTGCTGCATCTTCTTGTTCAGCACGATCTCCTCGGCTAGCGCGTAGCGGTCCGCGGCGGATGCAGCCAGGAAGGATTGTTCCTCCGACGTGAAGACGAGCGTCTGGTCGACATGTGACCAGAACTCATTAGGTACGGCTACAAATTTGATCGTTAGTGTCCATCCGTAAACATCATCCCGCACCCATCGAATTCATCTGCCTGGGATTGAGCAAAAACAGCAGGTTGGATGTTCTCACCAAATGGCTTCTTGCCGAGATGCCACGGCTCTTCACCTTCAAAGGACTTGTGCACTGTGGACACGTTCAACAGCCCCATGAACTTTTCCCTCGTAAGGTCCGCTTCCTTGGCCCTCAGACTCCGGTTCTCGGGCAGCGACCTGACCAGCTGCTCCCACCAATCCTCGACGTGCTTGTCGCTGCAGAACACGCTATACTCCGCGTCACCGCGGATATCGTCGTATATCCTCGCCGGCCTCCAACACCCCTCAAGACTGCACGTCTTCTTGTATCTGGTGACGTTGATGCCCTGCCTGTCTGTGCAGCCAGGGCACACATAACGCTGGATCAGGGCCTCGCCGATCGTCTTATCGATGTTGACGCACTCCCCATGAAACCAGTCGTCGCACATATCGCAGCTGATCATCCACCTGTGGTCGTCTGGCCCCCGGCAGATGCAGTAAGGACCGTGGTCCGACTCCTCCTCGTCGCTGGCCCCTGCCTCGCTGGATGCCAGAGCCCCCCCTATCGGTGATGAGGCTGACGCTTGAGAGGCTGTGGTGGTGGTGGTGGTGGTGGTCGTCGTCGTTGTTTTCTTGGCCCGGGATGACGGTCCAGATTTGCTACCGCCACGCGACTTTCGACCACCCCGAGTCCCGCTGCCGGTGGTCTTCCGAGCATTTTTCTTGACGATCTTAGCCGTGCCTTTCTTGCTGGTGGCCCTGGACGTGGGCCCCAGCTTGGCATCCGACTTGTCGTCTGGTGTGGCATCCACCTGAGATATCGAGCGCGGTTGCGGTGAGCGTGGGCCGACGGAGCCCGTGTTTGCAGTTTCTGGGATTTGCGACATCCGGGGATCGCTGTCTACACCATCGCTGGTCTCTCTTTTGATGCTCGTATCCTGCACACCTGCAGGTTCAGCCTGATCAATGTCCATGGCTATGGCTGGTGGAGGCGTAGTGTCTGGCGGCTGGATGGCGAAGTGTGAGCTTGTGAAGGCATCCATAGGATGTGGTTCATCAGCCCGCTTCCGGATGACACGGCTGGATCTCAAGAAGTCAAAAACGCCAGAATAATAAGGCCAGTCAAGAATAAGCAGGAGCAGAGGCTTGATGATTGATGCAACAGGGAGTTGATGGAATATCGCAAAACCATTAATTTCAATAATTCGTTCCCTTCGCGGCTTCATGGAGCGTGGAGGGAGTGAGAGCTGATTGGCGGCCGCTCGGCTCCACGCTTGACTCCACCCGTCCACCCAGCATGACTTGGAGAAGTCGCGAATTGGCCCGAGCTCCCTGCAGCTTTTTGGATGATGAGCTTTCGATTTCGGTCCCGGCTCTAGTGGCATCGGTTGGTGTATGTGTTTTCCTCTCTCAAGTGGCGTGGAACTTTAGTGGCTGTTCTCCTGCGCTGCGAATTCATTTTCGCCTGCAGCTCCTCTCCCCTAGCCACAAGCAACATGTCTCGATCAATTGCCCCATCAAGGGCATTGCTGAGGGCCTTCCAGGAAACACAAGTGCCCTTGCGACAATGCCGGCGGTTCCTTTCCTCATCGAAGACCTCCTCGACTCGACGACCAGCCCTCACAAACAACCTCGGTCAGCCCTCGAGACACCAGACCCTGGTGCAGAAGCGCTTCAAGTACAAGTCGGTTGAGGAGGCCAGGAGCCGGTACCAAATCGGAGTAGGCAAACAAACCTAGCGACCAATCGCTTTCCGCGCATAGAGGGAAACGACATCAAGGAAGCTAATTCAAGTCGAATCGCAGCCCTTTTCTTGGAGAGCACTTGTGCTGTTCGTTGTGACAGCCGGCGGCCTGACCTGGTATTTCGAACACGAGAAGGAGCGCATGCAGAAGAAGCGCATAGCAGAGGCAAATAAAGCGGTCGGAAAGCCAAAGGTCGGCGGGTCATTCAAGCTTGTGGACCAGGACGGGAAGCCCTTTACCGAGCAGGACATGAAGGGCCGGTACTCCCTGGTGAGCAACCCCACTGCACCAGCCGTGCGCTTCCAAATTCACGAGAATGATGACTGACTAGGCGTGCGCGCACGTGCAGGTCTACTTCGGGTTCACACACTGCCCGGACATCTGCCCCGAGGAGCTCGACAAGATGGCGACCATGTTCGACAACGTCGAGAAGGAAATCGCCGGCGGGCTGAACGGCATCTTCGTGACCTGCGACCCTGCGCGCGACGGTCCTCAGGAGCTTAAGAAGTATCTGGCCGAGTTCCATCCCAAGTTTGTGGGGCTGACGGGCACATACGACGAGGTGAAGGCCATGTGCAAGGCATACAGGGTCTACTTCAGCACACCTTCAAAGGTCCCGGCGGGACAGGACTATCTCGTCGACCACAGCATATATTTCTACCTGATGGACCCGGAGGGCGACTTCGTTGAGGCATTGGGACGGCAACACTCGCCCGACCAGGCATCGAGCGTGATCCTCGGCCACATGAGGGAGTGGAAGGGCGAGTTCAGGAAGAAGTAGTGTTGGAGGATTGTGAAACGGCGTGGTCTCTCCACTCACCCGACTGCACCTGTCTGCGATGGCGATGTACAGCTTGCAGGGGCTAGGCACGGTTCTGGTTGTATATCGTATGATACCTGTACAAAAGTTATTGACACATGGAAAAACAAAATACATCTGAACGGACCTGAGACGTCCAGGGCATCACTCACCAGCGGCGGCAAAACGCGGCTGACGCGGTTGACGCGGCTCGGATGCGATGGGTGGGGATTCTAGCCACCTGGAAGAATCTAGAATGTTGACCTGATGCTGTTTGAAGCATAGCCCGCAGACCAAGACGAGGCTCGATTGGAGGATAGTTTCTAGTTGTCGATCACGCAATGCCTTTTAGCAGAGTTGCAGCGCGGCTCTTCAACGTGCATCTTCCTTTCAGAGCCATGTGACGCTAGGCCATGTGGAATTCCAAGGCAGCTCCGCATGCCTGTTGATACTGCACGATGACTTCGGTTTTTACCAAGGAGGAGGCCTCGTGGCTCTGAGCATGATGTGTATGGTGCAGACAGGCCGTGAGTCCAAGACCAGTAGGCTTGCGCCACAGTCCCAGTTGGCCTGCCGAGTAGCGGCTTAGGCCTTGGAGGAGAGACTCGAGAGGCGGGAGGAGCTACTTACGTCACCGCCACGGCTCAGGTTAGCAGTGACGACCAAGCCTCATGCCATCCAATTCAAGTTTGTTGCTGCCTCTGTCTGCTGCCTGTCATTTCGATTGACAAGCGCGAGAGGAACAGCTCTTGACACATGATAACCCTCTGACACCCCTGTCCCTGTCCCTGCCCATGTCCTCGTCCCCTTCCCACGTTCCCAATCTCAACATCGTGTCTGTCCTCGTCGACAACGCACACTTTGCACACAAAGGAGCCTATTCCTGACCGTGTATCTTGCCCTGCATCTCCGGCACAGATAACAGTAGCAGGCCTCCCGTCCGCCGACGCTCCTATTTTGCCTAGAAAGATCTTTGTTCCCCTTCCTGCCGCTTATCTGTTGGGCCTTGGGCCTGAATCCTTCTGCTCCTCACCGCACATTATTTTCGGAACACGTTCGCCTGAGCAATAACTGCTGCAGGCCTGAGTAGACACAACCACGACTCAGCAACACATGGGCATTTTTACGGCCCTCTTGCATTTACACCAAACCCTGCCATCACAATGCCTTCAACGCCACTTCTCAACGCTCAAGGCCAGCCTATCAGGTCTGCCTTGAAGAACGAGGACGATGTCGCCCAAACATCACCTTGCGGCCCGACAAAGGGTAAGACCTCCCTCAAACTCGAGCTGCCCCTGCTCTCACCTTCCCATCAGTCCTATGGGGCGCCTGCATCTGCGCCCTGCACAGAGCACGGTGCGCCCCAGATTTGGTCGTCTCGGTCTCTTGTAGTGCTCTAGACTGGTTCCCATCTCGTCGTCGTTGTGGCCGTGATTTCTGAGGTGCATGGCCGAGGTGAGTTGACCTTGAATGTCTGAGCGGACGGAATGCAAAGGCGCCTCTCCATATAGTCGAATGGGACCTTTGTCTGCCTTTATAAGCATATTAGCATGCCTCTTGCTGACATTGCTTATCTCTAGCCGTCCAAATCGCTGAGCCTGAGCCCCTTCCTCAGGAGGAGCCAAGGCCGAGGAGGGAATTTGCTGCCAGCGTGAGCGGGAAGCGCCTCAGTGGCCGACCCCCATTGCCAGCAGCGAACTCATCTCGAACGTCTTTCGCCAGCCAAAGCAGCGTTGAAACTCTGGATCTTAATGGGAGCCAAAGCTTTTCGTCCCTTCCGCAGCTCCCAGAAGACGCTGCAGCTCAGGGTGACCAACAGTCGCAGGGCTCTCACCAGTTTCACAGTGGCTCCCAGAGGGTCGATCGCGCGTCCGAGAAGCTACTCGCTCAGGTGGCTGAATGGCTTCAGCGCGAGAAGGCCAAGCGGGACACCAAGAAGCCACGGAAGCACAGCCATCACCACCACCACCACCTTCACTCGCGGCGGAAGCACAAGGCTCAACCCGAGGAGCCCCCGGTGTCTGAAGAGCCCGAGGTCGAGCCCGAGGTCGAGAACGTGCTGCGCAGGACGGCCTCTATCGACTCCAACTCCAGCGATGTTTCCCTGGATCGACTGCAGCGCATTCTGGATGATAGCATGGCTGCTCTGGGGATCAGTTCTGTACCACACTACAGCGCGAAACTGGGCCGGCGACTCTCACACCGCAAGAAAACTTCTTCACGTTCCACTCTGCAACTCTCTCGAGCATATTCGTCGGACACGGACTACGTGGATGGAGATGCCATAGTGCCAAGTTGCGACGCTATTCTTGACAACACCAAAACGCTGAAATACAGCAAGGCGTCCGCAGACGACCATTCATCTGTATCCGGAAAGCGCGAGGAAAAAGAGAGGCAAGCTTGGGCAACCTTCAAGAATGAGATAATCCGCCTGGCGCATACGCTCCGGCTCAAAGGCTGGAGGCGCGTGGCCCTGGACGCCGGCGATGACATCCAGGTTGAGCGACTGAGTGGTGCCCTGACCAATGCAGTCTATGTTGTGACGCCGCCGGAGAACCTGCCATCTGGCGACTCGGATGTTGTCAAGAAGAAGCCACAGAAGCTGTTGTTGCGGATTTACGGGCCCCATGTCGAAAACCTGATCGATCGGGACACCGAGCTCAGCATCCTGAAGCGGCTGGCTCGGAAGAAGATAGGCCCTCGGATGTTGGGAACGTTCACAAACGGTCGCTTTGAGCAGTTCTTCAACGCCGTGCCCCTGACCCCTGAAGAGATGCGGCAATCAGCAACCTCCAGGCAGATAGCCAAGCGTATGCGTGAGCTCCACTCCGGTATTGACCTTCTCAAGGGGGAGAGGGACGGTGGACCCACATTGTTCAAGAACTGGGACAGCTGGGTGGACAATGTTGAAAGAAGGTCACTATTCCTCGACGAGCTCGTTGCAGCCCATTCCGCGGGTAGGCCAGCCGCGGGAGCAGACTCTTGGAGGCAGTCTGATTTTGTGTGTGGTGTAGAATGGCCCAAGTTCAAGGCCATGGTTGATAAATACCGGAGCTTTCTCGTCCAGTACTATGGATCTGAAGGCCTTCATGAGAAGCTAGTCTTCGCCCATAATGACGTAAGTCTCCTTTTCGTCTTCGATGTTCCGGGCTCAGCCCACCGAAGTTTTCAGGCCGCTTGCTTACACACTCCCAGACACAATACGGCAACATCCTCCGTGTTTGCACAAATGACGAGAAGTCCCCGCTCCTGCAGCCCGAGAACCAGCACAAGCAGCTCATCGTCATCGACTTCGAGTACGCCTCGGCCAACCTTCCGGGTTGCGAGTTTGCAAACCACTTCACCGAGTGGGCGTACAACTACCACGACCCGCACGCGCCGTTTGCGTGCAGCGTGGAGCGCTACCCCTCGATTGAGGAGCAGAAACGCTTCATCAAGGCGTACATCGAGCACCGGCCCAAGATCGCATCGTCTGCACCGGCATCCGCCTCCTCGGACGCGGACGTCACGCCCTCGGCGACGCCGCAGGTGACGCCCCAGAACCCGAGCAGCTCCGTCGTCGAGTTCATGCTCGATGCACGCGCGCCGCCCGGCGGGTGGAAGGAGGAGGAGCGCCGCGCAGAGGGCGCTACGGACGAGCGTGTGGAAGAGCTTGTCAGGGAGACGCGGCTGTGGCGCGCCATGAACAGCGCTCAGTGGGTCGCTTGGGGTATCGTGCAGGCCAAGATACCTGGGTTCACAGAGCCCCCCATCGAGAGTAGCGAGGCAGAAGGAAATGAGGATCAGAACAAGGCGCCGGCCTCGCCTGTGGCCTCTGAGGGCAGTGCTGCTGGCAGCAGCGGCGAAAGCGCGGGTGGAGGCGAGGACGAGGAGGGATTTGACTACCTCTCGTACGCGCACCAGCGCGCCCTCTTCTTCTGGGGCGATTGTGTCCAGATGGGGCTCATCAAGCTGCAGGAGCTGCCGGAGGGCCTGCGGGAAGATCTCAAGATGATTGATTATTAAGGCTAAAGACTGCGTATTGCGGGAACCGTTCGTTGTTGCTTCGAGGGTTGCGGTGCTAGGTGGATCGTCAAGCCTGTCATGTCTGGGCTGCGTTGGTGTCAAGTTTGGGAGTAGGGAGCATGAAGCCTGAGATGTAAGCGGTAACATTGTATCAATAGCCTTTTGAGAATCATTCGTAGTCGTTCCATGATAGACTGAATGACTGACTGACTACCAACTGGGCTTAACTGGTGATCCTTTGGTCGTCTGCACGGCCAAGTCGTGTCTTACTTCAGCCGGGGGGGGGACCCATTTCCGCTCAGAACAGTAATCATTCGTTAGTCAACTTTCCAAGCGAGCACATCATGGAGCAAAGACCTTGGTTCAACTATGGGGGTATATCGCAAGACACAATCTTGTTCTCTCCTCTTCCCCCACACCCAGCTGTCCGAGGAGCTAAACCACCTGCGCGCACCAATACGAGTACACACTAAAGGGCAAACCGCCATGCGGGAGACAGTTCTTAGATACAGATAGATCGGACAGAGTGAAGCATGAATAGGGTCGATGAAGAAGAACAAAAAATAAAAAAAGGAGAATTCGGTATCATCGTATCGTCGTCATCATACTTGCCGCGAGGCTAAATAGTCCCTTCTTAGTCGAGCCGTGAGGCGCAGATCGATCTTAAAGAGAGAGATAGACCACCCCCATCCATGGGAGAAGACAATAAGGGAATTTCTGCCATCGACCGTCCACCGTTCACCTCTCGTTTAGTGACCTCGGCATCGCCCCGACACATGGACTCTGGGGGCGAGCCCGGCTTTCAATATCGAGAGGTACGGCCTTGTGACATCGATCTCTTCGCTCGGGGTGCAAGCTGACCCCTGGCAAGCTGCGGTCCTGTAGTCACCCGCGATTGAGTTGCTTGCTTTCTCGCAATGGAATCCTCCTCCCGCGAAATAGAATGAATCCCTTTTTGTGTTTCCATGCGGCCGCGTGACCTCATTTTCTAACCAATCCATTTTGTCGTGAGACGAGGCGTGTTTTGCCGTGTTTGCTGTTATCTTGACCAACAAATGCCCGGCCAAGTACGCTGTACGACATTGTCCCCCAACTTCTTCATAATATCCCAGTCGCCCGGCTGTGGTCTTCCTCGAACGTTGCGTTCTGCCCCGTCCTCCCTTTCCTTGCGGGGATCCAGGACGCAGGTGCCCAACTGTCTTCTTCTTTTATGATATCTCTTTCTCGTCCTTTCCTGCTCTCGTTCTTCACCTCAATGCCTCTCCCTCCGATGGCTGTGGTGGTGTCGGTGGGATGATGATGAGTGGCCATGCGAAGAATGCCCGTGTCTGCTACTGCTCGAATGATGCCGCGACGAGCTCGGCTGGGAGCTTTCCAATGCGCGCTCCATCTCCTGCACCCGCTGCCGGTAGCCTCGAACAATGTCTCGAATGTGGCGGATGCGGTCGAACTCGACCTCAAGGTCGTCGATTTGCGCCATGATGGAATGGAACCTCCGAATCTCGACATCGCAGTTATCCATCAGGTTGCCAGCCTCGTCGTACACAGCCATGGTGACAATCTGGGACTGCTCGGTCAGGTGATCTAGCTGCTGGGAGATCTGCTGCATGAGGCGGTCGAAGTGGCGTCCCAGCTGCGCGAGGGAGCTGCTGTCCAGTATCAGAAGGCCCTGCGAGGACGCACGGCTGGCTGCGCGTGAAGAGCTTGACCCGCCCGCGGCTGCCTCCCTCTGTGCGTGCTGGAGGACCGCAACCTCGTCGGCCGAAAGGCCCAGCTGAGTGACAGGAACCGCCTGGGGCGTCTGCGACGTAGATGACATGGTCCCGGGCGAGAGTTCAGGTGTGTCCGGAGAGCGGGGGCCGGGGGGTTTGTCGCGGAAGCGGTCAAGAAGCTGCTGCTACGTGGGGACTCGGCGTGTGCTTTCAACTCCGTGCGAGGGGTCGTGGGCTCTGGTGAGGTCCCTCCAGGGGACTCGGGTTCGCAAAGCAGCACCTCAACCGCCGTCAAGCCGCAACGCGACTGACTGATGGCCGGGTGTGTTTTGGGCGTGTAGAACCACAGTGGTTGTGGTGCGACCGACTCGGAGGCAGACGGCAACAATCCCACAATCGGATTGCGGGGTACGGGGCACAGCGCCGAGTCGTCCCACAGGGGGAGGACAACGATAGCGACCTCAACTGAAGCGTCTGCGGCTGCTTCGCGCACGGCGTCATTGTTCCGGAGCAGATGCGCTCATGGCAATGCTGTGGGTTGGGTAAGACTGCTGTTGACGAGGCGCACACAAAATGACGGCAGGTTTTGTTTACCAGGCGAAATCTGCCGCGGGGCTGGCCGGGAATCACAACTGACGGCCGGTATTGGGGATTTGTATTATGTTGTGATACAAGGAGCGAGCGTATATCACGCAAGGAGGAGACCGAGAATTACTGTCGACCTGCCGAACAGCAAAGATAAGGAGAGGGGAGAAAAGATGCGCCACAGGCCCGGTGGTGGTGGTGGGCAGTCTGCAACGAGGGGGTGTATAAGCAGCTCGAGCCGAGTAAAGAAAACCCAGTCGGCGGAGGGTCTCCTCTCTGGCCGGGTGGTGGTGATACAGAGAAGTCGACGACGGAGGTGTGCACCCAAGGAGCAGATGGGCCCAGGAGAGAGGCGCCGAGGGCAGGACTCCCGAGACAATGTGCCTGCCAGTGAGGGACCAAAATGCAACAGTGGCTCCGGTTAGGCCTGCGGGCTGTCTTGGACCACGATCTTGGATTTGCGCCCTCCTTGCGCGAACCCCTCTGCCTCGGTTGCGCAAGTGCAGGGAGGCAGGGACGGAGGGCAGGCAGATGATTTTTGAGGGCGTGCGCTTAGAGGCGCGAAAATGGCTCGCCGGTTTCTTTTCCCTGGCCGAGCCGCGGATAGCTGATGTGGGTGGTATGCGACGGAGGCAGGGCCGGTTGCTGACACGGATGGGCGTTCTGGACGGCACGGGAAGCGAAGAGCAGGCGCAAGAGCAGGAGCAGGAGCAAAGGCGTGCTGATTGACAGGTGAGATGAGCCTGGACGGGTCGACGGTTGCGAGGGTGGGACGGGACAGGACAGTGCCCAGACAGAAACGAACGGCGACTGAACAGAGCCTTGCCTGGCCTTGGGTGTGCCTTTGGGTGCGCCGGGCGTCGGTCGCAAAGATGCTTGCTGCTCTGGAGTTGTCGCGCGGGAGGGCAATCAGGAGGAGCAGGCAGACTAGTAGAAATAAAACCAAGGGATTGTTGGGGTCGGACGGGTATTATTATTTTAGTGTGGTGTTCGAGACAGCCTCACGCACGGATGGCTTTCCCCGGATCGATATGCACAGAAGGAGTGTGTCGGTATTAATATCGGAACGGGCCCTGGCAATTGTTGTGAGCACGAGCGTAAAGATGGAGATGTTGAGAGGGTCAGGGCCAGGTCCAGGGCTGGAATCAGGCCAGGGGAGGGGGCTGAGTGCGAAGAGAGCCAGCCTCCAAGCGCAAAAGCATATAAAGTCGGTGAAGAAGGGGAGCAGGCGAGCATGCACACACACACACACACACACACGCATACACATACAAACGCTGTGTGTGAGAGGATGGATGCTGTCGCAGAGGGGTAGAGGGGTAGTAGAAGGGGCAGTTGGCAGGGAGGAGGAGTGATATCCCGAGTGGGCCGTCCGGACCGGGCAGAGAGACAGACAGAGTGACAGACAGACAGTCAGTCAGTCAGTCAGTCAGAGGAGGATGGTACAAAGGCAGGGTTTCAACAGGACAGGTGAACCATGACGCCGACTTTGTGCTGAGCGGAAATGAGCTGACATGGACATGGACATGCGAAGCGCGGAAGCGGGTTGTGGGCAGAGGGCATCCCAAGGCTGCGACTCTTCACACTTTGGTCCTCGACTCAAGTCTCCAAATCTGAAGTATGCAGACTTCAGATCGCTCGCGCCTACTGTGTACCTAGGTAGACCACCAATTCTGATTCTGATCTTGTTGGAGGGCTGGTAGTTGTTCCTGCTTGCAGTGCAGGACAGGGTACCTACCGGCAGGTAGCAAGCGAACTTGGGACCTACCTGGAACGGCGGACATGGGGCAAGAGCACATGGCATACTTATCAGCAGGGGGGGTTGCCTATCAGCGTTCCTTCTCGCGCGGCGTTTCGCCCACTGGGGGCCTGGCTTCCTTGCTCTCACTCCTTCCAACCCCTACCTCTGTGTGTGTGTGTGTGCATTTATTATCTGATGGAATTGCTAGGCACCTCGCAGGACCACACCAGGCAGGGTACCTCAAGTAATGAATGGACGGTCGGGTCATGTCGAAGCGCTAGAAGTGCGCCCTGCTCTTCAACTCCAGTCTGCCCGTGCTATACATGCACACCAGAGCCGCAGCGCGTCGATAGACGCTGGTTTGGCCCAGGGAGCGGTTGCTGGTTGCGAAACAACTTTCCCACATTGGGGCGCCTCTCGAAACACCCCACTGCCCATGCAGCCAGCAGGTTGGATGCGCGCATGCACGCACTCAAGCTTAACCGCTGGCGCTGGCGCCCGCCCTGCGGCTGCGACTCCTCGCTGCTGTCTGCACAGTCACCTGCAGCTCACCTACATGATCAATGTGCCGTACCATGTACGGTACTGGAGCCCACCTACATACAACGTACATCCCTAGTCAGGCACCCCCTGGCAGCCCTAATGCATCTCCGGATTCTGCCCCCCAGAGCCTCATCCTTACCGTCGTCATCATCGCCGTCCCCAGGGGAAACATCCAGACCCCATCAGCCCGTCCCTGGCCTTGCTCCATTAAGCACCTGCTGACCCCCGGTCCAGAGAACAGCCACCGGTGAGACGCATTGCACTATGCCCCCGGCAATGCCTGCTCTCCCTGAGACGCGCGGCTACATTGTACTCCGTCCTAGACGCTACACAAAGCATCAATCGCCAGGGAAGAGCTCCTGTGGGGCACTGCCCAGAACTTCCCCGGCTGCCGGGGGGCCACCTGCAGCTGACAGCGACGATCCATGCGCCCCTGCAGCCCAGCCCGGACGAACACCACTCTCTTCCAGCGTCCTTCCTGGACCCGGCAGGAGGGGTGGGCAGATTCTGCAAGTACTCCTCAGGGACGTTGCAGCGTTCCACGACGGAGTAACTGGAAACTGGCAACAGCCCGAAACGAGAGACAAACAAAAAAAAAAAAAAGTCTAATGTGTGCGCGCGCCCGCGACACCACACCGCCTGATGCCTTCCCGCGGGTCTCTTCCGCCAAAGCGCAGATGCGATGCGCTTTCTACTTTGTGACTTTGTTGAAAAGAAATCGAGTTCTTATTCCCCGGGTGGGGATTTGAGTTTTCTCACGCTACTCATGCTGATGCTATGCAACTGCTCTTAGAGCTGGAGAGAGGGATCTTGCCTGTCAAGCCACGAGCTTCGGTCTGCAAGACAGGGTCTGGAGCTCTTCCGGTTGGGTGGACCAAGTCCTCGTCGATGCACTCACTCGCGTGGAACGTACGGCCTGATCTGGACCAGGAAGGACTTCCCCATGATTATTCCTCACCGCTTTCTGCCAACGGCTTTCAATCCCGCTTCGGCACATCATTTTCTCGGTGCTCCTCTGCCGAAGCCGGGTGACCCGGACAGGTTGCCTCAGGGCTGCCATGCAAAATTGCGCCTACAGCCTTGGAACCTTAGAACTGTGCTGTCTAATATACCTATCTCAAGGAGAAAGAGGCTCTGGCAGCAAGGTGACAAGGACTTCGCGAGAGATAGGACCAACGAGGCAGGCTGGGATACATCGCATTATAACTTCTACGTCCCACTGCGACCCCCCTACACAGGTTTGCTTTTTCCAGCAGTGCCAAGTTCGGATCGATGATCCTCTCGTAAAAGCAAATTCACCAAATGCGACGTCGTAGTCAGCCTCAGGAACCGGCATTGCCATTGATTTGAATGGAACAACCGGGGAGCCAGTTCTGAATCATCCCTGCCCATATGTCCCAGCCTCAATATGCCGATGCCGAGCATACTCAATTACCAGCGCAAGCACCACCTGCAGAAATCGAATCAGCGAGCGAGAAATGAATCACACCCTACTTGTTCTCCTCGGAAAAACATCAAAATTTGGTGTCACAGCGAATTGGGGGAGGGAGGGGGCCGCTTGATGCCGTCGCGCCTGCCGTCGCGCCGTCGGTTGATCGTAACCCAAGAGGTGATGGTGTCGAGTGCTCACCTCTGCTCTAGTGCGCCACGAAAGTCGGTGTGCACTGGCAAGACAGATCCATCGCGCCCGGGAATGTGTGCTTGGTCCCCTTTGGCTTGAGCTGTTCGGTCCTGGTATGGCGGCTGGCCAAGGGACCGACAAGTATCGAAGATGCCTGCCGTTTCGGTATGGTAAGAGCATTTCCTACGGCCTCAACGTCGGCCTTGACAGCACCAGAACGCCATCTACCATGGATGGACGAGTGGCCTGGACGGCGGGCACTTGAGTTTCTTTTACCAGGTGGACCCTGAAATCTGTATTCCTGAGTTTGGGCCTTGCCGACAGAGAAGACGTGAGCACGCAGGGTTTACTGGTGCGTGGACGAGCTGCAGACTCGCGGAAACTTGTCTGGCTTCACAGGAGTATTCCTTTATAGAGTAGTACTTTAGCGTCAGACACCGCCTGGTCATCAACGCATCTAACGCCAGAGAACCCACGGCCAGTACTCCGCAACATGCGTGCCGTAACCCGTTGAGAACGCCCCTGCCTCCCTCCGCACGTCCGCCTCCCATACAACGCCCACACCGAAGGCGCATCGCCCCGCGCCACCAATCACTCAAACTTGCCCGGCCACTTGCTCTCCTCCAGCGCCAGCTCGACTGCGGACCGTACGTCGTGCACGGCGCGGTAGGGCTTCTTGCCCTTCGGGAGGCTGTTGAGCGGTACGGCGTCCTCCTTCCAGACGCCCGTGCGCACGAGGAGCGACTTCCAGTACGGGCCGAGCGCGGCCCTCCTGTCCCAGGGCGATTGTCTGAGATGCGTATTCCACAGGTGCGTGCCGCGGATGTCGCTCGCCGGGTTGTCGCCGACCATGTAGACGACCTTGGGCTTGGGCAGGTCGAGGCGGCGGCAGTGCCGGTCCAGCGTGGCCCAGGCGTGCGCGTAGGTGGCGGGGAATGGCTTGCCGAACTCGAACGTCCTCATGTCCTTTAACTTCCACCCGCCCATCAGACCTTGCAGCACGCGGCGCACCGCCCCGTGGAAGGCGCCCTGGCCCAGCCGCGACTGGTGGTAGCCCGTGCTCCACTGCAGGTCGATGTTGCTGAAGATGAGGGGCGGCTGGCCGTCGCTCTGCCAGCGTTCCCGGTGGGGAAGGGACATGTCGCCGTTCCGGCTGCTGTAAGTTCCTAGGTAGCCCTTGTGCGACAGCAGGAGGTCAGTGATGAGCTGGGTGTCGACGGCCCAGTCGCGCGGGTCGTTGAAGGTCAGGATGGCATCGATCTTGATGCAGTCTTCCAGCTTCACGGCTGGGTCGGCCTTGGGACTGTAGACGGGCTTCGGCAGCGGCAGGATCTCCTGCCGGTCGTAGAACTCGTGCAGCGGGTCGAACGGGAATATCTCCGGGCACGCCCTGAGGATGTCGCCCGGCGTGACCACCGACTCGAATCCGTAGCCGTTGGCAATGCGCCGCGCCTTGGAGGCGTCAGAGCCCAGGACGAGCACGGTCTCCTTCCCCGAGAACCTCTTGCTGCCGAGCGACTGCTCGAGATACTTCTCCAGTTCCGGGTGGCCCAGTTCCGCATCGGGGTCGAGCAGCTTCTGGTACGGAGTGTGGCTCTGCACGAAGTTGGACACGTCGAGCTCCACTCCGAGCTTCTCCGTCAGGTCGGCCACCCGCTCGGCCTCGGACTTGCCCCCTCCGTTCGTCAGGAGGATGAACGGGATGCTGTTCCGCTGGAGGAACCTGAGAGTCTCACTTGCGCCAGGGATTGGCTTGGAAGTATGCAACAGCACGCCATCGATGCTGGTATAGAAGTCAGCGGATCCGCACCGCAAGACTCAACGAAGGGTCAGTCTAGAACTCACTCAAAGGCAAACGAAAATGCTGGGGCCGCAGGCTGAGCCTCCGCCTCGCTGCCCAGCGAAGTCTGCGAGCTCGCCACGCTTCCGCCATCGTCGGAGCCCGCGCTGCTGCTGCTGCTGCTGCTGCTCTCTGTGCTGTTCCACCTCACGCCCTCTGCACGACAGGCTCTCACCGCGGCGGCATCGACGCCCCGCGAGAACGAGGACGAGGAGGGGCGGCAACTTGCCGTCCTCCGGGGCAGCCCGCGGGCAGCCGCAACAGAGGAGTAGCTGCAGAAGCCGCTGCCGCTACTCCGGGCCAGCAGCGGGGACCGCAGAAGCGGCAGCGCCTTCACCCTCACCCTTGACGCCGCGCTCATCGTGGCCTCTGGTGCTCTCTCTGTTGCCTGCCCGTGCGTGTGCGTGCGAGCGATAGAGAACACGCTGAGGGGATTTTGTGCACTCCGGATCAATGCCGGCTGTGTGGCTATGTGCGTGGGTCTCCGTGGGCGCAAAGCAATCAGAGAGAATAAGACCGGGAGCAAAAGAAAAAAAAGCTGGTTCGTGTGATGTGTGTGAAGAGACGTGAGTGCTGTGTTGGGACTGTTGAGTATATTGAAACTAACGTCTCGCGGCCAGCCAAGGCGCCACCCCTGCCGTGACGGAACGGCAAGCTGCACGAGGTGCGGTGTGGGTGGGGCAGCGTTTCTTCTGCCGTGTCACTGCACATTCGGGCCTCAACCGATGACTTCACGCCGATCACAATCACTCGCGCATCGGGATAGCAGACATGGCATTCTGTTCTTGTTCATCTCACTTGACCCTATTGCGGCACTTGAATCCCCTCACTTAAACGCTCACAGCGCGCTCGGCCAATCACTTGAAACATGGATCGTCAAGTGCGAGGATTACTGCCGCCGGCTTTCTGCCGGCCTCGGGCCTCTGATAATTACTCTCGCTACTACAGGAATATACAATTACAACACGCTCTTCTGGTCTTCAACCTCATTCCCACTTCTATTATCCTTGCTCCTTCACATCCCCCCGGCGTGAGACGTCTGCGGCAGGTAGGTTGTGGGTCCTGGGGACCAACTTCGCTCAGCCCAGAATGGCAAGAGGGGACATCCGTCCGGCGCAGGGAGTCGAGGATGACGAGCCATGTTCCCTCTCTTCACTTCGATCCGTGGGCCAGACTTGCGACCACGCTCAGATGCCGAGGCCGAACGATCTGAACAGCTTCCTAGGAGAGCCTGGGGCTCCTTGGATCCCCGTGCTGCTTGGTCTCGTCGTCTTCTTCGTCAAGGCTTTTACCGACCCAACAGCCTATAAGTCCGACCGAGCATTAAAAGTCCTTCAAAGAAATAATCCCCCCCACAACAGCTCCTTCCAGTGCAGATATGGCCTCCCTTCCCCTGTCTCGAAGATCTGCGCAGCTGCAAGGCGTAGAACAGACAGGAAATTCTGTGTGGGTGTACAATATGGTATCAGTCGCAGCCGGTTGTGTACACTTAATAACAACACATCGTCCCTGCCTCAATTGCAAATGAAACGAAGTAAAGAGCTTGGTCGCCGTATGCCGCCGATGCATGCTATGCAATAAAATGCTGTTCAGGTTGTCCAATGCCTGGTTCCCAAATTCTCGCCGCACCTAATCCAAAGATGCGACAGAGCACATCTCAGTAGTCAGCGTCGCCAAACTATGTCTTTCTCCCCGTAGGACTTCGACCCAGGCCTGTCAAGCACCATGGAATTTTCTGCATTTGAACCACGGCATCTTGGATTTCAGGATTTCGAGGGGCCGTCAGGATCCGGGAGCAAGACAGCGACACAATTCGCCGAGTTGCCGTGAGGCCTAAGCCCGACTGACTTGGCTCTGGCTGGCGCTCGTCCTGCTACGCGTCTCGTCCTCTTCGAGCACGTCGCTGAGTCGGGTGGGGTGGTGGTGGCGGGGCATGGTCTCCCAGCCAGGGGCAGCATAGCCAGTGCCTGTGTAGTCAGGCTGGCCCGAGGTGTACGTCCCCGACCACTGAGAGGCCGAAGGGGGGTAGCTAACGCCATGCTGTGCCGAAGGAGTCTCGTATTCTTCTGTCCAAGAGTCAGAGTCATCATCTCCTGGCGTGCCTGGGGCACGGTAGGGGACTCTGTCTCCGTGCGAGTCCCGAACAAAGTTGCCCTCAGCATCGATGACGTACTCACCTTCGCTATAGCCTGCCTCGGATCCTCCTTCGGCAGTGTATGGCCGCTCCTCTTCGATCTCTTGTGGCGGCTGATAGTAGCCCCCGCCCGCGCCTGAGCTGGGTGCCGCCGGCGGGGGCGGCTTGGCCTGGGAGTACTGAGGATATTGCTGTGGCGGCAGCTCCGGCTGTTGCGCCTGTCGTGGCTCCCGGGTGCTGGGGCCCCTGCTGGGAACACCTTGGGTCATTGGCACCACTTGCACGCCTCCGACGATAGTAGGTAGGCCTTGCTGCAGGGAGAATGTGCGATCGCGTTCCTCTTGCTCTCGGCGACCCAGTTCCTCCCAAGCTCGTCGCGCCTCCTCTTTGGATATGAGGAGCTCCTTCTGCATCTCGTTGACACGCTTCTGTGTCTTGGAGTTGGCACGCTCGTTCTCAATCGCCTCTTGGATGGCGGCTGCTTTGGACTGACGCTCCTCTCGCAATGCGCGTTCGAGGGACGCCTTTGTCTCCTCGTGCCGTTCCAACTCCGAACGAGTCTCAAAAAACCACCGCTGGAACTTGCGCTCCGAGCTTGCGCGGAGTCGTTGTAGCTCAACGACAGCGTGGAACAGATTCGCGCCAGCTGCTGACAGATCGCTGACTTGTCGCGAAAGTTGCGCTGACACGGGGTCTCGGTCGATTTCGTCTGCGTGTTGTTGCAACTTCCGTATCCAGAACGAAGTCAGGCCCTCCCAATGAGCTGAGAGTGCCTCCCACCGCTCGAACGCGTGCGGGAATGAGTTCCTCGGCTGGGCCTTGGTCGTCGTGGAGGGGTCGGCAGGCTGCGCCGTTGTTGCGCCTGGTACCTGCTCGCCAGCGCCACCGCTATCTGGCATGCCGGAGAACTGATGAGCTTGCTGCTGTTGCGCGGCGGAGGATCGTGACTGGCGATGTGAGTGGGTAGATTGGTGCGGTCTAAGGGCTGGCTGTTGCGCATGTGGCGCCGGGGGCTGTTGCTGCCTGCGTTGTGTTCCTTCGGCAGGGTCCAGCGTTTGTGTGGGCATGGGAGCGGAGGCATCGCCTCCTTGAGCCATGCCAGTAGTGGGTCCAGCGCCAGCAGCAGGGGCCCTACGCTCCGCCATTCTTCTCTGTTGTTCTTCCACTAATCTTGCCTCGTTTTCGGCGTGCTGCCGCTCCAACCGGTCACGCTCTGCACGCTGGCGCTCCTCTCTGGCCTGACGCTCCCGCATGATCATCCTCGGGCCCTTGATCCCAGATGGAGATCCAGTCTGAGCAGGTGGGGCCGTCGGCCTCGTCGTCGAGGAGGAGAACCCGTTCGTGACGGCGGGTTGGCCGCCGGCACCACGGAGATCGGCCATCGACGCGTTCTCTTCGATCAGATCCGGGGTGAAAGGATTGGGCTGTCTCAATGCTTCCTCGAGCGCCCAAAGAATCGCACTGTGAGTGTGCTGGGAGATGTGCACAGCCGGGTGTGCGGCTTTTCGGTGGGTTCGATTTGTAGATGAGCTTCTCGGAGGGATGAAGGACGGAGGAAGAGTTGTCGAAGCCTCTTCGAGGGGGTCGCTGAGCAGATCCTGGGAGAGCTGTCTCACAGGTGGCTGCCGCTCTTTCCTCGCGGCTGGGTCAGGTGTACGTTTCGGATCAGCTGTCGCAAAGAGCCCTCCGGGGCTAATACCGACCGAGACCGCTTCCAAGTGAACTCGTCTTGGAGGCGAGGCGGGTGGGTTTGGAGGCGGACTTGGTGTGCCGACAAACCGAGGAGTGCGGCGCAAGCCCCGATGCGACAGCGGTGAGGACGTGCCCGACCTGGAGCTTTGCTCGGGAGAGATTGGGGTCTGCGATCGGCGAAGAGGGCGCTGCTGGCGCTGCTGGGCTGGATCGGGGGATTCGTAACGTTCGTAACGGTCGTAAGAAGGGAATTGGCCTGGGTCGGTCACCTTTGCGGTCGCCTTTCCCTTATCACCGGACGGGGCTGAAGTGGTGGACAAGGTGAATGATCACCACCCGGGCGAGTGGTGACGGGAAAAGTCAAGTTTAGGTTTTGTGATCGGATGAGGAAGGGCGGCCTAGAGCACCGAGGCGTTGGGGCGGTCAGTCTTAGCCCGATAGTTTGGGATCGCGGCGTGTGCAAGCTCCCTCACACCAGCGGGCTTGGAGCTCGTGTACAGCAGGAAGAGGGCGGGCTAGCACAGGTATGTGGGGGTGTGGTTCCTGACTCACTGGGGAAGTCAATTGCAGGCGGGAGAAGCTGTTAGGCAGTACACAGCAAGAAGAGAAAAGAACAGCCAGCAGGAAAGGTCAATTGGGTCCAGACGGCCGGTGTGGTTATCGCAGTCGCAGTCGCAGTTGCAAGGGTGCGCCACGATCCGTCGCATTGGAAAATCGAGGGGGCTGGTGTTGTTGGCGCGAGGACGGGACTGACTGCCAGTGTAGGCGGGCAGGATTAAGCAGGTGGCGGGCAGATCGGATAGGCTAAAAGGCCAAGTGACCGTCTTCCTGCAGGCTGCGTCTTGCTTAGGTGGTGACGGTCAGTTGGGACGAATTGGCAAGCGAAGTGCACACGCACGAGTGACTGCAAGCTTCACTCACTGGCGCTAGTGGGCAGGTATTGATTGTGTCGAGTTGTCACCAGCGTGACGCGTTGGCAAAGGTGTTGGCGCCCTCAACCTGGGAGTCGGGGAAAGGGACTGGTGAATTGCACTGGTGTCCGAGCCCAGCGGTGCCCTGTTGGCCCAGTCCTGTTGTGGCTGCTGGTCGTGCTGGTCCTGCTTTCGCTGGTGCTGGTGCCAAACCTTGAATCTTGATGACAGCTCGGCCTCTGCCCAGCTTCCCACTCCTGCACCCTCTTGTACCCACCTCCACTCCGATGCCCGTCACGACCGGGAGTGCCGAGGAAAATAGCTGGTCGGGCGGTGAACAGGCTGGACTTGTCTTCCGGGTCATAGTCGCATGTCAAATCGTGTCAAGATCCGCAGCCGTTGCGCCGAGCCACAGACCAGGTTCAGAACAGCGTGGCGGTTCGAGAATTGGGAAAAAGGAAGCTTGCAGTAAAAGCTCGAAGCTCCCTCGGGGCCGGGGATCCAGATTCTGACAGAAGCTGATGCGATGATATTCAGCTCGTCGGCCGTCTCCACGCAAGACCGACTCGCGCCTCGTTGGAAGGCAAAGATGTCGCAGCGAAGGGGAGCTACCCAGGATGATGCGCACAGGCCCTCCAGATGACCGTGGGGCTTTACGAGGCCGCGCTCATTTCCTGTTCGACAATGAGGGCTGCTGTTTGTTTACCGTACCAGTGCAGCCACGTCTCCGAGTAGGCACGGGGAGCCTTTAAATTTTTTTGTTGCTGACGTGCTGCTGATGCCGATTCTCATGCGGGAAATGAGTGCAGGGCGGGAGGACTGGCTGGCTGACTGACTGGCTGAGCGCAGGGCACGGGAGGGAGTGGGAAAGGGAAGAGGACGGACGGGGTGCGTACTGTATAAGAGAAGTCCCTGGGACAAGCAGACAAGCCCCTTCAGACAGACCAGCCTCACCTCATGCAGGTCTTGTGTCTCCCGGACTCTCTCTCATGGGAAAAAGGAGCAAAGTTTCGTTTCATTCGAGCCCGGGTAGGGTGTTTCCTTACTAACAGGTCGCGCCGGGAGAAGTCAAGACATCTAGTCTAGGGACAGACAGGCACGACAGCGGCCTGTCCATGTCGTGTTATCAGCCCGCGTGCGTGTGCCGCTCCTTCACTCCTCCTCTCCTCCTCCTCGCCCTCCCCTGCTCTAATATAGGTAGCGGGTAGCATAGGTAGGCCTCAGCTCCTCAGCTGGCCCCTTCCCTCTCTAGCCCTTGGGACGAGGCACGATGGTCCTTGCTCAGCGTTGGGGGAGTCCAGCATCCTCATCCGGAGTCATCCTCGCAAGCAAGCCGATGTTCCTGACTGCAAATGGGGACCCAACCGAGCCTTTCACCTCTAACTCGAGCTTACTCCAGCTTGGTCCTAGATCAGCACACTCCCAGCCCTCTTATCCATGCCTTTCCTTCCTATAGCCATGGATACTGCCTTAATATCACAGACAAAAGGGTTAGGCGCCAGAATCTTTTTCAGACGAACTCGTCATACTGATCCGTGATGGGCCACTAGACCTTGAGGCTCAGGAACAGGACCAAGAAAAAATGGATTATTCCGCCCAACGGCCATCTGTCTGGTCTGTTGTGGCTCGGCACGTTTGGCACGGTCAGTCAAAGAGTCAGGCTCACGTTGTGCGGGACCCAATTTCTGCCATTTCTCCCTGCCCTCAGCAGTTAGGTCGCACGGAGGCACAGGACCCAATTCGTAGCCATGAATCTTTACAAGACTCGGGGAAATATCTGGTAGTCCTGTGTGATGGGCATCTACGGTCAAGCTAGTCGTCACGGGAGGCACAGGGCTCCCTCGTCTGTGATTGACGGTGTTCGCGATGCTCCCGTCCTCTCCCCTCGAGCCCCATCCTCGTCCTGCTCCCTCGCCTGGCACTCCCAATCCCGCCCAAGCCGTCGTCCCACTGATCACAGGCGGTCCAACGTCGAACAGGAGTCAGTTCGGGGTCACCGTCCCCTCTTGTCGATGCTGCCATAGTCTAGTCACCCCACACTTGGGTGCTGCCCAATCCTTCTATGGAGCTCGGAGCAAAACGTCATACCGTCTCGTTGGGATCTCTGACTGTCAGTTTGAAGCCAGATGGAGTACAGTAGCCACAACGGCGGTGTCTTCCCCCGGAGTTTGCAAGGCCCCGGGGCCCCTGTCATGCCCTGCCCTGACCTGCAAAGGTGGCTTTGACGGCGATGATGATGCTTGGAGGCCGCAAGTGATGCAAGAAATCATGGTATTCGGGTGTATGCGTTGGCAGTACATGGTAAGGTGACGACAAAGCCTGCAAGGAGCAGGTCCCAATAGGCTGGATCGGAGGCAAGGGCATGCCAGACCGGTTGTTGTGGTACCCCTGGAAAGTTTAGCCACCTCCATGGTGACCTGCATGCTTTCAAAAGGTGGTGTGGGATGGATGACTTGTCAAGGTGTGGCTTGATTCCGCCCCCGACACTTGCCCTCAGGCGTGTCCCGGCCTCGGTCTACCGTCACAAGCATGCACCGCGGCGCAGCGGAAAGTGAGGCTGGCAGAATCGACCTTCCTTCCTGGGCCAGGCCCTCCTAGCGGGCGGGCGCCAAGCCCTGAGACAATTGACTGGCACATCTCACTCACCCTTGCTTCGTAATGAGCAATAGGACCGCCAACCTAAAACCTTTCGAGGCGCCCGCCAGTCCAGGAATGTCTCGGGCGGGGCGGAGGAAGACTGCAAACACCTGAACTTGGGCCTAACCCTGGCAGTTTGTGTTTTCTGAGCTGGTGTGGGGGGGGGGGGCGCTGGCGGCCTGCAAGGGGTGTGTTACCACACACTCCAAGGACATGAAATTGCTAGAGTAATCCGAAATTAGAGACATTCAAGCCCATATCATATCCCTTGGATCTCGTGAAACCCATTTATAGCAGCACACGGTATAGCTAGCTGGCCTTGGAATGGTCAATAATAAAGCATCCAGATAACAGAGGCAAGGCGTGGTTATGAGCAGACGTTGGGGCAACCTGGAGTGGGCGAGCAGCTTGACATCTTCATCCCATTTGGCTCAGCTCGTCTGCCTGCTCGGAAGCCACGACAAATCTGGAATGTGGGTCACCTCGAGTGAAGTCGAGGTTGTCCTGAGCTCAGCCTTATTTGGTGCCCAGGTAGGTAGGCATTCAAACGGAGTGGATCGGAAGGTGATACTTGTGGGTGGTCCATTGTGACACGTCACTGGTTCTTGCTGAAAGAGAGGCACGATCATTTGTCATTTGAGATTGGCGACGGTGTCACTCTGGAGGATTATGCCGAAGAATGTGAACCAGGAGGAATACGGTGGAGCTCGCTAAGAAGGAGACATGGGATACCACGTTCAGGTGCCGCGGAATCTGAGATACCCTTGAGATCAATGCCTGTCACGCAGAATGTTCGTGAAATTAACCACTTCACAGCAGATACTGGTACAGTGTTTGTGTTTCGCAGTGTACAACTCTCCACGAGTAAGCGATAATCCAGTTATCAGGGTGGTGGTAGTTAAAGGGAAGGAGGGGGACAAGGTCAGCGGCCAATGAGACATGCTCCCGTGCAGGGGTGACGGGCCGTGCGGCTGCTCGTCCGACGCGGAAGCACGCAGCCATTCCGCACCGCGGTGCGACAGTCCGTACGCAATCAGTCCCGGGAGCACCGTCTTGCGAAACACGCCCATCTCCAGCTTCTCATGCCAGTTGTGACGCCGAATAAATGAAAACAGAATGATCAAAGAGGCACACGCCAGCGCTGGACCGGACCCGTCCGTGCAGCCATGAAAGTTCAACCCTCCCGATTGTGGCATCCCAGGTATCGAACACCGATGTTGCGGCGGCTCTTTCTAGAGCTCTCGCTATTGAGCATTGTTCGGTCCGAATGTTCAAATGAGTCCTAGACCCGGCGGCTCATCTCGGCTCGCTCGAAAAGGGGACAGACGGACGCCCTCGCCCTTGATACCTCTCCCTCGACAATGTAACAACGCGACCGGAGCACAAGGAGGACTGACTGGCTATCTGTACGACTGCTATACATGACAGACAGACAACAAAAATGCGTTCTACGCGTCGTGCCCCGAGCGGTCGTCGCGCTCACCCAACCGTCAAGGCACCAGGCCGTGCCCACTCTCTCGAGGCCCGCTCGGACTCCCGAAGCCGATACGCGCCCCATTCACCGGCCGGCTCTGTGTGCTGGTCAAGATGTCAGGGGCGCAGCAGGCTTGCCGCCATTGGCTGTTGGTATCGTGGAGTAGGGCGGCCCCACGAGCGACAGCATTGCAAGCTGGAGACTCAATTGCCCAAAGGAGAGCCACTGCTACGCTGCGGTGGAGCTCGGCGCTGACAAGTTTTCGGTGGCCTCCACAGCCGCCTCGAAGCTCTGAAACAGTTCTGATGACTAAAACATCAAAAGGAGTAAACAGATGAATGTAAGTAAAAGAGACAGCACAAAAGGTAGCTTCACGCTAAGAAAAGACGCCTGGCGTGAGTGTGCCTAGGAGCAACGGGTTGGTGTCCGCCGTTGATTCCTATTCCGGAACACCAACCCGCATCAGCTTGAGCCTGGAGAGGCAGGTGCAGACGAAGAGTGGGATTTTGATATGTTCCATCTCCAATATATAGGTAGGTATGCAGTACACTCATCCCGAAGACACAAGCTCTGAGCAATCCTCTTGACGGGGCCTTATTACGTGACTCGAGCAACCGTGGAATGAGAACCCGCGTATTTGGCTCAAATTCAGGACGCGGTCACGTCGTGAGAGAAGGCCTGGACGAGATCGAGGTATTTGCAAAAAAAGAATTGCACTCATTAGGAATATGTTATTTCATTTTCCCGATCGATAATAGTCGGCTGACCCCTGCCACCAAAATGGTAGACAGACCCATGCCGGCTGTGTCTCCTTCAGAGTCCCGCTCTGATTTACAAAGCGGTTAATCGTCTCGCACTCCCGGACCGGGCAAAGGCTCCGCCCAAGGCTGCCCAGGATCGGGTATGGGATGATTCCGTCTGCTCCGGTCTAGTGCCCAGCTCTTAACCTTATCAAAGTTGCGACACGTGTGCCAGGTATCAAAGTGATGGATGCGCTGGTTCCATTTGGTCGTCCACTCGACCTTGATTGGCGTGATGTCAAGGGAGCACATTACTGACTGTCTAAGGTAGTCAATGCAGTGTTCCATGTGGATTCTATGGAAGTCCGGGGAGTGCTTCGGCGGGTAATAGTCTGGGTATAAGCTTCTGTACATCATGTTCTGTATCGCCCAAGTTCCAAGTCAACGGTCTCTTCAGAGTTCCATGATACTGGCTGTCAGAAATAAGGGTGCAAAGGTAGAGTGATAGGGCCAAATAGCCCCCTATAGGCCAAAGCAATAGTTAAACCTAAGGTCTAAGTCTCTCTAAGGGCGCATATACTGCGCAGCAGCCCCTATATAGTTATATAATCGCCACCTATAGGGCTGAGAATGCCTAAAGGGGACCTATATAATATTATACTTTAATAGACTACCCTTTCTTCTTAAGGCTTATCCTTAAGCCCTTTATATTCATATTACCCTTGCTTTAAATAAATAGCTTTTTTATATTATCTTTATTACTTTTATTACTTTTTATATTACCCTTATTTTAAATAAATAGTTTCTTTATATTATTCTTACTTTAAATAAGTTATTTCCTTATAGCGCTTTTATATTATCTTTATAACTTATTTATAATATCTTTATAATATTTTTATTTTATCCTTATAATATTTTTATTTATTTAATATAATACTTTTTTATAACGTTTTTATAGCTTTTTTATATTATTTATATAATTATTATTTATTTATAAAATCTTTATTTTACTTTTACTTTATTTTTTATAATATTTTTAAAGTATCTTAATTATATTATTTATTTATAATATCTTTATTTTATTTTTATTTTATTCTTTATATACTTTTAAGGTATCTTAATTATATTATTTATTTATAATATCTTTACTTTACCTTTATTTTATTCTTTATAATGCTTTTAAGGTATTTTTAGCCCCTTTTTCTTAAGGCCTTATCTTAAGGCCTTTTTATCTTTATATTATCTTTATTTTAAATAAATAACTTCCTTATAATTTTTTTAATAATGTTTTTAATAATACCTTTAATAATTAATAATCTTTAACTTAATAAGGTTTTTAATAAAATTAAATTAAATATAAAGCCTTTTAAATATAATACTTATATTACTTTTATATTATTTAGCTATTATTTTTATATAATGCTTTTTTTAAATATTTTTTAAAATAATAATATTATTTAATATAAAATAATTAGCTTTTTTATTAAGGATATAACGGTTAAATATATAAAGCTTAATAAGATTTATATTTACTGTTATAATATAATTATAATTTATTAATTTTTAAAGGTATTTTTATTAAATAACTCTCTTAGCCTTTATTATTATTATATTTTACCCTTTTAACTTATATAAAAAGGTGCTTAATATATATTTAATTTTAAGTGATTATAATAAGGTAGCTTCCTTATATTTATATCGCTGCATTATAATATATATAAAATGCCTTTATAAAGATATTAATAGTATTTTTAATAATATTTATATATAATACCCTTATAATGCTTTTATAATACTTTTATAGCTTTAAAAATAATTAATTTAAGGTAATTAAGGTTTTATTATAATGCTTTTTTATAAATAATACTTCTTTATAAACGATATTTTCTTATAAATAATATTTATATATAATATTTTTACAGCTTAATAATAGATTCTTTTTATAAATAATCCTTTTTTATAAATAATTCTTTTTATAAATAAGTTCTTTTTATAAAGGGTATATATATATAGCGTTTTTATAGCTTAATAGGTTTTTAAGCAATATATATATATAACGCTTTTATGATTTAATAGCGGGTTTTTCTTATAAATAAGTTTTTATAAATAAGTTCTTTTTATAAATAAATTCTTATAAATAATGCTTATATATAACGTTTTCGCGGCTAAATAGGTTTTTATAAATAGGTTTTTATAAATAAGTTCTTATAAATAGGTTTTTCTTATAAATAAGTTTTATAAATAATAAGATAGGTTTTCCTTATAAATAATGCTTATATATAATATTTTTATAGCTTAATAATAAAGTCTTTTTATAAATAAGTTTTTATAAATAGATTTTTATAAATAGGTTTTTTTTATAGATAATATATATATATAATATCTTATTAAAGTAATATATATATATATATAATATCTTTATTATTAAATAAATTCTTTTTATAAATAAGTTTTTATAAATAAGTTTTTTCTTATAAATAAGTTCTTATAAATGGGTTTTTCTTATAAAGGGTGCTTTTTCATAATATGCTTATAATGTATTTGCAGCTTGATAAATAGTTAAAATATCTAAGTCTTATCGGTCTACCTTTTAAAAAGGGCGGAGGTTTAAATTATTAGAAATAAGGGTATAAAGGTAGAGTGATAAGGCTAAATAGCCCCTTATGGGCTAAAGCAATAGTTGAACCTAAGGTCTAAGTCTCTCTAAGGGCGTATACGCTGCGCAGCAGCCCCTATATAATCACATAATCGCCACCCATGGGGCCGAGAGTGCCCGAAGGGGACCCACGTGACATCATACTCTGACACTGGCTCACGACTCAACTTACGATACAATGAATTTGATGGAAGCCGTCAACTCCCACAAGCCAAGCACCGCCCGGTTTTTGAAACGTGGTTCCCACGACAGAAGTTGCCTCATCTCCCATGAGATCAACACCATCAACTGTGACCAAGAGTAAAAGTCAGGCCTGAGAATAAACACAAATTACACAGATCGTGGGATGTCTCTGACCTTCAACAAGAGCCTCCCAGGCAGCATCGATCTCGGGATTGGAATCTTCGACGTACTGGGTCTCTCCAGGTTCGAATGTTCGATAAAGAGTTCCGTTCTCGTCGTACTCAAAGCCCCCCGTGAACTTGATCTTCTCGAATTCTAGTACAGCACGTAGCGGTTCTGTCTCTCAAGGTCAGACCTATCGCGTGGCCCTGAACCGTCAAGCGATGGACTTGTGACTCACCGAGGTCTGTATCAAAGCCGGCAGCGAACCCGTCTTTGCTGCAACCCCTGGACGAGAGGCTTACGGCCGAAACGAGGGACAAGATCCAAAGCACTGCTATCGCAGCGTATGTCAGGTAGCATGTCAGCTTGCTTCCGGACCTTGCAAAATGTTGTTGCTGCCCGGTCAGGAGTCCGATCCCGTGCTCTGAATCTTCATCGAGTGGGGAGAGCGAGTCCCCGGGATCGTGCTCGGACTTGTCAACGTCTGACATTGCCAAATTTGAGTTTCAAGAATCAATGATGATATTCGAACGGAGGTTCAGCTTGGCCCCTAAGAAGTGCAAAAGATGGAGAAGCGCGGAAGAGATCGTGCGGCACGAAAAGCAGGAGAATTACTTGACAACCTTCCACGGGCGACAGGATTGTTGTGTTTCTCGAACTAGACTCTTTGAGGGATTCACAGCCGTAAGCTGACATTCTCATCTCCATTTCACTGCCTAGCTGTATCATTTGCCACAATTAGACACAAAAAATGACATCCGGGGGCTTGTTGAACCACCTCATGGATGCCATATCGAGTAACTGTGCCGGCTATAGACTAGCTCGTCAGTTTTACAAATCACTCTGCTCAGCGAACAACTCCTCCAAAAAGAGCACTAGAACAGCCTGTAGGATCCGTAACCTCTTGATTAGGAACACTAAATCCTGCAAGTGGCCTTGTGGGGAACGAGAAATTGCCGAATGAGAATTCCAAGTTGTATGCCGTAGGAATCAGTTCTTGCTTTTAAGGGCCCAGAGTCAAGATTGGTGGTCAGCAGATGTTCCAAAGTCGCAGGTTAAAGGCAACGTAACATTCAGTTCACTTGACTACCTAGATAGAAACCTTTTGATCCTGATGCGCCCGAGCATTCCGGTCAACTTCGACCCGACTGCCTAAATGCTGTAGGGCTTACAAAATCGAAGCTGACCAGTTTCGCTCTGCAGTGTCCAGTATAAGAAGCCAGAGGCGGTACTGGAAGCCACCATGCAATCGGACCATCCACCCTTCAATAGCAGTCAAATACCCAGAGGTCCATATTCTAGTCCTTCAAGTCATCCTCTCAATCCAAAGATGAAGTTCTCTTCCATCATCCTCGCTCTTGCCATTGGCGCAGCTGCGGCCCCAACAAGCTCAGAGAGTACAGTCACGCTCATTCTTCTTCCTCGAACCTTGTGTTTATTAGCATGCTGACGATATTACTTACTAAAGGCAACGGAGATTCTGCGAGTCCTGGTCAGTTGTCATGGCGTAAAAGTGAATCGGCTTTTGCTGACGGCAGTCAAGATTCGGTAAACACTGACGGTCTGTCCTGGTATTAGCGCGACTCCGTCGTCGCCGACAGCAACCAAGGCCCAGCACACCCTGATCAGTTGTCATGGGTACGAGCGCAGTTCCGGCACTGCCAAACAACCAACCTGCGACCTGCCAGGAGGGGGGCATGCCTGGATCAATCCGATGCTGAATGCTGTGATCAGCTGGGGGCTCTTTTGTCTTAAGTTCCGGAAACTCACGCCGCACAGTTACGTTAAGTTCTATGGAAGTCTTTAAGTCAGTCGAGATCCATGCTCTTATAATGCAACGATATATTCAGTTTAAAACTCAAGTTGCCAGCTAATTAAAGTGGATAGTTGGACAGTGGCAGCCTCAACTATTAATAGACACCGTGAGAGGAAGTAAATGTTGTGAATGGACCTCTCTTAGACCTGTTTCCCGTTTCCAATCTCTCTGATCCGGGATCCGTGTCCTGGGAAATCCGACAGGGCAGCTACATAAGAGCCCAAAAAAGATATAAACAAGTAATCCTGGTGGAATCAAGTCTGACATTAGAGTTAAACTCTATTCGGCGGACATAAGGTCTCCGCAACACAAACACCCAACCAGACTCTACCGGCCAGCCCAGCATTCTCCCGGATGCGCCGGACAAATAGTCGGGCACTTCAGGTCGCCCATATATTACCCGAGGTGAAAGGGCAAAAAATAAAAAAAGAATCTGGCGAAATCCGATCTCTGGTACCTGGGGACTAACAAAAATCACGAAAAGGAACGTGGACGGGAATTGAGCCCGACGTGGGGGTCGAACCCACAACCTTGAGATGTATCTCTTGACAGAATCGTGAGGTTCTTTCTAAGAGTCTCACGCTCTACCGATTGAGCTAGCCGGGCGTCTGTGAAGACGCCTTGGTCGTTGATTTCGGAGTTTGTGATGGGACTATAATACCCGCGAGAAGTCCGAAGGGCCGGCTGACCATGCAGGATTTGGTAGCGCTAGTCTCGGAAAGTGCTAGCGTGGAATCTGTGTCTTGATCTGAAATGTGGGCCGGTGGACCGTTGCGCCGTGCAGCGTGGCGTCTACAAGTATAGCAGGAGGGGCTTGCATGCGCTGTCAGTACATATGTAGACTTTTGATCGTTGAAACTTTCAAAGGTTTCAACGCACACAATCAATTGCCGACATGCTTTGGTGATTGCGCGGGTTTGTTTTCTGCTCAAGTATAAAGTGCAACATGAGGTTCCCGAGCATCCAATCAGTCAAGTCATCCAGATCAGTCACTTCCGCAGGCTCGGACGCGTCGACACTGCTGCCGAACCCACCAGTCGTATCAGGCGGACTCACCGTCCTTCATCCTCCGATTGACGATGGGACTGCTCTCGTTGAGTGAGTGTAAACTCTTTGGCGCCAACTCATTTTCTAACGTGTCTCCAAAAAGCATTATAACAGTCCACGGGCTCTCGGGCCACCCTCAGAACACATGGACCAATCTCGACACAAAACACTATTGGCCGATGGAGTCTCTTCCTGGGGATGTTCCGAGGGCACGTATCATGGCATGCGGATACAGTACCACTGTCTCGCCTTTCAACACAAGTACTGCCATCGTGTCGGATGTTGCCAAGCAGCTGATCAGCCATTTGATCAACAAGAGAACAAGTCAGGATGTGAGTGGCTGACCTCGACTGGGGACGGTCTGGCTGCACGGCTAACGGCCAGTTCTAGCAGAGACAACGACCCATCATTTTCATCGCACATTCGCTTGGCGGCGTCGTAGTCAAGGAGGTAAGTGAGATGCAGATGGATATTCGCAGCCGTCAGTATCCCAAAATGGCTAGGGTTGCACTAACACATCCCATTATGATAGTTTCTTCATGTGGCGTCCAACACTGGCCACGAGGATCTTGCCGGCTCTGTCTGCGGCATCCTCTTCCTCGGCACACCCCATAAGGGCAGCCATCTCGCCAGCTTCATGGGTGTGGTAAGCGATCTGGTGAAGTCACTCCTCGGCCGCTCTGCGGATGCTATAATAGAGGATCTATCCAGCAACAGCCGGCACCTCCTAGAACTTGATCAGCTGCTGAGGTTCAAGCTGGCCAAAATTGATATCTACAGCTTTTACGAGCTACTACCCTTGAAGCCACTGAGCAGGCCTGTGAGTAGGAAGTTGACTGGGTTTTGAACAACCGAACGCGACTGCTCACTTACCCACAGGTTGTCGAGAGGCATTCCGCACTGCTAAATCTTCCAAGTGAGCTCGAACAAATCGGCCTGGAAGCAGACCATCGGCAGATGTGTAGGCCACCGGATCGTAATCACTTCATCTACGAGACCATCGCACAACGCGTCCTTAGCATCATGAACAGACAAATACATAAAGGTGAGCTAGGTGGTTCCTATTCACCGATGCCACGCTGATATGAGATTACAGCGCAATACGCCAGTGATCTGGTGGAAATGACCAACAACTTCGCCTCCAAACACATAGACCACATCGCCGTGCTCACAAAACAACTGCACGAGTGCCAGATAGGCTCCGAGTTGACGCCGATGATAACCGTTCTCCAGCATACTGTCAGCCTGCAAGTCAGCCAGACCAAGGGGATGGAAGAATCTCCTTTATCTGGCTTCGAGGAGGTACTGAAGTCTCTTCCGATCCGCGAGGTCAAGAGCTTCGTCGATGGGATACAGAGGCTCATGAAGCGGGCCAGTCTCTTCAGGACTTGATACTGATGACAGAGCGCGAGAACGAAAGAAAGAGAGCCGACGCCCGCATCGAAGCAGAGCGCCAGGCCAGCGAGGAACGCATCCGGGAGCTCATGGAGGAGAATGCTCGGCTGAAAGCCATAGTCGAGGAACAGGGAATTACGACGGCCGGCGCTGCACCTTCAACTATGCAAGGTGCACTTGCCGAGAGATTTCTCGCAAAGAAAGGAAAATCAAGGGATCAGTATCGGAATGTGCAATTGTCTGCTGCTGTGTTGAAGGAGTCGTCTCCGAAGTCGCCAGGTGCCGAGAGAACTACCGCGCACGGAGATCGCACATCACACCTTAGCGGAGACGCACCAGAAGAAAGCATCAGATCTCTTGGATCTTTTGAAGAAGAGGCCGGATATACGGCGAACCTGAAGGTCCGAAAACGACGGGAACCGCCCACCGACAGGTCTCTTCTGCAGGAAACAAGGCGCTCAAAGCGGCAGATGTCGCAATCCAGCTTCGGGAGGAAATGTTTTTCCATTTTGATAGGGAGCTTCTACTATACATAAATCCTTCTTATCCCTAATAGGGAAAGATGATATTCCTAATTATCCTTATCGCCCTTAACCTCACCCTTACCATTATCTTTACCTTCCCTTTTACTATCTTTAATAATTATAAGAATCTTTACCCTATTTAATAACTTCCTCCTTTTTTATTTAAATATTATAAGCTTAATATTATTTATTTATTAAGATCTTTTTTATTTATAATATTTAATAGATTTTAAGATATATTTATTTTAAATTCAAATTAATTAATATTAATATCCTTTTCTTTATAGCCCTTAATATTTTTATAATATTTTTAATTAAACTTTTTAATATTAAATATAATATATATAATATAACCCTCTTTTTTAAATAAAAAAGGTATCTTCTTTATTAAGATTATATCCTTTATATAATTAAGTAATTCCTTAGCTTTATTATTAATAAAGTTTAATAATCTTATATTAATATTATTATTAATAATAATATTAAATTAAGTAACTTTATCTTTATAAGGTTTATAATTAATATATTAATTTTAATAATTTTTATAATTTATTTTATAATAATATATAAGGTAATAATATATCTTAAAAGAAGGGTTTTTAAACCTTATAATATAATTTAAATTAATAATAAAAAAATATAAATTAATTACTTTATATTTAATAAAATTATATTTATTATTAAATCTAATTTAATAAGATTTATATTTATATTTCTTACCTTTTTATTTATTATTATATTTAATAACTTAAGCTTTTATAACCTTATATATTATTATATAATTATTAATTTTTACCTTCTTTACCTTAAGTATATTAATCTTAATAATTATTACTTAATAAAATACCTTAATTTCCTAATTTTAATATTAATTTATTATTTTATAAATATTATTAACTTAATAATTATCTTATTATCCTTATATTTATAAAACTTAATTATATTTAAGATAATAATATTAAAAATCTTCTTTCTTAATTTCTTTATTAGCCTTTATATATTTCTTATAAATATTTAAAAATAAATATCTTAAAAGTTAATTAAGCTTTATATAAAAATAATAATTATATTTATAAGTTATAATTAAAAACTCTTTATCCTTAATTAAGATATAAATATTCTTTAAATATTTTTAAAGGTTTTATTAATATAAAAATAATTAATTTAAATTAAAACTATATTTATAATTATTATATAAATAATATAAATAAGAAGAAATAATTATAATAGCTTTATTTAACCTACCTTTTTTTTTAAGATAGGTATTTATCTTATAATATATTATTTCCATTACTTTATTAAAAAACCTTAGCTTATAATTATTATATTTAATTATTTAAATATTATATTCTTTATTTAGATATTCTTAGAATACGCTTATTATAAACTCTTTATTAAAGTATTTATTATAAGTAAATATAATATACTTATTATTATTATTAAGTAATTTATTATATAATAATATAAGGACCTTAATATTATAATAAGAGGGGTTAAGTATAATTATATATAATAGCGGCTTATTAAGTTAATTAAGTTATATCTTATTAACCTCTTTGCTAATCTTATAATAAGGACCCTTAAATAAGATTTATAAAAGGATAATAAAAAGATAAAGTTAAAATAATAAGTTATAAAAACCTATAATCTTATTTATTTATTTAATATTAAGGGATATATTTTAAATACCTTTATTAAATAAATTTATAGGATTAAATAGCTTAATATAAAAGATTGGGCCCTTAATTAAGAGAAGCTTATCTTTATACCTTATAAAGCTTATAAATATAGCTATATTAAGCGGCCCTTTAATAATAATAATAAGCTAAAATAGATAATATATTTATAATAATAAAGGGAGGCCCTTTTAATTTAATATAAAATATTTAACTTTCTTTATAAAGTCTTTATTTAATTAATAAAGATTAGGATAAAATAAAGTAATTTTATTAATAGTGATATAAGCCTTTTTATTAATAATATATTATATATTATAAAGCAGCTATTTTTAATAAAGCTTAATATCTTATTTATAAAGCTTATATAAATTAATATTTTTATTATATTAATTAAAAAAATCACTTAATCTTATTTATATATTAAGGTTATTTAAGTTATACCTTAAATATTATAAAGTAATATAGCTTATTATATAAAAAGGGTATAATATTTTATTAAAAAATAAGAGTTTCTTAAATTTATTATTAAAAAGCTTATAAGATTTAAAGATAAGCTTATATTTATTTCTAATATATTTTCTATTATAATTAAAGACTTTTATCTTAAAAATATTAATTTATATCTTTAAAAAGCCCTTTTTATTTAATACTTTATTAAGCTTTTATTTTAAGAAACTTATAACCTTTCCTATATAAAATACCTTAAAGATATCTTAATGCTTTTAACTTAAAAGCCCCTTTTAATAAATATAATACCTTATATAATTTTTTTTTATAAAGCTATTATAACTTTAAATAATAGCTATATTATTAAAAGCTATAATAAATTAATTTATTTTAAACTTTCATTTTAATAAAGATATTATCTTATTCTTAAGAACCTTTAATAGCTTTATAATAATTATAATATTTATTAAAAGCCTTATATCCGTTTTAATAAGATTTAAGAATAAAGATATAATTATAATATTAATAATAAAGTAATATTATAATATATTATAAGTTATAATAAAGGGTAGGATTATATTTAAATTTAGGTTTATAGATAAGGGTAAGAAATATATAAATTATCTTAATAAATAATTAAGATTATATTTTTATAAATGATTAATATTATTATCCGTTATATTTATAAATTAATCCTTAAAATATTTAAAGATATAATTTATATACTTATCCTTATTAACTTTATTAAGCTTTCCATTAAATTTCTTATCTTAGATATTTTTATAAAATTATTTATTATAAATATAATATTTTTTAATATAACCCTTTAAAGTTATAAGAAATGATAAATCTTATACCTTAAGATAAATATATAATATTATAATATAAATATATTTATTATTAATATAAAGGTATATCTTTTTCTTTTAATTTTTATAAGGCTTAATAATAACCCGGCGTATATTAAAGAATAAATTATAATTAATATATAAAAAGATAAAATAATTATTTCTTATTTTATTATTATTAAATAACCTTATATTATTATTATTATTAATTATAATTTAAATATTAATGCCCTTAATTATTTAAAATTTTTTAATTATATTAAATATATTATTTATAATTGGATTATTAATTTAAAGGAGCTATTAAATCTCTTTAATTATTAACTTTAATATATTAATAATAAATTTTATTTATTTAATAATTAAATTAATTATATTAATAATAAAATATAAATATTTATTATATTTATAATTAATCTTATTTTATAATATATAAATACCTTTAGGGTATTGCTTTTTTATAAATTTCTTAATTATATAAAAAGTTATATTAAGGAGGCTGTTATTTATAAAGAGCTCTTAAAATATAATATATCTCTTATTATTACCGCTAAGTTCCTTCTTAAGGTATAAGAGTTATATTTTATATAGTTTTATTATTATAATATAACTCTCCTTATTTAAGCTTATAAGCCCTTTATTAAAAAGGTTAGTTATAAAATAGGTGATAAAGAAGGCATTTTATTTAACCTTAGTTATATCACTTATATATTTATAAAAGATATAATGCATTACTTTTAAGATAAGTAGCTTATATAAGTTAAAGTTAATTTATTTAAGCCCCTTTTTATATAAAAGGGTAATGTTTAGCTTATTAATTATAATAAGGAACTTAATATATTTAATCTTAATATTTATAAAAAGCTTTTTTATAAAAGGAATTATATTATAATAAATAACCTAACTTTATTTTTTATTATTAATAATAATAATAAAGTAATTTTAATTATAAAAGAATAATATAATATAGAAATAATGCTGCTTTTAATTAAAGTCTTTTATTTTATTAAAAGGATTATCCTTACCTTTATTAAATTTAAGATTAATTAAGGAAAGGAATATATTATTATATTTAAAGAGGGTTAGCTTTAAGTTAGAAAGGAAGTTATCTTTATTAAGCTATTTATAATTTTAAAAGTTAAGATATAAGTTATAAATTAATATAATATAATTTTAAGGGGTAGTATTTATATTTAAGTCTTTATATAAAGGGTTAACTTTATAAAGTTTATTATAATACTTACCTTTAATATTTAAATATAAGTAATTTATATATTTAATAATATTTTTTTATAACTTAATATATTCTTAATACCTATATTCCTTAATAAGGTTATTTAAATATTTAATAACTTTATTAAATAAATATAACGGCTTTTTTATTATATTATTACCTTATTTATTTATCCTTTAATTAAAAATTTTTACCTTAATACCCTTAAGTGGGTTAATATATTATATAAGCTTTCTATTATTCTTATTATTATAATAATAACTTTGCGTTATAATAATGATAAAATAATAAAATTTATTATATAATACCTTATTACCTTAGAAGTTATTATTAAGTATATTTTTTTATTAGCTAAGGACTTTATATACCTCTATTTATTATCTTCTTATATTTATAAAGTTAATATATTATTAAAGTAAACCTTAAAAAAAGATATTATTATTTCCTTTAAATATAGCTACTTAATAATTTTAAGGTGATATATTTATTAGCTTTAGTTATTAATATTATTTATTATTTTTTTAATAATATATCTAGAGTTTAAACTTATTAAAGTTATCTTAGCTAGCTTTATCTTATGGCTTATTTATATAAGCAAGTTATTAATATATTAACTTATTTATCTAATTATATATAGCCTAATTACCATTATTTATTATATATCTTCCTTTATTATTTAGCTAAGATGGTATTAATCTACTGTTAATATTAATTTTCTTTATAATAAGCTTTTAAATAGAATCTTTAATATTCTTTATTATAAATTTTAAAATTTTCCTTTATCTCTTTATATTATTATTACCTTTTTTATTATTAATATAATAGTTTTAAGGCTATTTTTTATTTATAATAAATAGATATTTAAGGTAAATAAATAATAAATAAGGTATTAAGAATAACTTAAAAGAGATTAGATTAAGTTTAAATAAGATTTATAAGGCTTAAATAAGATAGATAAAGTTTAAATAAGATAAATAAAGTTTAAATAAAATAATATAATATTAAGATAAAAATAGGAAAGGCTTAAGTAGGAATTAATAAGATTTAAATAAAAGGTAATAAGCTTTTTATAAAGGTAAATAACTTTAAAATAGGAGTAGATAAATTAAGGGCTTTAAAATAAAATATAATAAGATCTGGAAATATATTTCTTATTAAGGTTTTATAAGATTCTTATATAATAAGCAATAAATATAATATAATCTAAGTATTTTTAATTTTAAATAATTTTAAATTATTATAATTATTATATATATTATAATCTTTAAAATAAAGGTAATAGCTTTTTTAAATAAATTATAAATTTAAGATAGCTATAAAGGATAAAGAGATATATTTAATATATTATATTTAATGGTTTAATATAAAATAATAATAATATAAAATGGCTATAAAGGATAAAAAAATATATTTAATATATTATATTTAATAATTTAATATAAAATGGTAATAATATAAGATATTTATATTAAGGGAGCCTGCTTAATATATATTTATATATATTAAAGATATAAAGCTATTAGCTTATTTTCCTTTTACCGTTAATAATTATATATCTTTTAAATATATATATAAGCTCCTTTATATCTTACCCTTTAAATAAAAGGATATTATATTATATATATAATTATTATCTATTATATTTAAAATAATAGTAGCTGTTTAAAAATTATAACCCTTAATGTAATTTAAATTAACTTTAAGAGCAGCTATTATTAAGCTTAGGAGAGATAAAGGATAATTATTTAATTAGGTAAGTATAAGTATTTTATAATAGCCTTAAAGCCCTAGGCCTTAAGCTAAGATTAAACTAGCTTCATTAAGCTTAACTTAAGATTTTAATTCCATTATTAACTTTAATTTTAATTCTTTTCTTATTTAAATTTTAAACTTATCTTTAATTCTTTTCCTATTTAAATTTTAAACTTATCTTTAATTTTAACTTTATATTTTTTATAATTATTATTAGCTATAAAAAAAGAAGTAAATAATAATCTTATAATAATAATATCTCTTAAGTTTATTAAGTTAAGATTAATACCTATATCTTATGGCTTATTTATTTTAATAATCTATTGATATTATTAAATTTATTTAATATTTAATTAATATTAACGATTTATATTATACCTTATTATTACCTTATTATCATTATATCCTTATAAGCTTATATTATTATAAACCTTTATATTAAAGATCTTTAAATCCTCCTTTATAAAGTCCTCCTTAAGATTTTTCATTACTTACCCCTTATTAATTATATTATAATATATCTTATTAATAAATACCTTTAATATATATAAATTAACTAAAGATAAATGAAGGATTTTTATAAAAATAGAAGCCTTAAGCCTAATTAAAACCCACCCTATTTAATATTAATATAATAACATTTATTAACTTAAAGGGGCTTGCTATAGCTTTTAATAGGGCTTAAGAGGGATATATTAAGTATAATTTATATATATTTAAATTATAAAGTTATTTATTAAAGCCTATATATAAGGTCTTCGCTATAAAATATATAATATATCTTTATTAAGGGCTATTTAAATTTTCTAAATAACTATAACCTTTATATTATCTTAAGCTCCTTTAATTAAAAGATAAGGGACTTTTTTTTTAAAGGGTTATATAAGAGTTTTTTTATTATAAAGAAAAGGGAGTTTTATATAAAATTCACCAAGTGCTTTTCATATTACTATATTATTTATATCTTATTATCTTTATTTATTATTTTAACCCTATTAATAATAATAAAGAATGTTATTTTCTTATTATAAACTTACCCCTTTATTATTTATAATTATTTTATAATATAAGTTATAAATATAATAAATATATTAATAATAAATCTTTATTTAGTTTTTTATAATAATAAAAAGAGCTATTATAATTATATAAATATTAGTTATAGCTAAGTATTACCCTTTAATATTAAAAATAATTATATTATTTTATTTAAATATATAAAATAAAGTAAGTGGTTTATATATTTTAATTATAGGGTAATATAAGGAATGATTAAATATTTATATAATAAGCGGGGTATAAAGATTATATTAAATATCTTCCATAAGCCTAAGTACTGTTTAAATTAATAAGATTATTAGCAGCTAGCTTTCTTAATATTAATATTAAAACTTAATTAAAAGCTTAATAGCTAGGCCTTTTATATATCGCTATTAATCCTAGGGATAAATAGAATATTAAATGCTTCTTTAAATACTGCTAAGCTAATCTTAAAGGAAAGATATTTATTTATTAACTTTTTATTTAAAGGATAAGCTAGGTTAATTATTATAATTCTAGAATTATAATATATAAATAATAATAATAATAATAATAAGAGGCTAAGTTAATTTTTATACTTAATAAAAGGTAAGAAATAAAGGAGGGGAGGTAATAATATTTAAGAGTTATCTTTATAATATATTAATAGTTAGATAATAAATATAGTTATATATAATTAAAAAGGTAGCTTAGCTATAAAAGTTATAAAGGCTCTTTTCTAAGTAAGATTTAAGGCTTTATTTATACCTATCTTTTCTTTATAAAAGATTAATAAATATAAATTAAGCTTAGTTTATATATTTAAGTTATTATTAATAAGTTATAATTGAATTAATGGGTAATTAAGGCCTTAAGGTTTTAAGGTTAATAATTTAAAGTTAAGCTTAAGTATTATATATAGCTGGATGGTATTAATATATAATATTATATTAAAAGGTTAATAGCTGCTTATAAGAACTATTAGTTATTTATAATATTAAGAGGATATATTAAATTATAAATAGGTAGCAATAATTAGTTATAATATTAAAGATGTAGCATTAATACTTAAATAAAGCTAATATAAAATAATTAATTACCCTTAATCTTAGCGGCCCTCCTTTCTAGTTATTATATTAATATTAAGATTATTTTATATTTCTTATTATAATATTGCTATAGATATTAAGCCCTCCTTTAATCCTTACCAGAGCATTGACTGTATTTATGTATTTTGTATTTGTAAATACAAAATATATAAATACTGTATTTGTATTTGTATTTGTATTTTGTATTTGTATTTGTATTTGTATTTTTTAAGGGGCTGTATTTGTATTTTGTATTTGTATTTGTATTTGTATTTATAGGTTATGTATTTGTATTTCTTGTATCGCGATATAAAATACATATATAAATACAATTTTATATTAAATTAAAGAATTTTATTATATATTAAATATATTTAAATACGCTTTATTATATATAAATAGTATTATATTTATTAAATATTTAAATAAATTTATAAAAATGAAATTAAAAGGTTTATAATAAAAATAATAATATAAATTATATAATTAAAAGAATTAAAAGAATTAAAAGAATTAAAAAAATTAAAAGAATTAAAAGAATTAAAAGAATTAAAAGAATTAAAAGAATTAAAAGAATTAAAAGAATTAAAAGAATTAAAAGAATTAAAAGAATTAAAAGAATTAAAAGAATTAAAAGAATTAAAGAATTAAAAGAATTAAAAGAATTAAAAGAATTAAAAGAATTAAAAGAATTAAAAGAATTAAAAGAATTAAAAGAATTAAAAGAATTAAAAGAATTAATAATATAAAATATAAATTATATTATATATATATATATATATATATATATATATATTTAAATAACTCTTTAAGGCTTTATTTTAAAAAGAAAAACTTTAATATATAAAGTTATTTATATATATATTATTAGAAAAAACTTTAATATATTTATATTATTTTATATTTAAAATAAAAAACTTTAAAAATTTGCTTTCCCAAAGAGTTGAACCCACAACCCTGGGTGTATTATAAGGCATTACAGTGATTATTAAGGTATTTACGTGGTATTAGCATATTAGAATATTTATAGTCACTGTATGGGTATATCACGGGCAATTATTTAAATATTTTATTAACGCTATATACTACTATACTATCTATACTATAAAATTATGAAATATATGTGATTTCAAGTCTTTATAAGTGCAATATATAGCATATAGCCCGTATATAATATATATATATTGTCCGTATAAATCGGGCATAACTTACCCTAGACTTTTAATTTATATATAAAAGAAAATATTTAAGTTATATAATTAAAACCCTTTTTTAAATAATTTTTTAAAAATCTATAAAAAAATATATATATAAAGAGAAAAAAACGGCTATTTTTATAATAATTAAAAAGCTTTATTTTTTTATTATTTTCAATTTTTATTATATTTTTAAATAATAATTATATTTATTTTAAATTTATATTAATATTTTTATTTAATTTATTTAAACTTAATATTCTTAAATAATATTATTCTGATTCTTCTCCCTCACTTAAGCTTGTTTTTGATAAACTATCATCTGATATAGCTTTTAAATCTAAATATTCCTTAATTTTAAGTGATTCTTCTTTTCGTTCTAAATTAATATTACTATATTTTAATATTAATAATTGTTTTCGAGTATTATTTAATAAACTTGTACGCCGTTTAGTTATTATATTCGTTCCTTCGTTAAAATTTGATTCAATAGCAGCTGAAGTAGCGGGTATAATTAAATATCTAATTGTTAATATTGATAAAATTGGATAATTAGATTTATTTAAATCCTACTATTTAAATATATCTATCTAAATGTTGTTAATATATTAATAATTATTAAAATAATATTAAATTTTACTTATATTTTGAGGCTTTATTCCTTCTTTAAAATAATCTTTAATTTCATTTTTAATATTCCTTCTTGTATCTTCGTTAGAAGTATTAGGAAATAAAGATTTAAGTGCATCTATTTCTCTTTTATTTTTAATAGGTTTTTTAGGTGAGGTTTCTGTTGTTGAATGCCTTAAATCGATATATATATTACTTTGTTTTAATGTATTTAATAGCTCTGGTTCTTTTCCTTTATTTTTATAAATAGAATTATATAATCTAAAAATAATTAGTTAAATATTTATATAATTAAATATATAAATTAAAAACTTATATAGTTGCTTCTTCAATTAATAAATTCTCTAATATATTTCTTTGGTTTTCTGTTAAATTAATTTCGTTTTGAAGCATTTTAATATTAAATCGAGGGTTGAATAGTATTGTAAATAAATATGCTTTATATTTATAAATATCGTTATTGTGAAATTTAAAATTCGTTGGATAATATTGATTTAATTTATTTAATCCTGAAGAAATTGCTTTAATAAAGCTTTCAGCATAAGGATGTAAATGAACCTAATAAAGTAATAATTAATTAATATATATATATATATATATATATAAATAATAAAAAGATTAATTAATATAAACTTACTCCTTCTTCTTTACCTTGATTAAATTTATCTTTATAAAGTTGTTTATAATCTAATAAAGTAATATATACTTTATTTAATAATCGAATAACTATATTTAATGTTGGATATTGTCGACCTTGAAGTAAAATAGTAGGTGTATAAAAAGTAAATAAAATATCTTTTAAATTATTTAATTGTGTCTAGTCAGAGGATTTAATATCGATTTCTTTTAATAATCTATGGTTAAAATCTCGAATAAGTTGATTAATAGGTCCTTGAAAAATAAGTGCTATTTGTATCATTTTTAATAAAGAATTCCATCTAGTATTAATATCTATTAAAAATTATTAATATATATATATATATATATATAAGTATTTAATAATAAAAGAATATTTTTTAAAATACCTAATGGAATTAAAGTTCTATTTTCGTCTTGAGGTAATAACCCTTTTAATTTAAAATCGTTTAATATTTGAAGCCAACGTTTTTTTATTTCTTGATTTCGTTTAATAATAATAGCTATACGTCGTATTTTATTAGGTAAACCTATTAATTATTATTATTAATATTTAAATTTAAAAGAAATTAAAAAGAAAAGATAATATATACCTAATAGCTTTTTAAATACTTGATCTTTTTCTGCTTTACTTAATATAGCCTAATTTTCTGCTGATTCTGAAAATATAGAAGATAATTCTATTTCTTTTAATTCTTCACTATTAATAGTAGAAGTATTAAAAGAATTAATAATAGCTTTAGTAGCTAAATTTATTGTATGAGTAATACATTGTATATTGTGTTGAAAATTTTGATTATTTTTAATATAATAATTAGTATTAAATTCGGCTAAAAATGTATTATTATTTGTTCCATTATCTCGTGTAATATTATAATTAAATTTAGTATTTTATAGATTTTAATATATTAATAAAAGAATATTTACTTATTAATTAATGATAATGGTATTTTTAATGGAATTAAAATTTCGTTATTTAAAACTTCATATATATATAAACCTTGATGTGCTTCATTTAAATATTTAAATCCTAAAAGTTAATTATTAATAATTATAATAAAATATTTAAAATATAAGAAAATATAAAGAAAATATAAAAAAATATATATACCTATTAAATGATATTCTAACTTTGAATTTTTATTAATAAAATTCATAATAACCCCTAAATAGCCTGTAGAATCAATAGAAGACCATATATTTAGCTGAAGAGATATTTTTTTATTATTAATTTCTTGGTTTTTTATTATTTCTTTTATTTTAGTAATAGCTGCTTGATATTGAAGAAAAAGGAAATGGCGTAATTTTCGATAATATAATTTAGGTGTATTTCTATTATAAGTTAGTTTAATATTAAATATTTCTTTTAAATAAAATACTTATTTATTTAAATAAATTGTTAATTCTCTAAAAGAATTTGAAGATAAAACGTTAAATGATAAGTTATTTGTTGATAGAAAATTAATAACTTTAATTAAATAAGTTTTTTCGTTAATATTAAAATCTGGGTTAATATAATAAATTCCTCTTTTTTTATTTCGAAAGTTACTAATACCATTAAAAGATTCTGTAATTGATAGTTGATTTGTTGTTTGTGATTCTAAATCATTAGAATTATTATCAATATAATCTTTTCCTATATAAATTATATAATTAATTAGCAATTTAATATTAAATTTAATATAATTTAAAAAATATTAACTTGATATTAATTCTTTTTTTAATTCTTCTTTATAAGCAATTTTAGGGTGATAACGTAAATAATGGTCTTTAGCTGTTGTACTTATTTGAGGCCTAATAGCTTTATATTGTCTTTTATAATTATAATTAGGTATAGTGTAAGTAAATTTAACTAGCCTATTTTTATTAGGGTTAATAGGTAATAATTCATAAGTAAATAAACCTGCTTTTAAAGTATATGCGTTAGGAACTTTAAATTTAAAATTTTTATTATTTCCTTTAAAGGCTGTATTTTTTTTATTTGTTTTTTTTGGTTTTTTAAAAGTTTCTTTAATAGATTTATTATCGTTATCGCTATTAATATAATCGTTATCGCTAGATTGAGATATTTGAGATTGAGGGTAATTAATATTAGCTGAAGAGCTAGCATTAATATTAGAAGAAAAGTCCATTTTTAATGTTAAAATAAATAAATATAATAAATAATAGTTAATATAAAGTAATAAGTAAGTTAAATAACTTATAAAATAATTAAGGAATAAATATTAAAGAATAATAAAAGGGAGAGGTTAAAGGTTTTTATATTATTTAATTTTAAGTATATAAATATAATTATATAATAAATATATTAAAAGTAAATCTTATTATAATAAAAAGTATTATAAATATATTATAAATAAACTTTATTATAATAAAAAGTATTATAAATATATTATAAATAAACTTTATTATAATAAAAAGTATTATAAATATATTATAAATAAATCTTATTATAATAAAAAGTATTATAAATATATTAAAAATAAACCTTATTATAATAAAAAATATTATAAATATATTATATATAAACCTTATTATAATAAAAATATATTATATATATTATATATAAACTTTATTATAATAAAAAATATTATAAATATATTATATAAACTTTATTATAATAAAAAATATATTATATATATTATATATAAACCTTATTATAATAAAAAGTATTATAAATATATTATATAAACTTTATTATAATATAAAATATAAGAAATATATTAAAAAAGACTTTATTATAATATAAAATATAAGAAATATATTAAAAAAAACCTTATTATAATATAAAATATAAGAAATATAAACTTTATTAATATAAAAAATATAAAAAATATACTTTTATTATTATAATATAATATTATATTATTAAGTAATTATTAATTAAACTATATAATATTAATAAGTTATATAATATATATTATTAAATATTAATATATTTTAATATATAATTATATATTTTTAATATAATAATTTATTTTTAACTTATTATATAATGTTTAAATAAAATATATTTATATATATTTTTATAAAGCAAAATTTAAATAAAAATATAATATATTTAAATATATATAATTTAATATCCTTTTAAATATTTTTTAATTGCCGGTAAAAATATAAATAAAGTTTAATATTATAATATCTTATAACTTTTTAATATATATAATTATATATATATAATATATATTATTCTAATAATAGATTTAAATTAAATTTAAGTATTAAATCTTATTATTAAAATTTAAATGTTTTTTAAAATAGAACTTTAATTATTTATTTTATATAATAAGATTTTAATATATTATTTTATTTTGTATTTTATTTATAAAGCTTTAAAATATATAATATTTATATATCTTTATAAAGAGCAAAATTCAGATAAAATTATATTTTATTTATATATATAATATTTAATATTAATAAAAATGATATTTAACTGCCGGCTGAAATAAAAATAACGTTTAATATTATAATATAATATATTTCTTTAATATATATAGCTATATATAATATATATATATTATTATAATTGTGAATTTAAGTTGGATTTAATGGCTAAAAGTAAGTAATAAAATTTAAATCTTTTTTAAAATATAACCTTTTATATTTATTTTATATAATAAAATTTTAATATAATATTTCTTTTCTTTTTATATTTTATAGCTTCTAATTAATATATAATTATATATCTTTATAAAGAATAAAAATCGGACAAAATTATAGTATATTAAGATATATATAATTTAATATAAATAAAAATATTATTTAACTGCCGGCTAAAATTAAAATAAAGTTTAATATTATAATATAATGTAACTTTTTAATATATATATATATATATATAATTTATATATCATTCTAATCGGGATTTTAAGTTGGATTTAATGGTTAAATCAAAAATCAAGAATTTAAATCTTTAAATAATCTAACCCTGAAATATATATCTCACCGCTAATTTTCCTTTTTTCTTCTTCCCTCTCTAATACAACCCACCATAGATCCTGCTTTGAAATCAATTTTGCAGCAGTTCTATTGTCTAATCTTGTTGATTTGGAATAGCGATGGATAGTGAGAGAGAATGGAAGCATAAATACATGGCCTTTTCCTTCCTTTCCAAATGAATTTAATTTCTCTTCAGCCACCCTTTCTTCCTATAATTTAGGAAATATTTTTCACTCATTATGGACTTTCCATCTAATATCCAGGCAATGCTCTTCGAACTGAAAGAATGTAATAGAGCTATGGATATCGCTAAAAACCACCTTTTACTTGCTTTCCGTTTTACAAGTAATAATCAAGCCTCCTTCGATGGTCTTCGTAATACAGACGTATATGTATCTGATAGAGCTTTTTTTTCTCTATTTAATAATATTTTTTGTTAGCCGATAACTTCATTTATTAATGAGGAATATTTTACTATAAGTTAAATCCTTTTTATTTATTTTCTTTTTTTTCTTTTTTAAATATTTTTTTTTAGCCTCAAAACTTCAATATCGAATCGATCAATGAATTCTCGAGCGAAAGCACTATCGACCCACTTTTATTATTCTTCAAGGATCCTATTAAAGGGGGGGAGAATATTACCCCCCCTTTATCTGTTAATAATGATATCTTTAGCTTGGAATTTTTATAACCCCTAACCCTTATATTAGAATGTGGAGAAAAAAGTAGAGAAAAAGGGTTGAGGAACCTATAAGAGGAAGATTGGAATTTTTATAGCTAAATGTGGGAGAGAATTTACCACTCAGCAGGGTAAAGCGATTTATGAAAGGAGATGGTGCTATAATTGTAATTAGGGTATGATAGGGTTAGGGTTTCCTTATTATATAGCTTTAGAATGGTTATGAGAGCTTTGGGTATTTTAGGAAATTTTATTATTATTAAAATATTAAAAAGAAATAATAAAAAAGTATTAAAAAGTTTTTTTTTATAATTATAAATTATATTATAAAAAGTATATTATATATATTAAGTTATATTAAAAGATTCTTATTATATATATATATTAAGTTATATTAAAAGAGTTTTATTATATATATATATTAAATTATATTAAAAGGTTTTTATTATATATATATATTAAGTTATATTAAAAGATTCTTATTATATATATATTAAGTTATATTAAAAGGTTATATATATATAATTATATTAAAAGCTTTTTATTATATATATATATATATATATATATATTAAGTTATATTAAAAGGTTTTATATATATATTAAGTTATATTAAAAGATTCTTATTATATATATATTAAGTTATATTAAAAGATTTTTATTATATATATATATTAAGTTATATTAAAAGCTTTTTATTATATATATATATATATTAAGCTATATTAAAAGCTTTTTATTATATATATATATATATATATTAAGTTGTATTAAAAGCTTTTTATTATATATATATATATATTAAGTTATATTAAAAGCTTTTTATTATATATATATATATATATATATTAAAAATATTATATAAAGAACTTATATTTCCTTTTAAATTTATTCTTTTTATATATATTTATTATTCTTTATTCTTTATTAAATTCCATTATATATTTAAAACAATGGATTCAATCACTATAATTACTACATTACTCAATAAAATTATCCTTAAAAATACTACACCTGACGGTCGATTTTGGGTTATTATATTAAATAATAGTGATAATTATATTATTATTAATAGTTATGAAATATATATGCTTCCTTATGGATTTATATATATATATGAAAATATAAAGGAAAGGGATGAAACATTAGCATTACTTTCAGTTAAAGAAGATTTTAAACAACCATTTATTATTCAAAAAAATAATATATATTATTTATATATACCTCGAGAATAGATTTAATATATTATTTTAATTTATTGTAAAGTTTAAATTATATATATTTACTTATTAATCTTTTTATAATATTTTAAAAATAAATTATTTAAATTATATAAATTAATTTATAAATATTAAATAAATTTTATATATATAATTATTAATATATAAACATAAATCTTTATATAAATAATATTAAATATCTTTAAAATATTAGTTTTTATTAATATCTTTATAAAATAATTTAATAATATAATAAAAATATTATATTTTCAATTCTTTAATTAAATGAAATTTAATAATAAGTTTATTAATAAAGTATATATTAATTTAATTTTAATTTATATTTTGTATTTTGTATTTGTATTTATTGTATTGTAATACTGTATTTGTATTTGTATTTGTATTTATGTATTTGTATTTGTATTTATATTTTTTAAAGGGCTATGTATTTGTATTTGTATTTGTATTTTTTAAAATCTATGTATTTGTATTTGTATTTGTATTTTGTATTTTGTATTTTCTGTATTTTCAATGCTCTGATCCTTACTTAATATAATAAGCTTAATTAATTACTTATTTATTAATGCCTTTTTAAATATATTATCCCTTACATTAAATAAACTTAATACGTAATAATTAGCCGTCAGTCCCACCGCTTATAAAAATTATAAATATAATAGCTAAAAAATTAATAGCTTTAAAAGCATTAATTATAAAAATAATAACCGCTTATAAATTAATATTAAAAATAATAATAGCGGAAGCTATATTTATAAAGAAGATAATTAAAGAGAATATAATAATAAGGAAATAAATGATAAAGATATTAATAATAAAGATTTTAAGAATAATCTTATAAATAATAAAGAATTTAATATTATAAATATTAATAATAAAGATATTAAAGATAAAGATATAAGATATAAAGAAGCTAAGCTTATATTATTGCTATATAATTATAAATTATATTAAGGCCCTTTACTTTAATTTTTAACCCTAATCTTATCTCAGTCAAGGCTGATGGGTGTGGGTACCCAGCAGGTGGCCCATTGGGCCCCTTATCGATAAGCCCTGCTTACCCTACACCTGCAGCCCAGAAGGCCCTCCAGGCCTCTCTTTCTTTCTTTTTTCTTTAGGCACAGCTACTCTTAAAATCCACATATTTTGGTGCATATTTCGAGCCCACGAGCCGTACAGCCCAAGTGACGTCTCAATCTCTTTTTATTTTAATTATTATAATCTACTTTATATATAATTTACTTATAATATACCTATTTAAGCTATTATAAATATTAACTTAACTTATTAATCTTAAGCAGTTGCTTATTTATTTTAATAATATTATAAATATTTAAAAGATTATTAAAGTTTATAAGCTATTTATAAGTGATAATATAGGCCTTTTAACAGTATAATTGTAGCTATACAGTGATATTCCTATGGCAATAAGGCATATTATCTTAAAAGCAAACTTTAAAAGCTTAAAAGGGACGCTTACCTTCTTTAATAAATTAAGCCACAATATTATAAAATTCTATATTATAATTAAATTCACCTATTTAATACTGGCAGGCAATATATGGCGCTCTTATAAGCAGGAGATTAATAAGCTTTATAAACCCTTTATCACCCTTAGCCATTTTACTTTAACTATTTATATTAAAATAGCCTATGGTTTAACTAAGCTGCATTAAGGAATTAAATAGTTAAAATAAGTTAAAATGGAAGTATTAAACTTTACTTATATAATATTTAAATCTATAAATAAGGATAGCTTAATAAATATAATTATAAACTATATAAACTACCTTATTATTAACGCTAATATTAATAACTAACTTTATTATTATATAAGGCCATAAGGTAGTTAATAAATAATAAATTTTAAGATTAAGGGTGTATTAATAGGTTTATATTATAATTATATAATAATTAAAAGGATATAAATAGCCCTTATACCTATAAAATATTTATTTATAATAAAGATAAGGGCATTAGCTTTATATAATAACGCTCTTATATCTTTTTATATTTAAATAGTAAGTAATTAGCTGCTGCTTAAATTAGCGATAATGGTAATCTAAGATCTCATTCTTATTATTAAGGATAGCATTAAAGCCTTAGCCTTGGTATAATTTTAGCTATAAGAGTTATATAATAAGTTAAGTTATATAAAATAAATATATTAAATGGTAAGCTAGGCTATAAATAATTATAAGGTTAAGATATAGCTTATATTAATAGATTTATTTATCTTTTATAATATATTTATCTATATAATTAAATAGCTAATAATATAAATAGCTAACTTATAAAGCATTATCCTTAGTAATAATTAATATTATAATTAATAATATACTTAAAGTTTATTATAATAAAGGATTTATAATATAAAGGTTAGTTAAAATAATATATAAATAATAATATTAAAAGGGGAAATGAATAATTAAATATTTATATTTACTTTTTAATAATATTTACTTATTCCTTATTATATAAGCTTATCTTTATAATATAAACTTTATAATAATCTTAAATAAGCTAAGGTTATAAAGGAATATAATTTCTTAATATTAAAAGAATATATTTTAAAAATAATATAAATTTATTTTTATTTTATAATATTTAAATTATATTATTTAACTTAAGGATAAAGATTTATAATAAGCTATAAAGGCAGGAATATATATTTTTATATATTATATTTAATAAAAATTACCTACCTGCTTATAATTAATATTATATTAAAGATAAGCTAATAATATTATATAATAACTTTTTATTATTTTTATTAAAAGAAGTTGATTTAAAGATGTTATAAGCTATTTTATTTAATATATAAATATTTAAATTTATAAGGAAGGGTGGTTATAATTAAGTTAAATAAGGAGTTAGGGATAGTTAAGGTAATATTATCTTAAAATATATATATTTATATTATTCTAAATCTATTCTTTAATTAAGCCTTATACTTTTATATTTAACTATTATTAACTTTAATTATTAACTTTAATTTCATTTTTTACTTCCAAAGCTATCTTAAAAATAGGCGATTATCTTAATATATTAAGATAGCATATAAATAATAGCTATAAAGTAATAAAAGAATATAAGGAATTATTAAGAAAAGGGGTAAGGAATAAAGGTTTATATAGGGATAAGCTAAATATATCTTTAATCGCCTTATTAATTCCTTTTATAATATTATTATAATTAATATTTAATCTTTAAGCCCCTCCTCTTTTATTTATTAATATTTATAATATAAGAAAGCTTTAATAACTTATCTCCTTCTTATACTTAAGTCTGTTATTAAGCTTATATAATAACATTTAGTATAAAGATATATAATATTAAGCTGATATATAAGTTAATCAGCCTTATCTTTAAAATTTATTATATTTATTTAATTATTATAAATAAAATAAACCTTTATTAAGATAATAAGTACTTTGAATTATATAAATAATATTTTATAATTAAGAAATATAATAATTAATTTAGGTAAGTTATATATACCTTAATAAAAGGGGATATTTATTATAATAATTTAATTATAAAAGGAGCTAAAGAAGTTAAATATCTCTTTTAACCTAGCTATATAATTATAATATATATCACTAAGGTATACCTAAGCAAAGTATTATAATATAATAAAAAGCTTAGAAAATCTTAATAGTTTATTTATAATTATAATAGTTGCTAATAAAAGATAGATAAGTAATATAAAGAATAAAATAAAGGTTTTATTAAGCCCATCTTAAATAATAAATCTTTCCTTTAGATAACCAAAGGGTATTTTATAATTAAGCTTATTAAAGCTAAATTTAATATATATAGCTTTTTAATTTAGCTAAGATATAAAAAGTATTGCTGCTAAGTTTAAAGGCTGCATTAATATAGCTATTTAAATATTCTAGCTTATTTTAAGTTTAAAAGGTTGCTTTTAATAATAGATATAATAATAATAGAATAATAATTGATGGAAAAGGATGCATAAGTGGCTAAGGAAAGGGGGGAATGGTTATCTAGGATTGTAATCTATACTTATAATATTTATTATTACTCCTTTTTTATTAATAATAATTTATCCTTTTTTTAGCATATAATGCTCTCTTAGCTTATTATTTAATATTTATTCCCTTTATTTATTAAGATTAAATATTAAGCTTAATTTAATGCTTAAGGGTAGTAAAAAAAAGTATTTAAATAAAAACTAAACCCTTATAATCTATATTATTAATATCTTATATTCTATTAATAATTAAATCGTATTTCTTTAATACCCTACTTTTTATAAAGTTAATTTATTAAATTATTATTATTTAAGTATTTTAGCTTTAAGCTAAATATCTTATATTAGTTAAGCTTTATATAATTTATTTTTAATTAAATTACTTATATCAAGGCTTTAATTCATCCATTAAATAGTTTTATATTAATTAAATTATTTATATTAAGGCTTCCATACCTTATAATTCATCAAGCTTTTTTTTATAATATATTTAAACTCTTAGTATTCTTTTAATCACCCTATATTAGCAACTTTTATTATCTTTTATTAAGTTATCTTATATTATACTCTTATTATTTACCTTATATTAATCATTTCTTATAATATATTTTAATATTTTATCTATTATTAATTATCTTATATTAAAGGCTTTAGCTATCTTTTATAAATTACTTTATATTAAGGCTTTTATTATTTACCTTTTATTAAATATTTTTTAATTAAATACTTTAACTTTTTATTTATATAGGGTTATAATAATAATTATATATTATTAATTTTATTAAAGTATTAAAATTATTTATTAATAATATATAAGGTAGGTATATTTAAAGCTTTAAATAAATAATTATAAAGCTGCTAGCTAATTATTAAATAACTTAATCTATTATAAATTATATCCATTATATACCTTTTATATTTATTATAATAAATATAATGGCTTATAAAGGAGGCTGGTATTAAAGGCTTTAATTAAGGGTTTAATTATAATAAGGTAATATTAAGGTAATATTTAAATATAGCGGAGTTTAGTTTTATATTTAATAATAAGCAAAATATATATAGATAAAGGTATTAAGGGAATATAATTAATACTTTTAATAATAATTAATTTATTTAAATATAAAGCTATTTATATAATATAATATTAATATTATAAAAGTAAGATAAGGGGCTAATTATATATAATAAAACTTAAAATATAATAGCTATATTTAAAATAATTAAGCTAATAGCTATAAATTAAATAAAACTTTTATATATCTTAATTATAATAAAGCTTAATATTTTTAAGCTATCTAAGCAGCTAAATTATATCCCTTTAATTATTATAATACCTTTAATTATAATATTATTACTTAATTAAAGGTATTATAATAATTAAAGGGATAGGGATTAACTTAAACCTTAAATCCTAATTAAAATTATTAAACCCTTTAGCTTTAAGTTTAAATTATTTATTATCTAGATTTAATTAATTAAATTTTAATTATATTTAAATATTTAAAATTAATATTTATCTTTAATAATATTAAAGTTATTATATAAATAAGAGTTAGGGTTATAATAAATAAATAAATAAAAGGATTATATAATATTATTGGGTGATTAACCTACTAGCCTTATAAGTCCTTATTAATATACCCTTATCCTATATATTATAATTAGCTGCATCCTTATTTATATTCACTTAACTTATATATTTATAATGTGTGACAGGGCTGACTTTTCAAAAACCCCTTATTAGCTTGTTTTCTATTGATAAATTAACCTTAAAGGGGGTGAAGTAGCTTTAATTAAATAAAAAATTTAACCTTAAAAGGATTAAATAGCTTTAATTAAATGCAGCCTTAGCAAAACCCACCCTTTTCATTATTTAAAAAAAGCTAATGTGCGGAGTATCCCTGCTCTCTCTCTCTAAGATCCCTATATAGCTTTTTTATTCCCAATATTTCCATACTTATTTTAAAATTAAAGAAATACCTTTTAAGATTATATCTTTTATAACCTCTTCCTTTTAATCTTTTAAAATAAATTTAGAAATTAAGAATTTTTAAAAATAAAAAAATAAAAAAGTTTAATAAGGTCTTTATTAAGTTTATTATAAAGATTTATTTATATAAAAAGGTAAGTTAATAGAGTTATATAAGTTTGAAATAATTAAATAAATATTAAATATTTAAGTTAAAGGTATAAATATAAGTAAAAAGGGGTTTTTAGAAAGTTGCCCTTATTATGCATTATAATATTACAAATTCAGCATGATGAAAGGCTGCCAGACTATATTTAAATCTTAATAACCAGCTATTATTCATCTTTATTATTAACCGCAGGCTTAATAAAGATTAATAGATTTATTACTAATATTTAAATATTATAAATTAATATAATTATTAATCTTATAATTAATTTAAATAAATATAAAAACTTAAGGATAAAGGGTTTTAAGATAGCATTATTAATATATAAAATATACCTTTATATCATTAATTTAAGCTAAGGATAACTGCTTATTATAATTATATATATTATAACCTAATAAGCTTTATATTATATATAAATAGCAGCGGTTATCTTTTAACCTTATATAAGTTATTTAATATTAATAATCCTATATAAATTATAAATATGCACTTAAATATTATATATATTTAAATAATTTACTTAGATAATTTACTTAAATAACCCTCTTTTTATATAAAGGAATAATTAATAATATATCAACTTATTTACTTAAGCAACAACCCTTAACTTAAGGATTATTTATTATTATAAATATAACCTTAAGATATAATATCATTATATATATTAAGGCTTATATTAAATAAGATAATAAGCTATCTTTATATAATTATACCCTTTTATTTAAGGTTAATTATAATCCTATTTAATAAATATAAGGCAGCTTATATTAATAATTAAAGCATTCTTATTTATCTTAAATAAGTTGTAATTCTATTTATATTATACCTCTTATCTAACTAATATATATTAAAAGGATATAAAATAGCTATAAAAATAAAATAAATATAAAAATAAAATAATTATGAAAATAAAATAATTATACCTTTATTAAATAAAAGTATATTAGCTTTTTATATTATAATAAGATACTTTATTAAATATATATAAATATAAATAAAGAAGGTATATTATAAAAATAAGTAATATTTATAAATAAATATAGGGATAATATAAAAATAAAGCTTAATGATTTTATAAAGTAAAATAAAGACTTATATTAATTATATTTATATATTATAAGTAATAATAAAATAAATATATAACTTATTTAATTTATTAATTAAGGCTTAACCTAGCCTACTTTTACCCTAAACTCCCTTATATTTAATCACCCCTATATATTAATTCAGCTCCTATTATTATAATAATTCCTTATTATTAATATGGTTAAGCCTAGGGATATATTATTAAAAGGAGGTAAATAGCTAGATATAAAGTTAAACGGGCTTAAATTATAGCTATAAATATTTTTAGCTTATAAAATAAAGGTTATATACCTTATTATTCCTATTAATTAAAGCGGTATAATTAATTATTAAGGTTTATAATTTATTTATTTATATAATATTAAAGGGTAGTAATATTAAGATTTATAAGTATTTATATTTAAGTTTATATATTTTTATAATATATATTTTAATTATATAAATTATAGATAATAATTTATATATATTTATAGGATAATTATATAAATAATAAATATCTTTATTCCGTTATTAAGTAATATTTATTATTTATAATAAAATAGGAATAATAAATAATTATAAATTATTAAAACCCATCGTAGCTATTAAGAATAAAAATAGCGTTAATTAAGAGCATTTATAATACTTATTTTTATATTTCTTTAAATAATAAAGAAGATATTTAGCGGCAGGTATTATTTGATTAAAGCTGTGCTTAAAAGGAGCGACTTACTTATTATAAACTATAATTTAAAAAATCTTTAAAAGAACCCCTTCTTAAAGATTAATTTAAAAGCTTTAAGCTATAAATAATAAAAGAAATTCTATACTTCACCTTTACTTAATATAAATAAGTAATTAATAAAGTCTTATATTATAATAATTAAAACTTAATCCTTATATATCTTAATATTAGAAACCTTAATATATTTATATTTTTATTAATAAGTAATATTAAATATAATAGCCTTAAGGAATATAATTTATTTTAGTTTATAAAATAAAGATAATATAAGATATAGTTAAATAAAGCTAATTAAAATTAAAATATATTATTATTAACCTAGTCCGCTTAAACCTTAATATATAATAAATAAAGGTTTTAAATATAAGTTAATAAAAGGGAAAGAAGGATTTATTAATAATCTTACTTATTATAAAAATATATAATATTATATATCTTAAAGGTAAATATTTAATTTATTATATAAAATATTCTTATTTTAATTTTAAATAAAAGATATATATATTAAAATTATAAATAACTACCCTTTAATAATAATTGTTAATTAATAGGCTGGTAGGATAAGTTTGCTATATAATTAACTTAAAATATTTATATAAATAAGATAAATATTAAAATATCACGGGTTTAAATAACTTATATTATAATTAATATATAGATAATAATATTAATATAATAATAAGTAATTAATCTACTTTAATCTATAATATTAAGTATTTATAAATTAATGATTTAATATTATATATTATTATAATAAGGCGTTAAAGGCTTATTATAAAGTGAATATCCTTATTTTTATATAATCTGCGGTATATTAAATATAATAGCTATTTAAAATAAGAAGGAATAAGTTAAGTAGCTAGGTATATTAAAGACTTTAACTTTATTAAGCTTATTTAAAATAACAATATAATAAGTTATAAGCTTTAATATAAAAAGATAAATATTAAATAAGTAGCTAGTGATAAGGATTAACTTAAAATAATAATATAAGCTATATAAAAATAGCTTAGGTATGGGCTAGGTAATATTTAAGCAGGTTAAATTAATATATATAGTTATAACCTTATAAATCATAATTATTATCCTTAATAGTTAATATTAATATTGAAAATTAATTATTTAAATTAAATTAATTAAGGGATTAAGTAGGTTATATTATTAAGCCTTAAGATTTAATTTATTAGTAAAGGAGGGTAAGGTATAAGTTATTATATATATATTATACCCCGCTATTATTTACAATAGCCTTATTATAATTACCTATAATATATAATACTTTTCTTAAGTTTATTTATAAGATATAAGGGTTTAGAGATATTATAGCTAATAAAGATAATAATTATTATGCTATTTTTTACTTTATCTTATAAAATATAAATATTATATATTAATTTAATATAAAGCCTTATTTACCTTAGCTTTAATTAAGATAAATAATATTTATATATTTATTATATTATTTATTTACTTAATTATTATCTTATTACTTTAATTTATAAGATCCTTTATCTTTTATTATTTTATTATTTAATTATTTAATCTTAAAGGCATTATTTATTATTTTATATTTATTTATAATATTTATATCCTTACCTTATTAATTACTTAATTTATAATATATACCGTTCTTATATTACGCCCCTTAATTATTATATTTTATAATATCTTTATTATTCCTTCTTTATATTACTTAATTATTTAATTTAAGATAATCTCTCTATTTTTTATTATATCATTTAATTTTTAATTCATAAGGGCCTCCCCTTTTTATATTGCATCCCTTAGCCATTTAATCTATAATAATCTTTCCATTACTTTATTATATTATTTACTTTTTAATTTATAAGGCCCTCTTTATTCTATATTATATTATTTAATTATTTAATCTATGAAATACCGCTTAATTATTTAACTTATAAATTCTTTTTATCTTATTACCTTATTTCCGGGTCTTTTAATATATAAGATTCTTATTATTATTTTATTTTAACTTTTAATATTTATTTTCTTTCTTTATTTAATCCTCTTAAAGGGATATTTCTACTGCTTAATCCACTCCCTTTATATATAAAACTTATATTATAGGAATAAAACTATAAGATGCTAGGTAGTTATAATAGAAATATATTAAAGGTAAGAGATTTATATATATATATATATATATATATAATTAATTAAATACAGGAGGTTAAGGGTATCCTTATATAAGTCTTGGATTTAAAGCTATTAATAAGGGTGCTATAATATATTTATTATAATAAGCTGATATATTAATTCTTAGCGGGCTTATAGCTAAGCCCTAGGGTGATTAGCTATTAGCTTCTTAAGCTTATATAGCTAATGGATTGTTAGTTTAACTTAATTTATTAATTAAACTTTATTTATATTATTTAGCTTAAGATCTTTATTTTATTTAAATATAAGCTTAAGGGCCTTTATAATTAATATAAGATTATTAATTATATTAACCTTAGTAATACTTAATATATATATTAGCTTAATTATATAAGAGGCTAGGTGCTTAATAATTAGGATAATTTTATAGCTGGTATTATTAATGCCATCCTTTATAATAACTTTATATATTATAATACCCTTAACTACCTTTTAAATCAAGTTATATTTACCTCTTTAACTTTATAGCAGGTATTTAATATTTATAAGCCGCTAATAATTTTAAGGGTTATTAAATAGGTTAACTTTATAATACTTTTATCCTTATCCTTCCCCTTTTAATCCAATATATCTCAGCCTAATACTTCTTAATTTAATACTTTTTAGCTTAATACTTTTCAGCTTAATACTTTATAAATAAATATATCTTAGTTAATTATATCCTTTTTTAATAACCCTTAATATAATATATATTAAAGTATTATATATAAACTTATTATATTTTAACTTAATAAGGTATAAATTAATTGGTAATTTAATATATAATTAAAGGGTGGATTTATATTATTATTAATAGGTATGAGCGTTATTAATTTAATAGGATCAGGCTGCTGCTGTTATTATAGCTATTATAGCGGTGACGGTGGCAGTAGTAATGGCTGCGGCATCTTTAATATAGCTATAATTAATGGGAGCCTAGCTGAAATATTTATTATAATATAAATAATACTTATATAATATAACCCTATAGGTAATTAAGGCGGTATTTAGCAGGATATATTAATACCTAGGTATAATATATATCTTTATAGCTAGGTATAATAAAAAGTATTAATATATAAAGATATAAAGATATAAATAAAGAATAATATAAAAAGGATAGTGTTTTCCTTTAGTTTAGATATTAGGAATTTTAAAGCTTTAAATAAAGTATAATAATTTAAATCCCTTAAGATTCTTTAATATTTAGCTAGATATTAATATAAGAATATCCCTTATTTTAAAAATTTATTTAAATAATTATATATTCTTTAGAATTACTTATTATAAATATATCTATTATTTATTTATTAAATATAAAGATTTATAAGGCTTAAATTAAAGGGTATAAGGGTATATATTACCCTTAATATATTAATTCATATATTTAATTTATATATTTAATTCTACATTTAATCTATATATTTAAAGTTAAGTTATATATTTAGGGCTTTTAATATATAATTTAGCTTTAAATATATAAATTAAATATATAAATTAAGCCTATTAATTAACCTTAAATATATTCTTTTAAAGATATAAATAATTTTTTTATATAATAATAAAGATTTAAAGATTAAGCATTAAATAAATATAAAGTATTAATAATAATAAACTTATAAATACTGCTTATAACCTTTAAAGGAAGGGGGGGATAGATAACCTTTTATAGCTATATAAATAAAGCTGGTTATAAAAACTAGCATTATAAACTCTTAATATAAGTAACTTATTATTAGCTTATATAATTAATTATATAGCAAGTAATATAGTCTTTTATAAAAGCTTGAAATAAAGGTAATAATCTATTATTATAATCTTAATTAACTTCTTTATTTTATATTTATATATATATATATACCCTAAAGGCTATTTAATATAAGGATATAAGCTTTTAATAAAATATAACTTTTATTATATAGTATTCCCTTTAAATAAATACCTTATTAAGGATAAAATCTTAAATATTAAGAATGAATAGTAGAATTAATAATAAAAAACCTTAAAATAAGGAAAACCTTAATATTAAATAATTATATCTTATATAAAATCCTACCTTAATTTAATAATAGTATCTAAGCTTTATATTATTTATTATTGCCTTATTTATGCTTACCTTATAACTTTTCTATATTTATTAATAGTTATTTAATCGCTTTAATTAGCTTTTTTAGTTAAATTAAGATATTAAGGGCCTTAGCCCTATTTTTAAATATATATACCTATAATCCTTTAAATATAAAATTATTTAAAAATAAGGATTCCTTCCTCTTCTTAAGCTTCTTTATTATTATTATAAATATATCTAGCTCCTTTATAAATTAATTATTAATAAATAAGGAGTTTGCTATAACCTAGGTAAGTAGCTTATAAATAATTAAAGTGGTGGTTATAATATCGTGCTATTCCCAGCTAATATCCCTAAGTTAATTATCTTTATTATTAAGGTATATCTTTGCTATATATATCCTTATAACTATCTCTATATTCTGTAAACTATATTCTTATATAGCTATAGCCTGTTATTTAAGTATATTATTAGCTGTTATATTATATTTTAAGAATATTTAAAGCTTATTTATATATTAATAAGTGATATATATTAATAGCTTTAGTGATAATATATTAGTTTATAATAATATATAATAAATAATATATTATAGAAATATCCTTAGCTATAAGTTTTAATCTTTATATTAAAAGAATTATATATCTTTAATATTTATAAAGATATATTTCTTAAGCTTATTTAAGTAATATTATTAAGCGTTAATATTATTTAATATTTTAATCTTTAGCCTATTAATATATTTAATAAATATAATAATATTAATAAGGTTAATTAAATTAAGGAAGTTAAATAAGGTGATATTTATAAAATAAATAAAAAGCTTATATAAAAAATTATTAAATATAATTGCTAAGATAAAAGGAGCGATAATAATTATAACTTATAATCCTTTTATAATTTATATTATATTAAGCTTAAATAAAGCTAATAAGGAATATAATATATTAATTATTAGATATTAAATCACTATTAGGAGTAAAATCAGGATAGCTGTTATTATAAGGAAAGCCTTATATATCCTTATTCTTTCTTTATTATTAAATCTTACCTTTCCTTTATTATTAAGCCTTACCCTTCTTTTATTATTAGCTTTTATTCCTTTTTAATTATTAACTTTTATTCCTTCTTAATTATTAAGTCTTACCCCTCTTTTATTATTAGCTTTTACTTTATAATTATTAGCTTTTATTCCTTTTTAATTATTAGCTCTTATTCCAGCTTAATTAGCAGCTCTTACTCCTCTGCCACCAGGTCTCACTCTAGCTTAATCGCCGGCTCTCATTCTTTCTTAATTATTAGCTTTTACTCCTTTTTAATTATTAGGTCTTATCCTTCCTTTATCGCTAACTCTTACTTTATAATTAGCAGCTTTTATTTCTTCTTAATTATTAGCTTTTATTCTAGCTTAATTAATAGCTCCTATTCCTTTATTATTAAGTTTTATTCCCTCTTAATTACTTCCTTTATTATTATTAATTATATTAACTTTATTAACCTTATTAATATTAATTATAATATTTAAAATATAATCTTATTTATTTAGTTATAATTATATTTATTATATATTATCTATCTATCTTTATTATATATTATATTATAATATTAGCTTATTACTTATCTTTATATAAAGGGTAGCGGCTAAAGCTATTATCTTATTATTAAATATCCTTTTAAAGCTTATTATCTTAATAATAATTAAGATTTTCTTTAATAATAAGGTTTTAATACTTTCTTAAGGTTAATATTATTTATTATATTACTTTTAAGGTTATATAATTTAATTTATTTAAATAGATTAATATTAAGCTTATTAATAATAGTGGCGTTAAGTTTATATTTAAGCCTTTAAGATTAAATTATATATTAGCCTTAATATTAATCTTATAATCTTTCCTTTTAATATAATGCTTAATTATATTATAAATAAAAGGAGATATAATAACCCTTATATATTATATTATGGAAAGTATAAATAAGCTAATTTATAGCTTAAAAGGTTAAGGCCTTAAATAGCTTAAAATATTTATTATAAGGTAATAATAAAGATATTTATTCTTATATAATTAAAAAAGGGGGTTGATTTAATTTAAGAGGGAAAGGGAGAAAGAAGATAGGATTAAGAGTTAAGTTATAGCGTTTAATCTTAAATAGGGTTGGAGGAAAAATATAATAAGTTATATAATAATATAATTAATCTCTTATATTAATTAAAATTAAATTAAGATATAATTATAAGGAATGATAAATATTATATATATATAAAGAAAATTAATTAATTATCTTTTTATATAATTATATTTAAAATATTATGCTAAGATATTTATATTATAATATCTTTAAAATAAAAAAATAAATATTAATATATTATTATTTTATAAAGATTTATATTTAAAATAATTAATAATAACCTTATATATAACTTTATTAAGCTTATATTAAAGATATAAATAAAGTAAATGCTAAAGGATAAGCTTTAAGGCTAAGATAGTATTATTAAGTTGCTTATAAAGAGGTAGGGTAAGTTTTTAGATATAAATAAGCCTTATCTTTACTCTTAAATTATTAAGGAGGCTATTAGGTAGCTCCGTTTAATAGAAAATCAGTATAATCAGTAAGATTAGTAAGACCAATACTATTAGCATTATTAACACCATTAGCATTACCGGTATACAGTAATGATGAAAGCTTTATTATAACTTTCTTTATAAATAATAATAATTATATTAGCTGCTGCCCTTATCTTTAATATTCTTACTTTTATTTTTATATTTTTTTTTAAATCCTTAATTAATAATATTATTATTTAAAATACTTATAAACTTTATATTAAGTAGGTGGATATAATAATATAGTTAGTGGAGTAATTTAATTTTTATAATATCCTTAGCTTTAATAAGGCTATATTTTTTAATAATATAAATAAGGTTATTAGGTATTTCTTAATATTTATAAAAGAAGAATATTATATAATATATAAATATTATTTAATTTTATACCCTTTATTATAAGTTAATATAAATATTATAATAATATAAAAATATATTAATTATATATTATTATTATTATTTAAGTTTTTATATTTTTATATAAAAAAGTTAATAAGGATAAATATAATATTAAGATCTTACCCTTTATTTATAAGAAGTAGGGTAAGTTTAAAAAGTTATATAGATAATAATTAAGGTTATAATTATAAATAAAGCAGCCTTTTAATAGTTTTTATTTCTTATAATATTATAATATTTAATTTTAAATAGTTTGAAAATAAAAAGTAAGTTATATATATTATAATTAATGAGGAAGATAATAAGGAGATTTAAATATTTTAATAATTATTAATAAATAAGATTATAATAGGGTTTAAATATTTTAGTGGTAGTTATTATAAGGTATATTAGTTAGTAGTTAGAAAAATTAACGTTAATTAAATATTAATTAATATACCCTATAATTTATATTAAAATTTAGCTTAAGCGGTTTTTAATACTTTAATAATATAATTAATTAATTTAAATCTTAAGTAATATAAATTGGTTATTTTTTATTTATTATATAGCGCCACTTTAATATCACTTATTTATATCTTAAAGTTTTTAAGTTAATAATCTAGATTTATATTAATAGATTTAATTAATAAAGGAAGATATAATATTTAAAATATCTTTTATTTAATAAATTAATATTATATATATATAAGAATATCTTTAAGCTATATTTATTTAAATATTAAATGCCTATTTACTTTAATACTTAATATTAAAGATTTATAACTATTAAAACTGCCTTAATATCTTAAGAGAAGTATTTAATTATTTATTTTAAATAATATAATAAGATAAGCTATCCTTAGATTTATACCTTAGGGAAGGCTATTCCTTAAATATATATATATGCCTTTTTATAATTAATAATAGCTTAACTTTAAATAATAGTTATTATATTAATTGCCTTAAGATAATAAATATATAAATATTTTAATATAGATAAGTATATATTTTTAATAAGATTGGTAAGATAATATTAATGGTGAGTTTATTTAAGGGGTTAAAAGGGATAGAGTTAATAAGGTAGAAATATAATAATGGGAGATAGATATATATTAAAATAAATATTTTAATTAATTATAATAAAAGTTTAATTTAATGCAAACCTTATGTTATATTTATTTATAGAATAATAATAAAGCTGCTATTAATAAAAGGATAATAAATATTAATATAATAAGGAGTTACATTTTATTATTTAATAAGCTGGGTATTATAAAGGATTATAAGTTTAATTATATATTTAAGCTTAATATTATAAATATAATAATCTTAAATAAGGTTTAAGAGTTTATTAAAAAGGCATTAAATAATATTAATATTATTATTATCTTTTATAACTAGATTAGCTTAAGTAAGTTATATTTTATAAATAAGTTTATTAAATATATATTAACCGTATTATTTAATAATAAAGGTATATTAATATACCTTTTAATTATAATATAGGTTAAAATATATAATAATTATATAAGGGACCTTTTAAGGAGGAAAAATAGCTTATTAAAAGTTAATTTTAAGCGTAATAATAAGGCTTAAAAGTATAATAGTAGTTAATAAAAGTTAAATAGCTTAAAAGATTTTTAAGTTATATATAAGGTTAATAAGATATAATATATAATATTAAAGATAAGGGTTAATTTAATATTATTAAGGTTTTATAATATCTTTATATTATTTATATTAAGGCTTAAAGGGTATAATAAAAAAATTAAGCTTTAGCTTATTAACTTTATTAACTTAAAAAAGGTAGATATAAATTTTAATAAATTAAATAATAAAAATAAAGCTGAGAAGGAAATATAAAATGCTAAGGTTATAATGATTAAGCTTAACTTAACCTACCTTAATAGCTTAATCTGCTATATTAAAGAGGTTAAATATAATAAGTTATAAATTAAGTCTTTTATATTTTTCTTTTAAAACCCCTTAATGAAGTTAGTTAGCCTTATTATAGTTAAGTAGGGTATAGAAATATTTATAATCTTTATATTTAGCTTACTAGAGGTATATTAAGGAAAGATTTTATAAACCTTATTATTAATTAATAAGGTGCTGGATATTTACTTAAAGAAATCTTATAAGTATATAAAAGCAAGATAATAAATATTATATAAGTTATTAATGATGATTATTAAGAATAAATAGTTATAAAGATTAAAAAGGGTAGTAATAATTAAGCTTATTTTAAAATACCTAGCGATCTTAAATAATTAATAATTTATAATTAATTAACCTTTTAAGTAAAAATTATCCTTTATTATATTTATAAGTTATTTAAAAGAGGATTTAAAAAAAAAAAAAGGAAGATAAAAAAGCTATAATAATCCTATCCTAAACCCTTTAAATATAAGATAATATATTATATCCGCTAAATACCCTTCCTTTTTAATTAAAGGGCTTATTATAAGATTAATAGCCTTAATTAAGCTTAATAGCTAATTTTACTTTCTCTTTATAATAAAAGTCTTAATATCTTATATAATCTTCTTATTTTAGCTTATTATAAAATAATATAAAAAAGATATAAATATTAATTAAGTATTTTAACGTTTTATAATTAATATAATATTTATATAATAAGTTAATAAAACTATCTTTATTAATAGCTTTTCTTAATATAATTAATTAATAGATTTTAATAATAATCTTATAAAAATTAATAATTATTTTTTATAAGATGAAAATAATTAAGCTTTATTTAATATTATTAATCTTTTTAATATTAATAGCTTTAATAATATATAAATCCTTTATAAGAAATATTATAATAATATTTTTATATCTTAAAAGCTTATATTAACTTTTAATAAGCTTATTATAAAGTAGGAATAAAGGCATTATATTTATTGCTATTATTACTTACCTTATCTTTTCTAACTTTATAATCTTTAATATAATAATATATACCTTAAAATATATTCCTTTTTAAATTTAAAAGATACTTAATATCGCTTTTAAAGGATAAGATTAATATTTAATATCTTAATTATTATTATCTTTATTTTTTTTACTTAAGTTATCGTTATTTATTATAAGTAAAATGGCTATTTATAACTTTTTCTTTAATAATAGCTTGCTATTAAATATAGTTTAAAGAAGAGTATAAGTTTTAAATAATATTAATAATTAAATTATAAATACTTTAATTAAGTTAATAAGAGTAGGCGGGTAATTATAAGTCTTTTTATTAAGCCGCTTTAGCTTTATAAGCTTATTTTTATTCTCTTTATTAATTTTAAATATTTAATTACTTTTTATAAGTTAACTTATATTTATACCCTTATAAAGAGATAGTTTTTTATTTAATTTATTTTAATTATCATTTAAATCTTTATTTAAAAGGTATGATGATATAAGGGGATATTTATAAGATTAAGTGAAATATAAGGGTATAAGAATTAATATTAAGTTTAAGGAGCCTACCCTTTTTAAAGAATAGTATGAGAATAGTATTATAAATTAATATAATTAATATTTAGGTATTTAGTTTTAGCGGCCCAGGGGTTTGGGAAAGGATACCTTGATAAAGAAATAATGGTATTAGATAATAAAGTTATAGGATGATATAAAATCTAGGGTTAAGGTTAAGAACCTACCCCCTTAAAAATAGATATATTAGATATAAGATATTTAATATATCCAACTTATAATAGATATATTAAATATAAGATATTTAATATATCTTATTAAAGAATTAAAATATATAAGGATATAGTTATTATTATAATAGATAGCTTTTATAAAATAGATTCTTTAATTATTAATTTAAATATTTAATTTAATAATTAAATAATTTTATAATTAATAATTATATTATTAAATATTAAATATTAAAATAATATTTTTATATATTAAAATAATTAAATATCACCTTTATATTAAATTATTAATATAAACCTTATAAGTTATTTATTAAACCTTATAAAGATTTAATATAATTATAATATTTTAATAATTTTTATTTAAAATAATTATATAATTATTTAATTAAGTAATATAAAGATATAATAATATTTTTAATTCTTATCCCTTTTATTATTAATAATAATAATTCTTAAGATATAATTATATAAATTACTATACTTTAATAAAAGATTAACTTCTTTTATATTATATAATAAGTTAAGATTTATAAAATAAATAAGCTAGCCCTTTATAAGGGAGATAAAGGAATCTTTTAAGGATTTATTATTTAATATTATACTTATTTTAAATATTATAGATATTAATTTAATATTTAATATAATATAATTATCTTTATAAGATATTAATTTAAAGGTAATACTTTTATATAATTTAAACTTATCCTTAAAGATTATTTAAAGAATAATAAGAAATATTAAGATAAAAATATTAAGAAAATCTTTAAAGGCTTTAATTATTTTAAATAAGCTTTTAAAGATATCTTTAAAGATTTAAATAAGGAAAGATTTATGGAATATAAATTTATAAAATTTAAATAAAGAGTATTAGCCTTTAAATATATTATATATTTTAAATAATTTATTATTTATATTAATTAAGGAGAAAAAGTATTTATAAGTTAATTTTATAAAGGATTTAAGGAAGATATTAAGGATAAAATTTTTAAAATAGATTAATTTAATAATTTCATTAAATATATCATTATAATAATATATATTAATAATTAATTATTTAAATAATAATAAAAATATAGCTATAAGAACTTTAAAAATTATTAAAAAAACTATAATTAGCTAAATATAAATAAGAAGTATTAATATAATAATAATTTTAATAATAATAATAAACCTTAATACTTAAGAGGATATAATAATATTATAATAGATATTTATATAAGTTTTATAAAACTTAATATAGCTTAATAAAAGTTAAATAATAAGGATTATTATAATTATAGAAAATTAAGATATTTCGCTAAGGATTATTAATAACTTAAAAAATAATAAAAGTTTATCCTTAAGGGATAATAATAAATTAATATAACTTAATAATAAAAGTTAATTATACCTTATAGTTATTTATTTAATAAATAATATTTAATATATTTAAAAAATAAGATATTTTATATTTATTAACTTAACCTTTATATAAAATATTTAATTTATCTTAATAATAATAAAGAATTAAAAGACTTTTTATTTAGATTTAAGTAAATAATAAATATTAATAATAAATATAAAACCCTTAATTAAACCTTTTATTTTAATAATTAATATATATTATATCTTTTAAAAAAAAAGTTTTTAATTAATTTCTTAGGAAACCTTATTAAGAAAGATAATTAATTATAAGAAGAAGAGGATTATTATATAATATAATAATAAATAATAGCGATTTAAATTATTTAAATATTAAATATATAAGAATAAGCAATTCTTAAGATAATATTTAGAAAAATAGCAATTTATAATAAATTAATTAAATAATAAAATTAAAAGAAGATCCTATAAAAAAACTTAATATAAATTTAAAATAATATTTAAAATATAATATTTTAATTGCCTTAAATATTAATATTATTAAAATCACTATTATAAGAATTAAGATAATTTAAATAATATAAGAATTTAATTAACCTTTTAAGAAATATAAATTAAATAATAAATTATATTTATAATTAAGATATCTTAAATATTTAAATATATCTTAAGCCTTATATATTTAAAATTTATATTAATTTTATTTTTAAGAAAAAGTTAAGTTTAACTTATTTTTTAAATATTTTAAAAAAGGATTTATTATTTAAATTTATAAGAAAAATAAATTTAATTATTAAGAAGTTTATAAATATTAATAAGATAAGGCTTATATAATATTTAAGCTTAATCTTTAATTCTTATTAAAATATTTATAAAGATAATAATAAGTTAAAAATTATAAATTATTTAGCTACCTTATTTATAAGAAATATAAGATTATAAATTAATATAATAATAAATAATATAAAAGGTATATTATATATATTTAAATTAAGAAAATATAAGAATTAAGAAAAGATAATAATTATTTATAAAAGGATAATAAATAATTATAAATTATAAATCTTTATATATAATATAAATAAATAATTATATATATATATTATATTTAAAATAAAGATTAATAGAAAAATATATAATATATTATTAAATAATAATATTTAAAATAATTTTATATTATTAAATATTATTAATAAAGATAAAATCTTATAATATTAAAAAAAAACCCTTATAAACTTAATATTATAAAAAATATAAAAATAAAATATAAAAATAATATAATTAATATAAAGATTAATTATCTTTTAATTTTAATTTAAAGATATAAAACTTTTATAATTTTAAATATTATAAATATAATATATTATAAATTAATCTTAAGATTTTTATAATTATAAATTATAAATCTTTAAATTAATTAAATTATTAATTAAATCTTTTAAGATAATATTATTTTTTAAAAAAAGGTTATAATTAATAATATAAGAAGGAATTTAATTATTAAGGATAATAAAAAGCTATATTTAAATAAACTTATAAATACCTTTAAAAATAAATTAAAAACTTAACTTTAAAAAAATAAAGAAGGATTAAATTAATCTTAAATCTTAAAAAAAGGTAAAAGCTAATTAAATTAATAAGAAAATAATAGATTATTATATAATAATAAAAGAATAACTTATTATAATAATATATATAAATAAAAAATATAATAATATTTATTTTATTTATATTAAAAGAAAGAGTTTATAAATAAAGAAATAATAAATAGATTTATATAAATACCTTATATATATTATAAGTTTAGGAAAATCTTTTAAGAAAGATTTAATATAATTTTATTATAATATAACCATTATAATTATAAAATCTTATTATAAAAAGGGAAAGTTTTAAAATATTATTAAATTTATAAATTTAATAAGGAATAATTTAAGGCCTTTAAGAAATATCTTAATAAGAATCTTAAGAAATAATATATTTAATTATTAAAATTATTAATAAGATATTTAATCCTATTTATACTTAAAAAGAATAATAAGTTATAACTTTATATAAATTATTAATAACTTAATAATATTATTATTAAGAATAAATATTTATTATTACTTATTAAGGAATTATAAGATTAACTTAAAGAAATATAATAATTTATAACTTTAAACCTTAAATATAATTATAATTTAATAAAAATAAAAAATAAAAAGAATAAAAAATAGCTTTTTATATTTATTATAAATATTATAAATATTAAATTATATCCTTTAGATTAACTAATACCTTAACTACTTTTTAAAAGATAATTAATAATATCTTATAAAAATACTTAAATATCTTTATTATTATTTATTTTAATAATATTCTTATCTTTTTTAAGAATCTTAAAGAATATAAAGAATATATTAAGAAAGTACTTTAAAAGCTTTAAGATATAAACCTTTTAATAAAATTAAAAAAAAGCTTTTTTTATATATAAAAAGTCGATTACCTTAAATATATTATTAAGCTAGGATTTATTAAGATATAAAAAGATAAAGTTTAAATAATTAAGGAATAGTTAATATTAATTAATATTAAGGATATTAAAGCTTTTTAAGGATATATTAATTTCTATAAATAGTTTATTAATAATTATAATGATATTATAAAACTTTTTATAAACCTAATATAAAAGGATATTTCTTTTTAATAAACTTAAAAGGAAGAATAAATATTTTAAATACTTAAGGAAAAAGTTATATAGGACTTAATATTTAAAGAAATAAACCTAAAGAAGGAATTTAAAATTTATATAAATACCTTAGATAATATAATAAGTAGAGAATTTATTTAATAAAATAATAAGGGATAAATATAAATTATTATAAATTTTAATAAAAAGTTTAATAAATTAAAGATATATTATATTATTTTAAATAAAGAATTTATAATAATAATATATATATTTTAAAAATAATAATATTATTTTATTAAAATTTAAAAATAAATTAAACTTTATATAAATTATAAAAATTTAATAACCTTTATAATAATTAAATAATTTAATAAAAGATAAGTTAGATATATAAAATTCCTCTTTTAATTTAATATTAAAATTATTTATATTAAAGGAATAAAGTATATTTAAGTTAATATTCTTAATAAATAATTAGATTATTATATTAAGGAATCTCTTTTAAAATAAATAATATTTAAAATAAAGGAAGATAAAAGTTTTATATTTAATAGAAAACTTAATATAATAATTAAAATTAATAAAATATTAAAGAAAATACTTAAGGATTTAAAAGAATAAGACAAATTAATTAAGTAAATATATAAAGCCTTAATATATAAATATTAAGGCATTATAATAATAATTAAATAAATTTAAAAGATATATTAAATCTTAAATCTTAAATAAAAAATAAAGGAAATTATTAAATAATATAATTCTTATAATAAAAATAAAACCTCTTAATATAAGCTTTATAAATTATTAAAGCCCTTATTAATACCTATAGTTATTTAATTATCTATTAGCTTAGATTTTATTATTAAGCTATTTCTTTTATAAAAACCCTTAATTAAAATATTTTATAATAATATTTTAATAATAATTTATAAATTAAATAAATATATATACTTTATATTATATAAAGAAGTTAATATAATAAAAGAATTTATATATATATTCTTATAAATCATTATAAATAATTATAAAATATTATAAGAAATTATCTTAAATAAAGATAAGCTTTTTATATTAAACTTTTAAAAGTTATTAATAAAATAACTTAGAATAAAATATAAGCTCTTTATAATAATATATTTATAAATAAATAGATAAATAGAAAGAATTAATTAAATTATAAAATAATATCTTTAATATTATATTAATTAATTATAAGATAATTAAATTAAATTACTATTATTAATATAATTTACCTATAATAATATAATAATTAATATAATTAAATAATTACCTTTCTTTATAATTTATAAATATAAACCTTAGATATATTATAAATTATTATTAAATATAATAATTATAAAATTAATAGAATAAAAAGTAATTAAAATTAAATAAATTTAAAAGGATATTTAAAATAAATTTTCTTTTATATAAGAATAAATAATAAAATATATAAATTAAAAAAGAATTAAAAGATTAATTTTTAAAAAGAGAGATAAAGTTTATCTTCTTTAATAAAATATTAAAATTAAGCAACTTAATAATAAACTTAATTATAAGAAAATTAAATTATTTAAAATTTTATAAAAACTTTTAAATATTAATTATAAACTTTTATTATTTTATAAAATAAAATAATATAATAATTTTTATATTTTACTTTTAGAATTAATATTATAAAATATAAAAATTAAAATATAAATTAAAATTATTAATAAATATAATAAAGAATATAAAATAAAATAAATTTTAAATTTATAATAATATTAAGATATAATAAAATACTTTATTAAATAAAAAAGATATAACTTAAGTAAAAATATATAAGAATTAATAAAGAATTTAATTTATTATATTAAACTCCTTAAATAATATTAAATTTAAAATATAATTAAAGATGAAATAAAGATAAGATTAATTAATTAATAAGATTAATTAAGATAAAACCTTATAACAACTTAATAAATAATCAGATCCTTAATTAAGTAATAAAATCTATTAATTAAGGGATAAATTAATTAAGGAAAGGCCTTAATCAGCTTAAAAGACCCTTTATTAATTAGCTAATCTATTAATAAAATAGTGCAATTAATTAACCTAATCCTACTAAGCAACCTATCTTATTAATTAATTATTTTATTAATTAATTAACTTTATTAATTAATATAAATTTAATTAATTAAATCATTTATTAAATAACTTACTATTAATATTTTTAATTTTAATATTAATAAATAGATTTATAATTCTAAATTTAAATTAATTAATACCCTTATTTATTATAAAATTTTAATTAAATATATCAACCTTATTATTAATATAAAGTTATAACTCTTAAAGCTTTATTCTATTAAAACTAAGTAAACCGCTATAAATAACCTTAATAGATTGCTTAATAATGCGCTTATGCTTAACCTTAGCCTCCTTATTTTCTATATATTTTAACTCTTTTAGATTATTAATTCCTTAATATATAATATATATCATCTTCTTAAATTATATCTTCTTTTACTTTTATAATTAAAGTATCTTTTCTTTTATAATTTAAAATTTATCTTTTAACTTTTAATATTAAGCCGTGATATTATATAGCTTTATAAAACTAATACCTTATATATTATAATATAATTATCCTTAATAGATATATTTAATATAATAACTTAAATCCTTCTTAAATATTTAATAAAAAGGAAACCTATACCTTTTATAATAAGAATAGGAAAGTATAATAATAATGTTTTAAAAAATAATAAATAGCAGAAAATCTCTTACCTTAATTTTCTTAGCATAATTAAATAATTTCAATATATAAGAATTCTTAACTCTATAAAATATAATAAATTAAAAAGGTATAAATAAAAATATAAATAATAAGCAGAAATATATAAATTAACCTTTAAAGATAAAGGATATAAAAAGAGGGATAATATTATAAATTAATATAGCTAATACCTAAGTATTTAATTTTAATAACTTAAAGGTTTAGAAAAGGATATCTTAATAGAGAAATAATAGTATTAAATAATAGAATTATAAGATAATATAAAATCCAGGATTAAAATTAAAGACCTACCCCCTTAGGGATAAATATATTAAATATAAAATATTTAATATATTTAACCTATAATAAATATATTAAATATAAGATATTTAATATATCTTATTAAAAGGTTGGAATATATAAGGATATAATTATTATTATAATAGATAGCTTTTATAAAATAGATTCTTTAGTTATTAATTTAAATATTTAATCCAATAATTAAATAGCCTTATAGCTAATGGTTATATTATTAAATATTAAATATTAAAATAATATCTTTATATATTGAAATAATTAAGTATCGCCCTTATATTAAACTGCTAATATAAACCCTATAGGTTACCTATTAAACCCTATAAAGGTTTTAATATAATTATTATATTTTAATAATTCTTATTTAAAATAGCTATATAATTAATTAATTAAATAATATAAAGATATGATAATACCTTTAATTCCTACCCCTTTTATTATTAATAATAATTACTTTTAAGATATAGCTATATAAATTACTATATTTTAATAAGAAATTAACTTCCTTTATATTATATAATAAGTTAAGGCTTATAAGATAAATAAGCCAGCCCTTTATAAAGGAGATAAGGGAACCCTTTAGGGATTTATTATTTAATATTATATTTATTTTAAGTATTATAAATATTAATTTAATTCTTAATATAATATAATTATTTTTATAAGATATTAATTTAAGGGTAATATTTTTATATAATTTAAACTTATCTTTAAAGATTATTTAAAGAATAATAAGAAATATTAAAATAAAAATATTAAGAAAATCTTTAAAGGATTTAATTATTTTAAATAAGTTTTTAAAGATATTTTTAAAGATTTAAATAAGGAAAGATTTATAAAATATAAGTTTATAAAACTTAAATAAAGAGAATTAACCTTTAAATATATTATATATTTTAAATAGCTTATTATTTATATTAATTAAGGAAAAGAAATATTTATAAGCTAATTTTATAAAGGATTTAAGGAAGATATTAAAGATAAAATTTTTAAAATAAATTAATTTAATAATTTTATTAAATATATTATTATAATAATATATATTAATAATTAATTATTTAAATAATAATAAGAATATAATTATAAGAACTTTAAAATTATTAAAAAAATTATAATTAATTAAATATAAATAAAAAGTATTAATATAATAATAACTTTAATAATAATAATAAACCTTAATATTAAAGAAAATATAATAATATTATAATAAATATTTATATAAATCTTATAAAACTTAATATAGCTTAATAGAAATTAAATAATAAAGATTATTATAATTATAGAAAATTAAGATATTTTATTAAGGATTATTAATAGCTTAAAAAATAATAAAAATTTATCTTAAAAGGATAATAATAAGTTAATATAACTTAAAGATAAAAGCTAATTATACCTTATAACTACTTACTTAATAAATAATATCCAATATATTTAAAAGGTAAGATACCTTATATTTATTAACTTAATCTTTATATAAAATATCTAATTTATTTTAATAATAATAAAGAATTAAAAGATTTATTATTTAAATTTAAATAAATAATAAATATTAATAATAAATATAAAGCCTTTAATTAAACCTTTTATTTTAATAATTAATATATATTATACCTTTTAAAGAAAAAAGCCTTTAATTAGTTTTTTAAGAAACCTTATTAAAAAAGATAATTAATTATAAAAAGAAAAGGATTATTATATAATATAATAATAAATAATAATAATTTAAATTATTTAAGTATTAAGTATATAAAAATAAGCGATTTTTAAGATAATATTTAGAAAAATAACGGTTTATTATAAATTAATTAAATAATAAAATTAAAAGAAAACCTTATAAAAAATCTTAATATAAATCTAAAATAATATTTAAGATATAATATCTTAATTACTTTAAATATTAATATTATTAAAATTATTATTATAAAAATTAAGATAATTTAAGTAATATAAGAATTTAATTAACCTTTTAAGAAATATAAATTAAATAATAAATTATATTTATAATTAAGATATCTTAAATATTTAAATATATCTTAAGCCTTATATATTTAAAACTTATATTAATTTTATTTTTAAGAAAAAGTTAAATTTAACTTATTTTTTAAATATTTTAAAAAAGGATTTATTATTTAAATTTATAAAAAAGATAAACTTAATTATTAAAAGATTAATAAATATTAATAAGATAAGGCTTATATAATATTTAAGCTTAATCCTTAATTTTTATTAAAATATTTATAAAGATAATAATAAGTTAAAGATTATAAATTATTTAATTATTTTATTTATAAAGAATATAAGATTATAAATTAATATAATAATAAATAATATAAAAGGTATATTATATATATTTAAATTAAGAAAATATAAAAATTAAGAAAAGATAATAATTATTTATAAAGGGATAATAAATAATTATAAATTATAAATCTTTATATATAATATAAATAAATAATTATATATATATTATATTTAAAATAAAGATTAATAAAAAAATATATAATATATTATTAAATAATAATATTTAAAATAATTTTATATTATTAAATATTATTAATAAAGATAAGATCTTATAATATTAAAAAAAGATCTTTATAAATTTAATATTATAAAAAATATAAAAATAAGATATAAAAATAATATAATTAATATAAAGATTAATTATCTTTTAATTTTAATTTAAAGATATAAAACTTTTATAACTTTAAATATTATAAATATAATATATTATAAATTAATCTTAAGATTTTTATAATTATAAGCTATAAATTCTTAAATTAATTAAATTATTAATTAAATCTTTTAAGATAATATTATTCCTTAAAAAAAGGTTATAATTAATAATATAAAAAAAAGTTTAATTATTAAGAATAATGAAAAGTTATATTTAAATAAATTTATAAATACTTTTAAAAATAAATTAAAGATTTAGCTTTAAAAAAATAAAAAAGGATTAAGTTAATCTTAAATTTTAAAAAAGGGTAAAAGTTAATTAAATTAATAAAAAAATAATAAATTATTATATAATAATAAAAGAATAATTTATTATAATAATATATATAAATAAGAAATATAATAATATTTATTCTACTTATATTAAAGGGAAGAGCTTATAAATAAAGAAGTAATAAATAAATTTATATAAATACCTTATATATATTATAAATTTAAAAAAGTCTTTTAAGAAAGATTAATATAATCTTATTATAATATAGCTATTATAATTATAAGATTTTATTATAAAAAGGGAAAAGCTTAAAATATTATTAGATTTATAAATTTAATAAAGAGTAACTTAAGGCCCTTAAGGAATATCTTAATAAGAACCTTAAGAAATAATATATATAATTATTAAAATTATTAATAAGATATTTAATCTTATTTATACTTAAAAATAATAATAAGCTATAACTTTATATAAATTATTAATAGCTTAATAATATTATTATTAAGAATAAATACTTATTATTATTTATTAAAGAATTATAAGATTAACTTAAAGGAGTATAATAATTTATAACCTTAAATCTTAAATATAATTATAATTTAATAAAAATAAAAAAAGGAAAAGAATAGAAAATAGCTTTTTATATTTATTATAAATATTATAAATATTAAGTTATACCCTTTAAATTAATTAATGCCTTAATTATTTTTTAAGAAATAATTAATAATATTTTATAAGAATATTTAAATATCTTTATTATTACTTATTTTAATAATATTTTTATCTTTTTTAAAAACCTTAAAAATTATAAAAAATATATTAAGAAAGTATTTTAAAAGCTTTAAGATATAAACCTCTTAATAAAATTAAAAAAAAGCTTTTTTTATATATAAAAAGTTAATTATCTTAAATATATTATTAAGTTAAGATTTATTAAGATATAAAAAGATAAAATCTAAATAATTAAAAAATAACTAATATTAATTAATATTAAAAATATTAAAGCCTTTTAAAGATATATTAATTTTTATAAATAATTTATTAATAATTATAATAATATTATAAAACCCCTTATAAACTTAATATAAAAAGATATCTCTTTTTAATAAACTTAAAAGGAAGAATAAATATTTTAAATATTTAAAGAAAAAGTTATATAAAACTTAATATTTAAAGAAATAAACTTAAAAAAGGAATTTAAAATTTATATAAACGCCTTAAATAATATAATAAGTAGAGAATTTACTTAATAAAATAATAAGGGATAAATATAAATTATTATAAATTTTAATAAAAAGTTTAATAAATTAAAGATATATTATATTATTTTAAATAAAGAATTTATAATAATAATATATATATTTTAAGAATAATAATATTACCTTATTAAAGCTTAAAAATAAATTAAACTTTATATAAATTATAAAAATTTAATAACCTTTATAATAATTAAGTAATTTAATAAAAGATAAGTTAAATATATAAAATTTTTCTTTTAATTTAATATTAAGGTTATTTATATTAAAGGAATAAAGAATATTTAAATTAATGCTCTTAATAAATAACTAGATTATTATATTAAAGAATTTCCTTTAAAATAAATAATATTTAAAATAAAGGAAGATAAAAATCTTATATTTAATAAAAAACTTAATATTATAATTAAAATTAATAAAATATTAAAAGAAATATTTAAAGATTTAAGAGAATAAAATAAATTAATTAAAGAAATATATAAAGCCTTAATATATAAATATTAAGGCATTATAATAATAATTAAATAAATCTAAAGGATATATTAAATCTTAAACCTTAAATAAAGAATAAAAGAAATTATTAAATAATATAACTCTTATAATAAGAATAAGACCTTTTAATATAAATTTTATAAATTATTAAAGCCTTTATTAATACTTATAGCTATTTAATTATTTATTAATTTAAATTTTATTATTAAGCTATCTCTTTTATAAAAACCTTTAATTAAAGTGCTTTATAATAATATTTTAATAATAATTTATAAATTAAATAAATATATATATTTTATATTATATAAAGAAGTTAATATAATAGAAAAACTTATATATATATTCTTATAAATTATTATAAATAATTATAAAATATTATAAGAAATTATCTTAAATAAAGATAAGCTTTTTATATTAAATTTTTAAAAGTTATTAATAAAGTAACTTAAAGTAAAATATAAGCTATTAATAATAACTTATTTATAAATAAATAAATAAATAGAAAGAATTAATTAAATTATAAAATAATACCTTTAATATTATATTAATTAATTATAAGATAATTAAGTTAAATTGCTATTATTAATATAATTTATTTATAATAATATAATAATTAATATAATTAAATAATTACCTTTCTTTATAATTTATAAATATAAACTCTAAGTATATTATAAATTATTATTAAATATAATAATTATAAAATTAATAAAATAAAAAATAATTAAAATTAAATAAATTTAAAAAAATATTTAAAATAAACTTTTTTTTATATAAAAATAAATAATAAAATATATAAATTAGAAAAGAATTAAAGGATTAATTTTTAAAAAGGGAGATAAAGTTTATCTTTTTTAATAAAATATTAAAATTAAATAACTTAATAATAAATTTAATTATAAGAAAATTAAATTATTTAAAATTTTATAGAAATTTTTAAATATTAATTATAAACTTTTATTATTTTATAAAATAAAATAAAATAATAACTTTTATATTTTATTTTTAAAATTAATATTATAAAATATAAAAATTAAAATATAAATTAAAATTATTAATAAATATAATAAAAAATATAAAATAAAATAAGTTTTAAAATTATAATAATATTAAGATATAATAAAATACCTTATTAAGTAAAAAAGATATAACTTAAGTAAAAATATATAAAAATTAATAAAGAATTTAATTTATTATATTAAACTCCTTAGAAAATATTAAGCTTAAAATATAGCTAAAAATAAAATAAGGATAAAATTAATTAATTAATAAAATTAATTAAGATAAAACCTTATAATAACTTAATAAATAATTAAATCCTTAATTAAATAATAAAATCTATTAATTAAAGGATAAATTAATTAAAGAAAAACCTTAATTAATTTAAGAAATCCTTTATTAAATAGCTAGTTAATTAATATAATAACGCAATTAATTAACTTATTCTTATTAAATAACCCATCTTATTAATTAATTATTCTATTAATTAATTAACTTTATTAATTAATATAATTCAACTAATTAAACTAATTTATTAATATATTTAATCTATTAATTAAATTATTTATTAAATAACTTACTATTAATATTTTCATTATTAATATTAATAAGTAGATTTATAATTTTAAACTTAAATTAATTAATACCTTTATTTATTATAAAACTTTAATTAAATATATTAACTTTATTATTAATATAAAATTATAACTTTTAAAGCTTTATTTTATTAAAACTAAGTAAATTATTATAAATAACTTTAATAAATTATTTAGTAATATATTTATATTTAACCTTAGCCTCTTTATTTTCTATATATTTTAATTCCTTTAAATTATCAATTCCTTAATATATAATATATATTATCTTTTTAAATTATATCTTCTTTTATTTTTATAATTAAAATACCTTTTCCTTTATAACCTAAAATTTATCTTTTAACTTTTAATATTAAGCTATAATATTATATAACTTTATAAAACCAATACCTTATATATTATAATATAACTATCTTTAATAAATATATTTAATATAATAACTTAAATCCTTTTTAAATATTTAATAAAAGGGGAACTTATACCTTTTATAATAAAAATAAAAAGGTATAATAATAATGCTTTAAAGAATAATAAATAGTAAAAAATCCTTTACCTTAATTTTCTTAATATAATTAAATGGTTTTAATATATAAAATTTCTTAACTTTATAAAATATAATAAATTAAAAAGGTATAAATAGAAATATAAATAATAAGTAGAAATATATAAATTAACCTTTAAAGATAAAAGATATAAAAAAGGAGATAATATTATAAATTAATATAATTAATATTTAAATATTTAATTTTAATAGCTTAAGGATTTAAAAAAAAACACCCTAATAAAGAAATAATAGTATTAAATAATAGAATTATAAAATAATATAAAATCTAAAGTTAAAGTTTAAAACCTACTATCCTTTTAAAGATAGATATATTAAATATAAGATATCTAATATATCTAACTATAATAAATATATTAAATATAAGATATTTAATATATTTTATTAAAGAGTTAAAATATATAAAGATATAATTATTATTATAATAAATAGCTTTTATAAAATAAACTCTTTAATTATTAATTTAAATATTTAATTTAATAATTAAATAACTTTATAATTAATGATTATATTATTAAATATTAAATATTAAAATAATATTTTTATATATTAAAATAATTAAATATCGCCTTTATATTAAACTATTAATATAAACCTTATAAGTTATTTATTAAACCTTATAAAGGTTTAATATAATTATTATATTTTAATAATTCTTATTTAAAATAATTATATAATTAATTAATTAAATAATATAAAGATATAATAATACCTTTAATTTTTACCTTCTTTATTATTAATAATAATAACTCTTAAAATATAATTATATAAATTATTATACTTTAGCAAGAGATTAACCTCCTTTATATTATATAATAAGCTAAGGCTTATAAGATAAATAAATTAGCCCCTTATAAAAAGGATAAGGGAACCCTTTAACGATTTATTATTTAATATTATATTTATTTTAAATATTATAGATATTAATTTAATATTTAATATAATATAATTATCTTTATAAGATATTAACTTAAGGGTAATGCTTTTATATAATTTAAATTTACCTTTAAAGATTATTTAAAAAATAATAAGAAATATTAAGATAAAAATATTAAGAAAATCTTTAAAGATTTTAATTATTTTAAATAAGCTTTTAAAGATACTTTTAAAAACCTAAATAAAGAAAAATTTATGAAATATAAGCTTATGAAACTTAAATAAGGAAGATCAGCCTTTAAATATATTATATATTTTAAATAGCTCATTACTTATATTAATTAAGGAAAAGAAATATTTATAAATTAATTTTATAAAGGATTTAAAAAGGATATTAAAGATAGAATTTCTAAAATAAATTAACTTAATAACTTTATTAAATATATTATTATAATAATATATATTAATAATTAATTATTTAAATAATAATAAGAATATAATTATAAAAACTTTAAAAATTATTAAAAAAATTATAATTAATTAAATATAAATAAGAAATATTAATATAATAATAACTTTAATAATAATAATAAACCTTAATATTAAAAAAGATATAATAATATTATAATAAATACTTATATAAATCTTATAAAACTTAATATAGCTTAATAAAAGCTAAATAATAAAGATTATTATAATTATAGAAAATCAAGATATTTTATTAAAGATTATTAATAATTTAAAAAGTAATAAAAATTTATTTTAAAAGGATAATAATAAATTAATATAACTTAAAAATAAAAATTAATTATACCTTATAACTATTTATTTAATAAATAATATCTAATATATTTAAAAAATAAGATACCTTATATTTATTAACCCAACCTTTATATAAAATATTTAATCTATCTTAATAATAATAAAGAATTAAAAGACCTATTATCTAAATTTAAATAAATAGTAAATATTAATAATAAATATAAAGTCTTTAATTAAACCTTTTACTTTAATAATTAATATATATTATACCTTTTAGAGAAAAAAGCCTTTAATTAATTTCTTAAGAAACCTTATTAAGAAAGATAATTAATTATAAGAAAAAGAGGATTATTATATAATATAATAATAAATAATAATAATTTAAATTATTTAAATATTAAATATATAGGAGTAAATAATTCTTAAGATAATATTTAAAAAAATAGCGATCTATTATAAATTAATTAAATAATAAAATTAAAAGAAAACCTTATAAAAGATCTTAATATAAACCTAAAATAATATTTAAAATATAATATCTTAATTATCTTAAATATTAATATTATTAAAATTATTATTATAAAAATTAAGATAATCTAAGTGATATAAGAATTTAATTAACTTCTTAAAAAATATAAATTAAATAATAAATTATATTTATAATTAAGATATCTTAAATATTTAAATATATCTTAAGCCTTATATATTTAAAATTTATATTAATTTTATTTTTAAGAAAAAGTTAAGTTTAACTTATTTTTTAAATATTTTAAAAAAGGATTTATTATTTAAATTTATAAGAAAAATAAATTTAATTATTAAGAAGTTTATAAATATTAATAAGATAAGGCTTATATAATATTTAAGCTTAATCTTTAATTCTTATTAAAATATTTATAAAGATAATAATAAGTTAAAAATTATAAATTATTTAGCTACCTTATTTATAAGAAATATAAGATTATAAATTAATATAATAATAAATAATATAAAAGGTATATTATATATATTTAAATTAAGAAAATATAAGAATTAAGAAAAGATAATAATTATTTATAAAAGGATAATAAATAATTATAAATTATAAATCTTTATATATAATATAAATAAATAATTATATATATATATTATATTTAAAATAAAGATTAATAGAAAAATATATAATATATTATTAAATAATAATATTTAAAATAATTTTATATTATTAAATATTATTAATAAAGATAAAATCTTATAATATTAAAAAAAAACCCTTATAAACTTAATATTATAAAAAATATAAAAATAAAATATAAAAATAATATAATTAATATAAAGATTAATTATCTTTTAATTTTAATTTAAAGATATAAAACTTTTATAATTTTAAATATTATAAATATAATATATTATAAATTAATCTTAAGATTTTTATAATTATAAATTATAAATCTTTAAATTAATTAAATTATTAATTAAATCTTTTAAGATAATATTATTTTTTAAAAAAAGGTTATAATTAATAATATAAGAAGGAATTTAATTATTAAGGATAATAAAAAGCTATATTTAAATAAACTTATAAATACCTTTAAAAATAAATTAAAAACTTAACTTTAAAAAAATAAAGAAGGATTAAATTAATCTTAAATCTTAAAAAAAGGTAAAAGCTAATTAAATTAATAAGAAAATAATAGATTATTATATAATAATAAAAGAATAACTTATTATAATAATATATATAAATAAAAAATATAATAATATTTATTTTATTTATATTAAAAGAAAGAGTTTATAAATAAAGAAATAATAAATAGATTTATATAAATACCTTATATATATTATAAGTTTAGGAAAATCTTTTAAGAAAGATTTAATATAATTTTATTATAATATAACCATTATAATTATAAAATCTTATTATAAAAAGGGAAAGTTTTAAAATATTATTAAATTTATAAATTTAATAAGGAATAATTTAAGGCCTTTAAGAAATATCTTAATAAGAATCTTAAGAAATAATATATTTAATTATTAAAATTATTAATAAGATATTTAATCCTATTTATACTTAAAAAGAATAATAAGTTATAACTTTATATAAATTATTAATAACTTAATAATATTATTATTAAGAATAAATATTTATTATTACTTATTAAGGAATTATAAGATTAACTTAAAGAAATATAATAATTTATAACTTTAAACCTTAAATATAATTATAATTTAATAAAAATAAAAAATAAAAAGAATAAAAAATAGCTTTTTATATTTATTATAAATATTATAAATATTAAATTATATCCTTTAGATTAACTAATACCTTAACTACTTTTTAAAAGATAATTAATAATATCTTATAAAAATACTTAAATATCTTTATTATTATTTATTTTAATAATATTCTTATCTTTTTTAAGAATCTTAAAGAATATAAAGAATATATTAAGAAAGTACTTTAAAAGCTTTAAGATATAAACCTTTTAATAAAATTAAAAAAAAGCTTTTTTTATATATAAAAAGTCGATTACCTTAAATATATTATTAAGCTAGGATTTATTAAGATATAAAAAGATAAAGTTTAAATAATTAAGGAATAGTTAATATTAATTAATATTAAGGATATTAAAGCTTTTTAAGGATATATTAATTTCTATAAATAGTTTATTAATAATTATAATGATATTATAAAACTTTTTATAAACCTAATATAAAAGGATATTTCTTTTTAATAAACTTAAAAGGAAGAATAAATATTTTAAATACTTAAGGAAAAAGTTATATAGGACTTAATATTTAAAGAAATAAACCTAAAGAAGGAATTTAAAATTTATATAAATACCTTAGATAATATAATAAGTAGAGAATTTATTTAATAAAATAATAAGGGATAAATATAAATTATTATAAATTTTAATAAAAAGTTTAATAAATTAAAGATATATTATATTATTTTAAATAAAGAATTTATAATAATAATATATATATTTTAAAAATAATAATATTATTTTATTAAAATTTAAAAATAAATTAAACTTTATATAAATTATAAAAATTTAATAACCTTTATAATAATTAAATAATTTAATAAAAGATAAGTTAGATATATAAAATTCCTCTTTTAATTTAATATTAAAATTATTTATATTAAAGGAATAAAGTATATTTAAGTTAATATTCTTAATAAATAATTAGATTATTATATTAAGGAATCTCTTTTAAAATAAATAATATTTAAAATAAAGGAAGATAAAAGTTTTATATTTAATAGAAAACTTAATATAATAATTAAAATTAATAAAATATTAAAGAAAATACTTAAGGATTTAAAAGAATAAGACAAATTAATTAAGTAAATATATAAAGCCTTAATATATAAATATTAAGGCATTATAATAATAATTAAATAAATTTAAAAGATATATTAAATCTTAAATCTTAAATAAAAAATAAAGGAAATTATTAAATAATATAATTCTTATAATAAAAATAAAACCTCTTAATATAAGCTTTATAAATTATTAAAGCCCTTATTAATACCTATAGTTATTTAATTATCTATTAGCTTAGATTTTATTATTAAGCTATTTCTTTTATAAAAACCCTTAATTAAAATATTTTATAATAATATTTTAATAATAATTTATAAATTAAATAAATATATATACTTTATATTATATAAAGAAGTTAATATAATAAAAGAATTTATATATATATTCTTATAAATCATTATAAATAATTATAAAATATTATAAGAAATTATCTTAAATAAAGATAAGCTTTTTATATTAAACTTTTAAAAGTTATTAATAAAATAACTTAGAATAAAATATAAGCTCTTTATAATAATATATTTATAAATAAATAGATAAATAGAAAGAATTAATTAAATTATAAAATAATATCTTTAATATTATATTAATTAATTATAAGATAATTAAATTAAATTACTATTATTAATATAATTTACCTATAATAATATAATAATTAATATAATTAAATAATTACCTTTCTTTATAATTTATAAATATAAACCTTAGATATATTATAAATTATTATTAAATATAATAATTATAAAATTAATAGAATAAAAAGTAATTAAAATTAAATAAATTTAAAAGGATATTTAAAATAAATTTTCTTTTATATAAGAATAAATAATAAAATATATAAATTAAAAAAGAATTAAAAGATTAATTTTTAAAAAGAGAGATAAAGTTTATCTTCTTTAATAAAATATTAAAATTAAGCAACTTAATAATAAACTTAATTATAAGAAAATTAAATTATTTAAAATTTTATAAAAACTTTTAAATATTAATTATAAACTTTTATTATCTTATAAAATAAAATAATATAATAATTTTTATATTTTATTTTTAAAATTAATATTATAAAATATAAAAATTAAAATATAAATTAAAATTATTAATAAATATAATAAAAAATATAAAGTAAAATAAATTTTAAATTTATAATAATATTAAGATATAATAGAATACTTTATTAAATAAAAAGGATATAATTTAAGTAAAAATATATAAAAATTAATAAAGAATTTAATTTATTATATTAAACTTCTTAAATAATATTAAGCTTAAAATATAATTAAAGATAAAATAAAAATAAGATTAATTAATTAATAAAATTAATTAAGATAAAACCTTATAATAATTTAATAAATAATTAAATCCTTAATTAAATAATAAAGCTTATTAATTAAAAGATAAATTAATTAAGGAAAGGCCTTAATTAGCTTAAGAAACCCTTTATTAATTAATTAATTAATTAATATAATAATATAATTAATTAACTTAATCTTATTAAATAACCTATTTTATTAATTAATTATTTTATTAATTAATTAACTTTATTAATTAATATAATTTAATTAATTAAATTAATTTATTAATATATTTAATTTATTAATTAAATTATTTATTAAATAACTTATTATTAATATTTTTATTATTAATATTAATAAGTAGATTTATAATTTTAAATTTAAATTAATTAATACCTTTATTTATTATAAAATTTTAATTAAATATATTAACCTTATTATTAATATAGAGCTATAATTCTTAAAGCTTTATTTTACTGGAATTAAGCAAGCCATTATAAATAACTTTAACAGATTATTTAATAATATACTTATATTTAACCTTAGCCTCCTTATTTTTTATATGCTTTAATTCCTTTAGATTATTAATTCCCTAGTACATAATGCATATTATCTTTTTAAATTATATCTTCTTTTACTTTTATAATTAAAGTACCTTTTCCTTTATAGCCTAAAGTTTATCTTTTAATTTTTAATATTAAACCATAATATTATATAGTTTTATAAGATTAATACCCTATATATTATAATGCAACCATTTTTAATAGATATATTTAGCATAATAATTCAAATCCTTCTTAGATATTTAGCAGGAAGGAAATCTATACTCTTTATAATAGGAATAAGAAGGTATAATAATAGCATTTTAAAGAATGGCGAATAATAAAGAATCCCTTACCTTAGTTTTTTTAGCATAATTAGATAGTTTTAATATATGAGATTTTTTAATTTTATAAGATATAATAAATTAAAAAGGTATAAATAAAAATATAAATAATAAATAAAAATATATAAATTAACCTTTAGGGATAAAGGATATAAGAAGGGAAATAATATTATAAATTAATATAATTAATATTTAAGTGCTTAATTTTAGCGGCTTAAGGGTTTAGGAAAGGATATTTTAATAGAGAAATAATAGTATTAGATAATGGAATTATAAGATAATATAAAATCTAAGGTTAGGGTTTAGGACCTATTATCCCTTTAAGGATAGATATATTAAATATAAGATATTTAATATATCTAACTTATAATAGATATATTAAATATAAGATATTTAATATATTTTATTAAAGAGTTGAAATATATAAGGATATGGTTATTATTATAATAGATAGCTTTTATAAAATAGATTTTTTAGTTATTAATTTAAATATTTAGTTTAATAATTAAATAGCTTTATAATTAATGATTATATTATTAAATATTGAATATTGGAATAATATCTTTATATATTGGAATAATTAAATATTATCTTTATATTAAATTATTAATATAAACCTTATAGGTTATTTATTAAACCTTATAAAGGTTTAATTATGATTATTATAAGTAGTTATTAAAGGGCCTTAATATTAAGGGGCTTATTATATTTAATAATAATAAATAAGTTATTAATTATTTATATATAATCTTTAATTAAGAAATAAAGGTAGTTTATAAAGATTATTTTATTTAAATTAAGAAATTTATATTTTTTAAAGATATAAAATTATTGCCTTATAAATAAGGTTAATATCTTCTTATAATTATAAATTAAATAATAGCTTTTATTAATTAAGTAAATATAATGATAATTACCCTTAATAAAGCTAAAGCATTTAAGGTTATTAAAGGCAATTTATTCCTTATTTAATTAATTAATCTTTTTATTAATACTCCTTTTTTTTATAATTATAAAGGTATTTTTAAATTAAAAGATTAACTTGCTATATTTATTATAATATACCTTTAACTTCTTATAAAGTGGCTTTATAAAATTTATTATATAGCTTATCCTAAGTTATAATTAATTATTAATGATAAGGCTTATTAAATATTTTAATAAAGGAGTATATTAAGTTATATAATAAGGTAGAAGAATATTATATTTAAGAGATAAGAAGGGAAATATTAAGTTATATATAATTTAAGTTATAAATATCTACCTGGAGTGGCTTATAGGATTAGATAAATATTATTATTTACTTATATTATAATGAAGTTATATTTAATATAATTTTAATTTACAGCATTATCTTAAGCTTTAATATCATTTAATAATTTACCTTAGGATTAAATATTTTTATTTTATTAAATAGCGTATATAATTATTATTTACTTAGTTAATTATTACTCTTATATAATGATTTGATATATGTTGCTTATTATGCTATAAATATAGGTGATATATTTATTATTTAACCCTTTAATAAATATAATAATTATCTTTTATTTATTAGATTATAATTTTAAAAAAGGGCTACTTTATATATTATATATTTCTTTATATATTTTATATTCTTAAGGCTCTTCTTTTTTAATTTAAATTTAAAGTTATTATTATAAATATACTTTTATAAAGGTTCTTTTAATTAAACCTTTTATTTAAGTTAAATTATTTAATTTATATAAATTCCTATAAAGCTATATAATAGATAACTTTTAATTAATAAGGTATATATTAAAATAAAGTAAAATATTATATTTTAAATTATAAATAAATATTATAAGAAGATATTTTCTTTTAAAAGAATTCTCTTTATTTAATAATAAATAATCCACTTTAAGAAAAAAGTTAATTAAATATAATTACCTTTATTATCTTTAAATAACCCTTATATTTAAATTTAAGCCATTTTATAAGTTATAATTAAATAAATTCTAAATTTATATTAATTTAAAAAGTTAATTAAATAATTAATTATTTAATTAAAGAGAAAATAAATTAAAAATAAAAGTTAATAAAGTTAAAAATAAGATTTATCTTAAAAAGGTATTAAAATATAAGATTTTAATATTTATATTATTAAGAGTTATTAAAAATAAATATTAATTATAAAATTATAGCTTTTTCCTTTTTAATTATATAACTTTTTTTCCTTTAATATCCATTTTAATGCTTGCAGGGATTTTTACTTAATAAACTTATAAAAATAGGAACTTCTTAAATATATAGATGCTATAAATAGCCCCTCTTTAATAATATAAGCATTTAATTATAATTAAGTAAAAGGGTTTTTAATTTATATCGTTATATTAATATTATAATTATAGATATTTAATTACTTTTATTTTTTAAATAAGAGTATTTAAGTGGTATAATAATAATTATTATTCTTAGAAATATTATAAATTTAATATATATATTATCCTTTTATATTTAAAGAAATATAATTTTATATATAAAAAATAAGAGTTATAATTTAAAGGTTTAAGATATAAGATAATAGATTAAAAACTATCTTATTAATTTATAAAATAATAATAAAAAGCTTAATATTTTAATTTATATTTTAATATAATTATTAAAATAAATTTATATTATTAATAGGTTCCTTGAAATTTAATTTTCCACTTTTAATATATAATATTATATATTAATAATTAAGTAAGTTGAATTATAATACTTTTACCTTATTTCTTTTATAATAAAATAGTTATTAATATAAATCTTATATTTAAATATTAGCTTATATAAAATTAAAGGTTAAGGCTTAGGTAATTTTTAATAATATTAAAAAGTTTAATAAGGATATAAAGCTTATAATTAATTAATACCCCTTTTAATCTTATATAAAGGATTAAATAACTATAGCGTATTTATTATTATCCTTATTATTATATTTATATATAAGGTAGCCTTAAAGGCTAATTATATTATTAAAAGTCTTTATTATTAAATAAAATAAATAATATAGGTTAGGCTTTAATACCTTCTTATATAGGGTAATATTAAAGTTTTATTATAAGAAACGGGGTAGGTTTTCCTTATAATTAATAATAAATAAAATAAGGGTTTAAGTTTTAAATATAAGGTATTAGTATTATTATAGCTAAGGTAATACCTTATTATTAGCTATTTTATTATTAAATATAAATACTTAGATAAAGATAGCTTTAATTAATATAAAGGTGGTAAGTTATAATAAGTATAATAGATTATATAATAAATAGCTTTATAGGACCTTTTTATTATTCCTTTATATTTATTAAGCCTTATTAAAATAAATTACGCATCTTTAATTAATATTATAAGGTTTATATTTAAGGTAATTCCGGTTTTTTCTCCTTTATAAAAAAGAAAAAGCCTTTTAATTATTATTAATATAAGTAAAGGATAGGGATAACTTATATATATATTCTTTAATAATAAAGATAATTTCTATCTTTATAAGTATTAGTTATTATATTTAAATGATATATAAGATAGCTAAATAGGCCGCTTTCTTTATTATTTATTAAAATAAGCCTATTTTAAAGAAGTTATTTAAATTAATACCCTTTTTTAAGCCTTAATTATTAAATTAAGCGGTAATATAAATAAAGCTTATTTAATAATTATTAACCTTAAGCTTTAGCTAAATTAAGTTAATTATAATAAAGTTTTATATATTTAACTTATTAAAAACTTATATTAAATTCCTTAATTTTTATTTAATTAAGATAAGGATATATAAAGTGATATAATTTAATAAGGCACCTTATAAATATATAAGCTTATTAATAATTTAATTTATCTTTACCTTAATTTTTTATAATAATTAATTAAGGGTATATTATTATAATAAGGTAAGGTATAATCGTTTAATTATATAAAAGGGTATAAGTTAGCAATAAATATCCTTTTTAAGCTTAAATCTTATATCTCTACTTACTTAGGGTATTTTATTATATTTTATATATTAGGTTATATTATTAATAATAATAGCATTATTATTACCCTTAATTATATTAATGATATTTAAGATATAAATTATAATTAACTTTATATTTTAATTTATTAAGTTTATAGCAGCCCTTTAATTTAGGGTTTTAATAATTATTTTAATATTATTATATATATTTAATAAAGTAAGGCCTTTATAATCCTTATCTTATATCTTAATTAAGCTATTATTTAAATTAATAATTATATAAATAAACTTAAATTAAGCTGGTATTTTAATTTAATATTATATATAAAGGTACCGTTATAGGTTTCCTGCTTTAATGAATACTTTATTATAAACGCTTTTATTATATAAATATTCATTATAGCGGAACTAAGTATTATTTCTTATCTTTATTATATTTAAGTAACCTAAAAGATAAATATCTATTATTAAATAAAAGATAGCTTTTATTTTTTTATTATTATTATTTTATTATTATCTTATAATTAATACCCTTATATTAATAAGACTTTAAAATAACATTTAATTTATAATATTATTATATTATAAGTAATATTATATATAAGTTAATATGATTTAAATATATTTATTATTTATATGCTTTATATTAATTTTAATAATTACTCTTTATTCTCGGCTAATTTAGGTTTATTAGATATTTATAATAAATTAACTATCTTAAGCTTATAATAAGGGGCTTTATTCCTTCTTATTATCTTATATATATTTATTAATAATAAAATTTAACTTAAAATAATTCTACTTTTTATAATAAAGTTTTAATATAATTAATTAAATAGATATAAATATTTATTAATTATATTTAATTTAGTTATTTTAAGATGAGATATCTTTATAAATAAATTAATATATCACTTTATTATATCTTTTTTTATTTATATTTATAAAATTTTTAATTTTAATTTATAAAATTTAATAAGTTTATAATTTATAAAGACCTTAAATATTTCTTTATTGCTTTATAATTAATTAGTTTATTATAAAGTTATTTTCATTAAGATTTTATTAAAGGAATATATTAATAAATAATAAGTTCCTTTAAAATTCTTAATAATTTATATACCTTATAATTAAATTATATAAATAAGTTACCTCTTTTTAAAAAGGTATAATTAATAAGGAAATATTTAAGATCTTTATAAGGTTTTAATATTAGTTGTTAAGATAGTTAATTTATTAATTATATTGATAGAAAGCTGGAGAAGCGCAGCTTTATTATAAAGCTGAAGCGATAATAAGGTTCTTAAGGCTCGCTCTTTATTAAAGCTATTTATATATTTACTCTGCTATCCTATTTAAAATTATTATAAAAAGCTAAATAACTTAATATAATAATTTATATTATTATTACTATAATAAGGAAAGAATAACCTAGATAATATATAATATATAATTATTAATTAAGAACTTAAGATATATAAATAATTAAAAATACTTATAAATTAATAGATATTATTCCAAGGTCTAATGGAATTTAATATATAGCGGCGGGTATAAGTACCTGCTTACCCTTTGTTGCTTTTAAATTTTAAGAAAAATAATTAACTCCCCTCTTTTTATTAATTTTAACTATATATATATATATAATCATCTTTAATTAAACCTCCATTAACCCATTTATATCATTCTTTTATCCTTATTCCTCCCCTTAATTTTCATATCCTCCTTCTTATTATAAGAATTGCTTTTACTTTTTATAGTAAAATAAGCCTACCTTATTATTATAATGGTTTTATTTTTATTAATAATCTAGCCTAAGCCTAAATTTCAAGATCTTTTTTATTTAATTAAAAATAAGGGATATATAATATACTTAAAACCATACAGCTTATCTATCTTCCCCTTAAATTTAGCCTTTAAAATCCATCTATTTAATATATAAATAAGGTTAAAACTTAATAGAATAAAAATATATTATAAATTAAGGCTATCATAGCTATATTATAAATATAAGGAAAGATTAGATATTATAGAATTAAAAAGCTTTATATAAAACTAGTTTTTCCTCCTCTTTATATAAAATAACTTCTTAATTAAGATATTAATATTATATTTATTATATATTAATATAAAATATAAGGTTCTTATATTAAATAGCGGAAATAAAAGCTAATAATACATTTATTTATATTAAAATCTAGATTAAAAAACTAACTCCTAGATATTAGGATTGATATAAATCTATATAATCATCAGCTTTAAATCAATTCCTAACATTATCTTAATATTAAAGGAATTAAAGGATTAAAAGTTTAATATTAATAATAGCTATTATTTATACCTTTTAATATTACTTTAAGTAATTTTAATATTAAGTAATCCACCAAGCACTTTAAATCTTATAATATTCCTATTTAATATTATCTTAGCTTTAATTAAATATAAGTAATAAGGTTAATATAGCTAAATAAAGGTATTATAATTCTTATAAAAAAGTATTTTAAATATCTTATAACTTAACGATAAATATATATATTGGAATATTAATAACTTAATATTATTATTTAACCTTAAATTAATTTATTAAATTATTTAATCTTTTTTATTTAATTAATTAATTTTATTAATAATATTTAATTTAAGAGACTCTTTTTATATTAATCTTATTATAAGCTTTATAATATAAGGAACCTTTCCTTATTTAATAATATTATTAAGCCTATTTATAATTAATATCCTTCCTAAATAACTTATAGGATCTTATTAGCCTTTATTAAAATTTAAATTAAAAGGCTTCTTTAATTAATATTAATTATTAAAGGATAAAGGATAAGGGTATTTATTTAAGCATTTTAAACCTAAGGATAAAAGAGTTACTAGAATACCTTTTATTCCTTTTCTTTTAAGATAATAATTTAATTAATCTTAATTAATTCCTTTTAAAGATTTTAATACTTTTAATAAATATTATTTTCTTTTAACCTTTATCAACTAGATAGTTTTTCTTTAAATTACCCTATTTATATTAAATAATATAAATATATTTAAGTTTGATAAAATTAATATTATTAAATTAATTTTTAATATTAAAAATATTTTATCTTAATTCTTATATCTTATTAATTAAACCTTAATATTATTCTAATAATATTATATTATCCTAAAGCTTATTAAAGTTGTTAATAAGATTATTATTAGGGAATAAATCTAATTAAAATAAAAAGATAAATTACTCGCCTATTTTAAATCTAATAATAAGTTAATATAAGCTAATTTAAATAAAGTTATCAAAGCTATTCTTTATTAAAACCCTTTAAAGGATTATAATAAATAAAAGAAGAAGATTATTAATTATAATACCTTATTTAATAAAATAAGCAATATATTAATTTATCCTACTTAACCTTTTTATAATACCTTATTATCTTATTTAAAAAAGCTTCTTATTATAAAAGGGATAGGGGTTAAAAGGGTGAAAATAAAGCTATAATTAAACTTTAAGTATATCTTACTTAGAGTTCTTAATAAAGAACTTAAGTATTTAAAATAAGATTATTATCTATCCATTAAAGGGCTCTTTAATTAAATCAGATCTTATTTATAAGAGATATTCCTATATCATTAATTTAAAAATTATATTAAGGATTAATATTTTATTAATAAGATCTGGTATTAGATATTTAAGCTAACTTCTTTTAATTAAATTTAAAAGATTTAATAGTATTTTAATTAAGATAATATTATTAATGCCTTTATAAGGTAGCTAGTTGATTTATAGCTTAATAAAGTTAATCTTTAGGAATAAAATGCTATCTTATTTAATAATCTTAAAAAGATTAAGGTAAAACTTAAGCATAGGGCTGATTATAACTTCCGTTAAGAAGCCTTGAATCTTATTGATCTTGGTATTATTAGCTTTATTAAAGGACTTAATAATATTAATTAAGATTAATTTATTAATTAATTAGAAATCTTTATTATTTAATATAAAAAGGATGGTTTTTTAAAGGTTTACTATAGATATATTTTATTTAATTATAATGCTTATAAATATAAGAAGGTAGAATACCTTATTTTAAATAAACTTCTTTATATAGAGAAATATAAGGGATTAATTATTTATCTAGGTATATAAGATGAAGTATAAGTAACCTTTATTAATTTATTTAACCTATTAGCTATTTATTATTATTAAAATCTATTTAATTATAAGTTTAAAAAGTTAATTAAAGGATGCTTTAAATTCTTCTTTTAAAAGAATAGGATAAATCTTCTTATTATTATTTAATATTAAAAAGCTATTAAAGTTAATCCTTTATTAAAAGGTAAAGAGGCTTTAAGAATTTTAAAGATGATTTAAGATTTATTATAATTTATATAACTTAATTCAGTTATGATTATTTTTAACCCTTCCTTATTTATTATTAAGATAGGTGAAGAGATTATTTATATACCTTAAGCTTAAATTATTATTAATATGGTTAAGAAGAGATAAATAATTAAAGAACTTATTAATTAAGATAATATAATATTTAAAATAATTTTAAAGATATAAATATAGGAGCTATAAGTTTGATTTAAAGATGAAGCGCTAATGATTATAAACCTTTTAATAATAAAGAATATTAAGATTTATAATAATTAGCTATATTTAAAGAAGATTATAATAAAGGTTATAAAAGCTAAGAATATAAGGGTTAAGTTAAAGTTAAAAGCTTAGCTTTAGATTAACTTAAACCTTAAAGAGATAATAGTTTATATAATCTTTATAAAGATCATTAAATTTTATATTTTAAACTTCTTAATATTTAACGATATAAATATAACTTTAATTAAATATTTATAAATTATATAATATAATGCTTATTTAATTTCAAAGGTACTTTTTAAATTAATATATAATTATAATATAAAAGATATTATATTTAATTAAATTACAATTATTTTTATTAAGGCTTACCTTTAAAAACTAAATAATTATTATAATATTTAATTACCTTTAAGCTTTAATTAGAATTTACCTTTTATAAGTAATTAAAAATTCCTTTTTAAATATAAGATTAACTTAATCTCTTTAATAATAGTTGATATTATTAATTATAATATCTTAAGCTTTACTTATTTAATTATATATATTAAAATAGATATTAATAAATTTCTTCTAGCTCTCTTTAATATAAGAGTTGAAATAAATCTTCTACCCTTATTATATTATAATTAAAATATCCTTTTATATACTTCTCTCTTTAATATAATTTTAATAGTTTATAATAAAGACTCTTTAGCTTTAATTAAAATAATTAAATAATAGATATATATTAGGGTTAATAAAATTAAAGCTATCTTCTTTATTATAAATAATATAAATTATAAAATAATATATTATATCCTTTTTAAAATACTTTTCTTTCTTAATATTAATCTTATTTTTAAGAGATCCTATGGATTTCTTTTTATATATATTATTTTCAGAGATTCTTAAGTAATATATAAGTTAGGGTAATGGAATTAAAAGCCTTTTTATATAGTGGCTTTTAATGGAGCTAATATTTTTAAAAAATATATTTTATCCTTTATTAAGGTGATCTTAATTTAATGGTTCCCTTTTAATTAGATATTAGTAGAGGGTGATATAGGTATTTAGCTGCTTTTAATAATGAAAAAGCTTTAAAGAGAGTTGAATTTATAAGATGATAATAAGGTGCTTAAGGTGCTTTTTAATAATAATATTTAAAGAATAATTGCATTATTTATAAAAGATCTTTAATTAAAAATTAAGTATATTTATATCTTAAAAGGAATTAATAAGCTAGATCTATATTATATATATAGATCTTACTTCTAGAAGAGAACGTTATATATTAAGAAATAAACTAATAATATCCCTTAATTATTAATAATTATTAAATTAATAAGATATATATTAAAACTTATAATTAAAATGCTATATAAGAAAGTAGATATTAAGATATATCTTATTAATAATTATTTATTTAATGGGTTTATCTTAAAGGGAATGGTTAATTAAAAGCTTAATTATAAAGCTAAGATTAAAGCCGTTATAAATATTAATAAAAGGAATAAATATAATATTTAAATAAAATTAAAATTCTCCTTTATAGAAAAAGAATCTAAATTTACTCTTAATTGCCTTATAATATTAATAGAGAAAAATTATAATAGCTTTTTATATAAAGAATATAATCTCTTTATCTACTTCCTATTTAATTAAGAGGCTGCTTTAATATAAGACTGGTTATATATATCTTAAATAAATATAAATATTACTCTGCCTTAATTTATCAAGATTATTTTATATAAGGTATATTAAATAAAGTTAATTAAGCTTCCTTATGCCTTATAAAAAATAGTAATTAAGATATTATAAAAATAATAAAATAAAGGAATTATTAAGGAGTTATATACTTTATATTAAAATAAATAATTCCTTATTAAGAAAAAGGATAATAGATACTATTTGATTAATAATATCTTAAAGGCTAATAGGGTTATTATAAGGGATGCATTTATTCCTCTTATAGTTAATAAGTTTATAAAAGAATATATAATATATAAAGTATTGTTTCTACTGGATTTCTTCTTTAAATATAATTAAATCAAGCTAGATAAGAAAAGCAGGGATATTATAACTTTTATAACTTTAATTAAATTATTTTAATAATATAAATTATTAATAAAAGTAATTAACTTTATAATATAGTTTATAAAATATATAGTTTATATATTTTATGATCTTATCCCTTATATTTATAAGCCTTTTCTTAATAATATAATAATTAAGGGCCTTGATAATAATTATAATAGTAAATAAATTCTTGATTTTTTTAAGGTATAGTTATTTATTATAAAATATATTAAGAACCTCGATAATATATTATATAATATTAAGTTTATTAAGGGTATTATTAATATTATTAAATTTAAATAATATAAATAATAAGCTAATATTATAAGATATATTTATAAGATAATAGGATAGGTATTAGCTAATAAAAAGATTTTAAAGATTTTAGAATAAGAAGATTATAAATTAATTAATAAAATCTAATCTTTCTTAGGAATAATTAATTATTATTAAGCCTAGATGCCTTTATATAAAATTATTATAAGATTTATATTCAACCTCTTTAAAAAAGGAATTTATTTTAATTAAACCTTAGAATATTAAGAGGCTATGGATACATTTAAAGTTATAATTACCTTTAAGTTATATTTAATTAATATCGATTATATATAAGGGAATATTATTTTTATAATTAATATTAATCTAAAAGGATAGGGTATATATTTAATATAAGAGCGTGATAATATATGATATTTTATTTAGTATAAGAATAGAATATAATCTTATATTAAAAGGTTATATAATATAATAAAAAGAAAATACAGGGCTATTTTATATATAATTAGGAGGCTATGATTTTATATCTATAGAGTTTACTTTATTCTAGAAACTAACTTTAATATCCTTATTTAGTAATTTAATAGTTTAATTATTAATATCCTTAGCATTTTAATTATAAGATAACTTATAATAATTAAGACTTATAACTTTATAATATATTATATAAAGGGTTTTAAAAATATTATTATAAATATATTATTATAAAAGCATTTAAATTCTTTAAATATTAAGGATTAAAAGATTAAGGGTAATATTAAAAAATAGTATAACCTTACCTTTAATTAACTTTTAATATTAAAATTTATTAATTAAGACTATATCTTAATAAATATTTATTTCTAATTAAAAAACTTTAAATATATTATTAAGTTTCTTACTTATAAGAAAATCCTAAATAGCTTTTTAAATAAATAAGCTATTATATTTAAGAAAAATATATTTTAATTCCTCCTTTATAATAATATATTTTAAAAAAGGCTTAAAAAAGACTTATTTAAATAATAAATTATAAATAATCTTAATTAAAAACAATATATTATTAAGAATATTTATACTTTATTAAGTTATTAAGAATAGGATGCGATTTATTATTAAATTTATATTATATATTATTAAAAAGGTATATATATTGATATTAAGGCTATAATAATTAGCTATTTAAAGTATAAGAAATGGAATACTTAGGTATATAATAATAAAATTATCCTTATAATTCTTAATTAACTATTTATTAAAATTTATATTAATATTTAATACCTCTTTATAGATTATAAATATAATAAACTTATAAAGGTATAATATAACTTAATAGGATGGGTTAAAATAAGCCCTTTTTATAAAATTAATTCTAAAAATATTAAATAATTCTTTATTTAAAATATCCTCTTAAAGTAAAGGCTTTCTTTTAAAGTTATAATTAATAAAGGGAGAGAGAATATAAGAGAATTTACTTAATACCTTAAATTAATTAAAATATATTAAATTATTCTCTTAATATATAATTTTTATATTAATAATATTATTAAATATAAATATTTCTTATTAATTTTTATATTAATTAAAATAAAGGAAGAAGGAATAATAAATTGGAAAAATATCTTCTTATATATATTATTTACTAATTAAATAACTCTTTAATAATCCTATAAGAAGAGCCCCTTTTATCTCTTTTATAGCTTTAACTTTATTATCTTTATTAAGATAAATATTTTTATTTAGCGAATTTAAGCTTAATATCCTAATATAACCCCTTAAGAGAACCTTAATTATAAACTTTAATCCCTTTTAAACCTTAAGAAAGATATTAATAAAGCTATTTAATTTATTATAAAATAAAGGGTTAAAGCTATATTAAGAGATATATATTATAAATTCTTAAGATTAATACCTTTAAAGGAAAATAATCTAATACTTCTTATTAATAAATAACATAAGGCTAATCACTCTTCCTTTTATAAATTAATATATTAATAAATTAGCTTATTTATTATTTCAGAAATCTATAATAATAATATATATAAGCTTAAGATATTTAATAAAGTTAATCTTTAAGGGATATTTCTATTAAGGTAATTAAAAAAGTTTATTAATAATAACGATATATAAGAGCTAAATATCCTGCTTTTATAAATATAAAGACCCTTAAACTTTAAACTTAAGGATTAAGAATTAGAATTTCTTAACTTATTTATTATTTTAAAACTTAATATTATTATAAATTATAAAGCTACCTTTAATTAATATTAAGATTAATTAAATATTAATCTATTAATTTAATTTATTTTATTATAACTTTTATTTTCTTTAAATAACTTATTTAATTTATATATATTAAATTATAGCTTTATTATTTATTCTCAGATATTAATTAAAATTAACCCTAAGGTATTTAATTAATTTATTAATATTCCAGTTTTTTAGCTAGATAACCCTTATTAAACTAAATTTATAAAAGATTAAAATTAATATTATTACTTTTTTAATAAAAGAATAAAGGGGGGGTTATTACTTTATATTAAAATAAACCTATATAATTATTTAATTATTTCTTTTTTCATTATAATATTATAATTATTCTTTTTTAATTAAAATTATATATATATTCTTTTTTATATATTTATAAGGGTTAATAAGATTTACTTATTATAAGCCCCTTATAAATTAATATAATCTTATATTTATCATTATTATCATTATATTCCCATCATTTATTAAATATCTCTTATATAGGCTGATATTAAGGTATTATAAATCTACATTAAGGATATATTTATTTATATTAAGTTAATATTTTATATATTAAATTATCACTTATTACTTAAACTTAATATTTACTTTTATATATTATTTTATTATTAATATATTAATTATAAAATTTAAATATTAACTTAATTAAATAAGCCTTATTATTATAAGGCCCTTTTTAAATAAAGTAGAGTTAGATTAAGAAAAATCATTATATCTAATTATAAAGCCCTAAAAGAATTACCTTTATTTATACCTTTTCTTAATATTATCTTAATAATCTTATATTTATCTTATTATCTTAATTATTATTAGCTTTCCTTATTCTTAATTATAACGTTCTTTTACCTTCACTTTTCTTAATTAAGGCTTAAACTTAATTACCTTATTAATTACCGCCTTCCTTACTTTATTAAAGTTATATTTAATTAAGATATATATATATAAATTAATTTCTAGCTTTAATTAAGGTATTACCTTAAAATCTACTTAATATTTAAATATATATTTCCCTATTAATTTCTTATTATTATATATATTAAAGTTATAAAAGTAAGCCTTAATTATATAAATATAATTAATATAAGTATTTTTCTTATAGCTAGTAATGAAATAGTATTTAAAGAATAATAATATAATAGGAATATTATTTAATTAGCTAAAGCTTATTTAAGAAAGATAATAATTATAAGGAGTAATATTATAATAATTAAAGAAAGTAATGAGGAGGTTAAGGCTATAATATTAGCTATTATAGATTAAAGATATATATTTGCTATATAATAAGCTATTAGTCTTTTTAATAAAAATAATATTAATTAGATAGATGGTTAGCTTTTTAATATTCTTATATAAAAATTAATAATCTTTATTATAAAGGAGATCTTAAAAAAGGTCCTTAATTACTACCTTACTTTTTAAGCGGTAAAAAATTTAAGTATAATATTATATCTTTTCTAAACCCTTAATAATATAAATATTAATATATTTTATAAAAATATTATAAGTAGGGCCTTTAAAGATATAAAAGGCTAGGAATATACCTTTATTTATAAAGATAATATATATATCTTAATTATTAAGATATTAAACTTTCTTAAAGGTAAATATTAATATAGAAGGCTCTTCCTTTTCTTTCCCTTTTTCCTTATCCTTATTATTAATAATAACCGCTTAATTATTAAAAGGTATAATTAATTAAAAGGGGATATTAAGTTTTTAAGAATTAAAGGAATAGCTAATATTTAAAGATAAAGAAAGTTAAATAGGTTATAAAGGTTTATTAAAAGGCCTTATTAATTAAGAGAGGAAATTATTCTCTTAAGAAGTAAAAAGGTGAATATTAGTTTGGGATAAGGAAGGTTAATTAAGCTGTAGAGGTTTGCTAAAAGGCTTTATTAATTAAAAGGGGGTATTACTTTCTTAAGAAATAAAGGGATAATTATTACCTATAGATAAGGGAGGTTAATTAAGATATTAAGGTTTATTAAAAGATAAAGTTAATTGAATTAAAATAGGTTGGTAGTGTTTTAAAGGATTAAGTTATTAAATGTTTATTAAAAATAATGAGAAAGGAGGTTTAAAGTTAGGGTTATTTATAAGCTTAAAGCTATTATTTAATAGAGGGAAAGATATATAATGATTAAATATATGGCGATTAAATATAATAAAGATTAATTTAATATTTAATAATATACTTAATTAATATATTTAAGTTAAAATTAAGGAAAAGAAAAGTTATTATAAGTAAGAGGAAGGAAAAGAAGGTTGATAAAGAAGTAATTATATAAAAAAGGGTTAGAATAAAAAGAAGCTTAGGAAGAGTTAGCTTATTTTATAATAGAAAAGAGAAGTAATAAAATAAAAAATTATTATTATTAAAAGAGGAAGGAAGTGATTTATTTAATTAAATAATTTATTTATTAATTAAACCTCTTCCTTATATCTTTAAAAAGCTAATACTTTATCTCTTTCTTTTTTTCCTTTATACTCTTCCTCTTAATAAACCTCTTCTTTATACCTTCTTAGCTTTAATTAAAAGCCTTAGCTATAATTTTTAAAAAGATAATTAGATTTTTAAAAGATAAGTTATCTTATTATTATAATATCCTTTATAATAACTTATTAATAGGAGTGATTATTATTAATTTAGTTATAATACCTTTTTAATTAATTTAGCCTTATACCTTCCTTTCCTTCTCCCTTTTTTTTATCTACCTTATCCTCTTTAGCTTAATTATCTATATAGCATTCCTTAAAGATATAAGCTTCTTTATTATTATATCCCCCCTTTAATTACTTACTTTTATTTATATTCTTTATTATTTATATATTAATATTTCTATTCCTTATATTTACTTTTAATTAATATATTTAAAAATAAATAACTTTAAATATAATAATAGGAAAGGATTAGTATTTTTATAAGGCTTTAGCTAATATAATGGCTTTTTTATAAATATAAATAAGCAATTTAATAACTTAAGAATAAGATAAATATAATTAATAAGCCTTAACCTTAATAAACCCATTTTATTAATTAAGAAAGAAGGGATTCTTAATTAATAAAAATATTAAGCTTAATTATTACAACTTCTATTTTATAATAACTTTTAAGAGATCTATTAAGATATTAAATTCCCAAACCTTATAAATATCTATAATCATAGGAACTTTAATAAGAAGGAAAATAAAAACCTTTTATATAATCCTTTTAAGATTTATATCCTTATAAATAGGCTATAAATCTTAAATATTTAAAACTTATAAGCTTATAAGGAGAAACCCCCTTACTTTAATATAAGGCAGCTGAATATTAAAGAGTTTAAAAAGCTATTTATAAAATACTTCCTTAGGATTAACCTATATCTTAAGTTATATTCACCTCTTAGCTTAAATAACTTATTTAGGCGCTATTAAGGATATCTTCTCTTTAACCTTTATAATTATAAAGTATTATTTACTATTAATAAAAAGTTTTATTTTAATTAAGTTATAATAGCGATTTAATAGCAGCTTCTTAACTTCCAGGATATTATTTTTATTTATAATTAACTAATTAACTATAATAAAGCATTATATATAACATTTAAATAGAAAAAGCTTATTAATAAATATAGATTTATTATTATAATCTTCTATTATCTTAATCATTAAGTTCTTATTATTTATTATTAAGATACCTACCGCCTTAAGATAATTAATATCCATTTATAAAAAGAGAAATATAATAAAAACTTTAAAAGCATTAAATATATCACTAAGCTATACCTATTTATAAGGCTACTTATAGCTAAGATAAATAAGGGTGCTTATAAAGTAATTAGAATCTTTATAATGCTATAATTAAGCTTAATAAATTATAATTAATAAGTTATTAATTATATAACTTTTTTCTTTTAAGAGAATTAAGGAAGAAATAATTAAGAATTTAAAGATTAAATAAGGTTTAACTTATAAATAGATAGGGCTATAGGATTTATAAAAGAAAAAGCTATAATTAAGATTTAGATATTTATAATATAATTAAAAATCAATAAAATTAATAGACTTATATAAAAGCTATCCTATTTTATTATTACTTTTAAATAATTTAATATAATAAAGAAAAAATATAAGCTTATATTTAATTATAAATTTAAAAAGATAGGGGTTGTTAATATAACTTATAATAATAAGAAATAAGGAAGACTTTTAATACCCTTATTTATAAAAGGGATAGCTAATTGATTTAATAGAATTAATCTTTCTTACCTTATTAATCACTATATATCTTAAATAAAGATTAAAAGGCTAGCATCTTTAGTTATAAAGCTAAATATTACCATTATAAATAAACTTAAAGTGATATATAAGTATAATAATAATATTTATTATATAAAAGAGATAATAGCGGGAATTAATAAGAATTAGTTAATACCTTTTAAAGAGAAGAACTTAATTGCTTCCTAGGTTAAATTAATTTACAACTATAATTAATGGGCTAATTATTAGATTCTTATAAGTAGTACTAATACTTAAGTATTAATATTTTTAATATTAGCTGGTTATAATAGCTAGAGGGAGTATATCGCCTTAGAGAAAGAATAAGAAGGAGGTAAAATTACTAAGGAATAAGTAAATAAGCGCATTAAGCAATATATTTATTAAGAGAAAATAAAATAAGGTGGATTAATAATAAATATAGCTAAGGATAATTAAGATGCTTTAATTAAAAGGGATTTAATCTTTTATATACTTTATTTTAAGCCTTTATCTTAATAAGGTTAAAAAAGGATATATTTTAAGGTTTAATAGAATTTAATATATAGCGATGGGTATAAATACCTGCTTACCCTTTATTATTTTTAGATTTTAAGAAAAATAATTAATTCCCTTCTTTTTATTAATTTTAATTATATATATATATATAGTTATCTTTAATTAAACCTTTATCAACCTATTTATATTATTTTTTTATCCTTATTCCTCCCCTTAATTTTCATGCCCTTCTTCCTATTATAAGAGTTGCTTTTACTTCTTATAATAAAACGAGCCTACCTTATTATTATAGTGGTTTCATTTTTAATATTATTAATTATTATTTAATAATTATATTTATTATTATTTTTAATATATACCTTTAATTATAATTAAGCTATATTAACTTTATTTATATAAATATTATATTAAATAAGTTTCTTTATTAAGTGATAAATCTTTTATAATTAAATATAATACCTTTCCTTTAATAACCCAGCTTTATTTATCTTAAAATAAATATTTAAAAAGTAATATTAAAGCTTTAGCGCCTTTTAAATATAGCTATTATCTATAGGTAAGGCTTATTAGGTATAATTATTTATAATATAAATATTAGATCTTATTATTATAATTATAAAAGAGTAATGGCCTGCTTATTTTAGCTAAAAAGGTTTTTAAATAGCGTTATATTTAATATTAAGATATTATTTATTAAAGTTAATATATTTATATCATATAATATAAATGCTATTAATTATTATTTTAATGGTATGGTGGTAAGGTATAGGTATATAAAAGGATGGGCTGGCGATAATTATAACTGTTATAATTATGGCGGTTATGGTGGTTGTGATAATTGCGGTGGTTATAGCGGTTGTAAAGGTAGTTATAATAATTATAGGGGTAGTTGTAATAGTTATAGTGCCGCGGCTTAGCTATATATATATACCTTAATTTAATAATAATATATATTATTATTAATATTTATAAGATAGCTTTAATTAAAAAGTTATTATAATATATTTATAAGGTATTTTTATTATATATTTTAAACTTATATATTTATATTTATTTATAATATTAAGGCTTAATATTAAATAATAAACTTAAATAAAATCTTAAAGAATTTAAAGTAATAATTTATAATTAAAATCTAGTTAGCTTTTATTTATATCTTAATAGATTAGTAAAAGGAATATTATTTTAAAAGGAATGATATAAAGTTAATATTTTAAATTTATATAATATAATTATTAAAATTAATATTATAAATAAAGAAATTAAAAAGCATTATAATAATAATTATAATATAAAGGTATATTATAAAGTTTCACTTAACTTAACTTTATTTTAAAATCTTTGCAATTAAGACCTTATAGATAATTTATATAGCGGGTTATTAACTTTAAGGTGTGAAATGCTTTGCTTATTATGGTAGCAGCCTTATCTCCTTATTATTTTTATATTTATTATATATTATTATTAGCTTAGGTGGTGTTTTATAGTTATTATATTAGTTTGGTTATTTGGTGGTGGAGTGATAAAGGGTATAGCGCTGTGTATTAAATTAATTTTATTATAGGCGTCGGTAATGTATATATATATATTTAAGATATAATGGGTAGGGGTATAAAGATAAAGAAGCGCCTTAGTTTTTTCCTTAGCTATATTTATATTTTAAGTTAAATCTTTTAATAATAACTATTATTTAAAATATAACGCTTTATTAAGATAAAATATAATATAAATGGAAATATAAGGTAAGCTAATATATATTTAAAGACCTTAATATTTTTACTTATTAATATATTCCTAACTTAAGTATTTATTAATTTAATTTAATTGATTCTTTTTAATTATAAATAGCCTTAAACTTATAAGGTAATAATGATGTTAACTTATTAAATTATTTTAATATAAAGCTTATAATATCTTTAATAATAATTAATAAAAACCTAACCTTCTTTATTATAATAATTAAAGATATAATTAAGCTTAATAATAATATTATAAGTATTATCTTAATAATATATATAATTAATATTTATTTCATCGTAATTAAGATTAATAGCCTTAATATATTTAATTTATTTAATGATTAACTTAAAGATCTATCTTAATTTATTAAGGTTAAGGTTGTTGTTACTTAGCCTCGCTATTTAGCAATAACTACCTTTATTAATATACGCCTTATTCCGCTTTATATTTATAATATAAAATTAATAGCCTAGAATATTGCCTTAAATAGTGGGGTTTTTTAATGTTTAACTTAGCTATTATATTAACTAAATTTATAAGTAGCGACCCTATCTTTTATAAATATATTTTACTTCTTATTATAGGAGAGCTTTTATAATCTATTATAAATATAAAATGCTTATATTTCCTCTTTAAGGCCTTTTGCTTATAATTATATATATAAGGCTTATTATAATTATAATGATTTAAATTAAGATAATATTATAATTAAACTTTATTGATTAAGGAATATAATTTCGGTTTAGGATAGTAATGATTTAAGGTTCTTACCTTATATAATTTAAGAATATATTTTAAGTAAAAGAATAGATTTATTTTAAGTAAAAGATATTATAAAAGTTAAAAAATATTTTTATTTAATAAAAGAGGTAAAAGGTTATATAAGAATAGGTAAGAGGATAAACCCTATTAAGTAAGAAATATTTCCAAAATCGGAAAATATTTTCTCTAAAAGCTGAAGACTATGATGGACCGACAGGGACGTTTAACCTGGCATAAGACTCAGATTTCCTCTTCTGGGGAGAAGCAGACCGCATCGGCTCTCGCAACCATCTAGAAAAGTCCACTGGCGATGTTATGGATACGAACGATGACGTCTTACCAAATTCTTGGGCCCAACACGCAGCAGAGCCCTACAAATTTGGGGCGAGCCATTCGGCAGCCCCGGCCGCACCTAGTGGAAGGATATACGGTGGAGAACTCCCCGATCAAATGGGATATCCGTCTACAGAGCTCGCGCTTGAGCACGCGAACCGTCCCCAGAGCGGTGGCGAAACCATAGGCCAGGCAGAGCTTGGTGTTGTGCGGCGGGGAAGACCAATATCAACAGCAAAGCACGGACGCAAAACTGGCGGAGTCCAGGCCGATGGGGGCTTTGCCGGTAATACCGAGCAAGAACCTAAGCCTGAAAAAAGCGCGCAGCAACTCGCCGGACCGATGAAGACCACACAGGAATCGAAGCTTGTCGAGAATATGGAACAGGTGCAAGGGATGGTCGAAAAGCTGAGCCTCCTGCTGCAGGTTGGACAACACGCCATAGGCGAGCACGAGGCGGGTGTGATGTTGACGGCCCGATCGTAAGAGACCACTCGATATACATGGCCGTCTCAGATACCGAGACACTCGTATTGAGAGGCTGTATGATACTATATATTTACTTGTACTGCCAGTGGCATTGATAATCCTCGAGCATCCGTACCTAGGTATGTCCGCACAGCAGAGTATGGTCGAGTCAGTTGAGAGGGCTATTGAGAACACGGGCGTACGCAAGGTCCAGACTTCCACAATAGATTCTGGTCACTCCTCACCCTATTCCATCGTCTATATCCAGGATTATGACCGAGGCGGAGAACAGGGCAGTAGGAACGCCTCGGGCGGCGCTGACGGAAACCAAAAGTCTCTCGACGACTGTGTGTGGATAGACGGTGAGTGGGCACCAGCGGATGCCGAGCTGGCCGCCTATATAGACACAGAGATCCTTGAGGTGCCGTTGGCTCCCGAGTTGCTATCTTAAAATGAGGATTGGCGGTTTATATACGAGCGCCTGCCGAGCCGGATGATTCTTTCATCTGGAACACCCGATTCTGAGAATATCAATCTGAATTCCGTACGAAAGAGTTTCGAGGAAAATTTCGAGCAGTCAAGGGCCCGGTCAGACGACGCCAAGGGCGAACTTCTTCCGAGAAAAGGCACTCACAGAGATCTTAATAAAGGGGACCATACAGTCGCTTCTGCAACAGAAACCTGAGACAAGTCACTTTAGTTCGACCGATATCACTGGAGAGAAGAAACGCATCAAGATATTCGCTATTCTGCTCCTGATCAAAAAGACCGAGTACATTGGGCATATCATCCAGCAAGTTGTCTCGGACGACGACTTGCCACTAGAACAGGCCCGCTCAAAGGCTTGTCTGAGAGCAGAAGACCGCCACGTTAAAGACTTTTTGTCTTATCAATACGAAGTCGCTGTTCCTGTCTGGGACCCCTCTGCACATAAAATCCAGGAGCAACAATACGATCGGCCCCAGAAACTTCCGTTCTTGTCGAAACTTCCGATTGCCAGTGGTGGGCAAGGGGTAGTAGTCTTGAAGGTCAAAATTCATTGCGATGACTATGAAACAAAGACTGAGTCGGTAAGTTGAAGTGACCCCAAGGCATTCTAGATCTCTCGGATTGCATTGACAAGAAATCTACTGCAGAATCGTTGGGAGCGTCTGCATCGAGGTCCTGATTTTTCTCTAGAGGAGTTCGCGACGGAAAGCCATTTCAGAGATGAGCTGGAAGCATTCTTTATGGGATGAGGACGAATATTGCCAGCGCCGCGTCCCACACTTTGACTCCCAGGTTTCGGCACAGGCTAATCTGATCTCGAGCGCGTTTTCCGATGGATGGGGTAGACAAAGCCTCTCTGATCCTGTTGGTTCGAAACACGACTTTGGGCAAATTGAGGATATCTGTGGCAGGAAAGACTGGGCCTGGCAAATATGCGATTGTTTGTATTCGAAGTGGGCGTGATACTAAGTTCTGAGTGCAAAAGGGGCCCTGGGCGCCCTATTTAAAGACGTATGGAGCCCTCACGTGACCTCCCCATTGACTAACCCCCCAGTGACCACCACAATATCTTCGCAGACGAAAGCATGCCTTCTAGGTCTTCAGGTCCATGACATACCCGCCCCCCGGCCGCTGCGACTGGTTCAATACCACTGAGCGATGATGATATGCTCCAGAATGTCCCAAAGCCCAACCTACACGACAGCCACCGGAAGAGTCCTTGAAAGGCAATAGCGGATAATTCTCGGCAGAAGCTGTCCCTGCAACGAATTTCAGTGCGAATTTCTGATGAATTACTAGATCTCTCTCCTGATACCGCCTTCCAAAACTCTCCGTATACGGACCTCCTGAGGGTGAACGGAAATATCAGGGTGTCTCGTAGGCCTCTCGAGCCAGAGCTTCTCTCCACTCCAGCGACATCATACTGTCCTCCTTCATCGGACGCCCATAGCACATGCACAGAGGATCCACGGCCTTCCATGTCGAGCCGGATTGACGAATCGGTATTGGAGATAGAGGAACATTCTGAGAAATTACACCCATCAGAGGAGTTTCATTCTGTCGCCACAAAAGACATGTCAAAGCCAGAGGTAATATTACTCTCACCACCCAGAGGAGGCACGAGCTTAAAAGTGCCAAAATGACAGATAGCAGCGCCGTGTCCGAAGATATTGAGACGCGCTATTCACGTAGACATGGATTAGCCTTAGTATGGAAGAATTTGAGGTCACTGCAAAGAAGAGCGTTCCGGACCATCCTGAGAAGAGGCAGAAGGCGTGTGGGGGGTAAAGGCCGGTAGATCTTAGCTGCGATATTGGTGTTTCTCGGTTTGTGATCACCTACGTAGGTATGTCGTTAACACTCATCGCGATACAAATTCCAGCGCGCCTCAGATATATATGGTTAGTGGTGGTTGCAGAAAGGTTTACGAGCTCTACTAGTATTAATACACTAACTTAGCTGCTGTCCTAGATGGAAAAAATGATGGTCATCCCACCCAGATTGCCATAGGCACTCAGGCAACCAGGCACTTGTATTTCACTACAGCTACAAGGCTCTCTCGTCTCTATCTTCCAGTCGTTGTTGTTGTTGTGATTATTTTGCGCCATGTGGTGGCTGGGCTAGGTATACGAGTGAAAGAACGCCACCTCCCTTCCTGTGCCTTACTACCTATCCGGCCAAGTCAAGCCTTCGTGCGATGCGGCGCGTGCGCCATGTCGATCTATCCCTCCTCATGCGAGCAGTGCCTGGGTTATTCCGACCCGGACGGGCTAGAAGCGCGTTTTGCGCCTTGATTACTGACAGTTGGCGCACAGTATGCTTACTTGTACCCTGCCTTTGCTTGTCAAGCCCGGCTGGGGGCACAGCCAGCCCGTGATGTTATGGCCCGGGCGCATCCGCAGGGCCCGCGACCAGATATAGTTTCCCTAGCGCGAGGCTCGTCGCTTGGGAAGCATAGACTACGTCCACTAAGCTCACTGACCACGATCGCCCGTCCTGAACGCGATGTGCCCCTACAGAGCATATCAGGTCGCACAGACCTGACCACCCCTGTCCCTTTGATGCCTCGTGGCACGTGCAGAAGAGAATCCCTGATGAGGATTTCGGGACGGCAGGCCGACAGAGGTCGCACCGGGGCAGCAATGACTGGCCGCATGTCGGCGATGCGTAACCAGCCGCGGCAACGAGCACTACAAGCTGTGGACAGGCAGACAGTGTCGTGACACCTGAGACATATCCGACGGGTGAGATGCAGCACAGCCGTGGCCTGAGACGCGATTCCCGGGGCACCGGCCAAGCGACTCGGCTGATTTCTGACCGCCGGGGTCGTTCTGCTCCAGTCACAACCCTGCCGTGTGCCGGTACTCGAGGCGTACCTGGCTCGCCAGGGTGGTATCTGATGTCCAATGGCGGAGGATGAGCGGCGACCCCCTAGCTTGCGATTAACCACACTGCCAGCGCCCGCCGCCAAAGAGCCTGGCAGCGGACTTCGTTAGCCTTCCTCTCGACCCGACCACATGTGAGCTGTCATAGTTTATGTGACGGTGCTGTATATGAGCCTCCATCAGCCTCTCCAAGCCTCATCCTCTAGGCTTAGGAGCGCAAGCCCTCAGCCCTCACACAGAGCATTGCGTTGCAGGACACCTCGAAGACGCCTCGTGCAGCCCTCATGACCGTGCTCCAAGCCACATGATAGCTCCCTGGCCTCGGTATTGGGGGGCAAGAGGCTGTCGGTGAGCTTGGCTGTGGTCTGGGCTGTCGTTGCAGCTGAAGTGGCGCCGGCCATCGTGATGGGGGCTAGCGCGGGCAGCTACCCCGCAAATCGCTTAAGCAAGCGGAGCCAAGGTGGTGGAGGACAGGGAAAAAAGTCAGGGGGCGAAGAAATAGGGGTCTTTCCGTGAGGGAGCAACCCGATGCGCTCAGATTATGGCCCATACGTTGCAGCGCCAGCAGGGGGAGGAGGGATGCTTGTGCTCTGTAGTATGTAGGGTGGGTTACCGGGCATTTGAGAACTTTGTCGATCGTCGGTTGACTTCGAGGACTGGTGGAAGAAAATGACCTGTTCTTTGGACGGGATAGACAAGTGCAAGAGTGCTGCAACGACAAGTGAGGGCTGGTGTTTGTTGTTTCGGCGGAGTCGCTCATGGACGCACAGCTCGTTGCTTGGTTGCGCCGTCGGGCGGCATCTGGGCCCGCGGTTACACGCAGACACAAGCAGGACAGGATACAAGTGCGGTAGACACGGAATACAATGACCTACAGTGGGTAGCGTACGTAGGTGATTGCCGTAGAAGTGGGATGCAGACATGTGGATCCGCGGCTGTCGTTGACTGTGAAATAAATGCCCCGAGAGTCGCAATCTCCCCTGAATTAAGAGAAGTTGAGACCCTCCTTATGTGAAGCGCACTAAAGAAGCGTGATGTGGTTGTTAGGTAGACTTTTGGTGCGGGCTAATGGCTGGATAATCAGCCACCGCCAGCAGCGGGACCGAGACGATCAGCTAACGGTATCACGGCTTCAGTTGTGTTTTCCCCTCCCCCTTTGCTCCTCGTAGGATGAATCACCCCGACAGCTCCGGATCGGTGGTTGATTTGGAGCTCGGCGGTGTTTGCTCACAACCCCTGTTCCCAGGTGAACGTGCCAGAGCTCAGCTTGCCTACCGGATCCAAATGCAACAGCCAAGGATGGGAGCTCGCTCTGCAAATGGCTGAGTGGCAACGTAATTGTATCTATGGGCGTACGGTCTGGACGGTATGTGCCATAGTAGAGGTCGACGGGCCTAGACGGGAATGGAAAAGCGCGTCGCCAAGTCAGGCAGGAACGGGCGGGCAGCACGAATAAGAGACAGATCCACGCTCTAGCACCTGGCTCCGTTCCTGATGCTAGGGCCTAGCCTTTGTCGTCTCCAACGGCGACCGTTGGCAACGCTCGTCCCTGTCTTGGCCCTGGAGCGTCCACCGCATGTTAGGATGGGAAGAACAGAAAAAAAGAAATGGGACAACTGTACTATGACTCTGACTGTGATCTGGAAGTAAGGCAACGTCAAGCCCCAGCACGCCAGCAACAGTAGAGCACGGGCAGGACGGGAGGGAGAGCTTGGTCTGCACACTGGAACTGGGACCGAAGGAAGGGGATGGAGACGACGGAGATGGAGATGGAGAGGGGCTGGGCCCATCGGGCGGAGCTGAGGGCGGGATCCACCTGGTTCGGCAGGGACTTGATCATCTTACAGTACTACAGTACTGTTTGTCTCTTGGTTGTCTGCTGTTATTGCCGTAGGGTAGCACATCGCAGTCCGGGCTGCCACCAGACTGATTCATGCCCATGGTAACATGTGTACGGTGCGGTGCGTCGCGGTGCGGTACATGGGACGGCATCTAGGTATGGCACGGAATGGGCCAGGGCGGCTGCATATGGTACATACGCAGAGCTGCCGGGTCGGGACTAATAAAGGGAAGGAGCTTGGGTGCTGAAATTGGCACCCAAAATTGGAAAGAGACAGATGACTGAAGGTCCCACGGTCCCACGGTCCCAAGGTCCAGAGGCCCAGAGTCCGGTGTCTAAATGGCCCAGGTCCAATGGTCCACGGCCTAACTGACACTGTCTTGTCAGCTCAAAAGAAACAAGCAAGCCCGAGGAAACGAATCGTGTAGATCTATCCCATCCCGTCGCCACATAGCCGCGCGACTTTCTCTTCCTGTTCACTTCCGAAGTCGTCAGTCCCCGTCCCCCGTCCCGTCCCCGTCCCAGGCCCAGGGCCACAGTTCCACCCGCCGTTCGTTCCCTCTCGTGTCCAGCGGCCGTCTTTAGAAAGCCTCCTGCCCTCGCCTCCAGCATCCTCTTTCCTACCACTGCATCGCATCGCGTCGCATCGCATCACCTAACATCCCCTCGCCTCTTCTGGCCTGGCCTCAATACTACATACACCTCATCCCGACCTACAGATTACATGACCTGCATCATACTCTGTACCCTTCGTCACTGGTCAGCCGCTCTCACACGCTCACAACACCCGTTTCTTGTCCATCGGGAGACAACCGTTCGACCATAACTGCACTATCGTTCCAAAACTTATTCAGCCTCGGGCGAAACCACGGTCCAGCCGTCTCACCCCGGCCAACCAGCAATTATTGGTGGTGGAGCGAGCAATCAAAACGGCCAGCGCCGACCACCAGAAACCTCAGACGTCATTTGCACTCGCTGCACCACAGTCGCCTGGCAGGGCACGCCCGACTTAGACGCACATTCCCACCCCGACGTGTGGATGCGGAACGGACTACCTACTTAAGGCCCAAGACAGCGAGCACCTGTCCGCTGCCCCAACCGAGACGTGTTCTCTCATTCACGAACTGTCGTCAGCCGTCCTCAAACCAACTCGCGCCAGAGAGTTCGAGCGACGTTACGGAACCCCTTGCCATCGTCTACGGTCGCGAGAACGCCAACAAACGCTGTTCCATTGGTCACGTTACACTGCATCATTGGACGAAGAAGCCCACGAAGCAAAGCAGAACATAAGGGAGAGAAGGCAGAAGCCCCTAGCTGTCACGAGCACAAGTTCCTGCGGGCACGGACGACCACATCCGAACACGACCCCTCGATCGCAACCTGCTTGCCACCACCTCGTCCTGCCGTTGGATCCGGACTCGAGCGTTGAACACTGACCCCGACCCGATCTTGATACCGCATTCGATTCGAGGAACCGTCCCAGGACTTCGCATCTTGGACTGATATAGGCTGTGGGTTTTGGTATGCCCGCTAGCGCGAAGGCAGTGACGGAACAAGAAGAGCCAAGGGATTTGCGAGTCCAAGACACAGTTCGATACCAACGCGAGTGACAGACGGGGGAACTGACTCTGGCGCATGTGTGGAATCATCTGTGCGGAGCGAGTTACTTTTAAGACCAGGCCAGACACACCTTGACTGGGCATCTGAACATTTTTGTGCACACGGGCACACGACCCCTGACTGGGCCCTTCCAAGGTTGGCTGGAGAAACGACGCGCATCAATCCACTCCCCCTATTCGAGCCGCCCAAAAAATGGCTGCTACCCAACCGGATTCTCGAGGTGAGCACCTAAACCCTGCCTTTGAACAGCGATCTGCCCTCAACATACCCCTCCAAGGCGCAAAAGGAGCAGCAAATCTGGCGCCTTCCCCGGTTTCCTTTTCATTTTTAACTACAAGCCCCTTTTTTGGCTCATGGGCTGGGTGGGCTCCTTGGCCGTAAGCTTCCGCGCGCAATCTGGGCGCTGCTGCAGAGAGGAGCTCCGTCTCCAGTCCCCTTTAACCAACTGGCTGAACCCCCGCTGTATCATGCAAGGAGATTGCTGTTTCATCGTCCCTATCAAAATCGTCATTTGCATGCAACCTGCCGCCTGCCCGATCAATTGACAGCCACATCTGCTAACAATTGTCTGCTGTTGGGTTCATAGATCAACCATCTCCCGGCCTGACCCTCAGCTTATCTTCGAACAACCCATTTCGCAATCGTGCCGGGTCGCCCTTGCCCAAGAGTCCATCTTCCCCTTTCGATGATCTTGCCCCTCAACAACCACCGTCGTCGTCGTCGTCGCGACCTCTTTCCAACAACCCATTTCTTGACCCGACAAAGAATCAGCAACAGAATCAGAGTCAAACCCAGAATCAATTACTGATCCCAGATCTCGACTCACCAACCGAGAAAATGGCTGACACCAAGCGCTCTGCGTCCCCTACTATTGAGGACATGTTCGTACGTGTTTCCCCAAAAACCCCTCTTTCTCACCTTGGTGAAACACACAATAGCGTCAATGCCGCCGCCGCCGCCATATTTCTATGGTGCATCCTCTTCGACATTGCGTCATTGTCAACATTGTCTCGTCTTTGTGATGGCTAATCATCATTCTCGCTTGCAGGCTGGCATCACGATCGACACCAAGGACAAGAAGCCAGATCCACCTCAGCGACCTCCACCTATGAACCGTCCTGGCGCTCCGAGGGGGGAAAACATGCCCCCTCCTGGCCGGCGCGGACCTCCTCCTCCAAATCATAAGCCCTCGCGATCTCAAGAGGAGGCGCTTCGAGCTCGTCGGCAACGCCCTAATGGTGACGGACCCAACTCCCCTCCCCGACGCACAGGACCTGGATCTGGGCGAGGAAGGCGGAACTCGGAGTCCTCACTCAGTGAACGGCCTGCCCTGACTGAAGAGGAGAGGAGGGCGCGCGATAAAAGGCGCAGAGAGGAGCGCAAGCGACGTGAGGGTCGCGACAAGCCGCCGAGGACCCATAGAGACATGGATCTCATTGACAAGCTTGATGCAACCAGCATCTACGGCACTGGCCGTAAGTTCCCAACAGACACAACCTCAATCCTCTGAAGCCCATGTTAACACCGCTGCCAGTTTTCCACCACTCTGGCCCCTACGACGCTGTCATTGCGTCTCGCAACAAAGCCGCCAGCGGTCGCGCGCCTATGGCTGCCTTCGCCAAGGACTCAGCAAACATGTCGATCGGTGGCTCTGGCCCGCTCCTGGCTCGCGCCGACCACTCCACATTCATGGGAAATGGTACCGAAGAAGCCTTCACCGACTATGCCACCAGCATTTCCGGCGCCCCGCCCACGAAGAAGGATATGGCTCTGTTCGACCCTCACCGCCGCGCATCCGTCATTCACGGTGACGAGACCGTGGGCTTAGGAACCTCGACATTTCTTGAGGGCACCCCGGCCGCCAGAGCCGCTGTGCAAAAGGCTGAGCAGGAGTCTGCTATGCAGAATCAGGATGGCGGGCTGCAGCGGAAGAAGTCACTTGCCCAGCGCATTCGGGGCATAAACCGGCCTCCAAGGGGCGAGTTCGGACCGTCTGGTCGCTTGACCAACCCCGATACCGTCTACCGCGACCACTCTACATCCGCCAGCATGTCTAGCGCTCGCAACGAGACGAATCCCTTCTTCGCCGAGTACGAGCCGGGCAAGGATGGCGAGGAGCAGATTACGGTGCGCAAGATGAGCCAAGCTGGCCCAGGCTCTCCGGCCTCTCCTTCCCTGCCAGGCACCCTCGAGAGACGTTCCACAACCGATGCCCTCGGTGGACCTGAGCAGCAGCAGCCTAAGAAGAGCGGCGGCGGCCTGCTTACCCGAATGAAGAGTTTGAAGGGAGGCCCTCGATCTCGTCCCTCCGACAGGGACACCGGAAACGCAGCTTAGGCGAGCAACACTTCAGGGGCAGGCACGAGCCTCCGGCACTCTTCCAGCCCTCTGAGCCTTTTCAGAACGCCCAGCATTCTTGCGTACCGACGTTTGCCCGGACAATCACGCTCTGATGAGACTGCAGAGCACTAGACGAGAGCAGAACCTCGCGATACGGCAGCGAAACCAACTTCAGCGGCTTAATATTTGTCGCACGTCGAGGTACGCTGCGATTGGAAAACGAGTGAATGGTGGATGATGTTACCATTCTTGTAAATTTATTTCACGGCCACCGATTGGAATAGGCGTTGAAGGAACTCGTTGAACCGCTACCCTGTGTGCGCGTGGACAACTGCGACGACAAGACACCGAGGCAGAAGCACTCAACGACTATGGAGACCAGTCTCAATGGGACGATTTCGGCTTTTCCCGCCTTTGCGTTACGAAGAGACAAACGATTCCTCGAGATGCGATAATTAAAAAAAATATTCAGGAGCAGGTTAGCAGGCAGACACGACACTTGGCAAAGCCAACAATGGGAGCGTGTGTTACAATGGAAGATTTTATTTAGTAGGCAGGATTGAGGGCAAGAATCGGTCCAAGTCAGGCGTGTGGAACATTTGCTCTTACGAATCGCTACGTCCGATAGACAGCAGCAAGTCAGTCGGGCAATTTCCTAAGCAGATTGAATACAACTCATTCCCTAAACCTCTATTAGTGTCGCACATATAACTGGAGCGGGCGTCAGGTTGCGGCAAGGGGCGGAGGAGGACGGTCATACACAAATTCGATCCCCACTTCTCAGATTTCATGTTGGATCAAGATCGTCCGTGTGAAAGTCCGCGACTGCAGTCCCAAAGATCCCACGCTGCTGGTACAGCGCACATGCCGCATTTTATCAAGTAGTCTATTACATAGGTGTCTCACATTGTTCAGAGCGGCCCACTGTGTAGGCTCGTAGATGCCGTGTCTCCATTAGGGACACACTACCAGCTAAGCACAGTGCCGACACCCAATCGCGGTAGCGATGCACGCGATGATGGCCCGTTTCTTACCGCATCAGCAACGGTTTATGATCTCTGATTTCAACCCAGCACTTCCAAATATGCGGCTATTCATGACCCGTTGCTACGCAGCAAGTGCACATTTGCGTTCCTACCTGGAATTTCGCGCTAGCAGACCAACAGGTCCGCGGTGTGCCTAAGAAATATTCACCAACTGTCGTGGCCTGGCGGACATCTTTCATCACGTTTGATCCACACGAAGATGCTCGACCTCAACCAAGCCATGCACTGCGGTTTTGCTGCCCCCGGCCACCATCAGCTCTCTGTCTCGGAGCCGCAAGATCAACACTGCTTTGCGAATGCGCGCGCGGAGGAACGTTAGGGACAGCGCCGGCCGAGAACCAGGCAGGCAAGGCAAAGACAGCGATGGACCAGGCGCCGCCGCAGCCGTCCCAGGCCAGCTCCCACTTCCAGCTCGAGCCCGTCTCGGGCGCGACCCTGTTCGAGCAGGAGACGAGGCGCAGGGACGCGCTCGCGAGGCGGGGCAGGTGCCTGACCGGGTGCAGCGAGCTGGACGACCAGGTCCTCCTGGGCGGGTTCGAGAGGGGTTGTGTGGTTGGCGTCAGCGCCGAGGAGGAGGACGTGGGCTTGCTGGTGAGTCCCTTCCACGGATATCTATTGGATCGCGGCTTGCTGAATAGACGCGTTTAGATCGGGCTCCAGACCGTGGCCAGGCTGTTCGTCGCCAGTCTGGGGACTGGAGATGGCCCGGCACCGCGGGCTACGGTCATCACGACGCTCTCTGCCGGTACACTGCTGCCGATATTGCGGGACAGTTTCAAGGCACAGCTTATGGCACAGGGCCAAGATTCTGGGACGGGAAGTGAACCTCTGAAGCGGTTCTTGGAGAGGGTCTCGATATCTCGCATCTTTGACGTCTCCGGACTGTGGGAGGCTCTTGGAGAGCTGGATAATCTGGCTTCGCACAATGAGGCGCGTCAGGAGCCGCCTAGCAGTCAACAGGTTGTCGATGAAGAGGGACTGCCTGGTCCTCGGATTTCCTCTGCAGATGGGAAGATCGAAGAGAGAGAAGAAAATCCAACGGAGTTGTCGTCAAGTCCACTGTCAGACCCTCCCAGCAGTCTACCAGATGAGATGGAGTTTGAGGAGGCGGTGCCCAGGAAACCAGCACCCGCTGAGAGAACCGAGATTGCAGATAGCGAGGACGAGGACGACTTTTTGTCTCCTCTGAGCCCTCCAAAAGTATCATCGGAGCCAGACACACCAGCACAGGCAGTCCCTGAAGAGGACAGTTCCAAGGAGAAGGAGGCGAGCGTCGACCAGCCCGGCGTCGACGAGACCAGGAAGCAGACAGATTCACGACATCCAGACATAGTACTGATAACACACATGTCCACACTTCTGTCCTCCCTCTTTCGTCAGCGCGAGAAGGACACAGCCCACCAGATGCTACAGCTCCTCTCCTCTCACCTACGCTTCCTATCGCGCTCACTCAACCACGGCGGCCCGCTCATCTTGATCCTTAACTCGACCACGAATTCGCAAGAACCAACCACCACTACCAATATCAAGTCAGACTCAGGGCAAGGCAGGCCGTCCCCGCCGCCTCCTCCGCCACCAGAGGCCTCGAACACGAGGGGCCACAACAGGCCCCCGGACCCCACGCTCCGCTCGATCTTCAACCCCCCGCCGCTTCCCGCCAGTGGTCTAGGCTACACGCACGACACGCCGCTCTCGCGACGCAACAAGCCATCATTTGGGCTCGTTTTCACGCAGATGCTCGACATACATCTACTGTGCACGCGCGTGCCTAGGACACGTGCGGACGCCGAGGCGTTGTTTGCGCCGCCGAGCCAGGCGGCGGGCGCTGGCACCGGCGCGGTGGACTACGGCTGGGTCGTGGAGGTGCTACTTGACGAGGTTGGCGTGTGGGAGGACGAGAGGGCACGGCCGCCATGGGGCTCGAGGAGAGCGTCGAGGGAGCAGCGATGGGGTGCTGTGGATGTGAGGAGGGACGGGGACGGGGTGAGGGTTGTGGATGCATTTGTGGGCGGGCGGAAGACTGTGCCCGAGATTGTGCTTGCTGCTGGGTTTGGGGGGAGGAGAGTGTGAGGTCTGCGATCATTGGGCACGTTCCATGAATCCAGCTTCCTATTCGCATTGCGTATCTCGCGGGGCGACGGGACCATCAGTGGGCGTTACTTGGCATTGGCTCGCTGGGCAACCTGCCACTCGGTACCACAGTGTGTGTTCTCGAGAAGCTAAGCGAATATCACTGCTTTCCAGGGCGTACTGTGCATAATTCGGGAGGATACGTCTACAGCAATGCCACCCTTAATGTCTCGTTCCGGAGCGTCATCGAAGATAGACACATGCAAGTAACATATCATATCCTGCTGTCCTTGGAGCCGTCAACAATCAAGAATTCTGCAGCCTAGCTTAATTTCCCGAACAGTGTCACGAAGCCTTAGCGGCCGATCAACCGGGAGTCTGACGATGGTGGACACAGCACGGAGGGCACTCAGGGGGTTCGAGTCATGACAGGCCCACAAGATACCAGCCCGTGGTATCGGACGAACCACGCCGCCGCGGGGATGTTGATCATTTATTGGAATTGACTTTCGGACCGAGGCAAAGCCATGCGGACTGTGGCAAGCGGGCAGGCTCGTGCTCTCATGAAGTTGCTGTTCCATTCCGGGGCCGATGAGGCCGGTGCCGCTGGATAGAGGGGCGAATGGAGTCGTCGGCCACAACCATAGCCAATGCCTCCAGGGGACAGGGGCGGCCTTCCGGAGCTAGCCTTTGGCTAGGGGCCTGATTCCCACACAACGTTCGCGCGTGAGGCTCCACACGCGGGAACTCAAGCCTTCGGCGGTACTCGCTTCTCGGTCTCTTCCCTGCAGAGAAAAAGCAAGACAGAGAGAAGGAGAGAGAGCGAAAAGAAGAGTGAACATGGCCGCCACACAAACCATCCAAGTGCCCCACCTGGGCGGCATCAAAGCCGGATACGCCATCTCGGGGAGCGGGCAGATCGACCCGTCCAAGCCGACATGCGTCCTCCTTAATGCTATGTGTATGACTGTGGCGTTGTATCGGGACCAATTCGAGGACGAGAGGCTCACCGCCGCCGTCAACCTGCTCGCCATCGAGCCGCTGGGCCACGGCGCCACCAGCTGCCCGACCGAGCACTTCACCTACTGGGACACGGCCATCATGGCGCTCCAGGTGTTGGACAAGCTGGGCGTCGAGCGGGCATACGCGCTTGGGACGAGCCAGGGCGGCTGGATGGTGGCTCGGATGGCCATCCTTGCGCCGGAGAGGGTATGAACGACCCTTGCCCTTGGGGGCATCTGAACTGAATATATAAACACGACCTTGGGACTGATGCTAAGTGGCATTGTAGATAAAAGGTCTCCTCGTTTTCGGCACGTCGATGGACTACGAGTCCGAGGACTCCAGGTCCAAGGGGTGCTGGGACCCGGCGACCATGCTGTCACCGTTCCTAGAGAAATGGTCGAGCCCTATTGCGGATTTCGTGGTCGACGATGTGTGGTGCGGAATGGTCGGCAGCGTCGGGTTCGGCGATCACGGCACGCCCGAGAAGGCGGCCTTCTGGACCAAGACCCTGCAGGAGGTCTACCGCGGCGACGAGGGCCGCAAGAAGGCCAAGATGGCCCTCCTGAACCTACTGACGAGGGATGGCCTGCTCCTCAGGCTGAAGGATGTCAAGTGCCCGGTCCATTGGCTGCAGGTTCGTATCTCTAGATCCTCTTTCGTTCTGATATCTCAAGTCGGTACTGCCTGAAGATGATGTGGACTGACGTTCTCCGTGGTCCTCAGGGAAGCAAGGACATACCTTATTCGACGATAGTCCCTGCCGAGCACATCAAGCTGTTTACGTCTGCGCCGAAGGCAGAGCTGACTTTCATCCCTGACGGCGGCCACTACCTCAACGCGACGAACCCCGTGGAGGTTGCAGATGCTATGCTTGAGATGATTGTTGTGGAGGAGTAGTACCTACGAGTTGTAGTCCCATACGTCTGAACGAACCTGAGCAACCTGTGCGAAGACAGTTGCCGGCCCTACTCATACGTGTTCCGTCGTCAAGAGTACTCCTTGATCGCAGAACCCTGTACTGGAGCAAGAACTCTACCAGGAGCAGTGAGACGAGTTGGGTGAAAATCGATTACCTGAAGTCTACACCCTGGCCAGATATATCGATTGAGAACGGATGAAACACCCGTACATCACTCACGCCGCAACTACAGCCCATTAGAGCATCACCCAGGCCTATTCACACATACACCCAACACCCACATACTCATACACTCAACACCAAATTTATATAAGTATTAGGTGTGTATATGTTAGGTATATGGGTATTAGGTGTGTGGGTGTTGGGCGTGATACTATGTGTGGTGTGTAAGATAGGGCTGGTGATATGTACGGGTGTACCCTCTGTTTTTATGGGTGCGAATATTCATTCTCTATTGATTTACTTCATATGAGACGGGCTCGAAGAAACGTCCGTGGAAGAGCCCCTGTCTCTTGACTGGCGGCTCGACGGATCCACACTCGAGTCATCCACCACGACCGTCGTAACAATGTCCATCTGTATCCCGCCATCAGACTGAGGCTGTTGCGACGGGAGCGACGGCTGGCTGCTGTTGCGATCGCCCAGTCTCCACCAGCCCTTGTCCTTCTTTGAGTGCCACGACTGCCTCTTCCACTTGTCCTGCCCTCCCTGCACATACACGATGTTGCCGAGATTACGCCCTTCAGGTGTCCGCATAAAGGTGAATTGATCGAGGCCCGTATTACGGATGTCTGCCTTATCACTGAAAACGATTATGTATGACCATAGGACGGAGTCGAGGAGACCGGTGGCGGCTAGCAGGGCTCCTGCAGTGCCCATAAATGCTGGGATCCTTTCGAGAGTTGGGATTAGAGACCCGAGGATGAGTGGCGTCCCAGTGAAGGTGTATATGCACGGATACACGAGGAATGCGGGATGGTGACCCGAAGGGCGCAACGGTGTGCTGTCGTCAGCCCTGGCCCGTGAGCTTGAAGTGACCGAATGGGGACGGCGAGGCATGAATCGTGACGACCGATTTTCGCGCCAGAGGCGGTAGAATATTATGGAGTAGAGAAAGCATGTCCCGGACATGGCTGTAAATCCCCAAACATAGATTGACAGTCTCCAAAGTCGATGCTCCTCGCCGATCCAGCACTACACCAGTCAGTGTCAGTGGGAACCAGGTGGGAACATCGGGTATGCGTTAGGGGCACTCACCCAGAGGACTTGCCTCTTATAGTAATCCTCCACGTTAATGAAAAGGAGCCCCAGGCTCGCAAGGAACACGGAAAGGGCCCAGACGGCGGCGCACGCCGCGACCACCACCCGAGTAGTCGGTTTGTGGCCACGGATAATACCGAAATAGCTAAAGATTGATATCGTGAAGAGGAAGCCACTGGTTGCTAGACAGCCGAAGCTAACGATCCAGCCCTGGGCGAGGCAGGTTGTAGACCCGACTTCTATCATATCCTTGTAGAGCCAGACTGCATTATTCACGTATGAACATGATAGCGCTATGTCGGAGAAGAGGAGGTTATAGATTAGCAGCAAAAGAGGATTAGGCGGCTTTTGGCGTCGTGATATCACACTCTGTGCTGTATCTCTCCTCGCGGGAGCGTCATGGGGCACTGGTGTTTGTGTCGATGTTGTTGCCGCAGCATCGCCAGCGGGTTGCTTCTGTCTCGTCTGGAAGTACTGGGCTTCAGACAGGCCGAGACTCAGGTCAACTTGTGCCCCACTGGTTGAGTCGGTGGCTCGGTGAGGCTGGATCTCCTGGGGCCGGGCATCATTGATCTTCCAGATGATGAGCCGGTAAGTAATATGGAAAAAGAGCAAGCTAGTCGTCACGAGGGAGATCATCCCGAGGACTAGCATCGCGGTCTGACATCGTCGATACAGTGCTGGTAACGGCGTTATCGAGTCGGTGAAATCCGGATCGTCCATCGTCGTTCGCGTCCGGAACGTCAAGCAGGGTAAGGCGGACGGTCATGTGGTGACATCCTCAGAGTCGAATCACTCGAGTTATTGAATGTGGTTGGGAGAACAGAAGGGCCCGGGCGGCCAACGTCTGCACTGGAAGGCAGCGCGATGCATTTACCGGCTTGCTGGCTCTCGTCTCGGCTCTCCATAACTGACGGTTTTGACGGCACACACAAGTACTGTAGTATTGTAATAAAAGGGGCCTGAGGTATCATCCACTTGGATCCATGTCATTAACAAGGTGCGTTGCGTGTTCCCTGGGGCCTGTCATCATGGCCGCGCCCAAGAACTCAAGACCCGACGTTTAATCGCGTGTCAGACCCGACCTCGACGGAGGATTTGCAGTTTTCGGAAAGGCTTGAGTATGCCTCAAGCGACGTGAAAGGCCAGGACCAGCAGCGCGCATTGTCTTCTGGGGCTTCAATTTTCCCTTGACAGAACGATAGTCCTGAGCCCCCCGGACCGGTCCCCTGAACAGTGTGGGAAACCTCCTAGGTTCAGGGGGCAGACTCCCGTCCCCACAAACCAAAGAGGACAGCCATCAACGCTCGCTTACACGGTGATGACCACGCGGAGCGCAACTGACTCGCTTGAATAAGAGTGGAAGATGTCGTCAAGCAATTCTTGATGGAGCTGCAAGACTTCGTGCATCCTGCGCGCACGGCTGGCAGGGAGCACAACGGCCGGGCCTCTCCATCGAGCCGAGATGAGATGAGTGTGGATTGGGAATCCCATTGAAATCTCTGAGGCCGCGTCCCCTCAGTGGTTGGAACAGAGGAGCAGAACAGAGGAGTGTCGAGGGTCTATCTCATCAACAGAAGCATCTAATCGAGATCATCAGAGGCGTTATTCGCCGGGCTGTGGCTCGGAGCAAGGTCAGCGGCAATAATCAAGATTGTGTTGATACGCACGGGTTACTGGACCCATGTCCCCAGTTGCCGAGAATGGGTCGTTCTTTTTGAAAGGAGCGCTGATCCCAGCCCGACCAAGGGCCCGGGGCGATGCCCAGGAGACTCGGCGAGCAAATGGTCAATGCTGTCCAAAATATGACCAAACCTGCCAGCCTGCCAGCCTGTCGTGTGCCACAAGACAGCATGTGGTGTTTGGTAAAGATCACCAGCTGCGCCGGTCCAAGACTGCTTACTGCATTGTCATCCTCGTGTCTAGTGTAGGCTGGGGACTGGAGCGTCTGCTCCACTGCGCCGGTGGAGCAAGATGAAACCTCCTTTCGGAAGCGTTGAAGGGCCTGCAAGTGCTCACCGCATCGCTGGGAGGTGAAGTCAAGCGGGATGGGAGCCAGGGTCCGGGTTTGGTTTGCAGACCAACCCCCCCCCAAGGGACAGGACAGTCATTGTACAGTAATAAGTAGGTTTGCAGCACACTCGCACCAGACTCCATCCTTTGAGTAACCCGAAACAATTAAATCCTGGGCGTGTCTCTCGTATGAACATAGCAGGATCACATCTTACTCCTGGTTTCTCAAAATCTTACGCGCCTGCACCACAGTGACGTAACTCGAGTTCTCACGAATACGGTGGCTTGAGCCGGTTGCTGGTCGACCTTCAGGTGCCAGCTCACCACCATCGCAATTGACAAAGGAATGCCCCATGAATCTTCACTGAAGCTGGTCAGGTATCCTGTCAGCAGTAAGATGATGAATTGAACGACCTCGCGGCTCCAGGCGTACGGCGTTGCGAGATGGGTATTTACAATTACTCGCTGCGTCCTACATCTGTACGGACGGAAAACAAGTCGTGGGTTTCTCTTTTCGTGAAAGAAACAGTGGCTCACGGGTATATATAAATTGTGTTTGACCAGAATATGTGGGGTGAAATGTGCTTGACACCGATGTCACTTCTTGACCAGCTCCGGTCTTGAGCCGGATACGGAGAAGATTGTGATGGGGGGCAATCTATGATGCGTTTCTCGCTGACTGAACATCGAAACCCCAAGTCAAGGATACATTTGTAGAGACTCGACACGGATACGGGGACAGCTCATGAAGCATGCAGCGCGGAAATCCAGTAACTGAGGGTTCACCTAGAGGACACCAGTGACACCAGGTTCATACCACTAGTGTGTCACACAAATGTGTGTGTTCCCGTTGAAGTTCCAGGTACCTAGTGGTAGATCGAATCAAAACAAGACACTGAATAGACCAGTTGTGGATCACAACAGTCAGCTCGATTGTCAGCTCAAGTTCAAGGCCACTCCAGAACAGCCGTCTCACAGTTCCGATGCAGGCAATTCCCCAGCCTCCCACCTGTCCGCCAAATAACAGGCCGAGCGGATGTTCATATTAACCATTGTGTAGTACCGGCCAAAGATTTTTAGGCTGTGCGATCATAGGTGGCCTGTTCAAAAAGCACACGCTTTCCCGTCTGATTCCCCCCTACAGCTGAGCTAACTCTCAACGTCATGTTCTGCGGTGGCTTTGTTTGACATTATGAGAAGAGCAACTGAACAGGAAAACATGGACACGTCCCAAGAAGCCATACAAGCTCGTGATACGGTCACGGGCACGATTCCGGCGGTATGCTTTGATGTTTGCAGTAAGTTCCGATCCGGAGCAGACAGCGTATTGGTTCCTCGGTGGCTGATTCGAGGATAGATACCGCATGCCTCGAGGCGCAGAGGATAGGAACTGTACCGGAGCTATGTCCCCCGGGTAGTCAATTTAAGGCCGACTATGAAGCATGCTCCAGTTGTGTGGAAAAGAATCCCGATGAAATCAAGCATTCAGAGCCGCCGCACACCACCGGTCTTCCATTCGATGAATATATCGACTATTGTGAAAGCATATCGCATACTGCGACGCAGCCGACCGCTACAATTCCAACATCTTGGCTGACATGGCAGGGCACTATGCAGCCAACGACAGTTTTCGAGTTGCTCAGCTCGGGCGAGTCAACATCGCAAACCACAGTGTTGTACAGGAGCGTCAACGTCACCTCCACCCTGCCCGCGTAGTTCTTGCACGTCTCGTCCCAGTCACTGATATCCACGTACATCCCTCCCGCGGTGCTCAGCGAGCTGGCGGCATCGGTGGCCTCTGCTGCCTGGGTGGCCTCAGTCACCCGTGATGCGACCCAGTCTTGTCTATGCAGCTCTCGAGGACACGTCTCGACCGCAGTGGTTCTTCTCCGCTATTCCCTCGACATACGCGGCACAAATGAGTGCGTTGGAGGCGAGTTTAAACGAGTTGAGGGCCACGCTCTCGACGGCGAGCGAGTCGGCAGCTACCTTAACACCGGGAACAACGTCTACGGATATGTTCCCTGCCTCGCCGCGTTTCTGCGCCCACCTCATAAGCCAGACTCTCTCAATTTACTAATCTTTTTTTCATTCTAGACTCGGGCAGCAAAGCCTGGATAGCTGGCGCCGTTGTCGGTTCATTAGCTGGTGCAGCACTGATACCACTTGGTGTGATTCTATTCCTGAGACGAAAGAAGCTTGCTACACAGGTTGATAAACGGCCGGACTACCAGGGCAATAATACCTACATGACAGGATTAAAGCCCGAGCTGCACTCAGAGTCTGTGCAGTCACCGCCTTGGATCTACAAGATGGATACGTCGCAAAACCTGTCTGAGATGGCAATTAATGAGAAACCCCAGGAGTTAATCGCTGAGCAGACGAACAAGACTCCTGGAGAGCCTTCTCAATGAAGTACCAGTCCTATACTACGACGTCGCTGTTCGGTCGACTGGGCGTCAGGAGGGGTGCAAGAAGCGTGCATCGGCATCACTTTGCTGAGAAAAGGCGTGAGGACAATCTTGTCGCCGCCCGTCACTCGATGACGCGGGCGAGGCATTGTCTTCTACGCGCATCAAAGACCAGAAGAGAGCAGGGAGTGGAAGCCAAAGAAAAAGTATAGTGAGGGGGTAGTAACGGGACACTCAGGACAGTCTCCGTATACACTTGATGACTGCAAAGAGAGACCTCACAAACACGTGAAAGCAGTTGAGCCAAGTCCTTATTTGGAGCGAGTATATACCATATGCCGTTGAACTACCCAGGCACCTCGGTCCTCATCGCCACGGGCAGATAGGCTGCACGACATTCAACAATTTCAATTTGTCGCCCGAAATGCCTCCACCTCGATGTGCACTACGGCCTGTCCCTGTCACCGGGACATCCATTAATGGCACGACGATAACCTAAGCCCCAATCCAGTATGGGCCCTGCTGCCTCTTATTGTTCCCGTTGGCCGCAGCAAACTGCACATTCTCGTTGCCCACCACGGGCGTAAGCACAGTCTGGGTGTTAATTCCCTGGACAGCGCCATTGCCGCCCTGCATAATGCTCGCGAAGTTATTGGAGACGAGCTGGATGCCGCTAGAGAATCCCTGCTCGTCGAACTCGCAGTGGCCGCCGTTGGGGGTGTTGTCGACGGTCTGCAGGGCGCCGACCTGCTGGGCGTCGAGGCCGGCTCCCGTGGCGAGCTGCTCGTAGGCGGTGATGGCCTCCGGGATGGCGGCCTGCAGGCTGGTGAGCTCCTGCTGCGTGCTCTGGAAGTGGATCTTGGTCGTGGAGGCGACGGCGGCGGAGTTGTTGAAGTCGACCTGGGGCGCGAGCGCGCCGCACATAAGGAGCACACCGGTGCCCGCGAAGTTGGCCATGTGAGCGGGCACGAAGAAGCCCGAGAGCGTGAGGGAGCCACCGGACACGCCCGTCATGAAAACGTTGGACGAGTTGAACGCCACCATCTGCGGGAGGACTTGCTGCATCAAATCGTTCACGGCCTGGGAGTGGGCGGCGCCGTCCGCGCGAGACAGGCCCTGAGGCTGACCCTGGGATTGGCCCCAGAGGAGCTGCTCTGAGGGAACTGTTAGCCCGGATTGCGTGGCTTGAAGAGAGGTAGGGATGACGCACCAGAGGGGGCGAGAACAACGACTCCCATGAGCCCCTGCTGGACCGCTTGGTTGGGGAAGTCAAAGAAAGACTGGCCACCATCTCCGTGCAGGAGAACGTTGATGCCGTTGGGCCCTTGCGCACCGGGCTGTGCAGCGGCTCCTGGAACACCGGAGGCGGTCGTGAACTGGTCTGCCGGAGCGGAGATCTTGAATCGGAGGTCGAGGTTACTGGCGTATCTTGTCAGCCCGTTGCTCAACGACGTATTTATCGCGCAGTGTTCTTACTTGACTGTGGCAGTCATGTCCAGAATCATGGAGCCATCGGTCGCTTGGGAGATGCCCTGAGGGATGGCAGCCGCCTGCTGCTGAGGCGTCTGCTGGGCCGCGGTGTTGCCACCGCCGTTCCGGTTGCCACCCTTCCTTCCACGGGTCTGTGGCACCGCCTGAACCTCACCGAAGATGGTCAGGAGGGCCACAAGAGCGAGACGAATGGTCAACATTCTGCTGAGGATACCAGTCCACAGGAAATAAAAAAGAGATTAAGAATTGAAGTGGAGGGGAGAAGGAGAGAGGTAGAAACAGATTCGGAAGCGAAGGCGGCCCAGTTAGTTCCCAACGACGACTAGATTGAACGAGCAAAAGACAAGACAAATCTTAACCAGTGGGAACATGCAGGCGCTTGCCATTAAGAGAAAGAAGCCTCGAGGTAAGTAACCTGACCGGCGCCCACGCGCTCATGGTTGCCGTGTCTCTCGACGATCCATAGCTCTTGGCGTTCCAGGCTCGTCCAGGGCTGTTTTGGTCCTCTGCGTACGGGGGACGCTGGCTGGCTGTGCAGCTGCTGTTTTCATGGTGCCCGCTCCGGAGAAAGTCCATCATCAGACCGCTTGTGTATGAGAAGTTGGGCTGGAGAAGTTGGGACGACGTCGTTGAGGCTCCATTTTGGGGTTACACGGGCCCTGGTGGCCACTCCTGAACCTGCCACTCGGCTTGTGCCAGCGTTTCTTGGCGGCTGTTTTGGAAATCATTTTGCGCTTTGGCTGCCGTGGCTAAACTCGGGTACCCCATGTGCACCCATGTACTTACGTACTCCTTGCAGTAGGGGCCTTATTCTGGAATTTGCCCCAACGTCACTCCGCCTGTCAACCTAAGTCACAGTGGAAATGATGGTTTGAGAGATCGGTTCCGGGCCAAGATTGAGACGAATCAACCTTAAATGTAAGCTTCTTTCTCTTCACTGCAAGCCAGGCAGAACTTGATTTGCTTCTAAACAAGGAGGTGGACTTGCACAAAGCCAAACGAACGGGTTGCATTCTCACTTGCATGTCTAGTCAGGGCCAAAACAGCGTTGTACCTGTCGATCACACTGCAGAGTTACATGTTTCACAAGGCTGAATGTCGGGCATGTGTGAGATTAACCGCTAGAAGCTTGTCTATGGCAAATAAGCAAGCCACCGTAGATCTTTTCCTGGCACACTATAGATCTGGGTACATTGTAGTATCTGTAAGGCTGGCTTGCCTGCCTGCAGCAATCTGTTCAATGCCGGATGTGCTTGTGTGCCCACCATGGGCAGAATCAAGCCGTGCAGTGAGGGATCTCTGGCCTCGCACCAGGACAAGCAAGCCCTCTGCAGAAAGGATGGACTGTCATTTGGTAGCTCACTTATTTTGATATTGCCTGGGCACCAAATTGTCCGGGCAAACATGCTGCTGATTCAACTCGAGTTGCCTGATCGGGAAACTCAATAGAGTTTCGGAGCGCGTGATTCGCTTCTGAGGATGACGCACCCTCGAGGGTGTGGTTGCACCAGCGGCGAATGATATCTAACCTGGCCCATTCCGAAGACTTGAAGCCCCAGACAGCTAGTTCTATGTCGTTTAGAGCTTGGGGCCTTTCTTGGTCCTCGCAGTCTTCTCCTGGTCCCTCAGCAACCTGCGCAAGATCTTGCCACTCGGGCTCTTTGGAACCACTTCAAGAAACTCGATGCCGCCCTTGATCCACTTGTACGATGCCTTGTGCTCCTCCACGTGCTTCAGGATAGCCTTCACGACCTCGTCTTCAGGCTTGTTGGCAAAAGCTGGCGCCTTTACAACAAATGCTTTCGGGACCTCCCCTGCAGAGTCATCTGGGACTTGGATCACAGCACAGTCGGCTACAGCCGGATGGGACAGGAGGTGGGCCTCTAGTTCTGCTGGGGCGACCTGGTGGCCTAGTAAAAAATCCTTGTCAGTTCGGAACTATGCATCTGAACGGGGAGCGCTTGTACCTTTCACTTTGATCAACTCCTTGATCCTGTCCACAATCACGATGTGCTCGTTTCCAGAGGGCGCCAACGTCACGACCGCTTCGTCACCGGTGCGTACCCATCTCCCATCCTCGTCGAACACAAAAGTCTCGGTCGTGGCTTTCTGGTTGTTGAGATAACCAATCGTCGCTGAGGGAGACTGCACCCAGAGCTCGCCTGGTGTGTCGTAGCCCTTGACTTCTGTACCGTCCAGGCCAAAGATCTTAGCTCTTGTGGCTGGCAGGAGAGAGCCGGAGGACTTGTTCAGGATGTCGTCTTCGCTGTTCGACGTGACAATGGTCGCCGTCTCGGTCATACCTGGAATCTGCATCAGCAGCCGGGACAAGAAGCAGCCCAGGCCAGGAGCACCTACCATAGCCTTGAGCCACGCGCCATTTTGGCCATATTTTGTTCATGCCTAAGACTGTTTCCTCTCCCAATGGCGCCGCACCGGAGAAGACGACCCTGACGCTATCAAGGTTGTACTTCTTGCACTCTTCCGGTACCCTAGTCATGCGTATCACAATTGGCGGTACCTGATGATCGGAATATGTCAGTGGACCAACGAAGTCTGCGCTTGGGGGTGGAATTCCTGAGCAGCCCTACCAAAAAGAGATGATTGATCTTAAACCTCTCAATGGCTGACAGATACGTCGGCATCTCAAATTTAGGCAATACAACGACTTCATCCCCTCGGTAGGTACAATTGTGTGCGATGACGACCAGGGCGTAGATGTGGCTCAGCGGGAGAAGGCCAAGAACAGTCTGGGTGGAGATGCCGAGCTTCTTCCTGGAGACAGACTCGTAGGCGACATGCTGCATCGCATTGGCAATAACGTTCCGATGTGAGACCATGACAGCTTTGGGCAGCCCTGACGTCCCGCTCGAGTAGGACAGGAACGCCGGCTGTCGCTCTCCCTGGCCCTTCTTCCACTGCAGCGCATCGAGTGGGGACAGCTTGGCGCCTTCTGCGATGAGGTCCTCGACCGTCACAAAGCCATCTGCCTTCTCGAAGCCGGGCATGCCCATCAGCCATATCTTGTCCTTCGGGATGCCTGCGGCCTTGGCGGCCTCGAGCCCGATCTGCAGCTGGGGGCCGCCGACAAAGAGTGCCTTTGCGCCCGAGGATTTGAGTTGATGGGTCAGTTCGGGAGCCGAGTAGGCTGCGTTCGCGGGGGTGACGATTCCATTGAGTCGGTGTATCGCCCACGAGGTTGTTACTTTTGATTCGGCATGTGTGTTAGTGACTGCTAGATCGGGATGGGGGCCTGAGACACGCTGATCCAGAGGACTCGGCCGCTATGTCCGGAGGCCGGGCTGAGGAACCTTCACCTACAGTAATCAATCTGTTGTCAAAGATGTCAGCTATCTTGATCGCAGGTAACACAAGACAGTGGGCAGCAATCTTTACCGTGTTAACCGAGAATATGCAAGCTACTTTGTCCCACTCCGTCTCTTCGTTCGGCAGCCACCCGAGCCGCTTTCCGATGGCCTGGGCAAGAAAGTCCCGTCGCTCAATGACCGAGTTCCAATCAAATGTCTTTCCCGTCAGGCCACACGTGAATGGGTTCCTGCTTTCTGCGAGAGGGTAACGAGCATATTTGTCGTTTGTCATGAACTCCGCTATTGGGATGCTGTCTGGAGGGTCTGGGAGGTCGTCAGAGGGAGTTGTCCTTCTCCTCGGCTTGAGGGGTGGTTCCCACTTACCGAAGGGGAGCTTTGGCACCCAGCTTGGCGGTTCAAAAACCATCTTGACTCGGACTTCTCCTTGCCGATGTATTACACTGATCCGATGCCCTTTGTGGCCTGGCGTTTGGCAGAACCAGCCGCTCGCGGTGCAACGTGAATGTGTTTGGAGCTCGACGGGTAGAGAGGAGAGTGCGAAAGAGGGCAGTGCCTGTAGGAAAGAAAGAGTAGTGGAAAGGAGAGCTCCGCGGGAAGGGTTCACCGACTTGACACGACGACCTCGCCGACGCTGCGCTAATTATCAGAGATAGCACAAAGAGCGCTGGACCTCGGGACTTCGCAACTCCACTCCACCCTGGGTAGACTGCCCGGCTGCTGCCCGGGAGTTGGAGCGCACGACATCATCGCGGCGCCTCGGCGATTCCCCCGCACTCAACCCTGTTGCCCCGGTCCCAGTTCTCTCCACGATCAGACCCGCTTGCCCCTGAGCCTGTCTGGTGTGAGTGGGCGCGACGCGGTGGGCTGCCGAAGAGGCATCATCTATATCCGGTATCTCCGTCCTTCAACGTCAACAGGGCCTGCCGGCACCATCAAGCTTGCACAGCTTCAAGTGATGATTCACACAAGCGCGGCATAACAGAACAAGGCACACTGCTAACGATTCTTGCTTCGAGATATTTTGCTCAGCTTACCAAAACGCCATCTTCGCGTCTTCAATGTCCGTGGATCTCCGGGAGACCCCAGGTCTGCATCACAGCCCGCTCCTCCACTACGTCGCTCTCGGCCCGCCGCAGCCCTACCAGCAATATCATGTTTTGGCCTGAGATTTCCAATTCACATTCTCCTGGATCTGATCACTCATAATCCCCAAGGATCCTCAATGAGTGTACGGCGATCTTGTACTTCCAAATCGCACTGCGCCTCGTCCTTCCGCTGGGTGGCTGGCTCATCATTACGTCTCATTCCCCCGGTCCCATCCTCCCGTATGATTGTATCGCATCACTTAGAAGTGGTTCTATAGCTGCTTCTAGCATTGCCGTACGTACCAGTCAGTTCACCGTATCCTTCTCCTCTTCCACCATCAGTACCATGTCAACGATATGACACATCTGGCACTGAATGATTAGACGAGCAAGCAAATCTGTTTTGTCTGTTTCCATGGTGTTATTTCAAGCATTTGCTTACCGCAATAGACATGGTGGTCAAACCAGACAATGGCTAGTATATAGAGTGTAACCTTCCCGGCAAGGCCCACCTTTGCAGAAGACCTCAGGACCTGTGTCTTTTGCCACGCCATCACAGATAGCCTGTCTTCCATCATTAGCCTCTATAATGCCCTGTCTTTTCTAAGAGATCAAAAGTGTAAAGGGCCATCTCTCAGTGGCTGCCAATTGAAGATTTTAACAGTGTATCTCATGACACAAGGTCTTGGTCTCACTCCACATGCTATGCAATGTTCTTTCTCTTGTGGAAGCAAGACCTAAAGGGCCTGGACCAGTGACGAACATCCTATTTCTCATGTGCTCGTTTGGTCTACTCCTCGTTCCGGGCCTACCCACGCACATAGGTTGTTCACAAATATTCGTCCTATGTTTCGCTCGTCCCAACTCTCGCTTTCCGGGCCTCTCAACCTCCACAACGCTCGAGGGAAACAGACCAGTGAGTAACGTCAATGAATGAGCACCGAATGGTGCTAGTTGGAAGTGGTTCCTTGAGCTTCGTCTGTCTGCTTTTCCAAATGCGAACCCAGCTCACACTTCTCATCTTTGCTTGTCCGGTCCCTCAACATCCCCAAACTCCTACTTGCCAGGGAGTACAGCTTACGAGGAAGATCCACCAAGGATCTAACGACGGAGGCACTATCTCAAGTGTCTTCTTCCAAGGAGGGTTGCGTTTCTGAAAGCCATCAGCAACATCCCCAGCTGCCGGCCTTGAAACCGGAGCCTGTCCACTCACAGCTTACATCTATCAAGCCCCAGAGACGAGTACTCCCTCTAGTTATTCCAGTGGAAAGAGACTTATGTGTGGGCGGTGTGTCGTGTTCACGCTAGCGCTATCGGGCTATCACTCTTCGCAACTTCCTTCAACTTGGGAAGGCACCTCCCTCATTGGAAGGAACAACCAGCAGCTCCTCGACCTTCTTTGGCAGGTAAAGAGAGCCACGGCGCCCATTGACGAGTCCATCCTCCTACCATTTTCTCTAGTGTGGCAAGCAGTTCGTTCTCCCTACAATACACCTCCTTCAAATTACACTACAGAAGAACCCTCTCGATGCATCTATTTCCAACCAGCCTGACCATCACATCGTTTTCAATCCCCTGAACGGATCCAAGAGAACACTTTCGTTGTTCCATGCACTTGAGTGCCGTTTGGAAAACAATTTCGTCCGATTCCATCTCGACCATGTCACAGTCCACCTAACTCACCCCGCTCTCGGCAACAGGTTTTCAAGTCGAGTACTTGGTTCAACACCAGAACTTCATCCTTTTCCCTTCTTTCTTCTTCACTCAACATCAACAAGCTCTCGAAGGAATCATTTTTACTGGTCGTATTCGACTGCTGCAAAGCTGCGATCTTCAATCATCATTAAGACACCACCAAGATCGGGCCCGACCAGGACCAGTCTCGAACGTAATCATACCTCACCGGCCGAACCTCCTCCTGCTCAACGTTTTCATCTTCAACTTCGTGAGTACATGTTGAGCCCTGCTTTGTCTTGAAGAGATGCCTTCGTCACTGCTTGCTTTGAGCCTCACCTCGTTCCTCACACGCAAGACCCTCACCACCTGCATTGAACCTTGCGCTATCCTTCACGTAAACAAACTTCAACTGTCATCTCCTTCCCATCCTCTCTCTCTCCCTCTCTCTGGATCCCACAGCGCTTTCTCATACTCGTCTTCTTTCCACCTTCTTTCACGGTGTCATGGCATTTTCCCGTGTGATAGACTCTCGACCAACACTACCTTCACAGACCCCTCTGGACCTGAGGGCATCTAACACATGATCACCTCCTTCTACCAAGCCTACCACGTCACGCATGCTCCTAGTATCTATCTTGATTCAAACAAGGACGCGACGACAATTCTGCTGTCCAGGAATTGCTCAACACAGCTCGATCTGCTGGCTGACTCTACCCGACAACAAGCTCCCAAATCAGAGTACAAGAAAGGTTACCTTCAGGTCCAACAAGAATCAGACAGTGAGATCTGCCTTCTTCATGAGTGCTTCTTACATTTACTACCTTTTGGATTCTGTTTTCTTCATTCTTGGTCTGTTTTGTGTTGTCACAAACACAGGATCGTTTTCCGTCTTTGCTCTTACTGAATTCTGACATATATATAGCAGAACTCAGCATATCTCTCCAGCAACCATGTCTCGACAGGCAGGAATTAAGGAATTCTTTCCTACCGACAAGGCTACCGATTCCAGGTCTGCCTCGGCGACGCCTTCTGTCCTTGACACACCCTCCATCCCGCCGGCACCGCCACCCGTCCCGCCGGCACCGTCCGTCTCTGTGACGGCCTCCGGCCTGGGCACATCTTCCACGTCTGCGAAACCGTCAGTAGAAACTTCTTCTTCCTTGAAGCGTGGAGCGTCCCAGGCTCATCAGTCTGAGCCTGCCCACAAGCGTTTGCGGGTGGGTGAATCCGCCAGAGATGACGCTGCACCTGCTGTCTCGACTGAAGGAGCTGTCAACCTTGAGCCTAACTTTCCTAACGGACCACTGACTGTCTGGGCAATGACACGGGGGGACCTTTGTGATTCACAGCACACCTTCAAGTCCTACCAGGGAGGTACGCAAACCAAGAAGAACGTGGCCATCTCATTGTTAATAGACAAGTACATCGAGCCTCGAGACTTTCTTGGCCGAAACAAGCTCATCACATGCGCGTAAGTGTTCCTCACTGGTCTCCTACCACACCCTATACTGACTCCTATATAGTGGTGGTGGTCGTGAGAAGGAGGATGGAAATGGTCAATATAAGCGCAAGAATACCAAGCCCAAGGTCGTTTCCCGATTGGAGGCTGCATTGGACACTCCGATTGTTGTCATCATGGGTAAGTATCCTACTAAATCTCCTTCAGATTGTGATATTAACATAGGAGTCCTCCAGGCAAAGGACACCCAGCCTTTGAAAACCTCAATTTGCCGAATGTTGTGCGCAAGCATGGTCACTTCGTGGAGCTGGGCACATTTATGTTGACCAAGATCTGGAAGGAGATGGTCAAACCAAACAATGTCCAGGAACCTTACCAGGTCTGGAAGATCATGTTCCAGACCATGGACTCTGCCTCAAGGCCGTGGTATTGGAAGGAAACCATTGACAATGCCTCAACCATGAACATCAGCACTCGGTCGACTCGGTCGACTACCGCTGGCACCGAGGAGAGGGCGTGCAACGGCTGTGGGAACACAAGCCCAAAGATCTTCGCCAATGCGTCATGGGTCTGCCTTGAGGATGATTGTGAGCAATTCTTCCGGGTCGCTGGCAACATCTTGAGTCAGATTGGAGACGACAACAAGGAGCTGCGGTACTCTGAGGCCTTCATCGACCACATTATCACTTACGAAGAGATTGCAAGTATTCCGACCTTGTTTGAGCCACTTCGAGGTGCTTTGGTTGAGGGGGGGGATCAGTATGGTACAGAGGTGGCTCTTCGTGGCGGCATGACATGCCCCAAGTGCCGTTGCGGCACCGCGCGGAAGTACTGGGACAGATTGGCTTGTCGCAACTGCGGTTTCGAGCACAACGTGGCTCCTCTCCCGTACCCGTTGAGCATGGTTGAGAAGGAAACCGAAGCTCACACCAAGAGCTGCCGAGTCAAGGATGATGGCGTGACAATTGAGCTCGACGAAGATCATGTCCAGCAATTTGTTGAGAATGACCAGGATGGTATGTCAACTCGATTGGTCTACATGATCAAACATGCCAATGGGGACCTTATTGGCTCCTTTGTGGTGGAGCGGCCCAGCGATGTTGCAAAGAAGGCCCCAGGTGGTGCCGACGAGCTCTACACCAGCATCGAGTCAGAGGGAGGCAGCATGAAGTTTCAGCGAAATGCTTCTCGCTGTCCAGACAGTCAGTCGCATATTGAGTCCTGAACATCTTCGTTAAGGTTTTTACTGACAATGTCCAGCCTATGCCGAGCAACTGACTGGCCACTTCCAGTCCAACTTCGTGAGTTTCACTTCAAATCCAGTCACTATTCCACACACATCATGCTAAGGACATCAAGGGTGCTCTGTACGAATTCGGCCCGAAGGGTATTGACACACAGCCTTTCAAGAATGCGCCTGATGTGGTTCTGCAGTCGCTCGCATACCTGAAACACTTTGGAGAAAAGGCTCTGAAGAGCTCTCAGCGCATTGCTGAGAGCGAGAACTACCGACCCATTGCAGGCTCCACTCTTCACATGCCTCAAAAGCCCTTCAACGAGTTACTGGCTCTGGCATACCGGCAGACAGACCAGATTGGTGTAAGTTGTTCATCATAGACCTCATTCACAAGCTTTTGTGTTAACGTAGTACATAAAGTGGCATGACGACGGAGAGGACCAATTGACGGGCGTCATAAGTACGGCATCTTTTGGATCACCTGGCAAGATGGCACTGCGGTTCAAGAAGAATGGAAAAGCCGTCAAGAAGGGTGAGATAACTCTCAAGAAGGGCGAGACGATCCTTGAAGTGCAGCTTCGTCATGGAGATGTCGCCACCATGTGTGACACCCGTCTCCAAGCTCTGACTGATGTAAGTTATTCGTCGTTCAGATTCCAAACGGAGGAATTCCCCACTAACAGCAATGCAAGCATACTGTCATCCCGGACGGCATCCGTCGCTATGCCATGACCAGCCGGACAATCAATTTCGACCACTACAAACAGCAGAAGCAGAAGGCGAAGTTGGTTCAGAGAGGCCTAGCTATCGACGAGATGGAGGAGGCAGCACAGCTTCCAGACCGTGCTCTGCATTTTGCCTACAATGGCACCACGTTGGGTCACCAACAAGATGAGACTGCTTAGACGTGCACACACGTCAACTGCAGACCCTTTCATGCTCATAATTGTTGGCCTCATTCCCTAGCATCATATTTGCTATTGATGGGAAATGAGCCAAGAGCAATAAGACGGATGAATCTATAGAGTGGAGCAGCATGGCACAACTTGCCACATCGATTCACTTTATTCTTTATTGGGAGATGTAAGAACGTGGGACAGAAATATAGGGATGATGGTTGGCAACCATTTACTCTGGAGATAGGAGTGGTTGCCTTGGGGTTTGAGGGCGGCGAGATCTGGAAGCTTACAAGCTTCTGGGCCGATATTGGCTTTCTCAGCTTATTTGGCTTTTGGGTTTGAGGATGTTTGGGTTGATCCACATGCGGTGGAAGACAGATATGAGCACCCTACATGCCCTGATTCTGCTATTTTAGCTGGGTTTGTGGGCAGTGCTGTGAACATTGCGCTACTCCTGTTTGATGGCTTGAGACCAAGGCCAGCATCGATATCATTGGAGGGCCATATTAGCTTTCATGGGGACTTCAAAAAAGAAAAGGTCTTTAGAACTAAGCACGCGTATGCTGTGACAGAGTTTTGCTGAGCACAAGCAGCTGGTCTCAACCTCTATGCCATTGTGGAAGGTCGTTGGTTACCTACCAGGCCCCCTTCCCCGAGACCAGGAGCACTGTGCTTCCCAGCTGTCTACGCAGATCCTCCTTTTCTACATCATGGGTATCCTCAACCTCTCCCCACTTGCCTGTCTGCCAATCCACCTCTAAGCTGGCCGCCTTTGCCGCCTCCTCAACCCCAAATGTCCTGTTACTGTTCTTGATGGTCTGTGCACTGGGAGAAGCATCCTTGCCAGCACGCCCGGCGCTGCCTTCGCTCCACTCTACCACCAGCCTGGCTGCGCCCAACAAGCTCTTCCCAGCGAGTGCCGCCCTCTCGAGCCCAGCCAGGTCCCAGGCATCGAGGCCCATCACCCACCCCTGAATGACTTCCCTCACCCCAGGCTTCTGTGCCCTGGGTAGCAGCAGGCCTTCATCCAGCACAGGCTCGATCTCCACGCCTGGCCAGACGTGCGTGCTAAGGTAGCCAATGACCTCGCCGGCCGTGCGCTCCTGGAGCTCCCTCAGCGGGGTCTGGTCCGAGGCGAGGGGGTCGGTCTGGAGCGGCGCCCAGCACAGCAGCGAGTCGGTGTCGAGGTAGCGCAGGAGCACGTCGGTGACGGCGGTGCGGACGGGCGCGAAGCCGCTGCCGCGGTGCTTGGCGTCGTCGTCGGCGATGTCCAGGGCGCGGCACACGAGCGACGTCAGCGGGATCAGGTGGCTCTTGGTGGCCTGCTGGGCCGAGGTGAGGAGGTCCCACTCGAGCGCGAGGGCGTGCGCCAGGTAGGGCTTCGAGAGCGGCACGTTGACTATCGTCTTGGTGGTCGGGTGCCGCAGGGGCCGGGCGTCGAGGTGGATCTGGTAGGCGCCTGGGGGAGAGCGGCATCCCTGGTCAGTACATCATGTCTGCGAGGAGAAGAAGAAGGGGCCAGATGGGGGTATGGTAGTCTGTGTGCGCACCCTCGACCTCTTTGATGTGGACGTCCTGCCAGAAGCGCTTCTTCAGCGGCGACTTCCCGGGGCTCTTGCCGCTGCCGGCCTCCCGCAGCTCCTTGGCGCTCTTGAGCAGCTCGGCCTGCTTCCTTCTCCTCTCGACCTTGGCGTAGGGGTGCTCCGCGGCGGGCTGTGGGGGCTCCGGCGGAGGGCCGGTCGCGCAGAAGGGGGCGACGTTGGCTGGGTCGGCGGCTGAGTAGTGGAGGGCTGCTCTGGCGGCGATGGGCCGAGATGCCACGCAGCGGGATCCGCTGGAGGCGAAGAGCCGGGGCAGAGTCTGACCGGCGAGCCGCGAGGGTGGCTTCATGCTGGGGGTTCTGGTGGGTGGATCGTGGTGGTCAATGACCTTGATGATGCGTCGAGGTCCAGAAGCTTGAGGTACCGGCTGAGTAGGACATTTTTCCAGCGGCTACCTAGGTACAGGGGTGGCAGATCTGGGGCCGATTTACAGGGGTCCCTGCCAAATACCCGATTGGCTGTCCCCGCTACATCAGAGACACCGGACCAGCTATGTCATGCAGTCAATTCCCGGGCATATTCCGCACCGGATAAATTTTCCATCTGATCATGATTTACATGAGATTCCTAGCTGGGTTGTTTTGAGCAACTAGTTGACTAACTCCTATCCGAATGAAAGCACAGAAGTAACCCACCATTGTCGCAATTGCTCCCTGGAAAAACTTGTGGTGCCGCAGTTACTCACACTTCACGGCCACCGGACTGGCTGTTTCAGTAGTTAATTTGATCATAAGAGATATGTAGCAGTTTGAAAATTCAGTTTCTGATGGGTTCAACTTTTTCTTAGGCTGCACCTCTGCCTTTGAAACTCGCAGGGTCTGGTTTCATCTGCCGTCGAGGAAACGGCTCCTCCATAGCCACACGTCTCGACAGAATTGCTTGCAACCCGGCAGGTGAGCTTTTGCTCTCGCGGAAACGAATGCAATGACTTCCGGTCCTGGACACAGAACGAATCTGTGTTACAACACTTTCGAATGGAGGCTATTTTGTAATATCAGTGCGTCCTTTGAAGGGGGAAACACCAGAACGATGTCAGAATTATTTTATCCTTGGCCAACTCTAGCTGAGGCTTGGGGTCTAAACCTCAAACCACCATGGTCAGCCATAATGGACATCCATTATTGGCTGAAAAAAAAAAATATTCAGTACACGCCAATGATTTCGCCGACAACACTCCTGAATGTCCCCTTCGGATCGAAATCCTCCCTCACAGCCTTGAACCTGGCAATGTGCTGTCACTGTGTCAGCAACAGTCCGGTGGGCGCTCAACTTGTACAGCAAACAATACTTACGTCTTGGTCCAGATTCTTGACAGCCTGCGTCAAGACTTCCCTTGTGTTCTTGGTCCAGTGAGGCCGGCAAGGGAACTCATTAATGAGAGTCCGCGATAGGTTGTGGTCTGTTGATGGTCAGCGCTCGTGTGTCCGCGAGGGGAGAATCGACGAGGTCTCACAGAATGGCTCATTGAAACGCAGGTGATCACCGGTGCTCGGCCTGAAGCTCGGGAAGTCGAACATGATCGCCCCCTTGCTCCAGTCGGCTCCATCGGAGGTGTTGGTGGTCACCTGTCCGAGGAGGTCGTAGTGTGGCTTGCCGAACTTGATGTTGATGCTAGGGGTGAAGGTCCCGAGTTAGTATTCAAGTTGGCCTCAGAAATCGCCAGATCCTTCTTACCCGCTTCGATATGTCGATGTCATCACAATGAGTTTCTCCTTCCACTGGGCATCGAACAGCTCCCTAACCCGCTTCAGCATTTTATTGGCGAGGGGTACTGGGAACGCCAGTTCCAAGGTGTAGCCACGGAGACCGTAATCCCACTCTGCTTTTTGGTCCGGGTACAGGCCACCAATGAGAACGTCATCTATGGCATGTTAGAGACCCACAATCGTTCAGGAGGATGCTGTGTAGCAACTCGATCAGGCTTCTACGTACAGTTATATCCTGTGACAGGCCATGTAGTGATCTCCTCGTTGGTATCCTTGGTGTGGAAGTTGGGCTTTTCCCAGATGCCAAAGAAGATTTCCTCGGCAAGCATGTTAGATGTCGCGAGAGCCTTGCCTGTTTCTAGGATGGATATGGCGGCAGCGGCTTCGATCGCAGTCACTGAGAAGGTCGACTGCAGGCCGTGTTGGTTCACATCATTGGGGCCGACGACATCGTAGTATCGCTGGTGGAACTTCTTCTTGTAAGGCCCTGTCAGGTGTCAGTAATGCCTTCTACTGAATCTGAGGTGGTGCACCCCAGGAATCCCTTTGGTGATCCAAAAGCTCCTGAATAAGAGGAAAAGACCTACACCACTTTTGGCATGTCAGCAATACTTCGCATGCGAATCAAAAAGGACGGACCGACTTACCCAGAGGTTTGCTGTTAGATAAGGTGATATGAGTGCCTCAATATCACCGTTCAAGACGTCGTCCTCGTCAAGCCTTGGCCTCATCAGCCCAAAGACTCGAACAAAAGATGGCCAAAAAGGGAAACCTACGTCTTCTGCATGGCATAGAGCACTGTCTCGGGGTAGATCTTCATCTTCAGCCTCGCGATTATGCCCAGGAGCCCGAGCGACGTAGATGCCGCCAGCCACTCGTCATTGGACTCGTCCCGCTCGATGGTCCTGATATGTCCGGACCCGTCGATGATGTCCATGGACAAGACGCCGCCCACAACCACAGCGTCCTCCCTGAGCGATGTCCGGTGGGCGCCCATGGCCACGCTGCCGCCAAGGGAGATGTTCCAGTTGACGAGGCCTGTGCCGATGTTGGCGCCGCGAGCGTGCAGGTAGTCTGCCAGCTGGAAGAAGGTCACGCCAGCCTCGACGACCACGCTGCCTGATTCGGCGCCGGCTGGGAGGTCGAAATCAGAGATGTTGTCGACCAGCTCTGTCCGGATAATCTCAGTTGGCAGGTCGGCACACTGGGTGTCGTACCCTTCGATACATTGTGTCAGTTGACTCTATTGCTGGGCGATACCATGAGGGTTTCCTCATATAATCATTGCCACTAAGACAGCCCTGAAGGAAATATGAATAGCTCGAGGTAAAGCTTACACATGTGCCCCTTCCCTCCTGCACGGACCTGTTTCCCTGAGGCGGCAGCGGCCTGGACGAGGGATACCACTATGAGAGTTCCTGGTCAGCCTCTTTCGGGAAGGTCTCCTGAGCGGGCGACTGCACCCAGCCGCATGTCTCAAACTCACTCTCGTCCACACTCGTGGCGTTGTGCACTGCTGTGACATCGTAGCAAGTGGGAAAACCAGGGCCGTCAAAGGAGTTGTACTCTGCAGCTCTGACACCGCCCGCAAGAGCGAGTGCCAGAGTGACAAGATTGCTCGAAGACCTCATTGCAGCGGCTGTCGACAGGCGGTTGGATCCTCCTGACACCTCAGGAGACTCAGGTTCGACCAAGCCGGGGAGCTGTCCAAAGAAATAATCAGGTCCACGGTTGCGGACCTGACATGTCCTCCATGCTGCCCCAAGCAGCAGCTGCGTGACCTCGGGATGAACAGCCCTCCTTCCCTGTGTTTGCCAACGTGCCCGCGCTGGTGTCACATCAACCCACCCTTCCGCGTGACGAACCACCGCCCGCGGACGCCGCACCTGTCTGGCATCGCCGGTCCCTGACCAGCGCCTCGCGCCGCAAGCTCGCCCGACTGGGTGCTGTGCGGAGAAGCCAAGACAGCCCCCTGGGGAATGACAGGGAGAGGCCTGCAAGCCGTGGGGACGGACTTGAGTTGCCTAAAGCGGACGCGCTCGGGGTTGTCATTGGGCAGTCCTGTAGGAGGCCTTTTGACCGACCGTACAATTCACGAATGCGGTGTTGGGGGAGGTGGGCCTGGACGTCGGCGGGACCATGTGATTTGGGGAGCGTTTGGTCCATCATGTTTTTCGTCGTTCCGAGGAGCCCACGGGGAATCCTCACCACGCGCCCAGATCAGGAAAGTGGTTCAGCTTACACGTCCTATCTTAGAAAAGGCTCTTGGCTGACTGTGACGATGCGTTTCCTCACCGTGCACCTAGGTGGGTATTCAGAGCTTGACCTCGCTTGGAGGTGCTGCGGGTCCCTTGGACTTCTCCTCTCCAACAGAGCTCACGCCCGGGTATGCAACGGAAATGTTGTTACCATGTCGTATAGTCTCGAAATTCATTCTCAATGTCCCCGGGACGAAGAGGCAGAGATATGTTTATAAGCCGTTGTCATTCCGGTCACTGCCTACGTCACAAGTGATGCCGTTCCGTGTTGTGAGCCCCATGACAACGTAGATGATCCAATAATGCTGAGAGGGTGAGGTTAACATGAAATCAGCGGGGAATATAGAAGAGGGGTTATAGTACTACCAGGGGTAGCATCAACAACTGCAAGCTGGACATGGATCTTGACAGTTGCGGGTGCATTGGGCGCAGGCGACTTGGGGGAAATTTGCTTGGTTTTTATAGCCAACCAAGTATGGAATGCTGTAGGCATGAGTTTGCCAAGCCAATATAGAAACAAACTAAGTGAACGATCTCTCTGCTCTCCTATCCGCGGCCTGCCGCACAAAGCTGCAGATTCTACCACCAGCACAAGCCACAGCCAATGGCTTCGCCGCCAACTCCCCCACTAAGGCTGCGTGACGAGGTCTCCATTCAATAAACGCTTACTATGGCTAACGTCACACACGTCCACTTGGTTATGTTACGGTTCGTAGAACATTATCAGGCCTGCTATTCTCATCCTTGAATTTGTTCCTTGGCTACTTGATGTGTATAATTAGTACCAAAGCCTATTCACTTAGGTCCCTCAACACCCAATCTTCCCAATCTTCTCCGTATTCCTCAAGGATTGGTAGTAGGCTTTCGCGGCCAAACCTCTTATCTAGGGTCCTTAGGATTCTTAGTACAGCAACCTCAGCTTGGATGACCAAGACTGGGTATTCGCTTCCGCTCTCTACATGTTCCAACCAGTCTGAATCTAAAAAGCTACACAGCCGATGTTCGCAGAGATACAGGTCCTCTTTACAGAGCTCTTTGCACAGTGACTCCTTGTTCTCATCAAACCATGAAATGCAAACCTTGAAGATGTTTAAGCGAATCAGGTCCTCGTGAATGTCGAAGTCATTGTCGGCCTGGAGGATTTCACGGACCAGCTCCACACCTACCTGCCCCACCGACCATAGGTCCTGCTCATCAAGTGGATATACCGGGCGCTTGGACGCGTCTGCCGCGATAGCGCTCAAGAAACATCCCAGGTTGGTAAATTTCGCAACTGTGGTGGGCATGTTAGCCGATCCTGCCATAATATCATCTTGGACAAAGTCCAACAGCTGAGTGCGAAGGCTGACCAACTGGGTCCCAATTTCAGTGATAAGTGTCTGAACCTTCAATGACCCTCTGGGGTTATGAGAAGCTGCAAAGGTGTGAAGACAGAGCTGCACCAGCATGTTCTCCTGGTAGGTTACAGGAAGTGAGACCGCAGCTTTCTCTCGTACCACTCGAGCAAGTACCTCGTCGAAAAGATCCAGCTTGAAATACTTGCCATTGGGGTTCTCTGACAGATATCCGACCCAAACAGCTCTGTGCTCGTAGATCACGTTTGCCGTATTAGCTGCCAGGGACGAATAACCAGTAGCTAGATATCGATCGATGGCATCAGTGATTCTCCAATGAATAAGCCAGAACAGTGTGTGTGTTTCAACGGTTGGGCGTGGCATGTTTTTGGCGGCTTGCTGGTGGGTGAGTCGAGACTTACTAGATAAAGTCAGAAAAAACAAAAGTCCAATCCAATGAGTCGGGATGTTTGAATCTCAAAGGTCCAAGTCCCAAGGCTGGGTTGGAAAGAAATAGCATACATTCAGCTGGGTAGCCTGAGGATATTTGTAGAAACACCGTATGGTATACATTTGCTGTACTAACAATAATGGTCATCAGGATGAATGGAATTCCAACACAATGCCATTCTGCTTTCACCCGTGAGGCTTTGTTCTGATCCATAATGGCATTATGTATTGGTTCAGTGCCGCAATAGGTCTCAATTAAGAACAAAACGGAAGTGCTCTTTCAAAGTTTTTTTTAGCGTCACGAATATCACACTTCGTTTATTTCCCTTGAGACATTACTCCTTTGTGTATGTAACAATCGTGAATCATGACTGGGTTGATCTCAATGAGACTCCGTCCACAGGCAATAGTTTGCGGATGTCCATTTCGGGAGAGACAATAGCCTTGATACATGAATACAATCAAATAAAGACCGCTTTTCGGCTCGATTTCACATTTGCCACTGTCGGAAGGTCGGTTGCCTCGGTTCGTGATGTTTTTGATTACCGACCAAGTATTTTCTGCAGTTACAGGAAAACAGACTGTCAAACTATTCGTAGTTCTTCCTTGAACCCGAGGTCTCATGCACCAACATTCCCAATTATAGACCTCGAACTAGCTACTTGTAAGTTGAGTATGACCCCCAACCTCTGACCAAAACCTCAGATCAAGACCTCAAAGGTTGGCTCCTCCCGGGACTTTGGGAACCAGTCCCACGCCTTCGCAGCAATGTTGGTGGGATTCAAAGTCTCATGTTCCGGTGAGACTTGCCCACCAACATTTATGAGGCCCAGATGGACACCTTGCGAAGCGTAAGTCATGGACAGACTCTGTACCAAGTTGCGCTGGGCAGCCTTGACCAGTGAAAGTGCAAAGAACTGGGGGACCGGGTGCTGTGGCAGCACGGAGCTGGTCACGACGATAGACGGCATCGCCTTCTGGTCTTGCTTGGCCAGCTCGGTGAGATGGGGTATTTCCCGCTGGGTCACGGTGTAAAGAGCCGAGACGTTGATCTGCCCGAGACGAGTCTTAGCATGAAGAAGTCCCCTCCATGTCTCTCTGAGGCGTCAAATGCTCCACTGGCCGGAAACGGGTATGGTACTAGGCTCACCTTGAAATCATACTCGATATCCTTGACGTCGTGGGTGAGCAGCTCGGAGGGGCGCACGCGAGCGGCATTGTAGAAGATGCATTCAGGCTTGCCCAGCCGCGCCTCAATGTCGTCCAACGCCTTGAGGAGCGCCTCGCTGTCGACGACGTCCACGGCGTATGTCTTGACCTTGACACCGGCGACGGTTTCTTCAACGGCTTTCTGCTCGAGCTTCAGCTGCTCGGCACGTCGTGCAATGAGAGCAACGTTTTTTGTAGCGCTTTGTTGCGAACAGCGTTGTCACTGATCGGCCAATGCCAGGCCCTGATCCGATGACGATGAGTGTCTTATCGCCTCATGCCATTGTGTGGGCCGGGTGGTGCAAGTGAAGAAGAGACTATAGTTCAATTGAGGGATTCCTTGTAGCACAGAGGGACGTGGAGGGCGAAGGGAGGACTGCGCCTTCTCAACCTTTGGGGGAGGATCTAACGGATACTTTATGGTGAGATACCGCTGTCAGCCTCCGCCCAATCGGCATTGCGACTTTGCCTCAGCTGAGCGCGCATCTTCGTCTTAGATCCAATGAACAGTTGGCTCATGTAACCAACGTTTGGAAACTCTTACTGTGCGTCCGCACGTCCTGATTCGATGCCCGGCGCAACGTATATGGACTCGGTCTGCAATTTGTCAACAGAAACTACAGCACTCGGGCGACGGCATTGCACAACAGGCCTGAGATTCATCAATTTTTGAGTGACATTCTGTTCGTGGTGGATCTCATGCATTATTCCCCAGTCTATACCCAGGCTCCGTGCGGATCGAACGCAGCAAAAGACGGGGTGATGAGATCAACAAGCTCGAAGCCCGGGTAGCTTTAGGGCCTCCTTAGTTAGTTCCTAGGCCTTTTACCCAATTCCGTCCCTCCCAAATCTGGTCTTGATTGGGTAAAGGCTTGGGAAGGTGGGGGGTTTTTGCTTTCGATGGCGTCTTAAACAATCTTGGAACCTTCTCACCCTGCGAACGGCTGGCCAGTTGGCGGCAGCCCGTGAGCGACTTTCAAGCCAAGGTTGAAGCTGATAGGCCACTCGCGCATCTCACGCCTCACATGTGCATTCGTGAATTCGCAGGATTCGACCGGAATCACAATGTAGACATGCACTCGAGGCGAGGCAGTCCAGGTCGCATGAAACTTGTAAGCGTCCTGCAAGGCAACGGCAGAGTCTCCTTTCAACAGAAAGACAGAACCAACAGCTACGCCATCTCAGTCGCGTACGCTCGACTAACAATTGTGTGATGCATCAGACCCCAATTGCCAACAATGGTTCCAGCCCCTTCCACGCTGGCCCTACTAGTTCATGAGGAATGGGTGTCATTAGATATTTGGGAATAGACCAGAACCTTTCTTTTCATTGATCTCAAACTGGTTAGGACTGTAAAATTTAGGTAGCAGCCGAACCCCTCCGTGCCATTTCTGGTTGATTTGACATTGTCAGCTGGTATTCCGTTGATTTCGTTGAAGAATGAAGTCAATCTGGCTCATCATGGCTACGCTCTGAATGCGAGCCCATGTAGACAGGAGCTACGTGAAGCGCTGAAGAATCTCAGATCCTCGGGAAGCTTAGCAGCGAACATAATGGGACGTCCGCTGGCATGTCGACATTGAGGAAGTTGAAGCGCTTGAGAGTAAGCTAACCGGATCGCTCCTCTGGTCTGAACAAGTTGATACTGGTATGAGACTTTCAACTCTTGGCCTGCTCCAGAAAGGCATCCATGACGGCATGAAAGTCACTTCTCGAGGAAAACAGGGACCATAGTCTCCAATTGGAAGGATTCATGAATGGACGGCTGATTCACTTGGTACGAGGTTAATAACTTCGAGATTCTCGATTTACTAGAGGAATCTTCCAATCTATCGAAGGACGATAATGCGTTAGGGAGACAGGTCCCTAACATTGTATGACCGTTCACTGGCATGTTCAGGGCCGATCTAGAATGTGCACCATGTCGAGTTTCACACTATAATATGTAGTAGATTCGAAGCCACCTGTTTTCCCTGATGTTATATTTGTACACGAGTAGTCTATCTAAGCAATAAACTTCATCCGAAGCTAACTTGAATCCCTTAAGCCTGGGCCTCCAATGCCAGTGGTGGGCCCAAGAGCTAATATAGGGCTGGAAATGCAAGATCGGGGGTAAGCTTTGAGCTTGTTGTCCAGCAAGGGACATACGACACCATCCCTTTTTGGAGCCAAGCTTACCTATGGCTCGTTTCTATTCCCCGAGAATATCATGAGTCTCTTGATCTAAACCTCCTTCTCGAGGTTGCAAATTGCGGGGAGTTTCTCTCCGAGTCCACTCACTCCGGTTGGCCCACCTTGGATTTTCCCCTTAGAATCGACCGGTTTGTGGCAGTGTAATCAGCTTGTCCATGGAACTACCCAAAATATGCGCGCTCAGTACTTCAGACTGTTTGAAGATGCCCCTTTTCTCCTCAGCCACTCGTTCGGCAGCCTCGCACCTTGACTTTTCCGTTTTCAACAAGAATAACTAGACACGTTTGGGACATCTTGACCATGCTGCTCCCCGGGTTCGTTCTTGTTGCATTCAGTGCTTCCACGTTTGCCCAACTGTCAGGTGCAGGCAGTCGTATTCTCATCCGCTTTTCGTCCGCCCAGCTAAACAAGGACAGTCCAATGCCAGTCTGCCAACTACTGCATCACGGGGATATGCAATTTCTGTAAGTATACCAAACTCCCAGGCGTCGTACCGGGTCACTAACGGCTCCCAAAGCAACTCGTAGATGTGCTTGAGGCTCTATCGGTGGTGGGCGGGCCTTACATTAAGATGCTCCATGGTGATAACTGACGCTTGGTACATAAACGGCTGCCGTTCCGGATTTGACTTCGCTTCCAATCGTTGCACTGGTATGGCATTCTTCAGCCGACTTCATGGACGAGCTGATCAGATAGCAGGTGGCCAGTGTTCTTTTTGTCAGAAGGGACAGGGGTTTGGTATTCCCCCTGGAAGTAAGTTGTCATGGGCGGAAAATTGGGACGCAAGACTGACACGTCCCAAGTAACCACGCTGCGGCAAGTGTTCAGGAGAACTGATGAGTATCAAAGCAGACTCTTCAGGTCTGGCATGTTCTATTGGGACCAATGGGTCAGGTCTTTCTATTCTACAGAATCTCAAATACTAAGGAAGCATGCGCGCAATCCCCTCAACCTAGCCCTGCACAGCTGTCGCATAATGTGCCATTTTCCGAGCCAGGTTGTCTTCATGCCGTATCAAAATGACGCATCCTCTTCCATTTTGGTTACCAACTCTTCTGTTTCTCTGACGTGAGCGAGTAATCCAGTGGCAATCTGCCAACAATGGGTGCGCTTTTCGCATTCCGCAGTCCTCGCGCAAATTTCAAGTCAAAGTCAGGAGCCGAGTTTCAGTAGTCATAGCTGATTGATTGAGCAGTCGCACTCTTTGTCGTGTGGGTGTGGAATTTGAGGGTGATTCGTGAAGGCCTTAGAAGCCGAAGTCGATGAGGTCCTCGCTGGAGGCGATACTGGCCTTTCCAGAGGATGATGGCTTGGGTTTGGACGAGTCTCCGGTAGTGGTGCGGCGGTCAGGCGCCTTACCACTGGTTCCAGCAGCGGTCGCGAGGCGCTGGGAAGTCATGGCCACCTTTGGGGCACCGGTTCCGTTCTTGGAAGTCGCAGCAGCCGCAGTCCGTCCGTCTTTGCGCGGTCCCACTCCTGCTGTCTGGGTGACGGGAGCCATTGGGCGTCCCATTCCCTGCGTGGTGGGCTTCTGCTGGGTGCCAGTGCGAGCAGTTGTCTTGATTCCGGCGGCCTTCTGGGCGAGCAAGACATCCCAGGCCTTCTCTCCGCTCTCAAGTCTAGTCCTGCAAATTGCGTTAATGATGGGGAATGAGACGAATCGGAGATTGTTTGGCTCGTCACTCACTGCTGCCAGTCCTTGGAAGCGCCATCCTTGGTGGGGTTGGATGGGTTGGGGGAGGTCTCCGGCTGCTGCTTCTCGGGCGATGCAGTCTTGCGAGGCGCGGTCTCCTCATTTCGCGCAGCTTGTCCGATGGTGGAGCTCTGGTCGCGTTGAGCCGAGTTGACTTGAGCAAGCGCTTTGGATGCCGTGCGCTGCTCCGCAGTGGTCGTCTTGGCGAAGCTGGTTTTGACCGTCCATTAGCCATCCAGCCTGGACGAAAGTATGGAAGGATCGGCCAAACTGTGACTTACGCTTTCTTCTGGCCGTACTGGACCTTGGCTTTGGAGACTTTCTCAGGGGAACTGTTGAAAGCTTTAGTTGTCGACTCCAAGGTGAAAGCCTCAGGAGACTTGGTACGCTGGCAGCAGATCGGAGGCAGAGACGAGTGTAGGGAGTGCTCGAAGAGCTTGCGACACGAAAGTCACTTGGCCCAGCGGTGATGAAAAGGCGGTGCGCAAACGTACTTGGGGTGGAACTGAAGGGGAAGCGGGCTGCGGCTGATGTGACGACGGAGGAAACGTCGCGCTGAAGGGGGATGCGATGCTGCCAGGCTGGAAGGAGGGTGAGGATAAACTTACCGTGCCTCTGCAACGAACCCCTCAACGCTCTTTCTCAGCGCGCACTGCTTTGGGACTGCGTCCCGACGGATCTCGGTACCCAGGCGGGCACATGGGAAGGTTCGGTAGGTCTCGCCGAACTTGTCGGCGATGCCCTCTGCGATGATGTTGCGGACCTCGTCCGCGGCGGGTGTGGGGAGAGCCCCCAGCTTCTCGAGCGCGAGAAGCTGCTGTTTGGTTGTCAGCAACTTCACGTTTTCTGCGGTTGACAAGATGGGAAGGTGGTGGGCTTACGGTCTCCAGCTCCTTTTGAAGGTCTGTGGCCTTCTTACGATCTTGGTTGATTGCCGCCATGGTGACGACTTTTTGTTGTCAAAATCGCGTTGTTCAGAAATTCGCGAATGGTCAACAAGTTTCGAAAGGCAAGAGGTAACCGTTTGCAGGTGCCTCCTGTTGGAAGGAGGAGGCCCTGGCGGGCTGACGCACGGGCCCCTTCCCAAGGCTCACCCCTTTCGTCCCAACCTTGCTGTGGAAGGGAAGGGGGCGGAGGGCAGTGCCTATGTACTGTGAGGGCGGCAGTACCCGAAGGGCTGAAGGGATGGGTCGACAGGAGAGTCAACACAGAGGGGTTGGCAGGAAGAGATCAACAAACACAGGTGAACAAGAAAGAGTCATGCCTTGAGTCAAGTGCACAAGAATGCTCGGGAGACCATTGTCCACGAAAGATTCCTTGAGCAGATAGAGATAGTTAAGAGAGGAAAGATGTGTCGAATTCTGCGTTGGGCCAGATTTCTCTTAAATGGTGGCCGGCCTGCAGAATCCGCAAGCTTCCGCCTGCTTCCGCAGGCAACGGCCGCACTCCCTAACATCGCCGCGGTCCGAACTTGAAGCTCGCGATCTGAACGAGCTCAGCACAGACTAGAATTACGAAAGAATAGACTTGCTTGAAACACTGGAATCTTCTCGCAGTTCTCCCCTGGAAGACTTCCTAGTGAAAACAGTCACCAGAATAGTGGAAATGCTACCTATAGTATCTAGATGCCTTGGGGATCTCGTATGTATTGTTGCCCTGGGGCATGTTTGTGCTTTTCAAGTGTTTCTTCGCGTTTTGCCCAACTGTGATCCCGACCATGCATTCAAGGCATAGACTACAGTACCTAGGTATGTAATAGTCTTTTGACGTCTTTGTTAGGTCACTGAGAATGTCCTTTCTGAGGTCACAAGTTCACTGTTTGTACGACCTCTAAAATCAAGTCATGCTGCCCCAAAGAGACTGTGCCAGTAACCAGTTGCCCAATACTGGTATGAGGGAACTCGATGGCTAGGCGTTGAAGCACCTCGTGGAAAATTAAGTGTCACCCAAAACAAGTACTTTGGATCAATTTGATGTCCATCTAGGAAGCACTCTTTGTCTGCGTTTGGCTGGGCTTTGGAGTTCAAGAATGCCCAAGTGCTACCCATGAATCAGTGTCTAGAAAATGCCATCAAACTCATCTATTCAAGATCCTCTCTGACCAGGAAGGGAAGACCGTGTTCGTCGATCGCGGTTGTGGTGTTTGGGCGCATGAGACTCGTTTGTGGTCTTCCGGTCCTCAAAATGGAAGTTAAATTTGTAGTCAAATGGTCTCAGCTACATGGCAACCTTTCCGCCTACCCATGTGCGTTTTCGTGGGAGCAGCCGGTGTCCGGGCCCTGGCCCGAGAAAGTTGGAAAATGGCCCTACAGAAGAAGCTGGGGGAAGTAGGGATGTACCGGCATGCACTCTACGTTCTGAATAGTCAGGAATGTCTGATCACAATTCAAAGGGTGGAAAACCATGGCTTGGAACGGAACCTGCTGAAGCGGAGGTGGCTCGTTCGTTTTGAGCCCGCGTTGAAGCCTCACAAGGCAGCAGAACACTCATCTATCACGCGCAAATACTACAGGTAAATTATCACGAATTCTCATGGAAGCAGAAGCTGTCCGAAATATCAATTGGTCCTGATGTAGGTATCAAGAGCCCGAGAAAATGGGCCTAATCTTGTCCATGTCCACGTGCCTTGTGTCCCAAGTCGAGATGCAGTATCATCAGCAAGCCCTCACACTCCATCGACAGGAGCCTTCGAATCCGATCCGCCAACTTCAACCCATACTCAGGCCTCTCCCTCGTCCTTGACGTTCTCATCAGAGTCGCAACCCTTCTTTGGCTCCGCGTCGGAGTCATCGCCGCCACCGGGAGTCGCGGGCTCTACGTTGCCTTTTCCACCCTTTTTTGTGCTGCCAATCTTGGCCGAAGTTCGCTTGGTGACACCCGTAGGCTTCTAGGGAGTGGTGGGGCCGTCCTTCCAGCCCATCTTGATGGAGAGCAGACGGAAGCGCTCCCTGGTGGACTTCGGGGTAATTCCAAGCTCCGCGGCAACGGCGTCAAACTTTTAGCAAGGAAAACGGAATGAAGTCAGTACTGAGGTTCCCAGAAAAAGAGGAAAGAACCTTGTTGAAAGGGATGTCTTACGTCAATGTCAGGCTTGCTCTTGATGTTTCTCATCAAGAGGGCCAAGAAGTTGGTCTGGGCCTCGTTCAAGGTGGGAGAGTCCTTGGTGCTCGCCATCTTGATGGATTCTTCTGGAAAGGCTTTTGTGGAGAGACAAGTCAGCTAGCACGGCCTGGAGAATATTTTCGAAGAAAAGAAGCTCGAGGATTGTAGATGATGAGGGAGCGGGGTTTGGTGGGTAGTCGATCAAGCTGGGCTTGGTTGAAAAACTGTATGGGAGTTGAGATGTGGAATGGGCAAACACGTGTTGGGGGCGGAGTTGGTGCTGCTCAAGGAAGCGTCGACGTAAAAGGCCGACAACGATGATGTTGAAAGTACTCGGTGGTGACTTCGACTTACAAGATCGATTTGAAGGTCTGCAGAGAATGTGGTACGATGGTGTATCGAAACGGCGAGGATCATCAACTACCAGTCGAAGGCAATGGCTGCTTCTCGGGGTAGAGTGTGAGGATGAGAAGGTGGAGGGGTTGGTCTGGAAACGGCACAGGGCAACAAAAGGGTTGGACGATACTGGCACCCCACACTAGTAGGCCACCTCACAGGAAAAGTTGTGGGTGTAAGTTTTCAAGTCCCTACTAATAACAGGGGCTTGACCTGATACCTAACGGCCCAAAGCCTGAACAACACCTGGCTGGTTACTTGCTATGTTGAGTTGGCTTCAGTATTATCCTCCCTGGACGTATGTCGTTTCGCTCGACGACCAGTTCGCACTTCCCTATGTGTCACTCGAAGCTTCGTTGCTGAGTCCCAGACCCACCTATTTCGGGAACATCGCGTACCAGAGACTTCAAGCTCTCATCCCGTAATAGTTTATCCACAAAGTTATCACAACTCGGACTTGCCATCACCGTCTGTGCTTGTACCTGCCTTATCTCCCGTGGCAGGCAGTTTCTCTTTCAGGAAGGCCTCCACATCATCCAACTCCTCCAAGGAGGCAGAGTGAGCCAGGCCCCTAAGGTAAAGTTAGCTACGCCCATGAGCATCTCTATAAAGGCTTTGCTGCTTACTCGTAGACCTTCCGCGTCACATTCAAGCCCAGAGTGTTGAGGACCTGGTAGCTCAGCACGTTCAGCTCAGGCCTCACAAGAGGATCAGAGTTGCCGTGGCACATCAAGATCGGGGTGTTATCGTTCATCTTCGGGCCGGCAGACAGCACCTCGCGGAAGGTCTTGCTGAGGAGCAGCCAGCTGGAAAGCGCCACGATGCCAGCGAACTTGAACTTGGCAGTCAGGCCGGTGTAGATGGACATGGCACCGCCTTGGCTGAAGCCGCCCAGCACGATGCGGTCTGCTGGAATTCCGGCGTCGATCTCGGACTGGACCAGGGACAGCAGGTAGTCTGCCGAGGTGCGAATCCCCTCGGCGTCTTCGTTCTCGCGCATCGACTCGACGCTACCGTCTAGCACTTTCTGTGTCATGTTGTCAGCCGGGGGCCCTCGAATGATTGCCTGCACGGGCCACTGACGATGTCGAACCAACCAGGCATCCTGAAGCCGCCCTGGAGACAAGATTAGTACCGGTTCACGCGCAAAGGTCGACGGGTTTGAGCTGCTCACATTGCAGGTGATGGGGATTGTGGGCGCGTGCGGCAGGATGAATTTGACCTCGTCAAGCCGTTGTCGCCGGCGCCAGTTCTCCACGGCAGATGCCCAGCCGTGACCGGTATCACCCAGGCCGTGGGCGAAGATGACGGTGGCTGTGTGGCTCTTGACAGCCGGGAATATGAGGGGTTGGGTGTATCGGAGAGCCATTCTGACAGCGTCCGTAGCGTTGGCAGCCCGTACGAGAAGGGGTCTTGCCTTGTATGCTGATTCAAGTGAGGTTTGCGGCTTACGGCTTGCGATAACTCAGTCTTGTACTTTTTGTGGGGTCAAACGTAGAGGTGAGGTTGCGTTTCGCGACCCCCTGACGTTTTATGCAGGTGCAGACCAACGGCGTGGGTGGATCTCAGGTCCTCCACTGTTCGCAGGCGGGCCAGGGGTAGGGGTCTTCCAGCCTCCCAGGCCTCCCTCCCTGATCTCTCCCGCCGTTTTGTAAGCATGCTCGGAAACCCACCTGGGATTACCTAAACATCTCGACCTCAGACCATACAAATAAGGCGTGAACGCTGTCCAAACCTGCCCTTGGCTCTCTTCATCATGAGCCTAATCCCGGCTGTTAACTCGTCTCGATGGCTGCCTCAGGACCTCTTAGGGTCGTCGTTGTGATAATTTCGATTGCTGTCGCCCTGGTGGCTGCGTTCTACGCCTCTTTACTTCCCGAGCTGCTGCTGCCCTCGCAAGTGTCCAAGGCCGCCGCAGCTCTGTCGAGTCTGAGATCCAAGGCCGGACTTCCCACCACCAACGTTACAATGGCCTCTAGACCACCCGTCTATTTCTTCAGTCATGGAGGTGTATGTCACGAAACTCCAGCGTTTTCTCGATAAATACTAAAACCAACTCTTGGAATCAGCCAGATGTGATGTACAACAAAGAACATGCTGTGTATCCGGTGCTCCAGAACATCGGAAAGGAGATTACCCAGAAGGTCAGGCCGAAGGCCGTTGTCGTCTTCAGCGCCCACTGGCAAGCGAAGCCCGATCTCATTCAGGTCAACAATGTTGTTGAGAACGACCTGATATACGAGTTTGTTGGGCCTCATGAATATTGATACATCACATGTGTTTGACTGAGTCACAGTTTCTACGGATTCCCCGATTACATGTACGAGGCGAAATACCCAAGCAAGGGCGACCCAGCACTGGCTAGCATTATCCTGAACATGCTCTCGTCGGCAGGCATTAAATCCGAAGGCGTCAGACGAGGGCTGGACCACGGAGTCTGGGCCGGATTCCACGTCGGTGAGTGTGAAGAAGACTCGGGACACGAAACGGCCTCGGAATATGGTACTGATGACTATCAGCATTCGACCCGGTTGAGAACCCCCTCGACGTTCCCCTGGTCCAGGTGTCTCTTTTCAAATCCGAGGACCCGGACCAGCACTACCGCCTTGGGCAGGCCGTCGCTTCTCTCCGAGACGAGGGTGTGGTCATTATCGGCGCAGGCATGTCTGTGCACAACCTCAGAGATATATGGGATGTCATGACTTCAGACGACTCAACGCGGCCGTTGCCTTACTCTGTGTCCTTCGACAACGCGCTGAAGGAGGCTGTAGAGGCGCCTGTGGAGCGAAGACAGATGATGCTGGCCGGTGTGTGCGGCCGCTCTGACGCTAAGCAAGCTCACCCGTGGATGGACCATCTGATGCCTGTGCACGTAGCCGCTGGTGCTGCTGGTCTGGATGTTGGAGAGCAGATCTGGACGCTACAAGAAGGAAATTTCGCCTGGGCTCAATATCGCTTTGGCCAGCCAGCCACTTAACTGGTGGGAACCTATAGCTGGTATCGATATGGGTTCGCCCATGGAGCTATGGCTTTAACCTGCACTAGACAGCTCACTTGACATAGGTATTGTACATTAAATTTCACACCTTGTCGTTTAGTACAATCCGGAAACACAAAAAAGGAAGAAGAGGAATCCAAAACCAGTCCACCCACAAGATCGCAATTGTTTCACTTCCAAAATTTTCAACATCGCCCGGTAGCAGAAACCACGTTGATTTTCAATCTTTATCTTGACTGTCAACTATCGATTTGCCCTCTAAAAAAGCTGCCAGGCATCGATGTCCTCAGCACAACGCAACAATTTCCAAATGGAGATTTTGGCCTCCACAGACGACACGATCAGCAAGGTCGAAGAGGAGTTCCTCGAGCGCCTCGATAAGGCCTTAGATCTCCAAAAGGCCACCAGCAATTTCAAAGAAGGGAATGTGGGACTGGAAACAGACAAGTCTGTCCGGCGTTCCATGCCAGGCTTGCCAACCGAGGTGTGGGTCATGATCCTCGGCTTTCTCCCTGACAAGAAAGACCTTCGAGCCGCTGTGCATTCATGCCGCTATCTTCTTTCCTTGTGGTATGTAGCGGCCCCCTCACGTGTGCCTCGCCCATGTCTTCTTTTTGGCCTGTTTGCCTGTTGCTAACAATGCCAAACAGGAATACAAACAGGGTGCAACTGATCACCAACATGCTGGGAATGGCCCCCGGTGTGCTGGAAGAGGCAGCGAGTAGCGTGGCCTTTCCTCTCGCATCATTGTATGACGCTACGGTGGGCGACATCGAGAGGTTCCTGCAGAGCCGGAGCCGGGGTTGGCAAGTTGGTGGAGGGAATGGACACCGCAGGCACACCCCTTTCCCCGTGGATCTGTGCATCCCCATCAAAATGGCCCTCACCTTCACGGGCAGCAGAAACCAATGTCTCGCAAGCAAGTGCACTTTCAGGGATGTCTCCAGGCTGGAGAAGATACACCCGACCGTGCGCAAGCTTACAGACATCTACATAAAACAGTGCGCGGCGTCGAACCCGAAACTGGCAGGTACGCTCCGGGAACGCCCCGTCACGCTCGGGGAGCGGGTGCGGATCGAGAAGGCCTTTTACCGCTTCGAGCTCTTCTGTCGGGCGTTCGGCTCGTTCGAGGGACGGTGGGCTCAGGAGGCATTCCGTGGCTTTCGCGACATCAACACGTACCGGGAGCCTGACTGGCTCGATGATCCCGTACCCCATTTCATTCAAGAGTTCAAGGAGTGCTTCAATACTGTGGAGCTCATCCAGATGCACTGCATATACGGGTTCCTGAAGAGGCTGGTCACGCCAGCGATCAACGACATGCTATGGCACCATTGCGAGCTGCTAGAGCTGAGTCTCATCGGGGATTGGGCTACGGACCGGCGGGTCTCGGTTCATGTTCTCGCCGGCCTTCACCACGTGTACAACATCTGGGCCGCTTTCAATGACAGGAGCGTGACTAGACTGTGCTGTTTGATCCAAGCGGTGAGGTATGATGAGCACGGGCCATCCTATCTCGCGCAACAGCACGACACGATCTTCTACCACGTCCTCGCTGCGGAACTTTACACGAGGCGCAATTCCAGCCTCGAGGCGACCAAGAGCAAGATCGCTGTCCACGACACCGACGAGAGCCCCCGTGATGCCTGCCTTGCAGTTGCCTCCTCCATCCAGCGTATGGGCAAGAAGGACCCGGACGACATGCGCCATGAGAACGATGGTCTCGCACCGCACAGGCAGTGGGGGTTTGTCATGTGGGACAAGCCGCGACTGGATATGTTGGGCTTTTTCGAACAAAACTACACTCCACCAAGGCCACGGCCTCCCTACTTGAGTGACGACTTGGCCGCAACATCGACAATGTTCCGCCAGCATCAACAGAGGCTGCTGCAACTCATCCGAAGCCAAATACTAGCGCCTTCACATCGCATGTGGTGGGAAGGAACCTTCGGTACAGCGTACGCGTTAGGGCCCAGGCAGTATAATACGTGGTATCCTCTGGCCGCGCCCGGGAGCCAGGGTAATGCCTAGACAGCTTGACATGTGTGTCTGCAAGTCTAGCGCGAGGTATGTATCTGGTTGAAAATGCAAGGATAACCGAATAGCTGAGGACCAGAACCGGAATCCCTAATGCCATAGGCACATAAAAATAGCCACTGGATGATGTGTCTTTGCGAGAAGGCCATAAGTTTATTGCATTCGCCCAGTCTTTCATTCCATCCAAACCAAGCCATCGATGCTCATAAGGCAATTCAAATGATCAGTTGATCCCTTAATCTCTCCTCCTACTATGCATTCTAGTTCATTAAGACACCGTGACACGAATGCCCTTGCTCCCAGCCTTGACCATTGGTATGAACATGTCATGGTCATACAGCACGTCATCCTCCGTTGTCTCAAACAGGGCCATGCGAGGCAAGACTCTCATAGCCAAAGCAGCAACGACAAAATGGATCTCGCAGAGTGCCAGGCTGGTCGGTCACTTGTCAGCACCAGTTCGGGTACAAAGTAATAGACACGTGCAGCAGCACGACATCGCACCATGACGAGAGGACTTGTTCCGACTTACTTCATGGCGAGACACTTCCTTGATCCTTTCGAAAAGGCCATTTGCCCTCTCTCGACCTCCTTGCGGCGGCGGTTCTGCTCGTCGAGCCACCGCTCGGGGATGAACTCGTCAGAGTTGGGGAAGACTGTCTCGTCGTGGTGGGTGATATAAGTCGACATTCCCACGGCGTAACCCCGCGGGATTACATGCTCCACGGGCCTCTTGTTCCACTCTCCTCGGTAAACCAAGTCTTCCTCTGTAGCAATCCGCGCAGTGCGGGAGGCCACTCCATATGAGAGACGAAGGCCCTCTTGGATCACGGCGCCGAGGTAGGGTAGTTTCTCCAGGTCAGGGAAAGTCGGCAGCTCCCGCGGGGACTTGGTGACCCCGAACTGCTCGAGCTCCGCCATCAACTTCGCCAGCAGGTGCGGCTTGGTCAACAGGTGGTACGTAATGACAGCCAAGGCGGAGGCGGTCGTCTCCGTGCCGGCGCCGAGGATGGCAAAGCCCTCAGCGGCGAGCCTTTTGGTACCCTTCTCGGTGGACTGCAGCTCTTCCTCTAGAAGCAGGGACCCGAAGATGGTTGGCCGCTTGTCCGACCTGATCAGGCCAGCCTCTACGTTCTCCCTTGTCTGATTGATGCTGATTGGAATGTCGATCTGCATCGTCCGGACGAAGAGGGCCACGTCCTCTGGTAGATAATCCACAAACCAGGTCGCGAGCTGGTCCAGATGCTTCATGAAGGGGAAGAACCTGAAGAAATGCGAGGTCTGCAGGGCAGCTTCTGTGGGGTCCTTAAAGTTAGGGTACCATCCCTCTTGTTCGAGGAAGCCAAAGCTCTGGCCGAAAGAGTATGCTATACGGAAACGGGTCAGGAATTTATGTGAGGGCGCCAGAATTCTCAAGGATGGTGAATCCTTTCTTCTTATTTCGTTTGGGCCATGAAGGCGGATCACTCACAGGAGATAACATCAGCCGTGAAACAGCTGTATGCGGTCTTGACGTCGAAAGGCTCCTTGCCATTGTGCCTGAGCAGCTTGTCACAGAGCACCTGGACGTGCTCCTTAATCTCGCCCTCCAGCTTCGCGACATTGCCCCGCGAGAAGAACTTGGCCACAGGGGCGCGCCTCATCCGGTGGAGGTCGTGATCGATCGTGCCGAATTCAGACAAGTTGATCCTACACGAGATCTGCGTGAGTCACAGAGGCACATCTTCCACAGAGAGAGCTAGAGAAGATCACTTACACTGTTCCATCGACCTGGTGCGAGGGCTTGTCGCGTTTGCGGCCACCAACGGCGTATATCTCATCGCTAAAGTTGACGTCGCTGCAGTGGATCTCATAAGGGTTGATTCGGACCAGAGGCCCGTATTTCTTGTGCATCTCCCGAATCTCTCTGGTGTACCGCCCAAATTTGACCACATCGTAGTAGAACTCGGGCAGGTAGGTTGCTGCCGCCAGCTTTGGGCCTGGTATTTGGCTGAGGGGATGCAAGGGAGACACATTGTAGAGCGCCTTGAGGAACTGATAGGCCAGCCAAGTAAAGCTCAACCAAGCCACAGTCTGGATGTTCGCGATGTTGGATAGAGGCCAACCTCCAGCATCTGATAATCCCGGGATGGACATGATTGCAGCCTCAAACTCACCTCACAAATCCTGTCCAACAGCCCGAATGCTCCGTTTGTGTGCCTTTCAAAAACATTCGAGACCGAAATCCTTCCTTTGCCATCTGGGTCCGAGAACCTCGGTAGCCCAAGGAAGATCTGCAGGCTTCAGAATACAGTGTCCACGATTGGTTTGTTTCTACCCACAACCCCATACTTCATACTAGCGCAGGATAAGCAAAACAGTGCCAGCGTCGGGAAATAACACTGCAAACTCAAAGGGTCTCAAGGTTTCAGAACGGCCGGCGGGGCCGCTAGACTCCATGACGGGCCTCGAATGAGGGGCTTCATTGTTTTTTTCTGGCACATTGTCGAGGTTGGTCGAGTCACCTTGAGCAGCGACATATGCGATCGAATGAGATTGTCATCTAGTGGCATGCTCAAGCCCTGCATGATTTGAGTCGAAATGCACTTGTTTGTACACACGAGTATCCAACAGAAGACGAGACAGCAACCACTTTCCTGTTCTACACAATTCCCAGCAAAAAGCAGGAAACCGTCCACTTCTTACTCCTCAATCGCAACACTATGGCATGGCGTGGTCGATGTGGTGTGGCATTTGGGAGACGTGGGATTGGCGTCTTACTTGGGCAGATATCGACTCCTAAAGACATTGCTGATTGTACTGCCGATAGTATTTCCGCCCTGCATCTTGCTAGCCAGCGCTTCCTCCAAAGCTGACTGGGTCACTGAAGCATCTGCGAGGGCGAGGTTAGCATCGTGGGAAGAATGAGTTGGTTGCAGTAGGCTTACCGTCCAGGTCACTAAAGCTGCTGCCCATGCTCGGCGTGCCATCGCTTCCCTCTCTCGAGTACCCCTTCTGCTTCAGTTCGGCCGTTCTGCGCGGTGATAGCGGCCCCGAAGGATGTCTGCGGCCACTGGATGAAGGCTTAGACATGAAGGCGGCCGAATTCTCCGACGAATCAGAGTTGGATGACTTTTGAAGTATACGCTCCCTCTCTTTTCCCTTGCCCTTGGCGTGGTCGGAGCCGGTGACATTCTGTAATCGCCTCGCGGCGTTGGAGGCAAAGTCACGAGGGTCCCCTCGTAATGTGGCGCTGGGGTCAGTGTACTGGCCGCTGCCGTCGCCGCCACTGCCTCCAGCTTCGATGGACGTGGCAGCCCTCGCCTTGAAAGGCAAGAATGCAGGCTCTGCTTCGTCGTCGTCGTCGTCATCAACAAATGCAGATCCAACACCACCGTGATCCTGTTGTTTCTGTTGAAAGCGAGGAGGTCGCCGGATGATCCGCGACTGTGCGGGGCTGGATGAGGCCGAAGATGTGGGAGAGGGCGAGTCGGCCGGGCCGGGCGAGGGCGGGTCAATAGCTTGCGGCGCAGTAGGTTCCATGCCAGCAGGGTTCGCCACTGAAGACGGCACGGTGGGCAGAGAAGGCAAGCGCTGTCTGTTTTGTGAGCGAGGCGATGTCGGCACCGCTCCCGGTCTGGTTCTTAATGATGCCGCTGTGCTGCCTGCACTGCCAACTTGTGCTGTTGTGCCGGAAGACGAGTTACGTGATGCCTGAGGCCGACCAGGAGCGCCGAAGCCAGCGGACCCAGCTGCCGAAGTGCCTATCCTGGGGGTTTCAGGGGCGCCGCCGTCGTTCTTTGGCATGGGTGAGTCCTTCCGGACGGAAAGGGACGAGGGGGCTCTGGCGTGACCGTATGCTCCTTGAGAGGAGCCGGTTCTCCTCATCGCCTCGAGGGCAGCGTTCGAGTCAGAGCCGGGGACGGGCGATGGCGCAGCTGAGCTCCTCGCCGCAGCGGTGGCCTTGCGCATCTGGGCTCGAACCTGCGAGGCATGGCGTTCGGTGAGGTAGGTGACTTGCTGGAGCAGGAAGTCCACTGTGACTTCGAACCTAGCAGCTCTTCAGGAGCACAAAGAGAAGGGTGTGAGCCGGGCTTTGAAAAGGCAGAAAGAAGGTGGTGGCATTCATGGGCTTTTGTCTGATGGACTTGTGACTTACAACTCGACCCCTGAAATGAGCCCCAGTTAGCAGATGATTGGTTCAAGGTTAAGCAATACCACCAAACCAAGCAGAGGCAGGACAACTCACAATCGATCTCGGTCTTTGCAACACCTGAGAGAATTCTCCACAGGGATTCATCTTTTGAGGCATCCCATTTCACCTGATGGGGGAGCAACATCGATCAGTATTGGTGATGGAACATGCCGGCACAGGCTTGGGTCACTCACAGGCGGCGGATCGACAAAGTCGCCTCGGGGGAAGGGCAGCCGGATGTAGACGGTGTAGCTCGGCTCACCATCCATGACAGCCGAGACTCTGTGCAGGCTGTTTGGCAAGGGGGACGGGCACAGAGTTGAGGGTGAAATGAGATGAGATGAGATGGGTGCTACAAAGATAGAGCCGAGCAGCAGCCTGTATTCCGATGAAATGAAAGGAAGTTGGTTTAGGTATGCATGTGTATGTGTAAGTCAGGCAGAGCAATCAGTACGGCCAGTACCCGGCACAGTAGGTAGATATGTGCTGTACAGTACGGTGGTGGACCCACACATGAGCTGTAGCCTTACCTAGGTAGGCGGTCATGGTCCCCGGCTGTGGCTATGGATAAGCCTGGGCGACAAGGAAGAGCTTGGTAGACAGGCATGAACCCCTGCCCTGGCAGGCCCCCCTGTTCGGTAGCCACCTGTTGCTGGGCAGAGCAGACACCAGAGGCAGAATTTCAATCGTGTCGCATGCCCGAGTCCCAACTTGAGCCGCCTCAGAACGGCAAGGAATCCCAAACAACCGCCCACCCAGCTCCAAAATACCTTCTCCCTGGTCCCTTTTCCACACCAGGGCATCTCCGTTTGCTCCTTGTAATCACACTGAGGCCAGACTCGCCATACCTAGCCCCCGCCCGAACTCGAGGATTGTATAGCAGCACAGCATGGCGCCTCTCATCCTACACAATGTCCCCGACGAGGAGCAGTACATAGGCGAGGATGGCGTCCAGAGACCATATGCAATGATATGGCCACAGTATGCCTATTGACACCCTGCCATCCTGACCGTCTCGAACACACTGGCAGCTGACAACTTCCCCTCCAGACAAGACGGCAACCCCACGAATGTTCGAGCACGACGAGGAGTCCCCGAGACAGGCGCCTTTGGCAAGTCGACGCGACGCTCCAGATCAAAGACAGCCACCCCAGCCAGGCGCGAGGACCCCACGATACAGTCAGCCGGCAAGGTCTTCGCCGCCTTCTTCGAGCAGCAGTCCTCGCAGGGCGGCGACGCGGCAGAAGAGCCCTCCTCAGCAACCCCACGACAACGAAGAGCCTCCGCCGTTCAGCCCCTCCTACCACCATCCACCTCGACCAAAGACCTAGCAGACGACGCCGCAGCCGCCGCCACGCCCGCGACGGCCCGCAACATCCCCAGCGTGCCCACCGAGGTCATCCTCCGCGGCTACAAGACCGCCGACCAGCAGTACGCGGCCGTCAACCACTACGAGCAGCTCGCGGGGCGCATCTGTGAGGACTACCCCCGGGACCCGCCCTTCGAGATCCGGCGGTACAAGTCGGAGCTGCGCGACCCGGCCTACTCGCGACGGCGCGCCCTGACCCCGGAGGAGCGCGCAAAGGTGAACCGGGCCGACGGCGGCTCGCACTGGGTCAAGGTGACGTTCGAGTCGAGCCAGGCGGCCGAGGCGGCCCTGTTCTCAAGCCCCCAGGCCATCCTGGGCCACCTGGTCTACGCGGAGCCCTACCGTGGCCTGCCGCCGCTGCGCGACGAGCCCGTCCCCGACGCCACCACCGCGGCCCTGGGCGACGAGGTGCCAGCCCCCTGGAGACGCGCCGGCCACGGCGGCAACAGGACGGCTGGTGAGCTGCGGCCCACGTTCCCCGGCGGCGCGCTTCCGTCCGAGGTCGTCGCCGGCGACGGCGCCATGGACGTGGACATGTCGCCGCCCCAGTCCCAGGCGAGCAGCCGCACCGTCGAGAGCGGCACCATCAACGGCTCCTCGTCGACCTCCAACACGGTGACGGGGCCCACGGCGGCGCAGGACCAGCTTCAGTTACCAGGAACAGCAGCGGCAAACCCCGAGAACAGCGTGTATTGTAGGAGGATACCCACTGCGCGGAGGGTTGTGCTCCTGCCAGCCGAGCAGGCGCTTCGGCCGCAGCAGTCGTACGCCCAGCGCCTGCTGGGCCGCATCCCCTTTATCAAGTGGTTCAGCGGGTCCATGATCGGGAACGAGGTGCCGCGCACGCAGGAGGGGGAGTTCGACTGGGTCAATGCGTCGCTGTACTGGAAGCTCATCTGTTGGCTGGACCTAATGTTCCGCCTCTTCGGTGGGGAGATTGTCAGCCCTGACAAGGATGACTGAGAGGACATTGTGAGAATTTTGGGAAGAGAAACTGGAAGGGCAAGTCGGTTGATCTTGTTGAGAAAGCCAGGCGGTTCGGAGCCTGCTTTACAGGAGGGGCGACTCTCTACAACATGGGAAGTCTACGAATCGTGACGCGTGGCGCGAGGCACGGCGGAGGAACACTCTGCGAGGATGTCGTGTCCTTTGGCTTGTGGGGTCGAAAGATGGCAGGCGGTTTGGATGATAATGCATATAGCGTCTTTGGCGTAGGCGTTCCTGCGAGGTCTAGCGTGTGGCGTGCATAGGTGAAACATCGAAAAAGGGTTTATACAACCGTCTTATGATCATGTACCTATCTGAAAGGAAAAGGGAAGAGAATACCACGAGAGGACAGCGCCCTGTAATTTCACCGCAAGACCCAAAACACCAATGCTTCTATACCAAACCGTGACGCCTAGCTTGTTAACCTGAATGAACGACTGGTACCGCCGGCCCTCCTCAAGAAAAGGGGGGATTTCACAAATCTATTCCATCCCGTCGTCCGCAGCATTCCACCTCCTTTCCCTCTCGTCTGGGTCCGATGCGGCCGACGAGATCCTCTTGCTGCCCCAGGGATGCTCGTCCTCGTCGGCGCTCATGGGCAGCGACAAGTCCGCGTGCGAGGAGCGCATGCGGAAGCCGTCGGCAGATGCAGACCTCCCGCCGTTGCGTATCGTGGCAGGTGATGGGGGCTCGTCGTCGTCACTCGTCACGTTCGAGCTGGCGCCGCCCTGAAACTGGTCGTCGGTGCCGCCCATCACCTCCTCCGGGTTGACCCTCACCGGCTGCGGCGAGAACGGCCGCGTCATCCTCGGCCTGCCGTTGCTGGCAAAGTCGGCCGAGAAGATGCTGATGTTGTCGGTGTCGGGCACCGCCATGAAATCGGGGCTGGTGACCGCGCCAGCCAGACTCTGGTACGGCTCGGACACGACACCGAGGCTGTCTGCCCTCTCGTGGCCCTTCCGGCCGCCAACGCCGCCCATCGCCCTCGCCAGCCCCATGCCCGAGTCGGACGCTGTGTCAGCAAGGATGCTCTTGGGCGGCAGGATGCTGAACAACTTGCTCGTGTCAGCCTCGGCATCAGCGGCGGCTGGTTCGGCGGCGAAGAGGTCGGTGCCCTTCTCCAATAGCTCGTCCAGCCCGCCACCGGACCAGCCCTTGCGCGCGAGAGACTCGAAGATGTCGACCTCGGCCCGGACAAGGCTACAGCTCGACTCCAGGATCTTGACGCTCGTGTCCTGGCTCTCGCGCAGCAGGGTGCGGCTGTGTTCGGCGTGCATGCTAGTCAGGCCGTCCAGCTTAGTGGTCAGCTCGACGAGGTGGCCGCGGAACTTGGACACATCCCTGGGCCCACGCTGGCGGTGCAGCTTCATGCCCTCCTTCTCGAGGCGGCGGATCTCCTGCGACTGGCGCTTGACCGCCGCCAGGTAAGTGGCCTCCTCGTCCTCAACATCCCGCCGCCACTTGTCCAGCTCGTGGAGGAGCGGCACCTCGAAGCTCCTGTATACAGTCTCGGACAGGATGTGCTCGTGGTTGGCGATAAGGTGGTGCACACCCGCGGCGGCCAGCAGACTGTCCGCAGTGCAGCCGCTGTTGGAGGTGACGGCGGTGGTCGGGGCGTTGCCCAGATGTATCGAGTCGGAGGTGGCTTCCTTCAACCGGGCGCATGACTCCAGGGCGGAACCGAAGGAGGAGGCGGCGTTGGACAGGGCGGCGAGGGCCAAGCGGTATGTCTTTGCGGTGGAGAGCAGGTCGGCATATGACTTCTGGCTGGCGGCGAGGTCTGACTTTGTGAGGACGGCCTGCACGGCCGGGGGTGGCGGGGGCAGTGGCAGGTTGAAGCTCGAGATGTTCATGTTGGCCGAGGGCTGGTTCGCGGTTGACGCGTACGAGTATGTTGGTGAGGCGGGCACGGGCGGGAGCTGGGACGGCGAGGGCGACAGTGGCCGGTTGGCGACGGGCTGGTGTTGGACGGTCGTCATGGTGGACGAGATTATTCGCAGTAGCGGCAGCAGTAAGGAGAGGGACAGGAGGGGCGTGCGTCTCGAGACAAACTTTTTTTTTTGTTTACTATTCGATTTGAATCGTCTGATACGATACTAGCTGCAGATCGCCCGCATGTGCAGCACGTTCGTCCGCAGTTTGGAGCGCAGGGAACACGTCCAGCACTATCGGTGCACACGAGATGGGGATAGTGGCGCTTGGCTGGTGCGGACGCCGGTGTGGAGAAGCTGGCACCTGCGGGTGTCTGACAGGATGGCGACACAGCTCAGGAGCTCCCGGGGCCCAGGCGGGGTGGAGCTGTCTCCTGATAGCGTTGAAACAACTCAGCAATAGGGTCGAGTTGTGGAGCAGCAGAGAAAGCAGAGGGTCGTGGCAACGTATGAATGTATGTATGTACGTATGTATATGTGTCTCCCTGTGAGTAGAGTAGAGTGCTAGGTATGCAGTTGTTACATGATGAGAAGGAGAAGAGGTGTCGTCTCGTATCGTAGGAATGGGGAGGCGTGGCATAACAATCCACCCGTCCACCCCGAGGAGGATGACTTCGAGAACAAGGACAAAAAAAAGGCTTGTTCAGGTGGCCTTGGACTTTGACCCAGGTGACGTCTATGTTTACCAACACCACCACCACCATCCCGCAGTACCCAGGTACCTTCATTATTACAGTACCGACTGGCCCGGCGTCATGAACGGTCACATCCAACGGTCCCCACCGTTTTGATCGACCACCACCGCCACCACCCACGGTAGGCTAGACTAGCCTTACCTTGGCTTGGCTGCCGCGATCAGCGACGAGCGAGCTGCTGTGGCACCGGGCTGCAGGCGGTCTGAGCCCCGAGCCTCAGTGGGCTGGCGCCGCAACCTGCAGCTGTGCGGTGAGTTGTCTTTTCTCTCTCGGTTTTCCTTCCACGATTCGATTCGATCCGATCCGGGGGACGTGTCCCACATGCTCTTACGGTGAGCGCGACGTCGAGACACTTGGGAGAAGAGCAAAAGGGAAAAGTCATGCTCAACACGTTCCCCAGCCAGCTGGAAGGTTCTCAAGGTTGGATCTGATGGGATCAGTCAACAAGATCTCACCAAAAAAAGCAAGCAGATCCAGATCCGGGCCCACCATGTCCGGGGCTTTTCGCTCGAGCGGGCACATTCACATGTAACGGTGGTCGAGTCTGCACTGCAACAAGTACATCTCTTGTATATTCATTGTTTAATATTATGTAAAATGCATCCATCTCCCGTACATGCGTACGTATATGTGACAGAAACGCGAGTGTCCCCTTTTGTGGGCATTAGATATATATATGTCTGGCATAGGCCATCCTGCTTTCCCAAACCAGCCCAAACCAGTTTCGACAGCGAGCAGTCTCCTGCTCTGGTATCTCTCGTCCCATGTCGTGCCTCATCATGGTAATATAGTACAATGGACTCAAAAGAAAAATGGGGAAATGGTATCTCGTATCGTGCTTCGACCGTAGCGCGCTCTCGTCATCCTTCGCGCTGCTGCCTCGTCCTCCTGCTCTCGCTATGCTCAAGAGGCCCCTCACAAGGCATAGTTCTCCGCATGCAAGTAGATCTCCTCCAGCATGGGGTCGCCCCAGATCTCGGCCTGGAGTCTGGCCACGGTGGTCGCAACGCCCACACGCATGCTTGGCGGGCCACACACAAACACCGCCGTCCTCCGGCCTAGTATGCCCCGCCCGTCACTCCCGCCCGTCGCCCACTCCTTGAGCATGTACCCGAGGTCCGGCCTCCCGTACTCGACGCTCCAGCCCCCGTCGATCTCGTGCGGCACCGGGAACGCGAACCGCATCAGGCTCTTCTGGAACTCGGTCGGCGTCTCGGGGAACCCGAACTCGAACCCGGATGGCGGGCCAAACGTGCTCGTAGGCCGCGGCCGACTCAGGGCGCCGACATCGGTGCGGAGGTGCGCCAGTTCGGGCACATCGGGTGCACGGGGGATGTCTGACGACTGCTGGGTCGACTCGGGGTGGGATCCGGTCTGTGGGGGTTCGAGGAGCTGGCTGAATCTCTTGTTGCCCAGCGAGTTGGGCGGTGCGTAATTGAAATATGGACCGTCCGCCTTGGGTTTTAAGGGAGGGAAGTGGAAGTCCTTCTGCTTGCCCTTGTCGTTGGGCAGCTCGGCGGCGCCATCCTTGGTGTCTCCTGCGTCTGGTTTGTCGTCATTGCCCTCAAGGCGACGCAGAGCATCGTCCGTGTATGATTGTCGGTTATTCGGTGGTGGGTTCGGTGGGGGTGGCGGGATGTTATGTGGCTGCAGATATTTCTGCTGAGGCAGCGCGGTGAACCGATCCTGCTGCTCTGCTCTCAGCTCCGCCTCTCTGGCTGGATCGCCTTGAGAGACGTCCGCGATCAGTGCTGAATTGCGCTTTGAGGCGATCCCCGCGACGAAGCCGTCCAGCCTGTCATGGAACATGTTCGATATCGGCCGGGGCGCGCGAGCGTTCGCGCCAACTACACCGCCATGCGAGTTCCTGGTTGCGGCAGTCACGAAGAACTTGCACGTCACACTGTCTGGCGGCGCGGCTTCGCGGCAGATGCGCAGCTCCTCACGAAACCAGTCCATGGCCTCAAGTCGCTTCAAGGACCATACCACGACAATCTTCTTGGTAATGGCCTTCCCGTCTCGCATCCGCTTGATCAAGTTAAGCAACTGCGACATCAGCGATGTGATACCGCTTCCCCCTGCGATCAGGATGCAGGTGTCAAACGCCGCAAGATCCCGGCGCATGCCTCCGTACGGTCCATCCAGAAAAGCGCGATACGTGTGGAACGGTCCCTTCTCTATCGCAGTTTCGAGTACCTTCTTCGTGAATCCACCGTATGGTCGAAACACCAGCACGCAGTCTCTGTACTGTTCGCCGTATTCTGATGGAAAATCCTCGCTGCACAAAGATGTTACCGTGAATGGGTGGTTCTCGAGCAACGAGATGCCCGGCATGCGCAGGTAGAAGTATTGGCCTGGTGACCACCTCAGTTGGGTTGGAATGGTGATTTTGATCGTGTTCTCCGTCATTATCTGGATGGCGGCCTCGTCCCCGACCAGGAACGCCATTCTCCACGGCTTTGTCCAGTTCAGCTTACAAAACCGCCACATGTTGCAAATCACAATGATGGCGATCGACGCGAATAGGTAGTCCCACGACATCAGAAAGTTCTTGGTGTGCCAGAACAGGAGGCCGATGTAGATGTACCCAACGGGAGCATGAAGAATCGAGAAGAGTTCGTACAGGTGCCGTCTCAACACCGGGAGGGAGAGCACGCACAGCCAGCAGAGAGGGACAAAGCAGGCTATGCCACTGCCGTAAATGATGCCGCTCCCAGGCGGAAACAGCGTGTTGAACACCGTCATTCCACCATCCTCCCATACCGGCTGGATGAAGAATGGTATCATGTGAACCAGAGACAGGAAAAGGCACAAGTAGCCCGCCCAACGGTGGAACACGTTGAGCCGATCGGCGGCAATGCCCGTGATTAGACTCAAAATGTTCGCCTTCATGCTCGTGGCAATGATCCACGGGGTCATGGCCTGCGCGATCATGCCGGCTCGAATAGCGAGCGGTGGTGAACCGTATCGGATGCTGGCCCAGTACAGCGGTTGCTGGAGGAAGCAGTACAAGGAGACAAACACCAAGGCAATGAAGCCGACCGTTAACACTGATAAGGACGAAAAGGTGAATCTGTGTTTCCGCCACCTGATATCCGGGATCGGTCTATAAAATGTCCACCGGAACAGGGCCAGAGTGTCGTTGATAAAGCCGATGGAAGACATGTTGGATTTGGGACGGAAGGCTGTTTCGGCCTTCTCTTCCTCGGGGAAGAAGTGCCGCGCCGTGGCTGGTTGCCCGGTGAGTTGCCCAGACTGCGCAGTTGTTTGGCCCCATTCAGTCTCCGGGTTGTAGAGGTTCTGGTAATATTGCTCGACTTCTTGCTTGTAGATGGCTTGCCTGATCTTGTCTTGCCAGAAATGCCACACTCTGACGACCACGACCGACATCATCAGCGCTACCGAGAAGTACGTCCATCCCAGTCCATACTTCCCAGCCTTGGTCCAGGGGTCGACCGTGTTCGCTTGCACCAAGCCAGGTGGGCTTGTCGTCGTCAGCGGGATGTTGATCCGCTTGAGAAGCTCTCCTAATCTTCGTGTGGCAGACGATGCTGCGTCGCGAGCGGCGGGGTGCATTAACGAAGCCATGGTTGACACGTTGAGGACAGTCCAGCTGTGTGCGAGTTGCCGGTGTGCGTACGATGCGACTACGCGCAATGACGTTGAGTGGTTAACATGGACCTGTCGATGGGTGGCGGCCTATCCTCGAGGGTATTGGCGTGCTGTGGTTGTCCCAGAATATAGGAGAATTGTATCCATACACGCAAGTACCACAAAGTTGTCCGCGTAAGGATGGAAGACAGCGAGGTAAGACTGAGATGTAAGACAGGCCGGCGGCGGAGGTGCCAAAACCTTCCCTTGGTTGTATCACTGTAAACAGCAGGATCTGTCGCAGTATAGATAGACTGGACTACAGCCAGATCCAGGTTAATACAAGAAGATCCGGCAGTCACTTGCGGGAGGGCCGCCGATATATGACGGTTGAACCGTCCTAGGCGTCCAGGGGTCGCGGCGTGCGTAGCGTGGTCGATCGGAATTGGGCCACCGTATGCAGTCCCAACACGAAGGGTTAGATTGATATCGAGCAGGCGCTGGCGAGGTATGAGCTGCAATCCAGTAGCCGCCGGGGACGGAGCTACTTGGGGGATGAGATGTTGGCGTGCGGTAGCGTAGTCGCAGTAGATCTCGCACGAGGATCCGAAATGTCAACCCACGCGGGCCGATGGCTTGAAAAGGCAGGGTATTGCCTGGAGGGAGTGAGCTCAGGGTCGGACGACAAGACGTGAAGAGCTAGGGAGGCCCAGCGGTAGACCAGACTTTAATATTGGCTGGTCGTTGGTTCTGGCCTGTTCCCCGCCAATGCATGTCACACACGACGGGCCATGCGTGGGGAAGAACAGGGCAGGCGAGCCGAAGAAAAGAGTCGTCGACCACACCTGACGGGCTGACTGGCTGGGTGACTGGATGAAAGAATGGTCGTGAAGGATGTCGTAGGTGTGGACCCTGGGAGTGGGCAAGCATCGATCAATTCGGCAGGGAAGTGCATGCAGATAATGTGGTTCTCGATGCAAGCGGGCCGGGCAGCGCACTATCACACAGACGGGTCGATGGCCCAGTACGGAAGCTTGTTGTTTGCCGTGCTTTTATCCAGGAGACGGAGAGGACCAACAAGTCCTGGTGTCGGCCAGTGAGACGAAGCGATGCGATCACACCCGCTTCTGGTCGCTCGATGGTGCGACAGAAATCCAGTACGCGTAGATGTGTCGACGAAGACGGTGCTCTCCCTCGGGAGACACCAACTCTGTGAGGTGATAATACGCAAGGCCCCAGTGGTCCACACGGACAAGGAGAGCGGTCTCCCCGGGTGTGTGGGCGGCCGCTGTGCTCCGTAGATGGTGCGTGGATCTCTGGCAGGACCGTGACCCGGTCGGTAACAATCCAAGATGTCGTCGTCAGTCGAACATGAGAGGGGAGTGAGAGATTTGCCGTGTGGAGGTTTCCAAGGACCAATAGGGCCAGTTAGACCAGCACTGAAGCAGAGTTGGCCTCGGTCTTGTCGCCCGCAAAGCTTTCATGGCCCCTCTCTGCGGTCAGTGATTCGCCGCCGGTGACGATGGGGAAGAGATGATATCTGGGCCAGGTGAGAGGTGGTGCTTGGCCTTCCCGGGCGCTGCGGTGGGACAAGGAGCAGGTGCAACCAACCCCACCCACCATGCCCATTGCGCATCTCAGGCATTCTCGCCCATCTCGGTACAGCAGGTCCAAGGCTGTCTTGGTCGCATTGGGGGCCCCGGGCGCCGAGGACGGTTAGGCGGGATGGTGGGATGCAATCTCATGGTGCCCTGTTGGTGATGGTCGACGAGCAATTGGATCAATGGCAGTCGAGTGCATCGGAACTTAAATGCGGGCGGCTATGTGTGTTGGCTGATTGGTCCTTGGCGCTGCACGGTGGGCCAACATGCTCTGCTTCCCGTATGCCCAAAGCCCCTGTCCCCCTGTTGCTCCTTGGCCCTCCCCATCTCGATTCGGCATCGGTGGCATTCGCTGAGGGACTTGACGATGCCGCCGGCCCAGCTCCATCCGCGTCTACACAGTACTTTGTACCCCCAAGTCGACCATGGCATGACCACAGTCATATGTCGAACGACCATGAAGAGAGCCTACGCGCCTGGAATGTTGACTTTGGATCATGCCTTGGAACCGCTCCATCTTCGTTCGCCCTTGTTGGCAACGGCACGCAGAGAGTCAGGTAGGTACCTGAGCGAGGGCCATGCGACGCGATCGATATGCAAGTTATTAGGCGAGCGAGCACCTTTCAGCGACCGACACCTGTGTCCCCTCCCAGTCGCAGATGCCAGGCCAGTCACAGTCACATTGATCTTGCGCCTGAGTGGGTAGGCCAGCACCGACAGACTGGATCGCTGCCGCCGTTCTGGGTCCTCGCTGAACCTTCACATCTGATTCCATCCGGCTTCCCTGACAGGCAGGCTACTACGGTAGAGTCTTCGCCACCCATGCCGGCCTTGTCTCGATCACATGGTCTCTATCTACCAGATAGCCAGAGAGCTTCTCTCTCACGTATCACACAGCATGGCAGTCTGCTGCTTTCCCACAGGCCAGTCTAGCCCTGTGATTAGGTTTCAGCCAACGCCGTCTCGGAATCATCCGTGACGACGATCCCCGTTCCCGTCCATCAACCTCACCTCACCTTATTTTTGACCTCACCTCACCGATGCTACCAATAAGTGCAGAAGCGCGGGCTGCAGATGGCGCTGAATCGCCGGGCACGAAGCTGTCACCTCATAAATTTCAACGCATCTCGCAAAAGTGCCAGAGGAACAATAGATCCAGTGCGCTGTATTTAGCCCCATCCTAGGAGCATACGTAAAGGGGGCTGACTCCTCAATCTTCCACAGCCACTTGTGAAGCCATCCATGTGAAAACGGCTGAATCCTATCCAGGAACCATTAAAATGCTGTTATTAACGTCCAGTCATACCGGCCAGATATCCAATGAGCATTATAGAAGGGCAGCGATCTGTCTTCATGACAACCACGGCAGTGGCAGGAGGAAACATGCAGTGTCACCACAACACCAGACTACTCACATCAGCGCTAATGCGCCGCCCTTGTGCCATCTCTGCGAGCACTTTTCCAGTGCCCAGACTGAGTGAAATGCCCCACGGACCGTGACCTGCAGCCAGGAACACGCCGCCTGCAGCATCAGCACGCGTCGCGATGCCTTCCTCCAGGTGCTCGTCGTCAATCCTCGAGATGATAGGGGTGCCGTAGGGTGTGACTGGACGGAAACAGAGCCCCTCCCTCACAACCTCGAGGTCATCGACCGTGCCGCCCTCTGGGCCGAGGAGCTTGACAGCCACTTTCTTAAGCTCGTTGATAGCTTCGCTGGAGATTGGTTTCTCTGTCGCCAGTCTTGGCAGGGGGATGGCGTCCGTGTTCAGACCAGCAACGTAAATCTGACCCCCACGGCGTGAGAATATCTCGGGCGAGAAGCCTGTCTTGCTCGTCGCATAGAGAGCATGGCATCCCCTGTTCTCCATCTCTGCGGTCCACCGGGGTGACTTGAGGACTAACGAATGGCCTGCCAGGCTAGAAATGGGCAGTTCGCTCTGTGATTCTGAGAATAGCTATCCAGAGTATGGAGTCAGCTTTTGAAGGATTCTGCCGTGGAATTGTACTGGACGTGACCAAGACACCAAACTGCCGCTTTATGGGATGTTGGAGTTGCGACCGCGATGGAGAGATGCATACGGCCAAGGCAAGTTGCAAGATGGCAAGCAAGGGTAGGAGCATGTTGAAGGAAAGGTGGAAGTAGTCTCCGGGAGCTGACATCTTTGAATACCTGCGGTGACCACGCACCAGCCGTGATAATCAGCCTGGTGCAGGGAACATCGGTCTCGGTGGACGATTGTATGTCGGCAATCCTGATGCTGGAAAGCTCGTCCCGGACGTCCTTCATGATGGCGATAGCCTTGGCGTGCTGGGAGAGCTGAACGCCATTCTCGAGACATTGCTTGAGTAGGAAGTGACACAGCTGAAACGGTTCGACCTGGGCCGTGGTCCTGTCATCGCCTATTGGCCGTACTGTGTCGCCATCCTCGCGTCGCAGCCACGGCGGCAGTACACTATGGCCGTCGGAGCCGTTACTCGCAAAGCCAGAAGCGGCGTCGGCCCTGCTCGTTCCAAAGCGTAGCCAGTCCTCTCCCCTCTGGCTTTTCTTCCCGCGGATCTGGGAGGCCGCGGTGTAGCTGAGGGAGGTGCTCCGGGAGTAGCCCCATACAGAGGCACCATCGTGAAGGTCTGCTAGTCTCTTGTGCTCGTCGAAGCTCAGGGCGGCCAGGGAGGAAACGCCGGTGCCGAACCAGTCCCTTGCTAGAAAACCACCTGCATAGCCGGATGCCGATGCGAAGAGCTCCGGGGAGGGCTCGACGAGGTGGATGGTATTGCCAGGTTGGTGCTTGGAAAGGTAGTATGCCGTGGACACCCCAATTATACCCGCGCCGAGAATGACGGTGTCTGCCATTTCAAAATTCGGGTGTTGGTGGGAAGGGGTCACATCAGAGGTCGGGCTATGAAGACCGTTGAGGAAGCTGCTGGGGTAAGACCAAACAGCGAGGCCGGCCCGCCTGAGGAGACGGCAACTGCGTCCGCGTCCGCGCCTGCGCCTGCGTCTGCGCCTCTGTGCTCGGGCTGCTGATTGGGCTATTTGCCAGGCAAGGCAAGCCGACTGCGCGTGCCTGCTGTCATTTATCAATTTACCATTGATGACTGTCGGTCGTCGTGCTGGGGAGAAAGGCGAACCGAGCTGGTGGTTGAGATGAGTAACAGCGACTGCGGCGATCGAGGTCTCGCCACACGGCGGGGTGTGTGTGTGAGCTGCGGCATGATCATTACTGACTGTACTGCATGCCTGCCCTTTCCCAGAGCCCAGTCCTGTGGCACGACCTCGCACATGGCAGCGATCTGCACGAAGCTATACCGCTCCCTCGTCTGCATGCATCAACATGTGCCCTTCAGTGGATGCACAGGCCCAGGTTGGTTGTCCGAGAGCAACGTCGTGTTCGCCCAGGGCCCTGGACTGGGCTGGGCACGACAGCTGCAGGCCTGCTCCCTAGCCCGGGGAGGTTCCAGTTGAGCACTATAGCCGGACTTCTGGCCTGAGTCACTGGCCTCTGTACTTTGTCTGCCGGGCAACTCCAAGCAATGCCATGCGTTTCCGTTGCTGGCTCATGGCTCCGGGACGAGGTTGAGCAGAGGACAAGACCATTTGCTCCCGGGAGAAATGTCCATCACATGCAGAACCGTAGATGATCTAGGCCAGTCTACACAAGGTGTAACTAGTTCCAGAGGTCGACCTGAGAGTGTATGCCTGTCGCATGTAAGAACAGACATCGGCTTCCACACGCCTGAGCGCCGGCATCACAGCAAACCCAGTTCACAAATAAAACCCTACTGACCCGAAGAGGCACTGTGGTGATAAAATCCGGAGGGCCATCTTCTCAGGGTCACATCATACTCTACAGGCACACCGCTTCGCTTGGTGAAACGCCATAGGAAGGCGACTGCATCATGGACCTCGGAACCGCGGCCGAGGGCAAGGGATGGTCGAACCGGAAGGATGGTACTGTTGTTCGCTAAGAGAGCTGACAGCATTAGACGGCCTTTGGATTCCCGGTACGCGAGGCGACAGAGACAAATGTCCGGAGGAGGGCGGCCTGGTGCCATCTGACCCGCATATTCCGCTCATGTGTGGCTTATATCAAGCTTTTTACGGCACCTACCTGCCGATCGCTGCTGATTCCCCCTGCCTTTGTCTTCGCCGCTATCTTATTAAGAAGGTGATGCTTGTTCTAACAGACCAGCTGAGACTGGCAGTCAGGGTAGAACGGAAAAGCTTACGCGGCCAAGTGTCAAGATCAGAGCGCCCCATCATCATATGCTGATGCTGTCAAACGTATCATGCAACTTCGAGGTATTGCTGAGCACATCAGACAGCGGCCGGTCTGGAACTAGGTCAGGCCAAGTGGCCGTGCCATGCGAAAAATCTAGCTCAAGCAAAAGACGGTAGAGCCGCCAACTTGGATGGGAGAATAAAACAGGCTCTGTTTCACAGCTGATGCGGTGTCGCCTTACCGTTTGCGCCACGCAGCTCACACGCACTGTAACGCGCAAAGACCACGAGGAACAAAGCTGAAAGGTCTTCAAGTCCACACCCAAGTTTTTAATCATCGAGGCACGTCTTTCATAGCCTCTGTTCAGGCGCAGGAGCGTTGAACCAGCGCTACACTTCCTACACCTGCTTCCATTATGACACTCCACTAACAGCCGAATCTGACGCCCTGGTCTCTATCTCTCCATATAAATTACGGGATCGCGCAATAGCTAGCTCAAACCCACAATGGCCTTCCAACTCATGTACCTCAGTGGGCATAGTCTTCTCTCGAGACAAGGATGTCTGCTCCTGACCTAAGATGGTGCATTGGAACCACTTACGCTCACAATCACTCGAGTTTGTGGCATCTCAGCTTTATGCAGAGCATGCCACGTACTAGGATGAACATAGCATTCCTTCAAACCTGTACACGTATTATATCAAAGCCCACACTCCATTAGGCAATTTCAGGAAATTCCAACTTTATAAACTACGTTATCATCGATGTACTATGAAGGCTATAGATACTTAGAATCGAATTTCACCAGTCTATTGCTGACTTAGTGATAGGGATGGATATCATTGTGCTTTTCCAACTTCCGGATCCGAATTCTGCCATCTTCTGTGATACACATGTCCTGCTCTTGTAAGACGTGGTAAGCGTGGAGCTGTACGTAGCTGCTGAGACCCTTGGTCATCTCGATGAACCGCTTAACTAGTTCGTACTCGGCGTAAATCATCTGGGGGTTCCAAATCATCTCCTTGTCGTTCCAGAGGCTAGAGGGCTTGCGATAGCACAGCCAGATTTCAGTCTTTTTTACGCGGTGTCTGCGCTTGGCTGCTTCCACCTGCGCCTGTAGATGTTCAAAGGTTTCTTTCATATGGCCTTCCATTAGATGGGCGAGGAGCTTATCGAAGCGTGGCTATCCTTGTCACACGGAAGGGAATACGCGCCCAGGTGGAGCGCGTTTAGGCACCCAGCGGGCCCTGTGGACCCGCCAAGGGGATGGCAGCCTCAGGCATCTAAACTCGATGGACTATATATGGCGTGAGCCTAGCACTTATATCCAGGGAGGATCCTTGAACCTTAAGGATCCCTTAGACCCCCTTAGAGATTATTGTTGAAATACCACAAGCCCTACATATACACACTTGAGACGTCACTTGGGCTGTACGGCTTGAGGGCTTGAAATATATATTAAAATATATAGATTTTAAAAATAGCTATGCTTAAAGAAGAAAGAAAGAAAGAGAAGCCTAAAGGGCTTTTTAAGCTATAAATATAAGGTAGATAGGGTTTATTAATAAAGGGCTTAATAGGCTACCTGCTAAATACTTATATTTATTAACCTTAACTACCCCCCCTTTAAAAAAATCCGCAACCTTTAAGTTAAACTTATAACCTTTGTATCTTTTTATATATAAATACTTATTTAATTAAAAGAAGGAATAATTTAAGGAAATATATTATTATATTAAACTCCCTTAAACTTAATTTATAATATACTTTTATATTTATTTATTTAATAGCTAGTTTTATTTATTATATATATTAAATATAATAAATTAATCCCTTTTATTAATATTATTTTAATAATTTATCACTCTTTCTTTATTATAACCAGCTATATTAACTTTATTTAATTTATATTACCGCTTTATTTATTAAAATTATTTACCTTTATTAATTATAAAATTATTATTATTATAAGGATTAACTATTTTATTAATTATAATTATTATAAATTATTATATTAAATATATTAATAGTTTATATAATTAAGATAATGGTTATAATATATTTTAAATATAAAAAGAGCGTATTAAAAGTTTTCTGTTAAGTATTATTAATTATTTAAATCTTAGCCTTTTTATAATATTTAATATTTAAGTTTATATATTTTATTATTTATATAAAAAGTATATATTTTATTAATTTCTTACTTTTTTTTTATATTAATAACCTTACCCTTTAACCTTTTTAACTCTTAATTAAAAAGGGGATTTTTAAGGTTTTTATAAAATTAATTTATATAAAATATTATAACCCTCCTTTATTTTAATAATATTTTAACTTAATAAGAGTTCTTATCTTTATTTATATATATAATTTAATATAATTATTATATAAGCAGGAAATTTAATTTATTATTTAATTAATTAATAGTTTATATCTTTTTAAATATAAAGATATAATTACTTATATTAAAATTAAGGTATTATTAATATTAATTAACTTACTTTATTATATAAATATTAATACATTTAATAATAACCTTAATAATATTAATATACTTTTAAATATTTTATATTATTTTTTAAATATTAATATAGATTATTTTTTCTTATAATAAATTATTATTAAAAGATGCTTTATATTTTTAATTAAAATATAATTATAATATTATTTTTATATAAACCTTAAATAGGGATAAATTATTTAACGTAATATAAAGCATTATATTTTATACGAAATTTAAAATAAGAATTCTCCTGGATTAATTATTTTAATAATAATTAATAAATATATAAAGGTATTAATTGATTTATTAATTTAAGTTTTTAACTTATCCTTATAACTTTAAATATTTAAATAAAGATAGTTTTTAATAAACTTTAATAATAAAGTAAATCTCTTTAAGTTAAGTAAAGATAAATTATAAATTATTATTTAAAGAGATTATCTTTAGAAAATTAAATATCTTAAATAATCTATTATAATATATTTTAGCTATTATTTTAATAATTATTATTTTATAATATAATATATATTAAAATATCTTAAAAAGTTAATTTATAATAATTAATAAGTTATTATAATTATAATAATCCTTAGATATCTTTTTAAAATTAATAATTAAATATTATTAAATATAATATAAAATAGGAAGCGGGTGTAATAACTTAAGCGTCTTATTTTATTAATATTTAATAAAATAATAAGAATAATTAATAATAAATTAAGTTATATTTCCACCCATTATATTTTATTAATATTAACTTTTAATTAAATAGTTAATCTTATTTTTTTTAAGATAAGCTATTAAAAACTTATAATATATATTATTTATAATCTTAATTTAAAGATTTTTAAAGTTTAATATAATAAGATATCTTTAATATATTATATAATATTTATCTATAAATGCTTAATTTATTTTAAATAATATATATATTTATTTATGATAGATTTTTAATCTTAAGTGTTTTTAATTAACTTTAAATAATATACTTATTAATTTTAATCTTAATTAAACAAGTAATAAAAATGGATAAAATTCTTTTTATTCTTTATTTATATTATAAATTATATTTATATTTTATAAAGAAAGATCTAGCTTATAATATTATTAATCCTTATTAAGATAGTTATATATATTAAAGGTAAAGATATTTATATTATTTAACTTATCTTAATAGAAAAGTTTAATAATATAATATATATTATATTATTCTTTTTAAGATTAAATGTTTATTAACTCTTTAATTAATATATTTATAATATAGTTTTTAATATTTAAATAGTATATAATGGTAAAATAAAATTATAATAAAAATTTAACTTAAATTAACTTAATATAAATTAAATAGCTTCTTAATATTAAAATAAATTAAAATATAATAATTAATAATAATCTTAAAAGGAGTAATTTAAACCCTTATTAATTTTATTTTTAAAATTATAATAATTATATTATAATTAAGAGCTCCTTATTATAAATATTATAATTCATTTTAATCGATATTATAATCTTAAAGAAATATTTTATTAGTTTTAATTATTATTATAACGTTATAAAAATATATTAATTAATACTTTATTTAATATATTAACTTAAGTTTAATGGCTAAGATTAATAATAAAAGTAATACGGCTTTAAGTTATTTAAAGACGATCTTATATTTAAATAATTAATAAAAACCTTTATCCTTATAAATAAGATTTAATAATAGTTTAATGATTTTTATTAAATTTAAAAATAAATTTTTAATAAAGTTATAAAAACTTAAAAAAGATTATATTCCCTTAATTATAATTAAAGGTTTTATTAATTAAGCTTAATAAGGATTTATAATAATTTTAAATATTTTAATAAACCTTAGAAACTTGATTTAAGTTATATAAAATTTATATTTCTTTAAATCAACTTATAAACTAGCTTTATGCAGCTTAATTAATACCTTTATAATATATTAAATATACTTTTTTTAAAGGTTAAATAGATAATAATATTATTAATATATATATAATAGAATTTATTTAGATAATTAATAAATATATTGTTAATATATTATTAGAAATTAAATAGTTTATTAGTTAAATTAAAAGGTATAACGTTATATTTAAATGATTTTTATTATATTTAAAATATAATAAAATAATTATTATTTTAATATATTTAAACTTATAAAAGGCTTGCCTTATATTAATCTTTATAAATATAAAAGCTTTTTTAAGGTTGTTTATAATATTATTAATTAAAAGTAATAAATATTTATCTTTTATTATAATGTTATTTAACTTTTAATAATTAATATAAAAATAAAATTTACCTTTTAATTTCTTAATTATAAGGATTAAAAAGGCTTATAATATATTTATATAATTAATAAACCCTGTATTAAGGTTTTTTATAATATATATATATATAACTTTAGTTTCTTTTTATAATATATATTATAATCCTTTATATTTAATAATATCCTTTAAAATCTTTCTATCCTTTAATTTAATTTAAAGGTTTATATTAAGCTTATATAAATTAAGTTAATTTAACTTAACTTTATTAAATATATAAAATAAATAATGATATTACGTTAAAACTTATTTAAGAGTTAAGTGATAAAGTTTCTCTTTATTATATAATATCTTTTTAACTTTAATTTCTTCTCGCTTATTTATTATATAATATTTTAATTTATTAATTAAGATAATAATAACCTTTTCCTCCAGGATTATTTTTTAAAAGATATTAAAAGAAATCGTAAAAATCTTTATATTATAAATATATCTTTATATAATTTTATCTTTTTTTAATATATAATAATTATATATATTAATATTATTTATATATTAATAGTTATTTTTTTAAGGTATTAATCCTTTTTCTCCTTTTAAATAAGCGGTAGAGATAAAGATATAAATAAAAGTATATTATTTAGCGTATTTTATATTTTTTATTTTTTATTAAATTTTAATTTATATTATAATATATAGATTTTAGGATTTTAAGATATTAAAGATTAGTTTAATTTAAGCTTAATCTTTATAAACTTAACCTTTAATTATTTAATATATTCTTATATTTCTACTTTATAATTTATAATACCTTTAATAAAAGGTATTGCTTTATTATCCAGCTTAATATTATAAATATAATAATTATATTTTTTTAATTAATTAAAGCAATTATCTTCTTAATGGTAAGAGGCAGGGTTACCTTTATTGCATTTAAGAATATAAATTATTTAAGATGGTAATTTAATAATAATTATCCTTCTCCTTTAAAATCAAGATATTAACGGTAAATATTAATAGCTATATTAAAATCCGCAAATTATCGTTTATTTATAATTACTTTATATAATATATTTAATATAATTAAAAGTAAATATTAAGATAGCTTCTTTTAAATAATAAAATTATTAATAAAGATGGCGTTTAATATTTATAATAATTTTCTATTAAAACCTTTAATTACCTTAAATATAAACCTTATTAATTTAAGCAGTTATAGCTTATAATATAATTATATAATTAATAAGATATTTATGAAAATTAATTTATTTACTCCGGAGTTTATTAAAGTAATTGCAGTAATTATAATTAAATTTAAAATTATAATGCATTTAAAAACTAATAGGTTTCCTTTAAATACCTATTTTAAAAAGTTTACCAAAAGCTTACCCTTTAAATTTAAATCTTTATAATTATCTAATATTAAAATTATTATAATAAATAGGTCTCCTGAAATAAAGTTTATCTTTAAGGTTAAATGTTTTCTTAATTTATTATATAATATATTTATTTATTATTATTAATTATATTAAATATTTTATTTATATCTTTATTATTATAAATAATATTAATAGTAGTTAAATCATTTTAGCGATAATTATTATAAAGAATATAATTATTTATTAATTTATTAAGGTAGTTTTAAGAGATATATCTTATTTTATAATAATAATAATATTCTTTATTTTTAAAGTTATATTTTAATTAATCTTAGAAAATTCTACATTAAGCGGTAATCTTAATAGCAATCTAGGTTTATTATTAAGTAAAACTTTAATTATTAATAAGCTGATAAGATTGGTTATTTAAATTAAAACCCTGGTTATTAAAATGGTTATTAATCGTTATATTTATAAATTTTTTCTTCTTAATTTTAGCGATTTATAAAGATTTAATATAATAGTAATCTATATTTATTTATTAAGTTAAAATATAATATTCCTGGAAATCAACCTTTTAATTAATATATTCCTTAATTAAGTTATTTTAAAATTAAAGGATATTAATTAACTTATTATAAATCTTATCTTTTTATTTATTTTTAAGCTTATAAAGCTATTTTATAAAATTAATAAAACGATTTTTAAAAGTAATGAAAAATTATAAGTTTTTTATTATTAAAACGATATATTTTACCTTTATTTTAATTATCTTATTAAGATTATTATATTTAATCTTTAATTAATTTAATAACTCTTTAAAAGTTTTAAGCTAATTAAGGTAACCCTTTTTAAGATAAAGGTTTATATTTTAAATAGCTCTTTTATTTAAGAATCCCTTAATTATATTTATATAATTAAAGTTATCTAGGTAGTGATTAATATTGCTCTTTAATTTATTTTAAAGTTTATATTATTAAACCTTAAAGTTTAAGTTTTTATCTTTAATAAGGTTATTATATTACATAAATAAATTAAGAAATTTAAAAGATTACTTAATATAATATTTAATACTATTAATAAAGACTTTAATGATTATTATATTAATAAAATGGCATATATAATCGTTATTATTATTATTATTATTTAGATTATATACCGGCTGTTTATTAAACTTTTTAGATTTATTATTTTTATTAAGGTTATATAAGAGTTATTTATTATTATATAGAATAGCACCTTTATCTTTAAAGGAATTAAAGGATAATAATGAATTATTACTATTAAGGGTAAGGGTTAATATAATAATATCCGTTATAACGCTATAGGAAGAAATTTTAACGGATATTTATATATATATATATTTTACTCTTAGCAATACTTTAATATAATGTTGGTAATTATATTATATAATTATTAATTTTCATCTTTTAAATCTTAATTCTTTAATATTAATATTTAATTTTCATTATTTAATTATATAAATATAATATTAATTTTATATATTTATTTTATTATATTTAAGGGGTAGTTTAGTTTATTAAGCTATATAAACTCTTTTTTTATTAATAAACCTAAGAATATATAAGATTAATCTCTTTAGTTTGCTTAATTTAATTCTCTTAAATTATAATATAAAATATAAAGCCTTATTCCTTTAAAGCCTTAACGTTATAATTTAAATACTTATTAATAATATATAGCTCTTAATTAATCTTATAAAATATATTAATAAAATAAATATAAAATATATTTTTTATTAAAAAGTTTTTTTATTAATATTATAAAACTTCTTAAATAATTATAAATAAAAGGATCCTTATATTTTATAAATATTAATTTATTAATTAATATATAAAAAGTAAATTTATTTAATTAAGTATTATTTATTAATCGCGCTACCTCCTTTTTAATATATTTATTAAGGCCCTTTTATATAATATTATATATTAAAGCTTTATTTATTTATTTATAAAATAAAATAATAATATTATATTTTTTATAAATATTATTAAATTCTTTATCCTTAATGGTATTTATTATAACTTTATTTATAATTTAAAGTTATTTAATAAAAACTTCTTTATAAAGTAATAATAAATTAATATTTAATATAATTATATAAGGATTTAATAATATATTTATATTAAATTATATATTCTTTTTAATAATTAATAAGGTTTTTAATAAAGTAGCCTTTAATTAATTTAAGGTATTTAATATTAATTAAATTATTATAATAATTATTATATCTTTAAAGGACTTATATTATTTTATATTAATATAGTTATATTTAGTTAATTAATAAGTTAAATAAATATTTCCATAGCTTTCCTAAGTTATAAGAATTATATATTCTTAAAATTAAGATATTACTTAGGCTATATGGCTTAAGGGCTTGAAATATATATTAAAATATATAGATTTTAAGAATAGCTATATTTAAAGAAGAAAGAAAGAAAGAGAAGCTTAAAGGGCCTTCTGGGCTGCAGGTATAGGGTAGGCAGGGCTTATTGATAAGGGGCCCAATGGGCTACCTGCTGGGTACCCACACCCATCAGCCTTGACTATATTAGCCCTTGTAACAATCCTGCCCTAGGAGATTCTGCGAAAGAGAGGACGACGCCGATGGCCATGCCTCCTGAAAGGGGACCCGTTCGGAGTCCAGGCCCGAACTCTCGGTCTTCAAGGACTTCGTCGCGCCCGACTTCCTTCATGAAGCTACACATATCGTGTCGTTCCCTTCAAGGGAGTTATAGTGCCGGGAAGTTATTGTTGCTCTCGCTTTCGACTTGGTGGTGCCAAACTCGGGAAGTTTCAAGGTCAGATAGATTATCATAGGCTTGCATTATTGTTTAAATAAATCGGGAAGAGACTCGATTCCTTTAAGCAGCATCGTTCTGATGACAATGCCCTTGTTTGTTCAGTGACTAAATGGATTGTTCCCATGACGACTTATTCTTTGTCAGGAGCCCATGCAGTGGGCACTTACAACGTCCCACCAGCATTCACTACCCGAGTCAGAGCAAGTTCAGGTCTAGTACGGCCGGAATGTCATTTTTTTTGGACTGTATTCATTACAACGTACATTTGGCGCATTCTGAAGCCAAAACTTGTACAAGTGTCCGATCGCTTTAAGGCACGCCCGAAGTGCTTGTTATAGATCTGGACAGTTAGATGAACCAGGTCCCTGGGGCAGCCTTCAGTGATGGTCCACAAATCGATGCTACTGAGCCCTAAGCAGGAGGTACATCCCAAGTCTTGCGTTCTGTGATTGACATTCTCCAAGTTACATCGCGCCAAGCCAGTTCTGACTCCTATTACAAACGAAGAATACGTCACGAATACTATTCGCAAAAAGCAGGCAATTTGTTCGCAGACGACAGCCATCACGTAGGAGGATCAGTAAAGAACTTTGATGTTTGTTTCCTACGTAGGTAGTTATCTCCACCATGTCCTCCCCTGAAGTCCCGTTTGCTGGCTTGTATCTCGACCCCAGCCGGATCGACTCCAAAAAAGTGCCCTCCTGTCCAGAATCATAAGATGATGACCTTTAGCGAGGCATGAAGTCGTACTTGTCAATCATCTAAGCCGGGCAGCAGTACTGATAGGGGAGGTGCTGTGGGGAAGAGACACGATCAGTCTTGATAAAGCATCTTTGCCGAAAACCCGCAAAGGGTATCGCCAAAATGAGGTTACCGTGCGAGACTCACGTTGGTGCAGCTGTCGCAGCTTGTGACGGGAACGGAGCACTCGGTGCAGGTTTGCTTCTTGCAGCAGCGGTAGTCGGCAAAGACGATGTTGGTCATGCCGACGGCCATAACGAGGACGATCTTAGCGATGTTGAGCTGCATCTTTGATAGCTTCTCGGAGTGTATGTGAGGGCTTGTTCTGATGGCTGCTGGCGAGGGGATTGGTCTGCTTGGTTGCGTCTGGTCGATGCGAGTATTGCGATGGGAGTTGGCAGATGGATTAGTAAAGGAGGGAAGTTAGATTCACTATGGACTCGCAGTTTTGTTTGGCCCTTACATCATTGACCAATATCTTGAACAGTGAAGCTAGGGAGTGACAAGCCAAGTCACGATACAGCGTGACTCCGCTGGGGGAATCGGTGAAATGAGATGGACCAATTCAAGATGAATCAAAGACGGCTGGTTCTGGTGAGCACAAGTTGAAGTATGCCTAGAGACTTATATAAAAGTACGTGAACGGCAACCTTTAACGTTCAGTTGTGTTTTACGGCGCATTTGGTTCCCACCGCCCATAAAAGGTTACGACTGTTTAGTAAATGTTGTTGGTGTAGTTATCCCACAAGTGTTCATGAGCAGTAGTCTGTTTCATCTCGTGCTTGCATGTGTCGCCTTTGGGCCTCAATAAGTTGTGCCTGGCGTGCCTTACCTCTCTCAAGCAATAAAATCTAGCATAGGGATTGAACCCGCAAAGAACATCGTATCAATGATTATGATTTGTCGAGCTTCAATACCTCCTGGCTGGCTCAATCCCGGATGTAAATTCTCGGAACCAGTACTATGAAACAAGAGAGATGGGCCGTTGGATAATAAAAAACAATCGTCTTTAGGATGAAGCCGTTACCAACTGGTAGCATCAAGACAGAATTGATAACAAGAAGGAGAGCTGGAGGTTGAAAACCAACGGAGCTTGTAGACCTTACATCAACTGAGAATGGCATTGGTACTTTCAGAAACGATTGGATCCAATGTTATCCCCATACAAAATGCCAGTCTCCATGGCGGCGCGTTCGATACACCCACCTCATGTAAACTACATGGCCAACCGTGAGAACCTTGTCGAAAGACTTGAAATATTTGGAAAGCAACTACAACTCTGCCCTATGCTCTTCAGTCTCCCTAGGGCCTCAAGCAATCGGTAGTCCGGCTCTCGAGCTGCTTGTAGAAGTCAGTTCCCTTTGCCAGCCACAAATGTGCGCTTGAGGGAGCTGGTAACGTATCCGCCCAAGTCATGAAGACCGTGGCTTACCGCACAAGCACAGGATCCTTCTGCGATTGAAGCAGAACCATCAAATAACTGCGGCACTGTCGAAAGAGGCCCTAGTGGTACCCATCAACGAATGGAAAGTTGCGGGGTTGGCTTTCTCATCGACACTCTTAATGGCGCCATAGCTCAGCATCTCGCCTGCGAGGGGATTGGAGATTTGTTATAGACAATGCGAAGCTACATGAATGACACGACAAAGTCGGTCCTAATAAAAGACTGTTTTAGGCTGTCAAGGGTTCACTTCACTGGTGAGATATTGCTTCATGGAATGAGTAGTCAACATGGCGAATTTTGAGTCACGGAAGCACATCTCCCCAGACTCGGGTTTCCCAGTCACCCTCCATCCCAACTTCTCACCTAAGATTAAGGACTGGGTCCCTCCTGAGCCACCGCACCAGGAGTTTGACCAGGGCAGGGACAGGGCAGCGTATGCTGACCCGGAGAAGAAGGCTCTCCTCTCGGCAGCCCGCCGCGTCGACCTGACCGAGTCGATCGGCACCGTGCTGGAGGGCTTCCAGCTCTCCCAGCTCAGCGGCCAACAGCTGGACGAGCTGGCCCTGCTGGTCAACGAGCGCAGCGTCGTCTTCTTCCGCGACCAGGACCTTACGACGGAGCAGCAGGTCGGGCTGTTCGAGCACTACGGGACGCGGGACCGGCACCCAGCACAGAAGGACGCCAGGCACGTCGTCATCCGCGGCAGCCGCGAGGACCACCGCGAGCTGCTCAAGTACACGCCCTGGCCGTCGGGCGACTTCCACGCTGACACCTCCTTCGAGGTCAACCCGCCCTCGTACTCGATGCTTCGCATTGAGGAGCACCCGCTCGTCGGCGGCGACACCGCTTGGGTATCAGCCTACGGACTGTACGACGCGCTGTCCCCCGCCATGCGCCGCTTCGTCGACGGCCTGCACGCGGTGCACACCTCCCGCCTGCAGTACGATACCATTCTCGACCTCTGGGGCACCGGACCGAACCGCGCCCCGGTCGATTCTCACCACCCGGCCGTCCGTACTCACCCCGTCACCGGGCTCAAGGCCCTAAACGTCAACCCGGGCTTTGTAACGGGGTTCGCCGAGCTCAACAAGGTCGAGTCCGACAAGCTGCTTGACTTCTTTGCCTACCACATCCACTCTGCGGGTGACCACTATGTCCGCTGGAAGTGGACCGTAGGTAGCGTGGCTATGTGGGATAATAGGTAGGGGGGTTTGATCTCTGAAAGCTGGGTCTCGTTATTTGCATGTGCTGATGCCCAAGCCACAGATGTGCCGTATATCGAGTCATCCCCGGCCGCTACGAGGGCAACAGGAAAGGGATCAGGACGACTGTCTTTGGGGAGAAACGTAGGTGCCACATCATTGCTGCTCACCGACCTGCAGCTTTGGACCTGCATGTGCTAACGAGAGAAAATCGGTCAGCGTACTTGGACCCAGAGAGTGAAGGCCGTTACGAGAGAGAGGAGAGGCTGAAAAAGGAAGGCAAGCTGCGGGAAGACACGAACGGCCTCAAAGCAGGGGCGGAAGACCATCCGGCGGCGTCGAGGAATGCAACGGTTACCGCGCTCCCGGCGTTCCGCATTGTCTTCCTGCCGCGTCTTGATTGCACATGGAAATCGCGATCCTTTGTCTGTGCCCTCGAGAGAATAGGCCAAGGTTGCGCGGTATTGTTACATTGGGCAGATGAGTAAATTTGGTACACATACACAAACTCCACATGGTGCTACCGGAATTGGGTTCGATACGTGTATAGCCTAGATCGAGGCTCCCATGCCCGACGGATTGACCATCTCCGGGAGACAGGTGACATTGTCTTGGAAAGCAGTCAAGGACTCAAAGTCGTCAAGTAGGCAACCGAAAGTATGCACCATGACGACGATAATGCCAAGTGACCGCTAACGAAAATGAACGCCGCGAGGAGACAGGAGACGCACCGCAACGACGCAAAATTTACCAAGAAACCCCCACTCCTATTTGACGCTTACGGAAAGACCTCATTTCCAGCAAGCGCGGCTTGGGAGCTTGCCTAGTATTACGACGCCAAGCCCACGATCCTCCCGAGCGATGGGGATGGAAGGTGCCGAGTATAAAAGAGATAGATGTGTTAGCTGACATGGCACTCTCATACCCCAACCACTTCCTCTTTTCTTGCGGACCAGTGCGTCAGAACATCACAGTTCTCACGTTTTAGACTTTCGACAATAATAGAACCCAGTGTTCGGAACTCAGCGTGAAGCTCCTCTTGTCAGTAACTATACTCACCAGCCTTGTGGGCTTCGCGCTCGCCGCTCCATCAGTCAGTATTTCGGATTTCAAATCAACCCCCTAGATTCCAAGGAACATTTAAGGCATAGCACAAAGAAGAAGGGGTCAGCAAGCGACATGTCTCCTGTCAGACGTGAGAATGACGTTCTCAACGAGCTGGGGAAGCGATGCAGCCTGTGCGCCTGCAGCGGCTTCGAGGGTTCCTGTTGCTCTGACTGCTTCAATACGGCGTAAAGGATTGCTGTGGGTGGGGGACGGACGATTGCCCTAGATGCTGTTAGGGACGAGGCCCAAATTTTGAAGGACCACAAATAAGCATCAATTCGTTTGAATTGCCAGCTACGTACAGCCTGATTAATTGAACGAGCATGAATTTGCATCGCATGTCGCTTTCAATAATTCAATATCTTGCTAATGCTCTCGGCCAGCCTCTAAGAATCAATCCAGACATGCCCTTTTCCAATGAGACAGCACTAATACATTTTCACCACTGACGTTTAGTGGGACGGCGAAGCATTAAGTTGCCGCTCCGTGGTCTCGCTACTGGCAAGACCACGCTCGACTCCAATACTACCTCTCATCGGTATGGTTGTATGGTGTCCACCACCCGCGATTCATGTCTTACTTTCTTCGTCGTTCTCATTAAATTCCTTCAAGGAATCACTTGATATCCTTCTGACTTTCATGTCTCTCTTTCCCTAACTTTCTTCATTATTACTAAGTCTTTTAAATTTATAGCTACTTTTTTAAAAATTATTATAATATATATATTTATAAACTAGCTTAAAAGTAATAATATATATATTAAGAATAATAATAAATATTTTAATTATAATAACATTTTATATTAAAATATATTATTTTATATTTATTAATATAATATAAACTTTAATTATTAAAAATATATATTTATTATATTAACTATAATATAATTTATTAATTAATTAAATTATTAATATATAGCTTAATTCAGCTATATAGCTTAGTAAACTTATATAAATATATTTAAAGTGCTTTTCTTAAAAGCGTTTTTTAATTTAATAAAATAATAATTATTATTATTAATTATTTACTTTAAATTATTATTTTAAAGCTTTATATAAAATAAAGCCTTTTTAATATTAATTAATAGTTAATAATAGCTATAAATTAATAAAAGAAAAAGAAATATTAATTATTTATTATAAAGACTTAATATATTAAGTTAAGTTTTTATTAATTATATATTATATATTAATTTTAAAATATGTTATTTATTTTTTATTTTTAAAGGGGTATTATAATTAAAATATAAATTTTTAAATATTTAATGAAAATAATTTATTTAATTAATTTATTTAATTATTTATTTTAAAATAAATAAAAACTTTTAAATATTTAATAAAACTAGTTTATTATTTTAAAAAGCGTTTTATTATATATATAATAAAAAATTAATTTATTTATATAAATATAGCTTTATAATTATTTAAAAATATAATTTTTAAATAATATATATTAATTTTTCTTCTTTTTTTCAACCTTTTTTTATTATTATTTTTATTTCTTAATATTCAGCTTATTATTATATTTATTTTTATTATTTAACTTATATATAATTTATAATAATATTTAAAATAAAGATATAAATTAAACATTTTTTAAATTTAAAAAACTAAATATAAAAACAATTTATATAAATTATTAAGTTAATAAAAATCCAGCTTTTAACTTTATTATATTTTAATTAATTAATTAAATATTTTTATAATATATTATTTATATTTATATATTATAATAAATTATTATAATTATAATTTATTTAAAGAATTTATTTATAATTTTAAAAATTATAATTTAAAGATATTTTTAAAGATTAATATCATTATTTTATATAAAATTAAATATATAATTAAATATAATAAAATTTATATTAAAAAATTAATTTAAAGCCTTTAATATATATTTATATAAATAATAGCTTTAAAGGATTTTTTTAAATAATTAAATTATTAAAATATAAATTTTATATAATTTATTATAAATAATTAAATTATTAAAATATAAGTTTTATATAATTTATTATAAATTAATATAATTAATATTAAGGTGCTTAATATTAGCAGCCCAGGGGTTTAGGAAAGGATACCTTAATAAAGAAATAATAGCATTAAAAAACGGAATTATAAGATATATAAAAATTAAAGTTAAGCTTTAAAACCCACCTTAAAGAATTAAATTAATAAGCTTAATATTAATTTAATTTAATAATATTAATTTAAGATTAATAAGCTTATTATTAATTTTAATAAATTTATTAAAAAGTTAAAATATATAAAAATATAATTATTATTATAATAAATAACTTTTATAAAATAAACTTTTTAATTATTAATTTAAATATTTAATTTAATAATTAAATAATTTTATAATTAATAATTATATTATTAAATAATTAAAATAATATCTTTATATATTTAAATAATTAAATATTACCTTTATATTAAATTATTAATATAAACTTTATAACTATTTAATATAATTATTATATTTTAATAACTTTTATTTAAAATAGCTATATAATTAATTAATTAAATAATAAAAAGATATAATAATATTTTAAATTTTAATCTTTTTAATTATTAATAATAATAACTTTTAAAATATAATTATATAAATTATTATATTTTAATAAAAAATTAATTTCCTTTATATAATATAATAAGTTAAAATTTATAAAATAAATAAATTAACCTTATATAAAGAAATAAAAAACCTTTAAAGATTTATTATTTAATATTATATTTATTTTAAATATTATAAATATTAATTTAATATTTAATATAATATAATTATTTTTATTAAATATTGATTTAAAGGTAATATATTTATATAATTTAAATTTATTTTTAAGGATTATTTAAAATAATAAAGAAAATTAAAATAATAATATTAAATAAATCTTTAAAAATCTTAATTATTTTAAATAAGTTCTTTAAAAATACCTTTAAAATTTAAATAAAAAAGGTTTATAAAATATAAATTTATAAAATTTAAATAAAAAGAATTAACCTTTAAATATATTATATATTTTAAATAACTTATTATTTATATTAATTAAAGAAAAGAAATATTTATAAGTTAATTTTATAAAGGATTAAAGGAAAATATTAAAGATGAAATTTTTAAAATAAATTAATTTAATAACTTTATTAAATATATTATTATAATAATATATATTAATAATTAATTATGAAAATAATAATAAAAATATAATTATAAAAACTTTAAAAATTATTAAAAAGATTATAATTAATTAAATATAAAAAGAAATATTAATATAATAATAACTTAATAATAATAAACTTTAATATTAATAAAAATATAATAATATAATAATTAATATTTATATTTATTAAATGGTCTTTATTATATAGCATTTATATATATATATATATATATATATATATATATATTAATTTAATTAGGGTTTTATATTTATTATTTTTCTTAAATTATAAAACTTAAAGTTAGGCTACTATATAATAATCCCTTTTAAGTATATAAGCTAGCTTAATTATCTTTTTTATTGCTGCCTTTATATAATTAGCCTTAATATTATTTTAATATTAAAGGTTTTTTATTTTTTAATTATATTTTCATTTATAGATAAGTTAAATAAGTTAAATTATTTATATATCCTTTTTATAATAAAAGAAATTTCTTATTATTTAAATAAGTTAGGTTATTATAGTTTTATAAATATATAATGGTTGTAAGTTTTTTAATTAATGGTTTATATTAAGCGTTTTTTATATTACCTTTTTTAACCTTACTTTTATTTTACTTTTTAAATACTTTCTTGCTTATTTTTATATAATTAAATAAGTATTAAAAAGTTTGCTTTTTATAAATTATTTATATAAGTGATTTATTTATTATTAAAGAAAAGTAGCTTATATTTAATACCCTTTTAATGCTAATATAAAAATCCTTTTTTATTTATCTTTATTTATTTCTTCCCTTTTTCCTTTCTTTATTATATAATATATATATATATACCTTATATATTTATATAATTATCCTTTTTCTTTTTTATTATTAATAATTTTAATAACTCTTTATATAATATTTAATTATACCTTTTATTTTAATTTATATAGCTTTTATAATTTACTTATTTTAATATTTAATATATCTTTTATTAATTCTAGCCTTAATAAGTTGCCTTTTTTAATATATAATATATTTATATCTAGCCTTTATATATTACCTTTCCTTATATTAATATATAATATATTTATAACTATTAATTTATATATAGTGGCTTTTCTTATATTTAATATTATAATATTTATTTTTATTCCTTAGGTAGCTTTTATTCCCTAGGGTTTTCTTTAGCTTTTCTTTAATATCTTAACCTTTTAACTTAATTTAATTATAAGCTTTTAAATTATAACCCTCTTAATTAACTACTTTATAAATTATACCTTTATAGCTTTTATCGTTATTAATATTTATATAACCTTTTCTTATTTATTATTTTTTAATATTAATTTATTATATAATTTTAAGATATTAAATATATAGCTATTATTTATCTTTTATATAATATTTAAATCTTATATAATATTAATATACCGTTATTAAAGATTATTAATTATATTATTTATTATTTAAGCTACTTTTATATAATTTTTATTTAATTATATAATTAAGATAATAAAAGATATATTAAATATATATATAATATACTTAAGATATATTAATTTAAGGGGTATTATTAAATTTTTAAGTTTTAAGGAGGTGCTTATATAAAATATATTTAATAATCTTAAGCTTATTAATACCCTTATTATAAGAATTATTAATTATATAAAGTTTATATTTAAGGAAAAGGTTATGGAAATTATAATGGTAAAGGTAATTTAAATAATAATAATAATTTAAAACCCTTTTATAACTTAATAATTATAAAGGATATTAAATGAGAGATTAAAGAGAAGGAGGAGGGTCCTTTAATTAACTTATATACCTTTAAATATATAATTAATTAAGCTTATCTTAGCTTAATAACTTTATATATTAATTTTAAAAGTTTTATAAAATAAAATAAGGGATTGATTTATATAATATATTTCTTTATATATTATTTTTTATAATAAATTTTAAAAATCTCCCTTTATTATTCTATTTATATATTTATTTTATATAATAAATTATATTTTAAATATAATCTTTAATATCCTTTATATAATTTTAATTATTTTTTAATATTTATTATATAATTTAAGTTATTTTAAGTTTAATTTAAATTTAACCTTTATTATTTTAATTATATTTTAAAGGGTTTTATTTATATTTTAAATTAATTTTAAAGGGTTTTAATTATATTTTATATTTATCTTAAATAGTTTTAATTATATCTTTTAATTATCTTAATTATATCTTTTAATTATTTATTATATATTTTAACCTTATCTTAAGTTTATCTTTTATATATCTTAATTTTATCTTAAGTTTATCTCCTTTTTTTCTTTTATATAATTATTTAATAACCCTTTTCTTTATATTTATATAATTATCTAGCAACCCTTTTTCTATATTATATTTTAATCTTTATATTTCTTTTTATTAAGGCAATTTATATATACCTTAATCCTTACCTTTAGCTTATTTATTAAAATAAGCTTTTTTAATATTTTATTTATATAAATATCTATTAAATTATCCTTCCCTTTAATTTATTATATTTTAAAAATTTCTTTCTTTTTATATACTTTCTTTAAAAATATAATATTAATTATAAACCTTTTTTATTTATTATATTTAGCTTTATAAAATAATTATATAATAACCTTAAGTTTATATAAATAATTATAAGGATTTTAAGTATCTTTAAATAGATTATTATTTAGTTTAATATTATATTTAATATTATATTATTATTAAATCCTATTATTATTTTATATAATTTATTTATTAATATATTTTTAATTATTCTTTTATATTTTATTAAGCTTTAATATATAATATTTTTATAAATTTTAAAATCTTTTTTTATATAATTAATTTTTATTATTAATATAATAATAAAACTTAATTATAAGCTTAAATTTATATTATTAATAAAAAACTTATTTATAAAAATATAAAGCTTTATATATATAAAGTTTAATAATATAAAATTAATCTCCTTATTAAGGTTTTTAATTTATTATTTAATTTATATATTTAATACCTTTATATTTTTTATAATAAATTATATATTATTTTTAATTAATAAATTAATATTATATATATTCCCCTTATATATTATATAATATATTATTAAGATATATCTTTTATATAAATATTAATTATATAAAGATTTATAATTTATTTTTTTTATATAAAAGTTATATTATTTTTATTAAATTTAATCTTATTATTATTAAATTTAATTAATTAATTTAAGCTTAAAATATTTTTATTCTTTATATAAAATTCCTTTTTATATAATTCTTTTTTTTTAAAAAAAAAATTAACTTATTATAAATTTAAAAATATTATTTATTTATATTTTTATAATTTTAAAATTATATAATTTATTTATTATAAATAATAAATATAAATTATATATAAAAATTTTTATATTTAAGGTTTTTATATAATATATATAATATATATAATATATTTTATATTAATATAAGCTTAATTTTATAAATTTATATAATAATTTTTAAATTAATAAAATTATCTTTAATAAATATTTATTATATAATTTTATTAATAATTTTATTAAAATTATATTTAATAATTTTATTAAGATTATATATATAAAAAGATTATATAATTAAATATAAGTTTAAATAATATCTTTTAAATCTTTTAATAAATAAAATATAATATAAAGGTTAATCTTAATATTAAAATTAATTTTTAGCTTATTTTTTAAATTATTAAGGCTTAAATTAAAATAACTTTTTTAAATCTTTATACTTTTATGTAATAAGCTTAAACTTTTTTATTAATTTAATTAATTTATTTTTTACCTTTTATATTATTTTTATTTTAAAATTTATAACTTTTTATATAAAGTTAAATTATATTAAATAAATTAAAAAATATTTATTAATTAAGGTATTTATTTTTAATATATTTAATTCTTTAAATAACCTTTTAAAAATAATAATATTATTATTTTAATAAAGCTTAATTATTAATTTATATAAATCTTTTTCCTTTTATATTATAAAGATATATAAGGATTATAAATATATAATAAAAGTTAATTATATAATAGCTTTATAAAGATATCCTTACTTTTTAAGCTAAGTAGCTTATATAATAACCTTTTTAATTATCTTCTTTTAAATTAATATTTTTATATAATTAATTTAATAATATTTAATTTATTTTATATAAAGGCCTTTTTTATATAATAATAATTTAATATATATTATATAAAACGAAATTAAACTATTAATTATATTTATTATAATAATATAATTTTTAATATTATTTATTTTATATAATCCTTTTTACCCTTTATTTTCCCTTTATATTAAAAGTTTATTTTAAATTAATAAAAAAAGTATAAAATTAAGATTTAAGTTATTTTTAATATTAATTATATAATTAATTTCTACCTTTATTTAAATTATATATAATATTTTTATAACCTTTTATATTATTAATATTTATTATATAATATTTATAAATATATTTTAAAGATTAAGAATATTAATATAATATTATTTAAGTTTATTATATTATTTAAAGCCTTTATAATTATTTAAAAGATTATTTTATTATTTATATAATAGCTAAGTTTAATCTTTAGGATATTAAAGGCTTTTTTTAAGGATTTATATAATTATTTTATTTTTCTTATAACTTAATATACCTTTATAAATATTTCCTTATATATAATTTAATAAGTTAATATATATATAAATTTAATATTTATATAAGGCATTTTAAGTATTTTATATAAATAATAAGTTTAAAAAAGTAATTATTTAAAAGCTTATATTTAAATTAATTATATAAAAGGTATTTTTTTTATTTAATAATATAATATTAATTATAATTTTATAATTAAAATAATTATTATTTTTAATTAAAAATTTAAATCTTTTAAATAATAAATTATATAATTAATAAAAGTAATAAAATTTTTAAATCTTTTTAAGAATTATCTCTTTAATATTATTATATTTTATATTTTTAAGAAATTTATATAATTTATTTATATAAAGGTATTTAAAATATTTATAAAGCCTCTTTAATTATAATTTTATTAAAAATACTTTACCCTTTATATAATTTATATTAAAAAATAAATATATTTATTTTTTATTATTAAAATTATTATATTTTATATATAATATTTAAAAAGGTTATTAAAATATACTTAACTTATTTATATTATATAATAAAAATAAGGAATAGGATTAATATATTTAAAATATAATATATAATACTTTTTATTAATTAATAATATTAATAATATTAATAATATTAATAATATAATAATATTAATAATATTAATAATATTAATAATATTAATAATATTAATAATATTAATAATATTAATAATATTAATAATATTAATTATATTAATTATATTAATTATTAAAATAATATTATTATTTTTAAATTTAACTTTTATTATATTTATACTTTATTTAATCTATATATATATATATATATATTAAAGAGTTATAATATAATATAATATTAAACTTTATTTTAATTTTAACTGGTAATTAAATAATATTCTTATTAATATTAAATATTATATATTTAATTATATTATAATTTTTATTAAATTTTATTCTTTATAAAAATATATAATTATATATTAATTATAAGTTATATAATAAAATAAGAAATAAAATATTATATTAAAATTTTATTATATAAAATAAATATATAAAGTTATATTTTTAAAAAAAAAATTTAAATTTTATTATTTACTTTAATTATTAAATTTAACTTAAATTTATAATTATAATAATATATATATATTAAAGAAATATAATATATTATAATATTAAACTTTATTTTTATTTTAGCTAATAATTAAATAATACTTTTATTAATATTAAATATTATATATTTAACTATACTATAATTTATATTAATTTTTCTCTTTTTAAAGATATATAAATATTATATACTTTAAAGCTTTATAAATAAAATAAAAAATAAAATAATATATTAAAATCTTATTATATAAAATAAATAAATAAGGTTATATTTTAAAAAGAATTTAAATTTTAATATTAAGATTTAACTATTAAATTTAACTTAAATCTATTATTAAAATAATATATATATTATATATATAACTATATATATTAAAGAGCTATAATATATTATAATATTAAACTTTATTTATATTTTTATTAGTAGTTAAAAAGTACTTTAAAGGATATTAAATTATTTATATTTAAATATATTATATTTTTATTTAAAATTTACTTTATAGAAATATATATAAATATATTTTATTTAAACCTTATAAAATAAGTTAAAAATAAATTATTATATTAAAAATATATAATTATATATTAAAATATATTAAAATTTAATAATATATATTATAATATATTAATATTATATAGTTTAATTAATAATTACTTAATAATATAATATTATATTATAATAATAAAATTATATTTTTTATATTTTTATATTTTTATATTTTTTATATTTTTATATTTTTTATTTTATATTTTATATTTTTTATATTTTTATATTTTTATATTTTTTATATTTTTTATATTTTTTATATTTTTTTATATTTTATATTTTTTATATTTTTATATTTTTTATATTTTATATTTTATATTTTTTATATTTTATATTTTTTATATTTTTATATTTTTTATATTTTATATTTTATATTTTTTATATTTTTTATATTTTTATATTTTTTATATTTTTTATATTTTTATTTTATATTTTTTATATTTTTATATTTTTTATATTTTTATATTTTTTATATTTTTTATATTTTTATATTTTTATATTTTTATATTTTTTATATTTTTTATATTTTTATATTTTATATTTTTTTATATTTTTTATATTTTTATATTTTTTATATTTTATATTTTATATTTTATATTTTATTTTATATTTTTTATATTTTATATTTTATATTTTTTATATTTTTTATATTTTTTATATTTTTATATTTTTTATATTTTTTATATTTTTATATTTTTTATATTTTTTATATTAATAAAGTTTATATTTATTATATTTTATATTATAATAAGGTTTTTTTTTAATATATATATAATATATTTATAATATTATTTATTATAATAAGGTTTATATATAATATATTTATAATACTTTTTATTATAATAAAGTTTATTTATAATATATTTATAATACTTTTTATTATAATAAGGTTTATTATTAATATATTTATTATATAATTATATTTATATATTTAAAATTAAATAATATAAAAACCTTTAACTTTTTCCTTTTATTATTTTTTAATATTTATTCCTTAATTATTTTATAAGTTATTTAATTTATTTATTACTTTATATTAATTATTATTTATTATATCTATTTATTTTAATATTAAAAATATTTTTTTAATATTAATATTAACTTTTTAATTAATATTAATTATTTTTAATTTTAAATATTTTAATTTAATAATAATGATTATATTAATAACGATAACGATAATAAATTTATTATAGAAATCTTTAAAAGAAATTTAAAAAAATGAACAAAAGAAATATAATCTTTAAAGGAAATAATAAAAACTTTAAATTTAAAGCTTTTAATATATATATTTTAAAAGTAAGTTTATTTATTTATGAATTATTATTTATTAACCTTAATAAAGATAGGCTAGTTAAATTTATTTATATTATATTTAATTATAATTATAAAAGATAATATAAAGCTATTAAGCTTTAAATAAGCTTAGTAATTAAAGACTATTATTTACGTTATTATTATAAAATTACTTATAAAGAAGAATTAAAAGGGAAATTAATATTAAGTTAATATTTTTTAAATTATATTAAATTTAATATTAAATTATTAATTAATTATATAAGAAAAGATTATATTAATAATAATTTTAATGATTTAAAATTATAAATAATAAATCAATTATTTATTATAAAATCTTTTAATAGTATTAATAACTTTTAAAATAAAAAACGATGAATTTATTATATTAACTTAGATTTTAATATTAATAAAGAAATTTATTTAATTAAAGTTATTAATTTTTTATTAATAAATAACTTATTATTTAATATTTTATTCTTAAATTTATTTAAAGAATTAATAATTTATTTAAATAAATAAGTTTTATTTTTTAAAATATATATTTAATATTAAATTAACTTTTAAATAGAAATATACTTAAATTATATTATCGAAAATTACATTTCTTTTTTAATATTAAGCAGCTATTATTAAAATAAAAGAAATAATATAAAATTAAAAAATTAATAATAAAAAAATATCTTTTTAATTAAATATATAATTTTCTATTGATTTTATAGGTTATTTAAGGGTTATTATAAATTTTATTAATGAAAATTTAAAGTTAAAATATTATTTAATAAGTATATATTTTTTTATATTTTAAATATTTTATTATAATTATTAATAATTAATTTTTAAGATTTAAATTTTTAAATAAAATATATTATGGTTTATATATATATAAAGTTTTAAATAATGAAATTTTAATATTATTAAAAATATTATTATTAATAATTAATAAGTAAATATTTTTTAATAATATATTAAATTTATAAATTATTAAATTTAATTATAATATTATATAAGATAATAAAATAAATAATAATATATTTTTAAACGAATTTAATATTAATTATTATATTAAAATAAATTAAGATTTTTAATATAATATAAGATATATTACTTATATAATAAATTTAGCTGCTAAAGCTATTATTAATTCTTTTAATACTTTTATTATTAATAATGAAGAATTAAAAAAAATAAAATTATCTTCTATATTTTTAAAATTAATAGAAAATTAAGCTATATTAAGTAAAGCAGAAAAAGATTAAATATTTAAAAAGCTATTAAGTATATATTATCTTTTCTTTTTAATTTCTTTTAAATTTAAATATTAATAATAATAATTAATAGGTTTATTTAATAAAATACGATATATAGTTATTATTATTAAATGAAATTAAGAAATAAAAAAACGTTAGCTTTAAATATTAAATGATTTTAAATTAAAAGGGTTATTATCTTAAGACGAAAATAAAACTTTAATTCCATTAAGTATTTAAAAAAAATCTTTTATTATTAAATATATATTAATAATTTTTAATAGATATTAATATTAAATGGAATTCTTTATTAAAAATAATATAAATAGCGCTTATTTTTTAAGGACTTATTAATTAACTTATTTGAAATTTTAATTATAGATTATTAAAAGAAATTAATATTAAATCCTTTAATTAAATATAATTAAATAATTTAAAAGATATTTTACTTACTTTTTATATACCTATTATTTTACTTTAAGGTTAATAATATTTAATATTAAATATAATTATTTAATTATTAAATAAAATATATATTATTTTATTAAATTATAAATAACTTTATAAAGATAAATTTAATTAAGGTAAAGAAAAAGGAATAAATTTATATTAATTAATCTTTTTATTATTTATATATATATATATTATTAATTAATTATTAAGTTTATTTATATCTTTATATTAAAAGCTTTATTAAAATAATTTCTTTAAAATTAAATAAATTAAATTAATATTATTTAATGAATTTTAAATTTTATAATAATGATATTTATAAATATAAAGTATATTTATTTACAATATTATTTAACCCTTAATTTAATATTAAAATACTTTAAAATGAAATTAATTTAATAAAAACTAAAGAAATATATTAAAGAATTTATTAATTAAAGAAATAATATATAAGTTTTTAATTTATATATTTAATTATATAAATAATATTTTAATTAATTATTTTTAAATTATATAATTTTATTTATAAAAATAAAGGAAAAGAATTAAAGTTATTAAATATATTAAAATAAAGTAATATATATATCGATTTAAGGCATTTAATAATAAAAACCTTATTTAAAAAACTTATTAAAAATAAAAGAGAAATAAATATATTTAAATCTTTATTTCTTAATACTTTTAATAAAGATATAAAAAGGAATATTAAAAATGAAATTAAAGATTATTTTAAAAAGGAATAAAGCCTTAAAATATAAATAAAATTAAATATTATTTTAATAATTATTAATATATTAATAATATTTAAATAAATATATTTAAATAATGGGATTTAAATAAATTTAATTATTTAATTTTATTAATATTAATAGTTAGATATTTAATTATACCCGTTATTTTAGCTGCTATTAAATTAAATTTTAATAAAGGAACGAATATAATAATTAAACGGCATATAAATTTATTAAATAATACTTAAAAATAATTATTAATATTAAAATATAATAATATTAATTTAAAATAAAAAGAAGAATTATTTAAAATTAAGGAATATTTAAATTTAAAAGTTATATTAGATGATAGTTTATTAAAAACAAGCTTAAGCGAAGGAGAGGAATTAAAATAATATTATTAAAGAATATTAAGTTTAAATAAATTAAATAAAAATATTAATATAAATTTAAAATAAATATAATTATTATTTAAAGATATAATAAAAATTTAAAATAATAATAAAATAAAGCTTTTTAAATATTATAAAAATAGCCGTTTTTTTCTTTATATATATATATATATTATAGATTTTTAAAAAATTATTTAAAAAAGATTCTTTAATTATATAATTTAAATATTTTCTTTTATATATAAATTAAAAGTTTAAGGTAAGTTATATTCAACTTATATAAATAATATATATATATTATATATAAGTTATATATTATATATTATATTTATAAGGACCTGAAATTATATATATTTTATAATTTTATAATATAAATAATATAATAATATATAGCGTTAATAAAATATTTAAATAATTACCGTAATATACCTATATAATAATTATAAATATTTTAATATATTAATATTATATAAATACCTTAATAATCATTATAATGCCTTATAATATACCTAGGGTTATAAGTTTAACTCCTTAAGGAAATAAATTTTTAAAGTTTTTTTATTTTAAATATAAAATAATATAAATATATTAAAGTTTTTCCCTTTAAAATAAAGATTTTCTTTAATAATATATATATAAATAACTTTATATATTAAAGTTTTTCTTTTTAAAATAAAGTTATTTTTTTAAAAAAGATTTATATTAATATAATAAAGTTTTATAAAACTATTTAAATGAAAATAAAAATAAAAATAAATATATATATATATATTTAATATAATAATATATAATATCCTTTTTAAATATAAGGGTAAGAAACTTATAATTATATTTTTTTAATTAATTTATATTTAATTATATAATATTTTTATAATAAGGTTTTATTTATTTAAAATAATTAAGAAATCTTTTTAAAGAAATATATTATAAACTTAGCTATTTTTTATTTTTTAATTAATTTATTATTATAAATTATTATTTTAAAAATAATAAGCTTATTTATTTATTTAAAATAATCCTTAAATCTTTTTAAGGTAATAATAAATATATTAATTTATTTAATTATATAAGGTTTTTTATTTTTATATTTCTTTATCTTTATAAACGTTATTTTTATATAAAAATAAACTTACTTATTATAATTAAAGTTTATTTTTATAGCTATTTATAATAAAGCTATTAAATTTATATATCCAGAATTATATATAGCAATTGGATATAGTTACCTTACCTAGGTCTTAGATATGTGCATTGGTTTAAGCTTAACTAGCAGTTATCTTAGCTTTGCGCGGCAGGCTGAATCATTACTTTCAAGTGGTCTTCCAACGCAGCGCAATAAGGTTGTAGTGGTCGCTTAGTTTCGCTAGATGGGTATGTATTTAAGCCAGAACCTTAGTTAAGGTAAAGGCGGGTTTTATTATTACCCATTTCAGCTAACTTATATTTAAAGGCCTGAGTTATATAGTGATAACATTTTTATATAATGCTTAATAGCGCTAAATTAGCTCGCGGCCTATAATAGCTTTAACCTTAATGGACCGGTTTATATTAAAGTTAATAGCTTATTAATAGCATTAACGTAAATAGCATTGGAAATTAAATATAGCTTAATGCTATAGCTTTTAATATAAAATAACGGCTTTTAATTATAAATAAGTTTATAAAAGTAAATTATAAAGTTATTATAAAAAGCTTTATATAATAAAAATTATTTTTGTTAAATTATATCTTATCCTTTTAAAATATTAATTATAATTTCCAGTTAAATAAAGGAATTTAAATAAATATAAATAATTAATAATATATAATATTAATAAAATTTATAATAATTATTTATAATTATATATTATATAATATATTAAAGGTTAAAGGCTTAAATTACTTTAATATTAAATATTTAAATTTCTTTTTATAAAAATATTTAAATAAATAATTCTTTTAATTCTTTTAATTCTTTTAATTCTTTTAATTCTTTTAATTCTTTTAATTCTTTTAATTCTTTTAATTCTTTTAATTCTTTTAATTCTTTTAATTCTTTTAATTCTTTTAATTCTTTTAATTCTTTTAATTCTTTTAATTCTTTTAATTCTTTTAATTCTTTTAATTCTTTTAAAAAGTATATTTATATATTATATTTTATATTTAATATAAACAATATAAATATATAACCTTTTAATATAAATATAAATATAAATATAAATTATAAATACAGCCTTTTAAAAAATATAAATATAAATATAAATATAAAATATAAATATAAATATAAATATAAAATATAAATATAAATATAAATATAATATTAATATATTTTATAATTATAATTATAAGATATATTAATATAATTAATACTTTAAAGATATATAATAAATAAATTAAAGTTATAATTAAAATAATTAAAAGATATAATTAAAATAATTAAAAAATATAATTAAGATAATTAAAAGATATAATTAAGATTATTTAAAATAAATATAAAATATAAGTAAAATCCTTTAAAATTAACTTAAATATAAATAAAACCCTTTAAAATATAATTAAGATAATAAAGGTTAAATTTAAAATATTTTAAATTATATAATAAATATTAAAAGATAATTAAAGTTATATAAAAGATATTAAAAGTTATATTTAAAATATAATTTATTATATAAAATAAGTATTAAAAAAGAATAATAAGTGGAGATTTTTAAGATTTATTATAAAAAATAATATATAAAAAAATATATTATATAAATTAATCCCTTTATTATATAAATTAATTCCTTATCTTATTATATAAAATTTTTAAAATTAATTTATAAAATTATTAAGTTAAAATAAGCTTAATTAATTATATATTTAAAAATATATAAGTTAATTAAAATACCCTCCTCCTTTTTTTTAATTTTTTATTTAATATCCTTTATAATTATTAAATTATTATTATTATTTAAATTATTTTTATTATTATAACTTTTATAACCTTTTCCTTAAATATAAATAAGGCGTGGTTAATAATTTTTATAATAAGGGTATTAATGGGCTTATAATTATTAAATATATTTTATATAAGCATTTCTTTAAAACTTAAAGATTTAATAATACCCTTTAAATTAATATATATTAAATATATTATATATATATTTAATATATCTTTTATTATCTTAATTATAAAATTAAATGAAAATTATATAAAAATAACTTAAATAATAAATAATTTAATTAATAATCTTTAATAATTATATATTAATATTATATAAAATTTAAATATTATATAAAGGATAAATAATAGCTATATACTTAATAGCTTAAAATTATATAATAAATTAAGATTAAAAAATAATAAATAAGAAAAGGTTATATAAATATTAATAATAATATAAATTATAAAGGTATAATTTAAAAAGTAATTAATTAAGAAGATTATAATTTAAGAGCTTATAATTAAATTAAGCTTAAAGGTTAAGGTATTAAAGAGAGGCTAGAAAAGACCTTAGGGAATAAAAGCTGCTTAAGGAATAAAAGTAAGCGTTATAATATTAAATATAAAAAAAGCTACCTTATATAAATTAATAAATATAAATATATTATATATTAACGTTAAAAAAGGTAATATATAAAGGCTAAATATAAATATATTATATATTAACGTTAGGAAAGGTAATATATAAAGGCTAAATATAAATATATTATATATTAAAAGAGGTAATTTATAATAATTAAATATAAGTGAATTATATATTAAAAAAGGTAATATATAAAAATTAAATATAAATATATTAAATAAAAAAGGAAGTAAATTATAATAATTATATAAATTAAAATAAAAATTATAATTAAATATTATATAAAAGGTTTTTAAAATTATTAATAATAAAAAAAGGATAATTATATAAATATATAAGATAAATATATATATATATATTATATAATGAAAAAAGGAAAAAGGGAAAAAGGAAATAAAAATAAATAAAAGAGGGTTTTTATATTAACGTTAAAAGGGCATTAAATATAAGCTACTTTTCTTTAATAATAAATAAATTATTTATATAAATAAATTATAAGAAATAAACTTTTTAATATTTATTTAATTATATAAAAATAAATAAAAAAGTATTTAAAAAGTATAAAAAAAGTAAAGTTAAAAAGATAATATAAAAAGCTTAATATAAGTTATTTAAAAAGCTTAATATAAGTTATTAATTAAAAAACTTATAATTATTATATATTTATAAGATTATAATAACTTAATTTATTTAAATTATAAGAAATCTTTTTTATTATAAAAAGGGTATATAAGTAATTTAATTTATTTAATTTATTTAAAGGTGAAAATATAATTAAAAAATAAAAAACTTTTAATATTAAAATAATATTAAGGTTAATTATATAAGGGTAACTTAATAAAAGAGGATAATTAAGCTAGCTTATATAATTAAAAGGAATTATTATATAATAGCTCTTTATATTTTATAATTTAAGGTAAATAATAATAAATATAAATTAAACCAACCTATATATATATATAAATATTATATAATAAAAACTATTTAATAACTTTTATATTTTATTTTTAAAATTAATATTATTAAATATAAAAATTAAAATATAAATTAAAATTATTAATAAATATAATAAAGAATATAAAATAAAGTAAATTTTAAATTTATAATAATATTAAAATGCAATAAAATATCTTTTTAAATAAAAAGAATATAACTTAAATAAAAATATATAAAAATTAATAAAGAATTTAATTTATTATATTAAATTTTTTAAATAATATTAAATTAAAAATATAATTAAAAATAAAATAAAATTAAAATTAATTAATTTATAAATTTAATGAAAATAAAACTTTATAATAATTTAATAAATAATTAAACTTTTAATTAAATAATAAAATTAATTAAAAAAGCTTTAATTTAATTAAAAGCCCTTTTATTAATTAATTAATTTTATTAATTAATTTAACTTTATTAATTAATTATTTTTATTAAATAATTAACTTTATTAATTAATATAATTTAATTAATTTAATAAACTTATTAATATATTTAATTTATTAATTAAGTTATTTATAAAATAATTTATTATTAATATTTTTATTTTTAATATTAATATTTAAATTTATAATTTTAAATTTAAATTAATTAATACTTTTATTTATTATAAAACTTTAATTTAAAATATTAACTTTACCTTTAATATAAAGTTATAATTTTTATAATTTTATTTTATTAAAATTAAATAAATTATTATAAATAACTTTAATAAATTATTTAATAATATATTTATATTTAATTTTAATTTACTTATTTTATATATAATTTAATTTATTAAAATTTTATAAGCTTTAATAAATAGCTTATATTATTTTTTATATTATATATATTTTTATTTTTATAACTTTAAAAGCTTTTTTTTAATTTTTTAATTTTATTTTTTAACTTTTAATATTAAATTAAAATTTATAATAAGTTTTTTAAATTATTAAGTTTTAAAATATTATATTTAAAGTATTATTATTAAATTATTTTAATATATTAATTAAAATTTTAAATAAAGATTTTATATATTTTAATATTATAATTATTATAAAAGGAATAATAAAATATAATAATAATACTTTATAAAATTATAAAAAATAAATAGTTTTATTAATTAACTTTATAAAAATAATAAAAAGGTTTTAAAATATAAAAATCTTTAATTTTATTAAATATAATAAATTAAAAATATATAAATAAATATAGAAAAATATATAAAAAAGATATAACCCTTTTAAATATAAGGGTAAAAGATTTATAATTATATTTTTTTAATTAATTTATATTTAATTATATAATATTTTTATAATAAAGTCTTATTTATTTAAGGTAATTAAGAGATTTTCTTAAAGAAATATATTATAAATTTAATTATCTTTTATTTTTTAATTAATTTATTATTATAAATTATTATTTTAAAAATAATAAGCTTATTTATTTATTTAAAATAATCTTTAAACTTTTTTAAAATAATAATAAATATATTAATTTATTTAATTATATAAAGTCCCTTATTTTTATACTCCTTTATCTTTATAAGTGCTATTTTTATATAAGTATAAATTTATTTATTATAATTAAAGTTTATTTTTATAATTATTTATAATAAAGCTATTAAGTTTATATATTTAAATAATTAAATATAATTACTTTATTTAATATATATATTAGTTTAAGCTTAATTAATAGTTATTTTAGCTTTAATAAGCTAAATGATTACTTTTAAGTAATCTTTTAATATAATATAATAAGGTTATATTATTGAGTTTCACTAGATAGATATATATTTAAGTAAAGCTAGAACCTTAATTAGGGTAAAGGCGGCTTTTATCATTATTTATTTCGGCCAACTTATATTTGCTTAAATTATATAGCGATGGCATTTTCATATAATGCTTAATGGCGCCAGATTAAGTTGTTTATAACCCGCAATAGCTTTAACCTTAACGGCTTATTAATAGCACCAGCGCGAACAGATTAAACACGGCTTAATGCTATGGCTTTTAGCGCAGAATGGCAGCTTTTAACTATAGATAGGTTTGCAGAAGCAGATTATAAAGTTATTATGAAAAGCCTTATATAGTAAAAATTATTATGTTTTTTTTTAAATTATATCTTATCCTTTTAAAATATTAATTATAGTTTTTAGCTAAATAAAAGAACTTAAATAAATATAAATAGTTAATAAAAAAGATATAAATTAATTTTTAAAATTAAAAGATATAAAAAGGAAAATAATATTATAAATTAATATAATAAATATTAAAATATTTAATATTAATAATTTAAAAACTTTAAAATAGATATTTTAATAAAAAATTAATAATATTAAATTATAAAATTATAAAATTTATATATATTAAAATTAAAGTTAAGCTTATATTATTTATATATAAGTTAAATAAGCTGCTTAATAAATAAATTATTAAGCTTTATATTATAAATTATAAACTTATTTTATAAATTAATAAGCTATTAAATAATTAAAATATATAAAAAATATAATTATTATTATAATAAATAACTTTTATAAAATAAATTCTTTAATTATTAATTTAAATATTTAATTTAAATAATTAAATAACCTTATAATTAATAATTATATTATTAAATAATTAAAATAATGTTTTTATATACCGGAATAATTAAATATTACCTTTATATTAAACTGTTAATATAAACCTTATAAGTTACTTATTAAACCCTATAAAGGTTTGGTGTAATCATTATATAATAGGGATAAGAAGGGTGCTTGCTGCCCAGGTGGACGCAGTACATGGGGTTTATATCTTAATATACCGTTAAGCCATCCTCTCTCGTTGAGCAATTATACGAGCCAATATTGTATCTAATTACTGACTTATTCTCTCTCCAAGCCTTGTACATCATGTCGTAAATCTGCACATCTTTAATGGCATCCTCCACTGTTGTTTTGATCTCTGCGCCGTTGACAAGACACTCGTGCAGCTGCTGCAGTTCTGCCGTGTACGTGTCCTCGTAGGATGAGAGCACCGTCCTCCTCTGCACCTCACCATGTTCGTTGACCTCCTCAACCTCTACCACGATCGGCAGCGCCTTGACATACGGGCTGTCGTACTGTTTTGTGTCGCCATGATTAGCTTGCAGCTCTCCTCGGACAGACATCTGCAATAAATGTAAACTGACCTTGATTGTGACCCTCTTCCGCTCCCCATAAACACTCAGGTGAGCATCAAAGACGGGAACCTCGTCGATGCCACTCTCGTACGCGACAGAGTACGCCGAGCCGTCCGAGTTCCGGAATTGCAGTATGGCATTGTAGAAAGGATCATTTGCTGTAAACGCCGTGACTTTCTCGGGGAACCCCAGCGTCTCACGCATCAGGGAGATGTCATGTGAACCCAAGCTCCCGAGGAACCGGCACGCCTTTCTCTTCTCGTCCGTGATCTCCTGCCCGGGAAACGCCTCCTCGAACAGCCTCTCGAGCTTCTCATTGCGCTCGCGGGCCGCGTCGGCGGGGAAGTCGGTGCCCTTCACCTGGAACGTCCCGCTCTGGTTCACAAACTGGGCGTTGGGCCCGCTGAAATCACGCACCCGGGCGTACAAGACCTTGGGCATGGACGCCACCTCGCGCTTGAAAGCCTCGACGTAGCTCGGTGCGTATCGGCGCATGTACCCGACAAAGACGCGGGCGGCACCCTTGGCCTCCCTCTCGGCGTCGATGATGCTCTGGACCGAGGGAATCGACAGGCTCACGGGCTTCTCGACGAACACGTGCTTTCCGGCCTTGAGGCTCCGGATTGCCAGCGGCGCATGGGTGTCGTCGGATGTCAGGATGAAGACAACGTCGACCTTGGGGTGGTCGATAGTCTCCTCGGGGTTGGTCGTCCTGTGTGGGATAGAAAACTTGGTGGCGCAGTGATCAACGTGCGTGGGGGAGACATCGCAGACGGACTCCATTTTGAATAAATGAGACAGGAGGAAGAGGCATGGGCCGTGGCAGACCTGGAAGACTTCCTGTGCATGGCCGTCGCCGCCGTCAGCCGTGGGGCGAGGAGTTTATCACGATACTCGGGGCAGGCACACTTACTCCGGCGCCAATGATGCCCACTCCGAGTTTCTGTGGCACAGACATTGTGACGATGAGGGCACCCTTGAGCTGTCTGTACTTGGTTCTAAAGGTTGTGAAGGTCAAGCCGGTTGTCGTGTCTCTGATCTGCACTAGGCGAAAAACCTCACTGCGTTCTCCCTCTGACTTTTAGTCTGTTCTGAGCCATTGGGTGTGCTGGGTGGAGCCGTGTACATCAAATCCTGTTGCCCCGCTGAACAACGAGGAGACCGTCGTTCTTGAGTTGGGTATGTTATCGATCAAGATCCACTACGTCGGGAGTCAGCTGTACACGGTTAGCCCCCGACTGGTTTCGACCCGACCCTGCCATTCTGACCCGAACCCCTGTTCAAGCTACCGATATGGAAGACACGGCCTTTGCATACCGCACTGGGTTGGATTTGAGGGGCCGGCCACCCAGCAAGTGTTCCATGCGGGAGAAAATCCGGGGTAAAACAGAGAGAGGGAGGAGAAATGGGGCCACATGATCAAGCCTAGACTGGGGACCAGTGCATATTGTTAAAAAATAAAAAAGCTTCGTCGTTTTTCTTCCAATTGATCAACCCCCGCAACTACTTATATTGAATAGAAGAGAACCCAAATCAATCAAATAGGAGACTTGATCCCATTCATATTGGACACCGAGTTGCAACAGCATAAACTCGCGCTGGCACCATGACCAACGCAGAACATATGAGCGCCCTCGGGACGGCTGCGGTTCTGAGGCAGCAGGCAGCAGGTGACAGGACCGGCCTCAAGATGCTGTGGTCAAACCTCCACGTCCTGTCGATCGCCTTGTTTGCTTCTTTTGTAAGTCTCGAACGGTACCAATGTTCCCTATATCAATAATCCTCAGGACCTTCGAAAGCTGACGGGCTCTCCCCCGTGCGTCAAGGGTGGTCTGCTCTATGGCTACCAACAGGGCGTCTTGGGCCAAGCGTTAGTGATGCCGGCCTTCCAGCGCAAATTTCCTCACATTGCATCGAGTTCAGATGCCAAAGGATGGCTGACGTCTATCCTCCAACTGGGAGGCTGGGCAGGGGCACTTTCCGCAGGAATCTTGTGTGAGGTCGGGTCCCGCAAGCATACCATTTTTGGCGGCGCCCTCTGGGTGATATTGGGCTCCTACCTCACAGCAGGAGCGCGAACCGAGGCTTACATGTACGCCGGGCGCTTCTTCACGGGCATCGGGGTCGGTACCCTGTCCGCGACCGGGTGAGAACAAGACATGGCTGAGCAGTATGGTTTCGACTTTCAGATGCTAACCCCTTGACTACTCCCAAAGACCACTGTACAATGCCGAACTTGCCCCACCCGAGATACGCGGTACGATCATCTCGATGCAACAACTCGCCACAACTATAGGCATCATGAGCGCATATTGGGTGGGTTATGGCACAAACTACATTGGTGGCACCGGCGACAGCCAACACGAGCTCGCTTGGCGCTTGCCGCTGATTATACAGGGCGTACCGGCGGTTATCCTTGCTATTGGCGTTTGGTTCCTTCCATTTTCCCCTCGCTTGCTCGTCAACCACGACCGAGACGAAGAGGCACTGCAGACGCTGAGTCGCGTACGAAGACTACCTACCGACCATCAACTCATCCAAGTCGAATACTTGGAAATAAAGGCAGAGAGTGAGTTTGAGAAGCGGATATTCGACAAAAGATTTCCACATCTTGCAAATAGAGCAAGAGGGAACAGGCTTCTTCGAGAACTGGCTCAGTACAGCAACATATTCCGGACCAAGGACTCGTTCAAACGTGTAGCTATAGGTGGCGCAATCATGTTCTTCCAGCAGTGGTCAGGTAATTCACATCCTAGTCTTACTCTCCGCCTCCAAGATGGCCTGAGACAATTGTGCTCTCTACGGGCCGCCGCAAAACAAGTACTTCATTTAGGACATGCCCCGAAAACCACTTGAGCACTTGTGATTCTTGAGGGCTGGCACTAACGGCGACAAATAGGTATTGACTCCATCATCTATTACGCACCTATAGTGTTCCAGAACTTCGGGTTTGCGGACAACACCATCTCCCTGCTTGCGACTGGTGTGGTGGGCATCATTAACGTCTTGACCACAATTCTAGCCATGTTCTTCATCGACAAGGTCGGCCGCAGGAAGCTACTCGTCTACGGGTCCGTCGGCATGCTCATCTGCCAGCTCATAACAGGTGTTCTCGGCGCCAGGTACGAAGCGGTCTGGGCTGCTAACAGAGCAGCTGGTTGGGGTGCCGTCGTTATGATCTGGCTTTACATCTTCTTCTTTGCATTCTCATGGGGCCCTGGAAGCTGGACACTGATCGCCGAGATATTCCCCTTGTCTATCCGGGCAAAGGGCACCTCCATAAGTGCGTCCTCAAACTGGATGAACAACTTTGCCGTCGCCTTCTTGACTCCGTTGATGCTGGATGGCCTCCGGTGGGGCACCTTCCTCTTCTTTAGCGCCTGGTGCTTGGTCGGAGGGCTCTTCGTTGTCTTCTTCCTTCCGGAAACGACTGGGAAGACTTTGGAGGAAATGGACTTTGTTTTCGGGTAAGTGTTGCAGATATGCCCGCCATGATTCCAGGTTTTCTATATACTGACAACGATAAACTAGATCCACCACTAGCGTCGAGGATGCCGAGTTGCTCTCATCAATCCGGGATGAGCTCGGACTGACTCGGCTATTACAGGAAGGCGTCAATACTGGAGCTGACAGCAAGGGCGCTCAGGGACATATTGACGACACAAAACATGTCGAAGAGATTGTTATATAATTAGGCTCTACAGTGTTAAAATTGGCCACGTGGGCTTAAATCTTTGTTGTGTATTTATATTTATTGCGCAGCCCATAAAGTTAAGTTATAAATTGGAAAAAGAAAATAAACTAGATAATAAACTTTAAATAAAATATATTTAATAAATATATGATTAATAAAGAACATTAAATTATTATTTAATTATTATTTTAAGCTATAAATATTATATAATTATTTTATTTATAAGTATTTAATAATTATTATAGTTTTTTATTTTAAATAAAATATATTAAAAAAACCTTTATTTTATTTAACTTTTTTTTAAACTTACCTTTAAATATACTTAATTTTATATTTAATCAAAATATTAAAGAATAATTTAAAGCTATTTAAATCAATATAATATTATATAATATTATGGATATTAAAATAGGAAGGTTTTTAAATATTTAAAGCCATTTATATAAACATATGCCTTTTTAATCTTTCTCCTTATAATGTTTCTTATTTCAATAACTATATGTTGGCCCTATCGGTTTATAACCCTGGAATTATCATCTTTGATTGTTGTTAAGTGGAAAAGAAAAGTATAGTTAATATTAGTCCTGTGCCGGTATATGATTCTTCACCCTGGATGAGTGATGTGAAACCTACAACACACACCAAAGCCGGCACACACGAGGATACCAAGTGCTTACTGTATTCGGTCCCAGTTGCAATATTCGCTGTGGGCCACGTGTGCAATGACTTCCTCAATGGCCTTTTTGAGGTCTGGTGAATTACGACCAGCCCCTATCAGGCCCGGAAGGTATTCTACCCAGATACTGAAACTGTCTGGCAAAGTGATCTAACTGCTTGTGACTCCAGCTTGGAGGGTGCAATGCTGAGAAGATAATTTCCTTGTTTATACTTTGAAATATAGCTGTTTGTTAAAAAGAATAATAATTATTTAAATGTTGATAGAACTTAATGCAAGTGTAGAATTTGATAAGTTTTGTAGAAATAAATATTAAGTAGGAGCCTGTTGGTGATAATATCTTCAGATAATAAACCTTGCTATAAAAGAGAATCACTGGCCTTTTATAAGGTTATACGTTCTCCTGACACCGTATTTCTTGCTTTTTGATATTTTTATTTCCTGCTTGTTAAGGCTTCTTTCTGGTCAGAAAAGGCTGGTTACCTAGGTGCAGACCATAGAACCATTTTATGCCGCATGCTACGCTGCACGGAATCATGAGAATCATTGGGCATTATAACGCAGAAGCAATCAACAGAAGCCGTTCAGGCCCCCGAATAAAGGGCAGTGGACGGCAGAAAGCAGTGTGCGACGACCGCCCGTTCGCCAACATGAACTACTGACATGAATGACAATGTTTCACCTGGACTACGGCGACCGAAGGCCGCGCAGGATCTGCATCGCTCTAGAAGCCGTGAACTATATGGCCGACCAGGTTTATTTTAAGTGCCGCTTGAGTGCTGCTTGATTTCTTGAATTTGGATTTATTATAATGTGACATCGGGGTTTGGAAAGATGGAAACACATGGCCGGTGTTATGAACCAACACGATCAGCACCAGGGTGCTAAGCATCAGCAGCCCAGGGGTCCGGGAAAGGACACCCTGATGGAGAACCAACGGCACTAGAGTGCGAGGTCACTATATATGTGGGGCAGCCCCTGCCGTTTTATGCAGGCAATCCTTGACTGACACACTCTCATATTCTCGGTCCCGCAGTGCTGAACCACTCTTGCACGTGTCTGGGAAAAACGCCTCTGAAAGAAGACGAACGGGACTCGAGACCCTCACAAGACATGCAGGGTATCCTGTCATTTGCCAATGATGGGAATGCCAGTAAAAGGCGGAAGGCGTTGCGTGCGTGCCAAAGGTGCAAGGAGTCAAAGGTGAGTCTTCGCTTATGCATGGGTACACATGCACTCACTCAGTAACGCGGTTGAGTAGAAACGATGCACGGTGATCGATGGCTCGTCTCGCTGCAGAAGATGTGCCGAGGATGGATGGGCATGCTCCTTCGCGGGTGCTGAGATTCCCAGGCCGCTCGAGACACAGGTGGAGCAGAATGGTCATCCAATTCGCCATCATGCGACCAATGTGGACAGTAACCCAGCAGATGCGTCGCCCATCTCGGCGCGCCCACCGACTGCCACGTACAGGACCCCTGATTCCGCTTCCCTGAATCCATCAGTGCCTTCGCTCGTATCAGACCTCCCACCCATGCGGCCGACATCCGTGGGCGATGGGGCCACGGAAGGGGCAGGGGCGTCACCAGCGACAGGACCTGCAATGGAGGCTTCTCAAGCAAGCCCATCCTTGCTGACACCACAGGCCTGCCAGAGCGTGGGCAGAAGTGTCGATGGGCCGCGAAGTGAGTTGCGATACGCAACCATGCTGAGCCTCCTGGACGGAAAGGGAACTGCCCAACCGCCACAGGGTCAGCTGACCAAGCTCATTGCCGGCACAAACCCGCTGTCTGCTCTCCTCAGAAAGGATCTCAAACACAAGATCGTCACCAACAGCTGCTCTTTCCGGACCCCTGACCCAACAGACACTGCCAGGCGGCCGGCCCTCGTGCGCGGGTCCGGAATTCATAGCTGCGACTGGGAGAGATCCTATCGGAGCATAGGACTATCCGGACCTCGACTTCAGTACCTCAGGGCAATCGGTTGTTTCAAGCTGCCCAGCTCGTCGCGATGCGCTGAGCTGCTCGAGATCTTCTTCTCCTTCGTTCATCCCATGGTTCCCATCATAGACCGCAAGGACTTTCTTGCACGCTACTACGGAGGAGACGAGCCTCCGTCACTTGTCATCCTCATTGCCGTTTTCCTCTCTGCGTCTCGGTATGCACAATACAGTGGACAACCCTCCGGCGACGGGGTCTCGGAACTGCGAACCACTTGCGATGAGCTTCACAACAAGCTCAGGGCTCTGGTCGAGGCAGAAATAACATCTTACAGGATCGCCGTGATCCAGGCCAGTATCTTGGCAAGTCTGCACTGGGAAGGCCGCGAGGGATTGAACTCGGCCATCGACAACCTGAGTATTGCTGTCCGGGCTTGTCAAGAGATGGGACTTCATCGGAAGCAGCAGGACAGCACACCTCCCCCGGACGGGCAACAGACACTCCATCGCCGCCTGTGGTGGTGTCTATACGCCATGGACCGTTTTAATGCTGCTCAAGAGGGCACTCCTTTCCTAATCAATGAGCTGGATTGCGATGTAGACTTGTTGACCGCCGAAGATATGGCTGGTGAGGACCAGCTTACACGGTCAGTTCTTGGCCTGAACATTTCCCTCGCGCGCCTTCTGGAAGACGCTGTCAGGAGCCTCTACATGCCTGGTGAGGACCACACGACTTTGTTCTCATCCAGAGGCGCCTTGATACGGCAGAGGCTTGATCGTGAGCTCGAGCAACTCGCGCAACAGATCACCACCAAGCTGTTCTCGAGCGGCAGCCTTTCCGAGGGCCCGTCAGGTAACGAGCCTGATAGATATTCGCTGTTCGGTTCCATTCTCCTCACGCAGTAGGTTCTCCTCGTCTCTGGTGATATCAACAGCTAGAGCGCTAACGTCGGACGGCAAACAACAGCCTAGATGCGGTGCGAATCCTTGTGCACCGCCCCTTCCTACTGTACCCGGAGCCACAGGGCCTTGAAGTCTATGCGTCAAGGGATGCCTGCCGTGCTCACGCGCTCTCGATATCATCTCGCCTGCAGGCTCTGCATCTCCATGGCCAGCTCCGGTACTCTTGGCCGTTCACCGTCTACGCGGTGGTCAACAGCCTTCTCATATTCTGGTACGACATCTCCGCCTCCACAACCCAAGACCCGGCGACGCTTTCCGAATCGCGAAAACACTATGCATCAGTCGTCCAGCTACTGCGCAGCATGGGTACCACGTGGTGGGCGGCAGCGGCCAAGTATCGACTTGCGCAGGCCCTCGCGCGGGCTGCTGACGAGGTACAACTGAAGGCGACGCGACGCCACGCTGCTGCTGCTGCTGCTGCTGCTGCTGCTGCCATACCGGCGACTGTGCAGAGGGACAGCAACAGTCTGCGCCTGGCACAGGGCCACCCGCTGACGCCGGCTTCAACAACCCAGGACCACTTGTACAACTTTGGTGCGGGAGACTGGCCAGATGTCGACATGTTTGCAGACTGTGACATCAATGATTACTGGGCGTCTATTGGCCTGGACTTTGATCTAGATGTCGCATGTAACATTTTCAGCATATCAGATCTTGCAGGGCCATAAAGGTCATGTTCCTGGTTCCGCCACGGAATTTTGGCACTCTGGTACCAGTGGCTACGTACGGCCACGTGGCTTGATTTATCCCTATCTATACGAGCATCACCAAGACCAAAGACCAGGTGTTTCTAGCTGCGATCAAACCTGTTCAGACTGTGAGAAAATGGTCCGAGTTGATGCTGATAGTCACTCCCTTCTCCGAGCTTTCCCGGGCAAGCTCGACTAATCGTATCACATTGCGCGCCTCTCGGGCATCGACCGGCACCGCGTTCTTGCCCTGCAAAGCCCCGAGGAGGATGCTGTAGAATGCTCCATACGTCGCGGGTGGGTCATTCTCCAGTGGAGACGCCACGAGCTGTCCGTCTTTCTCGACCGTGAGCGAGCCTGGTGGTGTGTTAATGTCGGAAGCTGCAGCCGGGACGAAGTGATTGGTAGGGTACTGTCTTACCAGCTTTGGTCGCCTCCTCAAAGCCGAAGTAGGGGTCTCCTGGCTTCAAGCCGCTGACCAGCTGAGGTTCTTGCGAATCGAAATGATACTTCAGAAAGATCAGCTTAATTTTCCTTTTCCTCTGGACAGCCTCTGTAGCTCGGAGTGCTCCGACTCACCTTCTTGAAGCTTCCCTTGTCTCCTCGAACCCAGAACCGAAGCTGGTCGTTGTCAGCACTTATGGGGCTGGCCTTGACCGTTGCGAGAAGGCCCGAGCTATAATGTAGCAACACCGAGCATGCATCAAAGGGCCCTCCAGAGTCGGTCCTCTCTCGCTGCCGGCCAAGAAATCCCGTCACCCGAGTGGGCGGGCCGTAGAGGTTCAGGATTTGGTCAAAGAGGTGAGTGCCGAGATCATAGATGACACCAGCACCAGGGGTATCTACCAGGTCACGAGGCGGAACGACCGGGTCGTAGCGGTCATAATGTGACTCAAACTCGACAACACGACCAAGTCTGTTCTCAGCCAATATCCTCTTGAGGGTCACAAAGTCGGCGTCCCAGCGACGGTTTTGGAAGACAGTCAGGATCTTGGCCTTTTCGTTGGCGAGGGTGATCAACTCGTCGCATTCTTTGCTGGAAGGGCAGAACGGCTTCTCGACGACCACTGTAACGGGAAAGATTGGTTTCCATCAGCTACATGCCCCTCGCAGGACCATGGCTCGCAGGACCATGGCTCGCAGGACCATGGGTATCGACAAACTTACCGTGCTTGCCAGCGTTAAGGGCCGCTGTCACCAACTCAAAGTGTGTGGCCGGGGGTGTCGAGACGACAACCACGTCGATTCTCTCGTCTGCCAGGAGTTCTGCCTGCGAGTTGTATACGGTAGCTTCGGGGTGCTTCTCGCGTGCCTCATTGCCGGACCGTTGCACGATAGCTCGTAGCTCAAAGCCTGGGGTGGATTGGATGTATGGTATCTGGAAAACCTTGGCGGAAAGGCCAAAGCCAATGACACCGACCTGATACATCTTCGACATGTAATAAATGGGGGGTATGGCCCTTTGATTTTTACTTGTTTTTTACTTCCTTTTCCCCCTCTCTGTCTCTGGACCAAGGGTAGGGAACAAAGAACAGATACGTTTCAAGAGCGACCCTGGCCTTCGACACCAAGGGAAAAAATGATTTGAATGGTGGAGTATCCGATACAGGCGGACAACGGGTGATGTTTTGTCTTCCGCCATCAGGGATTCGGAAAACGCCTCAAAAGGGCTAGCGTCCGACGGCTATAAGTCTGGTTCAAATACTCTCTCTCTCCATGTTACTCAAGGGACTCCGCTCTGCACCCCAGATACCCCAGATTATCCCCACAACCCAAGAACTTGGATCAAGATTTCGCATGTCGCGTGCTTGCCGTCCGGGTTCGCAGCACACTGTGATTGCAACACCGAAGCAATTATGTACGTAGCGAACCAATGACCAGATTGCCGATCAACAATCCCGGGACTTCGCCTGCTCATTTCTGCCACTTGGCTTGCACAAACACGTCGGCTCCTAGCTCCAAATGATCCAGATTACTTCCATGTAGCATAATGCGTAGTTTGCGGGGAAGGACCATTTGTGTCATCAGATCCTCGGAAGGAGTTGGAACATTGCAAAGGGTAGTGGGGTCTGCTCGTGGGAAGTGCCCGTTATTCTGGAGGCCGAGTGTCCCCGGCATGATCACTGCAGTGACTATAATCAAGTCCACTTCTCCGCCACAGAATCTTATATTCGAGTTGGATACGACTATACGAAGTCTATCCGAAACAAATGCCCATGATGAAATTGAAGTACGCCTTACTGCTGTCACGGATTCCAATGCTCGCACTGGGTCAGGGAGACTATGAGATTGTCGACCCAAACCTCTTCTATCCCAGGGAACCAGTCACACCTTACTCACACCCCAGTCCCAACGCAACTGGGATGGGCGGGTGGGATGTTGCCGTCGCGAGAGCCAGGAGATTCGTCGCTGAATTGACGATTGAAGAAAAGGTCTCCATTTGCACTGGCAATGGCTTTCCGTAAGTTATATTTCATGAGTATTCTCCTTGCGAATCACAGCCAAGAATGTGATATCCTGAGGGTTTCTATACCGCAATGATGACTAACGAAAGTTCACAGCGCCAATCCATCAATTCCCCATCACACCTGCCAGGGAAATATCTCACCCATAGAAAGAGTAAACTTCACTGGACTCTGCTATACGGACAGTGACACAGGTCAGGAAATACACCACCGATCAGCAGGAATGTTCGTTTCCTCACGGTGAATACCTAGGAATTGGCAATTCTCATAGCTATGGCACCGGTTTTCCAGCCGGTGTGACAGCCGCATCGACCTGGAACCGTGAGCTCATCCGAGCCCGCGGCTACGCAATTTCCACGGAGTTCAAAGCCAAAGGAGTTCACGCCGTCCTCGGACCGGTCCTGGCTCTGGCCAGGGTTCCGGGCGGCGGCACAAACTTCGAAGGGTTCGGGGCTGACCCCTTTCTCATCGGCGCAGCGGGATACGAGACGATCCTTGGACATCAGGGGGCTGGTGTGCAGGCCGAAGCTAAGCAATACCTCGGGTACGACGGCCAGCAGTATAACCGCACCTACTATTCCAGCAACATCGACGACAAGACGCTGCATGAGGTGGAAATTTGGCCCTACGCCGAGGCGGTCCGCGCTGGGGTGGCGTGTGTAATGACAAGCTACCCCTATGTCAACAACTCCCAAGCCTCTCAGAATGCATATCTACTGAACGACGTCCTCAAGACTCATCTAGGCTTCCAAGGCTACACACAAACTGACTGGTTCGGCCTCAAGTCAGGTGTCTCTGCCATTCTGGCCGGGTTAGACCAAGACATGCCTGGTGTGGCCTTCTCACAGACTGACAACAACAGCGCATGGTCATATTACGGCGCGAATTATACCGCCGCGGTCAAAAATGGCACGGTTCCAGAGTGGCGTCTGACAGACGCGGCGACACGTATCATGACCCCGTATTTCTGGCTGGGACAGGATCGAAACTACCCGTCGGTCAGCCTGGAGGACGACCCGCGCAGAAGCATCACGAACGCCCAGCGCCAGCGACATCGCATGGTTGCCCGCGAGGTTGCTGCCGCAGGCATGGTTCTTCTAAAAAACACCCCTGGGAAAAAAGGTCTTCCTCTGGTGAAGCCCACCGCGATCGCGCTGTTCGGCCCGGCAGCAGGTCAAAACCCCTATGGACCCAATCAGTACGGGCTCGGTCCCAGTGCGGACCCAGCGAACTTTGAACTACCTTTGGGGTACGGACCGACACCTCTGACCATAGGCATTGGTCAGGGAACTCTGGCTGTAGGTGGCGGTTCCGGAAGTACATTCTGTAAGTGACTATGACATGACAATGCTAAGAGGCCTGGTCTACAAGTAGTAACATTTCACAGATCCTAGACTCGAGGATCCCATCAGTGCCATACAACAGCGCGCTAATCAAGACCTGACGTTGGTGGACTGGTCCACGACAACTAATCTGACCATGGCCTCTTTCGTGGCGAGGAGGGCTACCGCATGTCTCCCTGTTGTAGCATCCTTCTCCGGCGAGGGTGTCGATCGAAACTTGAGTCTTCTCCATAATGGCGATGATCTGGTGACAACTGTGGCCAGCAACTGCGACAACACGATCCCTATTGTCCAATCTGTAGGACCGGTGAACCTGGAGGTAAGCAAATCGTCGTTCTTCTCAAGCCGAAGTCAAACCAAAACAATATTACTGTCTTGCCTTGAACCACCCACTTAGACTTGCGCCAACGGGCTGACTTCCTTCACCGAGGCTTGGATCGACCATCCAAATGTGACAGCAGTCATCTGGGCCAATCTGGGCGGTCAAGAACTTGGTCCTGCCCTGGTTGATGTACTGTATGGGGCCGTGAACCCTTCAGGCCGGCTCGTCTACACGATTGCAAGAAACGACTCGGACTACGCGCAACCACATATCATGACCACACCGCAGCCATATCCGCAACTGAGTTACACTGAAAGTATTTCGGTTGACTATCGTGGCTTTGAGAGAAACGGCAAAGACCCAAGGTACTGGTTTGGGCATGGCTTGTCGTACTCAAACTTTACCTATAGTGACCTCGTGGTGAAAACAAATGCGGGCCTCTCAGAATCACTCAAACAACCAATCCAGTATGTTGCCGACGCACCTGGGGGAGACAGCAGACTGTACGATGTTGCCATCGTGGTTGAATTCCAGCTGCGGAATGAAGGGCCCTGGGATGGCACCGAGATTCCTCAGCTATACCTCGAGATGCCTCCAGAGGCAGGCAACCCAACTAAGATACTACGAGGGTTTGACAATGTTCAGATTCGGGATGGGGAAAGACAGAACGTCAGACTGTTTTTGACCCGTAAGGATATTAGCTATTGGGACGTCGTGGGACAGACGTGGGTTGTGGCTGATGGCACTTTCACCGTGCTCATAGGGGCCTCGTCAAACGACATTCGTCTGAAGGGTACCTTCATAATTTGACAATGTACTTGTTGGATATCAAGTCACAGGCTCACCACTCTGTGTCTCGGGAACCTGCCATCCATTCGCAATCAGCTAGTAATACGGAGCATGCTTTAGAACCGTTGGTTATCTATTACCAATACAGCGTAGCTGATATCATTCTCGGCGTCTTGTCCTATTCGTTGCTTATTGCAAGTAACGGATTGGCTTCGGTGATTATGGCATGCTAGGTTAGGCTAGGAACCTCTCCGACATGACGTAAGGTGCTCGAACATCAGCCGCATACCCAAGCTTAACCGTATCTGCGGCACTTTCCATAGGGTGCCGTTAGTACCGTTCCGCTGCTGCAGTGGCTTCTCTTCGGTTGAACTCTTGACTTTAAGCTGAGGTTCCAAGCTAATTTGACTTGCTGCATTCTTTCTCTGGGTTTAAGGCTCATGACTTATTAACAGGGAAATCGCGGCAGCAGCAAAAAAGATACTTTATATTAATATAAATTTTATTATTAATAATATTGAAAACGAAACCACCACAGCAATGGGGTGGCCTCATTCTGCCACAGGAAGCAAAAGCAACTCTTATGATAAAAAGGAGGGTATGAAAATTAAGGGGAAGAATAAGGTAAAAGAATAATATAAATAAACCGATAAAGGTTTAATTAGAGATAATTATATATATATATGATTAAAATTAATAAAAAAAGGGGAGTTAATTCTTTTCTTAAAATCTAAAAGTAATAAAGGGCAAGTAAATACTTATACTTATTACTATATATTAAATTTTATTAAACCTTAAAATATACCTCTTTTTAATTTTATTAAGATAAAGGCTTAAAATAGGGTATATAAAAGATTAAATCTATCTTAATTAAAATTCCGCTATTATTATTAACTATATTTACCTTTAACTTATTTTCCTTATACTTTCTTTTAATAAATATAATATTTAATATATTTAATAATTTATTCCTTAATAATTTTACTTACCTTTTATTCCCTTTTTAAAATAAAATGCTTTTTTTAATTATTATAGCTAGTTAAAATTAAAGATATTAATATTTAAATATTAATATATTTTATAAGGACCTATTAATTAATTTATTAATTATAATTATAAATTAATTTAATATAAGAGATAATTAAGTTCTTTTTTTAAGAAGTATTAATTAATTCTTATTAATCCTTAATATTATTTCTTTAATATAATAAATATTATTATTATAAATATATATTATTTTAAAATTATTATTAATAATAATATTTAATTTTATAATTAAAGATATAAGCTATTTAAGCTTTATTTAAAATATATAATAATTAATAAGGTGAGAGAGATTAATCTTATTAAATTATTTAATTATATTTATTATAAATAAAGGTATTAAGAATCTCTTTTATCTTTTATTAATTTTAATTATATTAATAAAGCTTATCTTTTTAAATTTATAATTAAATATAAGTTTATATTTCTTCTTTTTATATTAAATAAATTAAAAATAATAATAAAATAGGGTGGTTTTTATATAAGGTTATTAATTTTATTAATCTTTAATTATATTATAAATATTTAAATCTTAATTATAGCTTTTTCTTTTAAAAGTTTTAAAGCTTTATTTATTTATAAATTAAATTTTATTTAATCTTTAAATTCTTAATTATTCTTCCTTTAGTTTTTTTAAAAGAAGAACGTTATATAATTAATAATTTATTATTTATAATTCGTTATATTTAATTATAATATTATAAGGATTTTAATTACTTTATAATTATATTTATTTATTTTAATTAAAAGTAATTTTATAAATAAATATAATTTAATAATATAATTAATGCTTTTAAAGTTTTTATTATATTTTTTTTATTTTAAATAGGTATTAATTATTTTAAGGTAATAGATATTTTAATAATAAATAGTAAAAACTTAATAATTAAAATAATAAAAGATTATAATAATAAATTTATATTTATAAATAAGCTTTTTTTATTTAAATATTATATATAATGTTTTATTATAATTAACTAGCTAGTTATAAATAAAAATTATATCTTAAAAATTAAGAAATTATTATTATATTATTATTATAACTTAATTAAAATAAAAAGTTTTATTAATAATAAATAATGCTTTATAATTATAAAAATTAAGGAGGAGGTATCTTTAATAATATTTAAATAAGTTATTTAAATTAAGTAATAATTAAAGCTTAAGGTATAAGTTAATATTAAGGAAGTATTTTATAAATAGCTTTTTAAGCTCCTTAATACTTAATTAATTTATATTAAATAAAGGAATCTCTCCTTATAAGCTTATATGCCTTAAATATTTAAGATTTATAATTTATTTATAAAGATATAAGTTTTAAAAGGATTATATAAAAGGTTTTTATTTTTTTCCTTATTAAAGTTTTTATAATTTTAAATATTTATAAGGTTTAAGAATTTAATATTTTAATAGGTTTTTAAAACGTTATTATAAAATAAAAATTATAATAAATAAGCTTAATATTTTTATTAATTAAAAATACCTTTTTTTAATTAATAAAAGGGGTTTATTAAGATTAAGGCTTATTAGCTATATTTATTTCATTTTTAAATTATTAAATTAATTATATATATTTATATAAGAATTATTTTAATTAAACCCTTTTAAAAATATTAACCCCTTTTTATTATTATATTTAAAGTTATTTATTTTAATTATATTAATTAAAAATAAATATAAGGATTGAAAATATTAATTAAAAATAAATATAAGGATTAAAAATATTAATATATAAATAATAAAAAATAAAAATAAAAATAAATAATTAAAAGAGGAATATAATAATAAAAAAGCTTATATCTTTAAAGAATATTATATAAATAATTAAGTTAAGAGGGGTAAGATAAATAAAAAAGAGAAAGAGAGAGATATATAAAATTAAGTTAATTAAAAAAAATATTATAATTAAATTAATAATAGTTACTTTTATTAATAAAGTAATTATATAAAATATTATAATAATAAAAATAATTTATTTTTTAAAAATTTAATTATTTTTAAAAATATAATAGAGATGAATTTAAAGTAAAAAATATAAAGAAAAAGATTTATTAAAGGAAGAATATAAAGGAAGAAAGAAAGATAAAATATTAGTTTCTTAAAGATATAAAGAAGAGATTTAGCTAATAAAGTAAATTATTAATTACAATCACTTTTTTTAATAATAATAACGTTTTATTTTATATTTCTTTTTATTATAAAATGTTAATTCTTTTTAAGCTCTTTTTTTATTTTAACCTTCCTTTATATAATTATTTTCTTTGAACTTTTTCTTTTCCTTTATTCTTAATAACTTATCTTTTCCTTAATCTAATTTAAATATATTAATTAAATATCATTAAATATTAAACTTATCTTTTATTATATTTTCAGAATTATTATATTTAATTATTATATATCCCTTCCTTTAATTAATAATAGCTTTAAGCTATAAAATAACTCATAACTTTAAACCTCCTTTTTAAAACCCTTATTAAATACTTAATAATTAAATCCTTTTAAAATATTAATAATCATTTTGAATTTAATTAATGACATTTAATAAACTTTAATAGCTTAATTAACCTTTTAATTTTTAAATAATAATTATTCCTTTAATTTTTAAGTTAGTTAATATCCTTTAATTAATTATATCTTTTAATAAACCTTTATAGCTTATTTAACCTTCTTTATCTTTAAATATTAACCATTCCTTTAATTCTTAAGAACTTAATATCCCCTCTTAATTAATTATACCTTTTAATAATTAAGTAATTATTATTAATAATAAGGGTAAGGGAAAAGGGAAGGAAAAGGAAGAGCCTTTTATATTAATATTTACCTTTAAGAAAATTTAATATCTTAATAATCAAGGTATATATACTACCTTTATAAATAAAAACGTATTCCTAGCCTTTTATATCTTTAAAGGTATAATATTATATTTAAGTTCTTCACCACCTAAAGAGCAAAGTAGCAATTAAGGATCTCTTTTAAAATCTCCTTTATAACAAAGATTGCCAATTCTTATATAAGAATATTAAAAAGCTAACCATCTATCTAATTAATATTATTTTTATTAAAAAGACTAATAGCTTATTATATAGCAAATATATATCTTTAATCTATAATAGCTAATATTATAGCCTTAACCTCCTCATTACTTTCTTTAATTATTATAATATTACTCCTTATAATTATTATCTTTCTTAAATAAGCTTTAGCTAATTAAATAATATTCCTATTATATTATTATTCTTTAAATACTATTTCATTACTAGCTATAAGAAAAATACTTATATTAATTATATTTATATAATTAAGGCTTACTTTTATAACTTTAATATATATAATAATAAGAAATTAATAGGGAAATATATATTTAAATATTAAGTAGATTTTAAGGTAATACCTTAATTAAAGCTAGAAATTAATTTATATATATATATCTTAATTAAATATAACTTTAATAAAGTAAGGAAGGCGGTAATTAATAAGGTAATTAAGTTTAAGCCTTAATTAAGAAAAGTGAAGGTAAAAGAACGTTATAATTAAGAATAAGGAAAGCTAATAATAATTAAGATAATAAGATAAATATAAGATTATTAAGATAATATTAAGAAAAGGTATAAATAAAGGTAATTCTTTTAGGGCTTTATAATTAGATATAATGATTTTTCTTAATCTAACTCTACTTTATTTAAAAAGGGCCTTATAATAATAAGGCTTATTTAATTAAGTTAATATTTAAATTTTATAATTAATATATTAATAATAAAATAATATATAAAAGTAAATATTAAGTTTAAGTAATAAGTGATAATTTAATATATAAAATATTAACTTAATATAAATAAATATATCCTTAATGTAGATTTATAATACCTTAATATCAGCCTATATAAGAGATATTTAATAAATGATGGGAATATAATGATAATAATGATAAATATAAGATTATATTAATTTATAAGGGGCTTATAATAAGTAAATCTTATTAACCCTTATAAATATATAAAAAAGAATATATATATAATTTTAATTAAAAAAGAATAATTATAATATTATAATGAAAAAAGAAATAATTAAATAATTATATAGGTTTATTTTAATATAAAGTAATAACCCCCCCTTTATTCTTTTATTAAAAAAGTAATAATATTAATTTTAATCTTTTATAAATTTAGTTTAATAAGGGTTATCTAGCTAAAAAACTGGAATATTAATAAATTAATTAAATACCTTAGGGTTAATTTTAATTAATATCTGAGAATAAATAATAAAGCTATAATTTAATATATATAAATTAAATAAGTTATTTAAAGAAAATAAAAGTTATAATAAAATAAATTAAATTAATAGATTAATATTTAATTAATCTTAATATTAATTAAAGGTAGCTTTATAATTTATAATAATATTAAGTTTTAAAATAATAAATAAGTTAAGAAATTCTAATTCTTAATCCTTAAGTTTAAAGTTTAAGGGTCTTTATATTTATAAAAGCAGGATATTTAGCTCTTATATATCGTTATTATTAATAAACTTTTTTAATTACCTTAATAGAAATATCCCTTAAAGATTAACTTTATTAAATATCTTAAGCTTATATATATTATTATTATAGATTTCTGAAATAATAAATAAGCTAATTTATTAATATATTAATTTATAAAAGGAAGAGTGATTAGCCTTATGTTATTTATTAATAAGAAGTATTAGATTATTTTCCTTTAAAGGTATTAATCTTAAGAATTTATAATATATATCTCTTAATATAGCTTTAACCCTTTATTTTATAATAAATTAAATAGCTTTATTAATATCTTTCTTAAGGTTTAAAAGGGATTAAAGTTTATAATTAAGGTTCTCTTAAGGGGTTATATTAGGATATTAAGCTTAAATTCGCTAAATAAAAATATTTATCTTAATAAAGATAATAAAGTTAAAGCTATAAAAGAGATAAAAGGGGCTCTTCTTATAGGATTATTAAAGAGTTATTTAATTAGTAAATAATATATATAAGAAGATATTTTTCCAATTTATTATTCCTTCTTCCTTTATTTTAATTAATATAAAAATTAATAAGAAATATTTATATTTAATAATATTATTAATATAAAAATTATATATTAAGAGAATAATTTAATATATTTTAATTAATTTAAGGTATTAAGTAAATTCTCTTATATTCTCTCTCCCTTTATTAATTATAACTTTAAAAGAAAGCCTTTACTTTAAGAGGATATTTTAAATAAAGAATTATTTAATATTTTTAGAATTAATTTTATAAAAAGGGCTTATTTTAACCCATCCTATTAAGTTATATTATACCTTTATAAGTTTATTATATTTATAATCTATAAAGAGGTATTAAATATTAATATAAATTTTAATAAATAGTTAATTAAGAATTATAAGGATAATTTTATTATTATATACCTAAGTATTCCATTTCTTATACTTTAAATAGCTAATTATTATAGCCTTAATATCAATATATATACCTTTTTAATAATATATAATATAAATTTAATAATAAATCGCATCCTATTCTTAATAACTTAATAAAGTATAAATATTCTTAATAATATATTGTTTTTAATTAAGATTATTTATAATTTATTATTTAAATAAGTCTTTTTTAAGCCTTTTTTAAAATATATTATTATAAAGGAGGAATTAAAATATATTTTTCTTAAATATAATAGCTTATTTATTTAAAAAGCTATTTAGGATTTTCTTATAAGTAAGAAACTTAATAATATATTTAAAGTTTTTTAATTAGAAATAAATATTTATTAAGATATAGTCTTAATTAATAAATTTTAATATTAAAAGTTAATTAAAGGTAAGGTTATACTATTTTTTAATATTACCCTTAATCTTTTAATCCTTAATATTTAAAGAATTTAAATGCTTTTATAATAATATATTTATAATAATATTTTTAAAACCCTTTATATAATATATTATAAAGTTATAAGTCTTAATTATTATAAGTTATCTTATAATTAAAATGCTAAGGATATTAATAATTAAACTATTAAATTACTAAATAAGGATATTAAAGTTAGTTTCTAGAATAAAGTAAACTCTATAGATATAAAATCATAGCCTCCTAATTATATATAAAATAGCCCTGTATTTTCTTTTTATTATATTATATAACCTTTTAATATAAGATTATATTCTATTCTTATACTAAATAAAATATCATATATTATCACGCTCTTATATTAAATATATACCCTATCCTTTTAGATTAATATTAATTATAAAAATAATATTCCCTTATATATAATCGATATTAATTAAATATAACTTAAAGGTAATTATAACTTTAAATGTATCCATAGCCTCTTAATATTCTAAGGTTTAATTAAAATAAATTCCTTTTTTAAAGAGGTTGAATATAAATCTTATAATAATTTTATATAAAGGCATCTAGGCTTAATAATAATTAATTATTCCTAAGAAAGATTAGATTTTATTAATTAATTTATAATCTTCTTATTCTAAAATCTTTAAAATCTTTTTATTAGCTAATACCTATCCTATTATCTTATAAATATATCTTATAATATTAGCTTATTATTTATATTATTTAAATTTAATAATATTAATAATACCCTTAATAAACTTAATATTATATAATATATTATCGAGGTTCTTAATATATTTTATAATAAATAACTATACCTTAAAAAAATCAAGAATTTATTTACTATTATAATTATTATCAAGGCCCTTAATTATTATATTATTAAGAAAAGGCTTATAAATATAAGGGATAAGATCATAAAATATATAAACTATATATTTTATAAACTATATTATAAAGTTAATTACTTTTATTAATATATATTATTAAAATAATTTAATTAAAGTTATAAAAGTTATAATATCCCTGCTTTTCTTATCTAGCTTGATTTAATTATATTTAAAGAAGAAATCCAGTAGAAACAATACTTTATATATTATATATTCTTTTATAAACTTATTAACTATAAGAGGAATAAATGCATCCCTTATAATAACCCTATTAGCCTTTAAGATATTATTAATCAAATAGTATCTATTATCCTTTTTCTTAATAAGGAATTATTTATTTTAATATAAAGTATATAACTCCTTAATAATTCCTTTATTTTATTATTTTTATAATATCTTAATTACTATTTTTTATAAGGCATAAGGAAGCTTAATTAACTTTATTTAATATACCTTATATAAAATAATCTTGATAAATTAAGGCAGAGTAATATTTATATTTATTTAAGATATATATAACCAGTCTTATATTAAAGCAGCCTCTTAATTAAATAGGAAGTAGATAAAGAGATTATATTCTTTATATAAAAAGCTATTATAATTTTTCTCTATTAATATTATAAGGCAATTAAGAGTAAATTTAGATTCTTTTTCTATAAAGGAGAATTTTAATTTTATTTAAATATTATATTTATTCCTTTTATTAATATTTATAACGGCTTTAATCTTAGCTTTATAATTAAGCTTTTAATTAACCATTCCCTTTAAGATAAACCCATTAAATAAATAATTATTAATAAGATATATCTTAATATCTACTTTCTTATATAGCATTTTAATTATAAGTTTTAATATATATCTTATTAATTTAATAATTATTAATAATTAAGGGATATTATTAGTTTATTTCTTAATATATAACGTTCTCTTCTAGAAGTAAGATCTATATATATAATATAGATCTAGCTTATTAATTCCTTTTAAGATATAAATATACTTAATTTTTAATTAAAGATCTTTTATAAATAATGCAATTATTCTTTAAATATTATTATTAAAAAGCACCTTAAGCACCTTATTATCATCTTATAAATTCAACTCTCTTTAAAGCTTTTTCATTATTAAAAGCAGCTAAATACCTATATCACCCTCTACTAATATCTAATTAAAAGGGAACCATTAAATTAAGATCACCTTAATAAAGGATAAAATATATTTTTTAAAAATATTAGCTCCATTAAAAGCCACTATATAAAAAGGCTTTTAATTCCATTACCCTAACTTATATATTACTTAAGAATCTCTGAAAATAATATATATAAAAAGAAATCCATAGGATCTCTTAAAAATAAGATTAATATTAAGAAAGAAAAGTATTTTAAAAAGGATATAATATATTATTTTATAATTTATATTATTTATAATAAAGAAGATAGCTTTAATTTTATTAACCCTAATATATATCTATTATTTAATTATTTTAATTAAAGCTAAAGAGTCTTTATTATAAACTATTAAAATTATATTAAAGAGAGAAGTATATAAAAGGATATTTTAATTATAATATAATAAGGGTAGAAGATTTATTTCAACTCTTATATTAAAGAGAGCTAGAAGAAATTTATTAATATCTATTTTAATATATATAATTAAATAAGTAAAGCTTAAGATATTATAATTAATAATATCAACTATTATTAAAGAGATTAAGTTAATCTTATATTTAAAAAGGAATTTTTAATTACTTATAAAAGGTAAATTCTAATTAAAGCTTAAAGGTAATTAAATATTATAATAATTATTTAGTTTTTAAAGGTAAGCCTTAATAAAAATAATTGTAATTTAATTAAATATAATATCTTTTATATTATAATTATATATTAATTTAAAAAGTACCTTTGAAATTAAATAAGCATTATATTATATAATTTATAAATATTTAATTAAAGTTATATTTATATCGTTAAATATTAAGAAGTTTAAAATATAAAATTTAATGATCTTTATAAAGATTATATAAACTATTATCTCTTTAAGGTTTAAGTTAATCTAAAGCTAAGCTTTTAACTTTAACTTAACCCTTATATTCTTAGCTTTTATAACCTTTATTATAATCTTCTTTAAATATAGCTAATTATTATAAATCTTAATATTCTTTATTATTAAAAGGTTTATAATCATTAGCGCTTCATCTTTAAATCAAACTTATAGCTCCTATATTTATATCTTTAAAATTATTTTAAATATTATATTATCTTAATTAATAAGTTCTTTAATTATTTATCTCTTCTTAACCATATTAATAATAATTTAAGCTTAAGGTATATAAATAATCTCTTCACCTATCTTAATAATAAATAAGGAAGGGTTAAAAATAATCATAACTGAATTAAGTTATATAAATTATAATAAATCTTAAATCATCTTTAAAATTCTTAAAGCCTCTTTACCTTTTAATAAAGGATTAACTTTAATAGCTTTTTAATATTAAATAATAATAAGAAGATTTATCCTATTCTTTTAAAAGAAGAATTTAAAGCATCCTTTAATTAACTTTTTAAACTTATAATTAAATAGATTTTAATAATAATAAATAGCTAATAGGTTAAATAAATTAATAAAGGTTACTTATACTTCATCTTATATACCTAGATAAATAATTAATCCCTTATATTTCTCTATATAAAGAAGTTTATTTAAAATAAGGTATTCTACCTTCTTATATTTATAAGCATTATAATTAAATAAAATATATCTATAGTAAACCTTTAAAAAACCATCCTTTTTATATTAAATAATAAAGATTTCTAATTAATTAATAAATTAATCTTAATTAATATTATTAAGTCCTTTAATAAAGCTAATAATACCAAGATCAATAAGATTCAAGGCTTCTTAACGGAAGTTATAATCAGCCCTATGCTTAAGTTTTACCTTAATCTTTTTAAGATTATTAAATAAGATAGCATTTTATTCCTAAAGATTAACTTTATTAAGCTATAAATCAACTAGCTACCTTATAAAGGCATTAATAATATTATCTTAATTAAAATACTATTAAATCTTTTAAATTTAATTAAAAGAAGTTAGCTTAAATATCTAATACCAGATCTTATTAATAAAATATTAATCCTTAATATAATTTTTAAATTAATGATATAGGAATATCTCTTATAAATAAGATCTGATTTAATTAAAGAGCCCTTTAATGGATAGATAATAATCTTATTTTAAATACTTAAGTTCTTTATTAAGAACTCTAAGTAAGATATACTTAAAGTTTAATTATAGCTTTATTTTCACCCTTTTAACCCCTATCCCTTTTATAATAAGAAGCTTTTTTAAATAAGATAATAAGGTATTATAAAAAGGCTAAGTAGGATAGATTAATATATTATCTACTTTATTAAGTAAGGCATTATAATTAACAATCTTCCTCTTTTATTTATTATAATCCCTTAAAAGGTTTTAATAAAAAATAGCTTTAATAATTTTATTTAAATTAGCTTATATTAATTTATTATTAAATTTAAAATAAATAAGCAATTTATCTTTTTATTTTAGCTAAGTTTATTCCCTAGCAGTAATCTTATTAATAACTTTAATAAGTTTTAAAGTAATATAATATTATTAAAATAATATTAAGGTTTAATTAATAAGATATGAAAACTAAGATGAAATATTCTTGATATTAGAGATTAATTTAATAATATTAATTTTATTAAACTTAAATATATTTATATTATTTAATATAAATAGGGCAACTTAAGGAGGAACTATCTAGTTAATAAAAATTAAAAGAAAACGATATTTATTAAAAATATTAAAATCTTTAAAAGGAGTTAGCTAAGATTAATTAAATTATTATCTTAAGAAAAAGGGAATAAGAGGTATTTTAATAATTCCTTTATCCTTAAGCTTAAAGTATTTAAGTAAGCACCCTTATCCTTTATCCTTTAATAATTAATATTAATTAAAGGAGCCTTTTAATTTAAATTCTAATGGAAGTTAATAAGATTTTATAGATTATTTAAGAAGGATATTAGCTATAAATAGGCTTAATAATATTATTAAATAAGGAGAAGTTCCTTATATTATAAAGCTTATAATAAGATTAATATAAAAGGAATCTCTTAAATTAAATATTATTAATAAAATTAATTAATTAAATAGAAAAGATTAAATAATTTAATAAATTAATTTAAAGTTAAATGATAATATTAAGTTATTAATATTTTAGCATATATACTTATTATTAAGCTATAAAATATTTAAAATACTTTTTTATAAGAATTATAATACCTTTATTTAATTATATTAACCTTATTACTTATATTTAATTAAAGTTAAAATAATATTAAATAAGGGCATTATAAGATTTAAGGTATTCAGTGGATTACTTAATGCTAAGATTATTTAAAATAATATTAAAAGATATAAATAATAGCTATTATTAATATTAAACTTTTAATCCCTTAATTCCTTTAATATTAAGGCAATGCTAAGAATTAATCTAAAGTTAATAATTATATAAATTTATATTAATCCTAATATTTAAAAGCTAATCTTCCAATTTAAGTCTTAATATAAATAAATATATCATTAGCTTTTATTTCTACTATCTAATATAAAAACCTTATATTTTATATTAATATATAATAAATATAATATTAATATCCTAATTAGGAAGTTATTTTATATAAAGAGGAGGAAAAACCGGTTTTATATAAAGCTTCTTAACTTTATAATATCCAATTTCTCTTTATATTTATAATATAGCCATAATAGCCTTAATTCATAATACATTTTCATTTTATTAAGTTTTAACCTTATCTATATATTAGATAAATGGATTTTAAAGGCTAAATTTAAAGGGAAGATAAATAAGCCGCATAGTTTTAAATATATTATACATCCCTTATTCTTAATTAAATAAAGAAAACTTTAAAATTTATATCTAGGTTAAATTATTAATAAAAATAAAACTATTATAATAATAAGGTAGGCTTATTTTATTATAAAAAGTAAAAGTAACTTTTATAATGAAAAGGAGGGTATGAAAATTAAAAGGAAGAATAAGGATAAAAGAATGATATAAATAGGCCGGTAGAAGTTTAATTAAAGATAATTATATATATATATAATCAAAATTAATAAAAAGAAGGGAGTTAATTATTTTTCTTAAAATCTAAAAATAACAAAGGGCAAGCAGGTATTTATACCTATTATTATATATTAAATTCTACTAAACCTTAGAATAATAATAATCTTTTTTAATTATCCTTTTTTCTTAAGCTAAGGTTATTTTTATATAATTAACTTAGTGGTATTTAACTTATTTTATATAAGGGCCTCCTTTATATAATAATATAGCTTAATATATATTATATAAAATAAGATTAAGTTATTAATTATATTTATTATAATAATATAATTCTTAATATTATTTATTTTATATAGTTTTTTTTATTCTTTATTTCTTTTTATATTAAAACTTTATTTTAAATTAATAGGGAAAGGGTAAAGTTAAGATTTAAGTTATTTTTTATATTAATTATATAATTAACTTTTATTTTTATTTAAATTATATATAATATTTTTATAGCTTTTTATATTATTAATATATATTATATAATATTTAATAAAGGAGGTAAATTATATAAAACCTATAGGTATATTTTAAAGATTAAGAGCGTTAATATAATATTATTTAAGCTTATTATATTATTTAAAGCTTTTATAGCTATTTAAAGGATTATTTTATTATTTATATAATAATTAAGTTTAACCTTTAAGATATTAAAGATTTTCTTTAAGGGTTTATATAATTATTTTATTTTTCTTATAACTTAATATATTTTTATAAATATTTTCTTATATATAATTCCTATAATCTTTATATTATTTTTAAATTCTTTAAAAATAAAATTAATCCTTAAATTATATATAATATAATCTAATAAATTAATATATATATAAGTTTAATACTTATATAAAATATTTTAAATATCTTATATAAATAATAAATTTAAAAAAAGTAATTATTTAAAAGCTTATATTTAAATTAATTATATAAAAGGTATTTTTTTTACTTAATTATATAATATTAATTATTATTTTATAATTAAAATAATTATTATTTTTAATTAAGAATTTAAATTTCTTAAATAATAAGTTATATAATTAATAAAAGTAATAGAATTTTTAAATTTTATTAAAGATTACCTTTTTAATATTATTATACCTTATATTCCTTAAAAGCTTATATAATTTATTTATATAAGGATATTTAAAGTATTTATAAAGCCTTTTTAAATATATTTCTATTAAAGATATTTTAACCTTTATATAACTTATATTAAAGAATAAATATCTTTATTTTTTTATTATTAAGATTATAATACTTTTTTATATAATAATATTTAAGAAGTTATTAAAGTATATTTTTAATTTATTTATATTATATAATAAAAATAAAAATAAGGTTAATATATTTAAGATATAATATATAATATTCTTTAATTAATTAATAATATTAATTATATTAATTATTAAAATAATATTATTATTTTTAAATTTAACTTTTATTATATTTATATTTTATTTAATCTTTATATTAAGATTCTTTTATATATAAGTTAATATTTAAAATATTCTTATTATTAAAAATTTAATAACTTTAATATCTTAAAATTTACCTTAATATTTTATATTATATAAATTATATCATATAAATTAATCTACTTTTATTATTTTAAGAATAATATAAATATTTTCCTTTATTATATAATAATTAAAGGTAAAACTTATTAAATTTTATTATAAGATTTCCTTATTATTTATATTTTATAAATTAAAGATTAAATCTTTTATCTTTTATAATAAGTTTTCTCTTTTATATTTAATTAAATAAATAATAAAGCTTTTTTTAAAGATAAGTTTTTAATTAAAATCTTTATATACTTAAAGGTATTATTTTTATATATTTATCCTTTCTTTATTTATATAATTAATTAATTAATATCCTTCCTTTTTATATATAAAGTATTTCTTTAATTAAGTTATTATATAATATAACTTAAAGGATTACTTTAAGAATTAACTTTAAGCTAATTTTATATAAAAGGAAGTTATTAAATAAAAGAATTTATTAATATAAATTAATAGTTATATAATATCCTTTAATAGCTTTTAAAATTTAAATTATATTATTTATTAATAAAATTAATTTTAAGTTTTTATATAATATAAATTATTAAATTAAATCCTTTTTATAATAACTTATAATATTATATATAAGTTAATAAATAATATTTTATATATAAGTCTTTAATTAATTATTATTAATTTTAATTCTAATATTATATAATAAGCTTTAATTATTATTATATATAATATAATTTTACCTTAATATTCTTCTTTAAAGACTTATTATATAAGTTAAAGTTTATTTAAGATGATTTTTAAGACTTTTAAGAAAGTTTTATTTAGGTTTTCTTTCCTTATTTATATAAAGGATAAAGTTATTTAATTTACTTAATATTAGCTATAATTTATTATTATATTAAAGTATATATTTATTAAATTATATATTTTATCTTATTTTTATTTAATTTAATATAATATATATAAAGTCCTTTATATAATTAAATAATATATTTAAAAGATTATATAATATTAATTTTCTATAATTTATAATTATTTATAATAATTAATAAAGATTTATATTTTATTATATAATAAGTTATATAATTTATTAATATAATTCTTATTTCTTTTATTTTTTTAAAGGTAGATATTTATTAAGATTTTATTAATTTATTTTAAATAATTTAAGTTAAAGGTAGATTATATAATATATTATTTATATAAATTAAATATATTATAAATATTATATATATTATTATAGAAAATTACCTACTTTTTATATATATTTTATCCTTAAAGGTATTTATTATATAATTTATATTTTAATAATAAATATTTATATATTTTATAATATTTTAAATAATAATATCCTTAAAGATAATTAAGATAATTTAATAAATTATTATATATAAAGTATTTATATTTAAGGTAATTAGTTTTCTAATATTCTTTTAATATTAATAATTTGTATAATTTAAGTTATAAAGAAACCTTTTATTTAAAGGATTTTTTCTTAATTATATTTAAAAATATTTATTTAAATATATAATTTATTTAATTAAATAAATATATTATTTATTCTTTAAAGTTATAAATAAAGGAATTTAATATATTATTTTAATTTAAATTTAAGTTAATAATATTTATAAAGATTTATATAAAGTATATATTAATTTAGGTTTTAAATAATAAGTTTTTAGATTAATATTTTAATTTTAAAAATATAAATTTATTATATTTTATTATATACTTAATAAGATTATACTTTTAAAGCTTATCTCTTTATATATTATTTAAGTTATTATTTAATTACTTAAATCCATTATTATATTTAAGATAATTAATTTTAATATATTAAAGGTAGATATTATATATAATTTTTATTATCTTATTTATATAGTATTTTTATTATTATATAATAATATATATTATTTCTTCTTAATTATATAATATCTTAATTATAAATATATTTTATAAGTATTTAATATAATAATCTTAATTTATATAATAAGAAGGTTTTATCTTTTAAGTTAACTTCTTTTCTTTTAATAAATAAAGGAGTTAAGGTAATTCTTAAGCTCTTAATATAAGTATATAATTCTAATTACTTTTATATTTTATAAGTATTTAATAGCTATAATTATAATTATATTAATATTTATCTTATTATTCTTATTAATTTATAATTATACTAAGTAATTATTAATTAATATTAAATAATCTCTATTATATAACGTTTATATATATATATAGGTTGATTTAATCTATATTTATTCTTATTCTTATTAAATTATAAAATATATAAGGCTATTATATAATAGTCCCTTTTAATATATATAAGCTAGCTTAATTATCCTCTTTTACTAAGCTACCCTTATATAATCAGCTTTAATACTATTCTAATATACTCCTTTATATTACTTATTTTATTATATTTATTATATTTATTCTTTTTAAAGAGTTTTATAATAGCTTTATAAAATAATTATAAATAATTATTAAGAAAATTATTTATTATTTTAATTTTTATTAAAGTTAAAAGCTTTAGGGTTAAATGTTAATTATAATAGTATTTTATAAGCTTATTTAATGAGGGTTTTCTTAAGAATTTATGAGATGTATATTAATATAAGTAAAAAGAGATTAAGTTTTTAATTAGGATTATATATATAAGATTTATTTTATAAAAGATTATTTTAATTTTTATTATATAATTATTTATTTAACTTTAATTTTAAAGTATTATGGTAAATTAATCTTTAGTTATTTATATTAATAGTTTATAATGCTATTAAAAGCGATTTTCGCTAGCTTTATTTATATAGTTATTATAAGGCTATTATTATTTACTTAGCTGCAAGCTATAAATAATTATGTTTAAAATCTATTATTATCAGCATTATGTTTTTTTTTAATGCTAGGTGTTTAAGCATTTATTATTATATAAAGGGATTAATGTATATTGCTTAAGAGGCATATATATATATAGATTAAAAATGAGATTACTTTAAAACTTTAAAACTTTTAAATATATATTATTTATATTCTTAATAACTTTTCTATATATTTATTCAAAAATATAATAAAAATACTTATATTAATAATAAAAAATGCTGAATTTAAGCATATTTAATTTATATTAATAATTAAGGATTTGAAAAAAATGTATTATATATTATTATTTATATTATAATATAAATAATATAAATATACAGCCTGCTAATATAAATATAAATATAAATATAAATATATAATACAGCCCTTCTAATAATATAAATGTAAATATAAATACAGTATTATAAATATAAATATAAATATAATATTATTATATTATATATTAACTAATATATAATATAATAATACTGTTACTACTCTAGCTATAGAGGGCTTAAAATGCTACAAAGGCTGCAGAGGCTGCAAAGGCTATAAAGGGCTATAAAGGGCTTAAAGTGCTGCAAAGGCTGTAAAAGCTGCAAAGGCTATAAAGGCTATAAAGGGTAAGGGCGTAAGGATATAAATGGTAAATAGTAAAGCAATCTTAGTAAATACTTCTTTTTTGGTGTGTAGCATAGCTATTTCTAAGTATATAGGTGGGCGAACACAAAAGCGCAGGTAGGCCGAATAAAAACCGTGGGTGGGCCGAGTCTGGCCCCCAAGAGACCAGCCACGCGAATTTTCCCAAGAAGAGAGGGGTAGCACTGACTTCAGACCTCGTCTTTTGACTCTCGATTTATCCTTTTTTCACCTCAACTCATGTTTTCCAAGATTGGAAAGTTTGTCCACAATGTCCGAAGATATCGTCTCAGTTGATCACCAGGAGGCTGCATCTACTAGCAACCATGCATCACATTCAGGCCTTCCTGGTCCGTCTGGTTCGTCCTCAGTCAACCCTCCTAATGCCACAACATCCACAGACACAGCCAACAACATTGGCCATCTCTGTGGTGCGGAAAGCTTGTCTTTGACCGTCCAAGATATACTAGGCGAGCTCAGACAGTTGACCCAGGCATTGAAAGCTTCGGGGCCTGTTTGCGATTGTCAAGATTCGGGAAATAGACAGGAAGTGCCTGCAGCAGCTGTTGCGGAGGCAAACGTGCAACAGGGTGCCTCGACGCCTCGACGCGATGAAACTGGTCCCGCCGTGGGGAGCTCCAACAGAGAGAAATTCCAGGCGGAATTTCGTCTGCTGGATGAGACACCTCAGGATATATACCAAACACTAAACGCCAGAGACGAGTTTCTAAATTTACTCAAAGGGTCCGACAAAGAACAGTGGCTGGCACGAGAGCTCTGGGCTAAATTCCAGCCCGAGCCAGCGCCGAGTGAAGAAACAAGGCGCTGGTTTGATGATGCATGGTTAAGGGGTCGAGCGAAATGTCTACATCCCGGCGAAGTGGATGGCTTCCCAACGAGATGGTACCCCTATGATGCACCGAATTTCGCTTCCGATAGTGCAGTGAGTTCATTCTCCGAAATTTAACAATGTAGAGTCAACCTGGTTTGAAATGGCCGCTGAGAAACTTAGTATCTTGAGTTGTCCGCCGAGGCACATCGAAAGTGGTCCTCCCCTCCCGGGAACATTTGGTGAGCTCATAGTCCCCCCTCTTGTTGAATAGGTTGTTCTAATCTCTCGTAGGTGGATAACAGACAGCAATTCTCTATTTGAGAACGACGCACAGGAGGGCAAAATCGACCCCATGACAAGAGATCTCTCTATGATTGCATTGCTCATTCAATGCTTCATCAACCTGCATTACAAACATGGAATTCATCGCGGTTTCCATTATTTCATTCATGCATTTTCTGACTCTTTCCGTTCCACGACACGACGGTCAATGAGCAAATATTTCTGGTCTTCAGAACTACTTCATAGCAGCTTCTTTCTACAATACCACTTGCGCTTCTACTCGCCGCTCGGTCCCAAAGAGACTCGAGCTCCGTCAGCAGAGAACAACCTATCCGAATTCTTCATCCGTAAGCGGCAGCTTGCATGGATCTGGCCCACGGCGCAGGCAACTGGCGAGAAAGATCTAGCTTTGGGGTATTTCAAAGAGCGCGCGTTATCGATATCACTCATAATGTACGACCCGTGTGGGGCCTTCAAACTCGTCGTTCTCTGTGATGAAGCAGCTGGTATAGACGAACCACGTTGGCATCGAGACGGTCTATTGAAAGTTCCGGAGGAACTTAAACCGGCACCCGGTCTCGGCCAATTTCACGACGCAATGCGACGGCTGCTAGAAAGGTGGCACGAAGGCTGGAATGAAACCTTGACAGTCATCGACCAAATCGTTAGCTTCAAAGTAAGTTTTTTAAGCCCTCTGTCCTTTTCACCCGATTTGCAGTAAGCTCTTCTCAGATTTCGCTGACGATATGACTAGATGGATCACAACAAAAAAGATCACGGGCTGGACAGCTTTATGTTCGATGATGCGGGCTTCATGAACTTGTCCAAAGTGTACTTCACAGTGCTTCAATTATTGCGAATCGCTAGGCAGTGGATCGATGAGAACTTCGCCCAATGGGAGAATTTTTGCAATGCTAGGTTGGATCCTCGCCGGGGTGCCCTACGCTTCTTTTTGCAGAGAACGGGATGCAATGATAAAGTACTGGAATCTTGGGATGATCGGCGAGATGAGCTAACGCACCTTTTGAAATCCCACACTCAACAGCTCAGAGACCGAATCGACAAAAAAAGCGAGGAGGTGAAGTCACTGCGAGATGGAGTAAGAATCGTCCACAGCCCCCAGCCTCATAATCCCTTAATCCAGTTGCGGGGCACGGTGAACTAATTGGGTCCTCACAGTTATTCAGCGCGACCTCTCTCAGAGAGGCGACAAAAGGAATGGCTCTAAACCGTGCAATCTACGTATTCACTGCCGTTACTGTAATATACACCCCGCTGGGGTTTATAACTGCAAGTGAAAACCCACTTGGTTAACAAGGACAATGCTAACCACCTTTTATGCAGGCGCTCTGGGCATTGCCCATCCTAAACACGACAGTAAACGGCGAAGATACGCGCCCAAACTTACCGGCCTTTGTAGCGACATTTGTGATCATCCCGACTCTAACGTATGTCATCTGCGGGTGCCTGGCTTGGTATTACACCTCGGCAAAATTCGAACTTCTTGTCCACAGAATTTGGGCCTTCGTCAGAGATCTTGTTCAGTATACTTTCGGTCGTGGAGCACGGAAAAGCGTAGTTATCTCAAAAGTATGAGTCTTATGCAAATTCAAGCTCATAATGGGAATACAGCGGTTCAATAGTACCTCCTACCATTGTGAAAGAATTCCGCCCCTGGGGACAACTGAGGAATTGCAAGGAGGCCGAGAATTGAGTTGCTGTTCAGATCGTAGAAAGAAGTTTCTGTTGAATTTTTGGTCAATCTAGGCACAGCGGAATCACGCAAGAGCTTTCCAACTACCTGTCTATTAAAGTTTACATGTTGTTCTGCGGGTCTAAAACTGCCAATGTCGCTATACCTACCTCAGGGTTCCAGAACCACCCCTGGTTCTGCGCGTCATAAACCTTGAGATTGAACTAACTCTCACGGACACTAGCAGGGAAGACTAGGTCTGGTAAATACGCGACTGTCTATATTCGGAGTAGGCGTATGGCCAGATTCTGAGTGCAGGAGGGCCAGAGGGCACGTATTTAAAGACGTGTAGACCTCCTCATTCACTTGACCTCCAGTGACTGCCACAATGCTTCTCGCTGAAAGGATACACATCCTCGTCAAGCTGAGCGGGAGCATCACCGCCAGGCTTGTCGACGACCTTGAGGCCAAGTCACGCCTCTTCTGTGTAATGCGACAGGTAATGCTATTGTCAAGGCCATGGAAGGCTAACATTGCACGGAAATGGAATACAGCGCACATCGATGACCATGGCCATGGCGAAGAAAGAAATGGGGTTAGTGTGTATATAGTTAGAACACGTGCAATATATAAATCGGCTCGACTAGACCAGAACATGCTAGAATAGGATTAAAATAAACAATTCGACAAAATAAAGACAATATATACAATTCTACTGAAATTCCGAATGCGGCTGGACTGCCAACTTGCTCGGTCCCGTTTCCAAGACCCAGGGCAAGTTTTCCAGGGGCTCTGACAGTGTTGGAAAGGCAGTCACACCTCAAGTGATTTTGATCTCCCTAGAAGTAGTAGTCGTACTCGTAGCACAGCAAGCCGGCGTGGGTATCGATCACGTCCGCCAGGGTCAGGTTCGCGGGAACGAGGTCATTGAGGCTCAGGACGGAGTCCATCTGCAGTAGGCTCGTGCAGGGGTAGCTCCAGTTCGTAGCACCCTCCCGCGAGGCGCGCGGCGGTCTTGCGCGTGCGCCGTTGCCGCCCTCCCGCCACGAGGCGTACTGCGCGTCGACGAAGAGGTGGTGCATGAAGAAGGCCGGGCCTTCGGGCGCGGCCCAGACGTCTCCCATGACGGCGCCGATGCCGTTGTGGCCGGAAGCGTGGGTTCTATTAGGGGGAGCAAGAGTCAGTAAGATGGTCTATAGAGAGACTATGCCGGGGGTTTGGGTGGTTCTCTGCGTACCCAGTATCGAGACACCCGGTGAACTGGTGGATCTGATCAACCTGGGCGCACCGCTTGATGTAATCCGTCGTGACTTCGGCTGACATGGTCTCGTTGCGGGCGCGCGAAAGACAGTGCACCGTGTTGTTGTCGCCTCCTGGCCCGATGTTGCAGACCTCGATCGCAAACTTGACGTCGGTGACGCAGAACTTGTCGTTGTCATCCTTGACCGCGTGGGGCAGCGAGCCGAAGTACTCAGGAGTGAAGATGCCGCTCTCGTTGAACTTGCCCGCGTCGAGGGTCTCGTCCCACCACGGCAGGGCCCGGTCGAAGCCGCACTCGTTGCGCAGCAGGGCCTCGAAGGAGGAGACGAAGGCGCGGTGCCAGGGCAGGAAGATCTCGTTACCGTGGACGGCGTGGGTGAGGATTTGGTGGGTCTTCGTGAGGTCCTTCCACCGGCTCTTGGAGGGGGCAAAGTGTTCGCCGGCCGAGGGCTTCTTGGTCAGACACGAGATGGCATCCACGAAGGCCTCGCGGTCGCTGTCAGAGTAGTTGCGCCACTCGATACGGCTGGAGAGAGAAGTGCAGCCTGTGGCGTTGGAAGCCCGAGGGGCGACAGCGGCGGCTGAGGCGATGAAGGCACCTGGGCACCGGACGCCAGCAGAGACATCAAGGAGATCTGTATTTCAAAAATTCTGTAAAGAATGATATGTACGTGAAGGTACTAAAGAGAAAAGGAGTGTGATTTCTGCGGAATGGAATGACGAGATGATTAAGACTGAAAGAGAAGAATGCGACGATTCACGTGGCCATCTCTTATGCTGATCTGGAGAGAGATTTCCAGACGATGGAGAGCAAGTATACAGCCACATACGAGCGTGTCCCAACTGTGAAAAGGGGCAAGCGGGATAATATTCCGGCCACAACCGGTCTCTAACTTCGCAGCAGCATTTCATGTGCACGGTTGCATTCAGCTGTCAGGCCCCTCCAAGAGTAGTCCTTTTGTTGGACGATGATGCTCCATGGTCACAGGCAATTACAACCCCCCAATCGTCAACTCCGGCTAATTTCCCCTGGGCTACTATTCACGTATGTGTCCACTGTCTGTCTGCCTTTCGCGGAGCCGCAATGATTGGCCTGGGCCATTTTGTCATCCCACTTTGCGTCCCCACCACCAGCATCTCGGATTCAAAATGACTGCTCGGAAAGATTTCCACTTCCCGAACGGACATGCCATCGCCAAAGAACCTTCACCATGGGCGTTGCTTCCGGTGGGGTTTTGGATGGTTGAAATAACGGCAAAAACACCTGTCAGAGCCGTTCGAATGCTATGTCATGACTATCAGCAATGTCATTCTTCCACAACGAGACCGATAGCCAGTATCTTCAACTCAAAAATACTCGGCTCTTTCCGTATCTCGATGCTCTCATTTATGGATTCCACACGTGCAGCAGGCTAATCTGCCAACATACCGTGACCCCCTCAAGGTTTTCCTGAAGACTTAGCATTATTCATGGTCTTCGGGGAAATCCAATCCCCGACTAAGACCATTGGAAGTGGTTAAGGAAGTGAGAGTGGGGAACCGGCCGTGTTAGCTCATGATTGCAATGCTAGCAGACTCGCAGTCTTAGAATGAGCGTGGTCCATTTTGGCTGGCAGTGGAAGATTCCACTGTGAGGGTACTACACATGGATGGCGGCTATATTGAGCACAGACAAATTCCTTCCTACAGTTGATCATCAGGGCACTATTAAGCAGAATTACACACAGTGTAAGCAGGCACTGCTATCAGCATACGCTGCCTGAAAATTAAAACAGAGGGGAATGTCAGCTAGAATGTGTGAAGCGGCTGGTAAGTGGTATCAAACAATCAGGAGATTGAATCTCACTATACTCACTATAAATACACTAGTGCGACAATGGCAGGGGCATTAAACTTGTTTTCCAATGATCCTAGCCAATTAAAGTCGCGCAATGACTTCAGTTTTTGCATGCAAGATTCTTACCAATTTCCATAATAGTCTTGTGAACCACTGGCATAGAGGTAAAGGAGAATACTAGCCTTCTATACGCTAGTTTTAGTTGAAGTTGAATCATCAAGCTAGAGACACCAATGCTCTATCAAGGCCCTCACACCAGAGCACTGAGCATATGTGACACATCAGGGCCAAAATGTGACTAACACAAATTATTCGCACTCTGCCCTCCATCAAGGTCCTTTGGCTCGAGTCTGGTGTGCTGATTTACACCTTGATGTACTAACAAACACAGCTAGTTGTATTCTTGCCAATAGCTTTCCCTGGGGCTAAGAGCCTAGTTCTCATTGTAAATTGCTCGAAAACAGATGAGTTCAACCATGCCATGGTATAAAACAAAGTCTACACCACAGCCATCTCTCTTATTTTCTCCCCTCCTCCACTTCGACTTTCACCAATCTCATATACAAGCTCATCAGCCTCAATTCATCCGAAACACTCAAACGATTCTCAAAGTTTTCTCAGCTCTCAAAGTCTACCTGTCTCACGTCTATCAGTTTACAAAGCACAATAATTCACCGCTCAAGTCAGACACCCCAAACAAAATGTATGTCCCCAAAGTTTCCAGCCACCACCACACCAGCTGGGGCACAGACTCCAACCACGAGGTGCAGCACGAGCTACTCGATAACCCCACCACCTACGGGATTGTCATGATGATAGCCATCATCTCCTTCGCCATTTTGACGGTGCGCCTCATCGACTGCCTCCGACCCTGCATCGCACCTGACGACGTTCGCTGGGAGGAGGAAGAGGATGAAGAGGCGCAGCCCTGGAACCTGACGCTCACGGAGGACGGTGACCTTCTTGACAATGAAACCGGTGGCCACCGTCGCCAGTATGGGACGTTTTCTACGGATAATGGGACCTGGTTTAACGCTGACGGGTATGTTTCACATTTGCGTATTTTTATTTTCTTCCCTTCTGTTCTTCTCAAAACAGACAAATACTAACTTGGTTGCAGAACAGAGATGAGCTATGACCAATGGATCGAGGCCGTCTATGATCCTCTCGACTGAAGAGTGACTAGGGCGGCTCAGCCAATATTTGAGCCTGCATCTTGGCATCGTGCAGCATAGGAACATGCAAATCAGGTTGCCAAAATATCGTTTTCTCTGATTTTTAGGGCGGGTGGTCGAAGCGAGACCGGGGGGAGGGGGCGCTAGTACTCTGGAGATTGAAAAATGTGAGATAAACTGTTGACACGGCGAACCAGAAAACGAGACGAAAGGAAGCACCCACGAAACACTTTGGAGGATATCACAGGGTAGCAATAGGATTCGGTAATACGAATAAGTTCCCATCAACTTGATTCAAACACCCTCGCCTTACACATGCAACACATTCACTTTTGCGCACATTCCTAAGTGTCTGGTCTCTTGTGCGCTTTACCACTAAATTGTAAATAGCGTGTCACGTTCCGCGAAGTGCCTAGAAGAAAACTGGAAGCAATGAGCATATCGTCAGCGACATTGTCGCAAGCTGATGCCACAGGCCATTAATGGCACAGAAGGCAGTGATATATTAAAAAGGTATCATAAACGCCCGATCATCTCCCAAGTAGCCATCAAGCAACAAAACCCACTACCGTCGGGAGTGCGACAACGTCTGGCACAGCATGCAGTAGTCTCGTATAAGCACTTTGCCAAATTGGGGGATTATCCACCAATTGGCAACAGAGCCGGGCTAAGGGGCGTCCAAGCGGCCCGGCCACCACTACGCCTCTCCGCACGCACCGGCACCTGCAGGGTTGGCTCTTCAGGCCGAGGTATCAACAATCTTCTCCGTGACCTTTCCGTCGGCCTGAACAACCACCTTCTCGACTTGTTGAGAAGCCTTGACAGGCTTGGGCTGGTTGTATACCCACTCGAGTTGCTCGAGGGTTCGGCCTTGGGACTCGACGCTGGAGGGGTAATATATTAGCACCAACGCAATGAGACGCTTTTTTTTTTCGGGGGGGGGGGACTTACCAGAAGAGGTACCACAAGATGGCCTCAATAATATCCCAACCGACGAAGATGAAGATGTACTTGTAGCCAATGGTGCCCAGTGCAATAGGCCCGCAAAACTGATTGATGAAGCCGAATATGCCGACAATGACGCCGGATGCAGCAAGACCCTTGGCACGGCGGTTGGTGTCAAGAGCCTCGGCGGGAATGATACCCTGGAGAGGCGTATAGGTGAAGGAGTAGACGACGTTGAAAAGGAAGTAGAAAGCAAGTGCGGTCTGGCCGAACGAGAGGTAGGCTGGGTTGAGCTCCTTGTCGACAGTGTGCTGGTTCACCACAGCTGAGGTTCCGCCGTTGATAGCGAGCAGGCAGGCACAAGCGAAGGTGCCGAAAATCAGGACCGGGCGGCGCATCATCTTGTCGCTAAGAGACACACCAACACCGGCGCCGATGGCCGACAGGCAGCTGTTGAGGACGTTGAAGCCGAGCTGCTGAGCCGTAGAGGTGATACCGATTCCGGCAAAGATGGTGGGGTTAAAGTAGCCGAGACCGTTTCCAGAGAACTGACCAAAGGTGCTCATCATGACGACTTGCAGGAACCTCCAGCGGCCATTGTGCTCGGAGAGCAGCGAGCGGTAGTCCCACCAGACCTTGTCGACGCCATCCTGGCGGATACCCTCCCTCATCTCTTCGATCTCGAGCATGACCAGTCGAGATGATGGGTCTCCGTTGCCGTGGTATTTGACCAGGAAGGCGATGGCTTCCTCCTCCCTGCCATTGGCCATCTGGAAACGCGGGGACTCTGGCAGGAAGAAGACAGAGCAGAGCACAATGACACAGGCGAAGCACTGGAGCAGCAGGGGAATCCTCCATGACCAGTCGTTCTTGATATAACTGGTACCGAAGGTGACAAAGGCCGCGGGGATGGAGCCGCCAAACCACCCACAGTTGTAGAAGCCTGCAAGGGGAACATGGTCAGTCAAAGATGTCCATCAGGTGGCCGGGACCAGAAGGGGCTGATGCTCACCGACGCAGCGTCCTCGCCAATGAGCGGGGGCGATTTCGATGCAGTAGGCCGGGGCGCCCACGGTCATGATTGCGATGCCAGCGCCGAGAATGAAACGGCCAACGGTGAGTTGAGCGATGGTGCTCGAGGTGCAAGCGATGATGGCGCCAATAATGATGACACAGCCTCCTGTGAACATGGCAATTCGGCGCCCAAAGCGGTCGGAAATGGCGGCGGCGGCAGGAGCAGTGACGATAGAGCCCCTAAGGTACTAGTCAGCATTGCTTTGCATCTTGCATGGCCGGAAAGGCCCGATTAGTGCGGCGGCTGAGCACATACACGCTGTAAAGCGAGGTGATGATGGCAATCTTCTCGCCAGTCAACCCAGTATCGAAGGTGTTCTGGAAAGGTTCCATGGCGATGATGGCGCCCATCAGGGAACCATCATACCCGTTGGCACAGGCACAGCAGAATGCGATGAAGACGGCGTAGTATAGCTTGAGGGAGTTCTTGCTCCATCTCTCAATCTTGGTCTCCTGAACAGCGGCGAAGAATTCGGCCTATTGGTTCCAGGCGGATTAGCTGCTGCGAGACGTGATATTTATGAACACACCGTTGTCGGAACTTACATTATGCACTTCCTTGGCCTTGGCACCGTGGGCCTCGTCCAATGTCTTGCCAGTGCCCTCGGCGACAACAGGGTACTGGATATCGTGAGAGGCGCGGTTATCGTTGGAGATGTCGTGGTGTACCTCGGTGCCTTCCTTCTCGGTCGACATGATGAGCTCGGGTTCGACTTTGTCAGTCGGTCGCACTGGTATACGCAAACGGCAACGAGACAGGGAGGAGGAGGATATGGCTGCGTGGCTCGTCGAGAGGGAGTATCGTGGAGCACATTTTCTGGCATGGGAAGTGGAGGATTATATGAAGGACGGGGTATAGTGTAGCAGCAGGTACCCCAATAATCAAATGATACCCTGGGCTTACCCCAGATTTTGGCTCATCCAATCTGGTGGAGGGCGGAAAGACGGGCCTGATTCCCATGCGGTTGGTGGGAAATGAAAACGCGGTCGACAATGGTCATGCAACCTTCGGGGAAGCGCAGGACAGGGGTTCGGGAGCGTATGCAGCAGTGATTAGGGACGTGGGCGACATGGGCCTTGGCTGCAGCAACGGGGACCCCAGGGCGAAGGAAGGCTGGGCAGGACTGGCAATGCGCCCATGGGCCGACGGGTCACAGGCCTGGGCTGCTCGAGGATGCACATTGTGCTGGTTCGGGGACCGCTGGCGTGATGGCTACTGCAGTACTCCGATCCAACAGCTGACCTTTCCGGTCGGGCGAGAAGAGTCCTCGAGCCGTGGTCTTCTCCACCAACAAGCCCTACACAGACAAGGGCGATCAATGGGTGGAAGTGTGCCGAGGCGGATGCTGTTGCTGTTGCTGTTGGAGAAGTCGGATCTGGTTGTGATGATCATGTTGAAGGCGGCTCAAACACGCCAGCATGGATCTAATTTCTCCAAACTCGTGGCTAGGTAGGAGAGGCTCCGCGACGGCCACGAGTGCATTGGGTATGGATGCCCGTCTAGTCTCGTCTGCGTGCTGCATCCTGGCAGCCTGGGTGGTACGGTGGCATGCCGAGTGTGGGGTGTTTGATCGTTCCCCATCCCCCCTCCCCTGTTTGCCCAGCTGCACCAGAGGAGGTAGATAATCTAGGTAAGGCAGGCTGCGTGTGTAACTGCGAGCCCCTGGCTAGGCGAGGGCTGACCAGGCATTGGCCAGGCACTGGCCACAGATAGATGGCATGGCACGCCCGTTGAAAGCTCCCACACGCTTGGGTTCTGGCTGGTTGGCTTGCCGGTTCTGGTGGGCGGCCACGCCACGCCCGGCGCCATGCCATGTGCCAACCGCAGAACAGTCAGTCGATGCCGTTCCCGGCCCCGAGGCTGGAGGATGGGCCAAGCGCTAAGAAGCTTAGCTCGTCAAGTGCATCGAGGATCTGTGCTAGCCGACCAGAGGATAGCACTATGTAAGAAGACATCGTGGGCGTGACAGTTGGAGCTGGAGACGGGGAGTCGGCCCTGCTGGGGGATGGCTTGCCGCTGGGGCGTTTGGCCAGTCGGGAGGGCTGGAGGAGGATAGACGCGCTTGTGTTTCTTGGCAGGCCGTCTCGCCGTCGTGACAATGCCAGGAAATGGAGATGCTTTGCGGTGTAGGCTGCGATGGCCGTTACCAGACAGCCGGGACTCAAGTGTGATCAGGACCCAGGCAGCCTGACAGCCCCCTTGTGGCGCTCAGAATAGCGGCGCATCGTGGAGACGGGGCGCCGGGATGTCGGGTACGGTCTGAGCACCTTCGTGATGGGCCCCTGTCGCTGTAGGGATGGAGAATGGGGTGGCGATGTTGGACAGGTCAGGAGGGTGTTGGGTTGAGTTTGAGCTTCGAGTTGCCCACGCTCCTTTACAGTCTGCATCTACAGCATGTACACTCGTCACTCCAGGCAGTGGCAGTGTGGAAAGGGAAGTCGCTGCTGCCACTTCTCACAGCCCATCCATCAATGGCCCATAAAGTGTCCATGATGGGATCGAGTGTACCACAGCAGCATGGCAGGTACGTGCATGCACCACCCGATAAGCTGCCCATGGGGAAGAGTCAGATCAGCAGTGGGGAATGGAAACTGGAGACGGGACGGGAGACGGGTACAACGGGAAACTGGAGACGACGACTCCTTCCTCGACCTTCTCGTTCTCAACTTTCCGAGTCCTCCACTCGAACTGACCAACCAACCAGCCCGCTCGCCTAGCCACCCCTGCCACCACCCCTGTCCTGGACCCATCGGTTCTTGCCGAAATGGGCGACACATGCACTAACGGGACACACCCTCCGGAGATCCAGGCCCTCCCTCCTTCCTTCATGTCCATCTTTTTGCAGACCGACAGTGTCTCGTGTCTGGCCATTACCCACTCAGCATACTCGCTCAATTGCAGTGATCACCAGAAGATCCAAGATCACAAGCCTCCCTACCTATCTAGGTAGTTGGTATTTGAGTAGTTTGGGCGCTATCGAGGTCAAAAGTCCATCCATCCTGACACCACGTGAGGGCCTCATGAAATCAAATCAACCCCCTGTCGGTCAAAAAGGTCTTGGACCTTGTCGACTACAAGCTCCGGCCTGCAGAAACCACGTTCGCCAAGCAACAACAAGTGTCTGTCCGTAGCCGTTGATCTCGTCGTATGCAAGCAGCATTTGTCCCGGGATCTCGTCGATGTGTGTAGAACAGATGTCTGGTCAATGACCAGCGGACCAGAGATGACAACCAAACTTTGGACATCCGGTTGGCTGTCCCGCCGTTGAATCTGTATCTCCAATTGTGTCTATGTCTGTATTCATATCTATTCATAGACAGACAGCCGTGCATGGCCCTAGACCGTGGCTCGCTGGACCGTAAACACAGAACCGACATGTACAAGACTAAGTTAAGGCCAAGAGAGATCTCAGTGTCCATCCATCGCAATCATGACCAGCCAGACGGGTCGGTAAGGGTATCCGGTGAAGCATTCTCAAACTCTACTATGTATACCTCGCCTCGCTTCCCCCGGCCCGACCGAACCACTCGACTGGCTCGGCGCTGGCCCAACAACTCTCAGACAGGCCGCCCTGCCCGGTAGTGCAGACAAGCGGTTGGGTAGCCCAGGTAGGCGATATAGCTGCGAAGATAGGCTACGCTCGGGTTGCTACTCGACACTACGATGGCCGGCCTCGGGATGTTACTCAGCTCATCCGGGCTGTCCTTGACCTGACCGGCGTCGAATTGTGTCCTCGTGACATGAGGCCCAGAGGCCGCCCCCCATTTCCTCCATCGGATATTTCCGCCCCATCATATGCCTGAGGAAAAGGTTGCGAGTACTGCTGCTGCTGCTGCTTCTTCACACCACCAATGCTCGCGAGCTGAGTCGGACGGGTTAGTAGGCACGCGGTCGAGCCTCTGCTGATGCCGGTACTACGAGACCGCAGGATCTCACGCCATGCCGCTTCGGGACTGAGAAGGATCGCGCGTCGCGGGTACACGGCGAGGACTCACCGTGAGGCAATCAAGCCTCCCCACGTCCTGCGCCCGCAATGCTTGTTGATGCAGCCCTGCAGCAAGCAAGCAAGTCCAACACCGTCCCAGTCACTTCTTCCCTCACGGATGACCAGCAGCAGCACCTAGGCTAGACCCATACGAGGAGGCGCGTCGACGCCATCGACCGATCCATCATGCCCTTCACAATCGAGAAGGCGTCCCTGGCAGATGCAAAGGCCATCGCCGACATCTACCAGGACAGACCAGTCACGGCCTGGAACCGCCTCACCCACGGCACCGTCGATCCTTCGGTCTTGAACGCCGGGCTGGAGGACATGTTCGCCGAGAGCCTGCGGGACCCGGACGAGGTGCTCTTCCTCGCCCGCGACGAGGACGACCCGGACCGCAAGGTCGTCAGCTACGTCAACCTCGCCGCGAGGCCCGCCTTGACCCCCATGACGGACGAGGTAAGGGGTTGCACGTGCAATATAACTCAGGCCAGGGCAGATCCGAGAAGGCTCTGTGAAAGAGGAAGTGAGCCTTGACTAAATGATGTTTCCCCATGACAGGAGATCAAGCAGCAAAACGCAAAATACCACGCCCGCCTCATGCCGGGCCTCGACGGCCCCCTCCTCATCGAGATGTGGGAGAAGCTCGACCGCATGCGCGAGCAGGTGCTCGCGGGCAGGGCCTGCCGCCACTTTTTCCTCGACAACGTCGGCACCCTGCAGGCCTACCAGGGCAGGGGCATCGCGACCATGCTGCTGCGCAGGGTACTGGCCGAGTACCCGGACCGCGAGGGCCTGCCGGTCTTCCTGGACACGTCGGGCGACGAGGACGGCAGGGCGTGGCCCCTGTACGAGCGGCTGGGGTTCGCCAAGGTGGGAGGGTTCACCATTGACCTGGCTGTGCATGGAAAGGAGGGCGTGCACCACCATCTTGGGATGTTGAGGGAGCCGCAGGGTATGAAGTAGAGTCCGGGAGGAACATGGTTTGGTAGATGGATGCCCAGGTTCAAGCTAATAGACCACATGATAGACTATGCCAGCACTTGATTCCGGCCCATCTATTCCTATCTACCACCAGCTGTGTCCAGGTCAGCGCAGCCTCCCCGTCTCAGTATATACCGACCCTCCCCCCTTCTCCTCGACCGTGCCGTATCCCTCGGCCGCCCACTCCCTCAGCACGTCGAGGAACACCTCCTCCCGCGCGGTCGGAGCGGCGGCGGCGCTGAGGTGCACCGTCAGCCGCCTTAGCTCGGGAAGGCCCTCCCGGACGCAGCGCATGAGCGGCGTCCACACCCCCCACGACACGGGCACGCTGAGCTGGCTGTCGGGCAGGCGCGGGTGCTTGGGCTCTATGCGCTGCAGGAACAGGTGATCCTTGAAGTGGGTGAAGGCGAGCTGCACGCTGCGGACCCGCGCGCGGTGGCGGTGCGGGTGCTGCACGAAGAAGCGGTAGGCATCCTCCGAGGCAGTAAATATCAGCGTCGTTGACTCGAGGAACGATTCGATCGCCTCGGCGTACCTGGGCTCGAGGTCAGCAGGTGCAAGCAGACAGGCATGGGGGCCCCACTAGTAATGACAACCATGGGGAACGAGTGATCATGTGTGAAATATAATTAGAACCCGACTTACACCCTCCGGCTGGTCAGGAACACGGGCAG